>OX376697.1:6657641-7857641 GCA_947389925.1 Coelopa pilipes
AATATTTTGTTATTCAATATCGCACAAACCGCAGCAAACGGAGTAATAAACTACAACGACAACAACAACAACATTTACAACAACAACAACAACAACAAAAGAATAGCGCATGCAAATATTTTGCAACTAAATCATCTCCCTCTCCCGCTCGCTCCCTCTGGCCCTCGGTTGCTTGCAAGTGTTTTTTGTTTACGACGACGTTGTCAACAACAACAACAACAACGAATACCACTACAGCACTATTAGAGAACAATAAATAATCATAGAAACTGTTTTCAAAGCAAGAACAACAACGATGAGGACAACAACAACGACAACAACAACAACAACGACAAGACACCCGTTAAAAACACGAGCCGAGTTCAACAAAATTTAAATTGAATGTCGTTGCACTCGCGGGCGCGCGGAACGCGTGGAACCGGGAATGCGAGGGCACGAAGCGGGAACTGGGCGCGTCGTCGGAACGTCCGGAATCGGGGTGACTGGGCGATCGGGGGCGGGCCGAGCGGGCAACGGAACACGGGCACGTGGACTGGATTTCGGGAACGCATTGGGAATCGAAGCAGCGGCAGCGAAGCGTCGTGAATCGATTGATGTTGACAAAAATTGGTCGTGGATTTCTCGAGAGGTCTTCAGAAAACCGCATTCGGCTCGCGGCATCTTGACTCGAATTGGAATGGAAATGGAATGGAACGGAATGGAACGGATCGAAAGATCTCGACCTCCAGCCGCAGCCGAATCAATCAAAGTTCGTCGGTTCGATTGTTTCGATTGTTTCGATGGCGTCCAACGGCGTCCTGCGGTGAATTCTCGCGATTTCTCAGCGCAATCGAGGCGATTTTTTGCCACTCGTCCGCGTCGGTCGAGCCGTCTGTTTCGGCCACTTCGGACGAGCGGAGCGCGAAAAAGTCTCGATGGCCGGCAGGCGGTGGGTTTTAAGGTCATCGAGCCAACAACAACAACAACAATGCCCCGCGATAAAACAAACAAGAAGTCGAAGGCCTAGAAATAAACACCAAACTACGTCGACAACAACAACAACAACAACGGTGGAAATGATTAGCACCAGACAAAGAAACCTGCATGCGACGGCTTCCGCAAGACCGTCGACGTCGTTCGTCCCTCGCACCTCGCACCTCGCACCTCGTTCCGACCGCGCTGGCCGCTCGCTGCCGGACAATTGGCAACGCTTTGCATATCGAGCTTTGGCCAACAACTTGGCCGATTGCAATGCGTCAAGGTCGCCGCAATTGTTCGTCATCCACGGCAGCAGCAACAACAAAAGCAACGGCAGCCGCACAAAAAGCTCCGCTCCGCGGCAACAAACAAAATCACGTCCAAGTAAAAACCGAAGCAAAAAAGTACGACAACAACAACAACAACAACCACAATATAATAATGGTGCAAGCAAACAAAAAATCAGCAAATTTGCTTGAAAAAAGATCAGCGCAAAGAAAAAACATTTCAGCCGAAAACGTTTTGCCAACAACAACCACAACAACAATGAACACCTCAATGATAAATTATGCTGAACGACGATAGACGAACTGTTGTTCGACAACAACGACAGCGAAATGGCGATAGCAACAACAACAGCAATGGAGGATCATCTGAATGGCAACCGGTTGATATTTCACTTCGGCACAACAACAACGACGACCGGGACGAACGAAAGGCCAACAGAGCCAACAACAACAACAACAACAACAACAACAACGGCAGCGCCTGATCGTTTGCATCGAGAATCGGCTGACGCGATAGAAGCAGTTGAAACAGTTGAAGTTGAAAGGAGTAGAGGAATGGAACTGAGCCGAAATTAAAATCTGTCAGAATTAAAATGATCTGATAGAGAAGCGCGAGTTCAAAAATGAATGCCAAAAATAGTCGATTTTTTTCTCTCCATTTTATATAATTATTTTAATTTTTTCACCGCTCGATTTTTATCGCAATTTTCGCCAAATGGGTTTCCTATTGGTATTCAATTTCAATTTCGATTTCGATTCACGTTCAATTATTTTTAGTTTGTTTTTCTTCTCATTGACATTTATTCGGAGTTCAATTCTTAGAAATCATTTTTTTTTTTTGTTTTTATTCCTGATTTCGTTTCAATTTAAATTCTGCTCGTTCCTCATTCAACGTCCTTTCAATTCGGATTCAATTTCAATTGTTTGCCTGATTTCGGCATGAATGAGTTTTAGAAGTGTGTTTTTTTTTTTTTTCTACTCCACATACCGAATTAATATTTGTGTAATTTGTTGATTGTGTAATTATCAATTTTTTATAGTTTCTAATGTTTCCACTCGCGTTTTTCACCTTGTTTTTTTTTTGTTTTCGCCGAAAGCTCGAGCGAACCCAAATCCGCGAGTTGCTGAAAAATTATTCGTAATTAATGTGAGAAGTTAATTAATCATGAAATTTCAATTACGTCGACTGGCGATTAAAAAGTGGCAGCAATAAAAAGTTGCAACAATTATCGCCCGAAATATTTAATTTTTCGCTTCGATTGGCGACGACAACAAAAACAACAACCTCCCACAACAACAACCCAAATAATCGTCTTATTCAACCACTCGAGCAACAACAACAGTTGCCTATTGCACCTACAACAGCAACAGCACCAACAACAGCGATAGGTGGGCGAGAGAAAGAGAGCAACGAGCGGCCAGAGAGCGGGAGGGCGACGAGGAAGAGGAAGAGGAGCCGGCAACAACATTAATAATAGCAATGAGCAATGGCGAAAACAGCAGCAGCAACAACTACAACTAAAGCAACAACAACAACAACAACAACAACGACAGCATCTGTAGAAATAATATAGGTTTTGACCTTGAGCAGATTTCTCTTTGAAGCCACAAACAACATGACACCGGCTGCAACAACAACAACAATAACAACAACAACACCCCGCCTCAATGCCATGGAACGAGCAGAGCGCGCGGGAGGGAGGGCGACAGGGGGGGGGAGAGTAAGAGAGGGAGAGAGCGAGAGAGGGCGAGTGAGGACGCGGCAAATGCGTTTTTGCTCGAAAAAGCAGCAGCAGCTGACGCGGACGGCGATGATGACGGCGATCATGATGACGATGGTGATGATGATTAACATTCGAAATATTTTATGCAACAATATTTTTGGGCAGCAGTGCCAACAACAACAAGAACATCGCTGTCGTTGTCATAACATGACTAAAAATATAATTTGCAAAAGCTGGTAGAAAAAAAGACGACAAACGAAAAAAAATCGCATCGCATCGTATGGAAACCACCAAAATAAGTGGAAAAAATCATCGGCGTCGGACAGCAGCAGCAGCAACAACAACAACAACAGCAACAACGGCGTCAGCAAAAGTAACAACTACAAAAACAACAACAATGCAAACTGAGGATTGTTTTTTCATGGCGTTTGTTTAAAAATAAAAATTCATCATTCGAGTTATTGTTATTAGTGTTGTTGTTGTTGTTGGTGTTGTTGTTGTTGTTGTTGTCGCTGTTAATTATGCATAAAATTGAATGTTTTACGAAAATACAGCGAAACCAACGTCTTCCGCCAGTCGCAGCCCCGCCTCTTCCTCTTCCTCTTCTTCGCGCTGCCCCTCCGCCCCCCGCCACGCCTCGTCATCCACACCTGAGCGTCGACGAGACCCTAATTAATTGCTCTTCCTCTTCTTCCTCTTCTTCTTATTCTTCTTCCACTCCCACCTCGCTCCTTCGGCTCCTTCGCTTTGAATGTCGACAACAGTCGGCTGCACTTGACGGCGACGGCGACGGCGATGTCGACGTTGGCGGCAGCCGGTTTGAAGGCTGTCAAAATGAAGTCGTTCGTGGAAACAACAACAACAACAACAACAATGATAATAATAATTATGACAACAACAAAAACAACAAGAGCAACAAAAACAACAAAACAACAATCACTGCCGATGGCTTTTGATGAATTCTTTACAACAAAAATCAGAGCACAAACAACAATTAGAATCAATGACAACAACAGCGAAATCCACAAATTCCCCCTCCTCCTCCTCCCCCCCCCCTCCCTCTGCTTCTTCTTCTTCTTCTATAATAATAATTAAAATTCACTTGCTCAACAATGGAATGACATTCACAACAACAACAAGAGCCAGATAAAGTAATTAATACGATTGAAATCCGCAGAATTGCGAGTTGATTTTTCGCCCGCCTGAGGGCGCAGCGGCCACTGCAGTTGAGTATTTTGACATTTGTTGTCGTGTCATTGCGAGATTTGAACAAATTGCGCTTGCCGTTGTTCTTGTTTTTGTTGTTGTTGTTGTGATTGCTAATTGTTAAACTCGCGAGTAGCTTAAGCGGATTTCGGCTGTCAAAACCGCGCTCCAACAAATGCCGTTGGCGAGGCTTCGACTTCAGCAGAGCTTGAAAAATGGGAAAAAATTTAATAATAAAAAAATTATATAAAAAAAACATAATTTTAAAATGACAACAGAAGGGGAGAATAATTAAATTTAATTAATTAAAATAAAATAAATTAATTAAAATCAAATAAAAAAACATTAAGAGGAGAGAAAATGGTAGTTGTCATCAATTGAGGAAGAAAAGGATCAACCTTGAGTGGAGGAAGCTCCAATCTCGCTAGAGAAGAGAGAAGGAAAGAGAGAAGGGAGGGGGCAAAGAGAAGGACAACGTTCGAAGCCGCTCGTGGGAAGGTGGGAAGCGTCAAGAATAAGGCGTTGAGTCGGGCTCGGAGCGAGTGAAGGGTGGGAAAATGGGAGGGAAATCGAACGACGCCGATCCGGAAGAGGCGGCTGGGAGCTGGGCGCAATCGTTAAGTGCTTGCACGAGCCGCCAACAACAACAACAACCACAAAAACAACAACAACAACAAGAGCCACCTCAAGTAGTAACGGGAGCAATAATTGAGCGGTTGATAACAGCAAAATCAATAATGACAACCATAATAACAATAGTACGACGAGTGATAGCCGACAACAACAACAACGACAACAACGAGACCGCTCAACGCGAAACAACACAAGCCAATGACGTAAGGGCGACTTTCTCTCCCTCTCTCTCTCTCTCTCTCTCTCACTCACTCACACCAGCCCACTCCAGCTCTACCGTTCGAATCCCAGCAACGACGGCTGGAGGAAAGTCGTAAACTGAACTGCAGTGCAGCGGCAACAATAGCAATTACAATCACAGCAACAACAATGGCAGCAACAACAAGAGCAGCAGCAGCAAATGTCGACCGCATGGCGAATGGAAATTTCCCGCAGACTGCTTGACGCCGAGGAAGCGACCGATCGACCGACCGACCGGCCGGCCGGGCAGTCGGTGGAGCCCAACAACAGCAACAGCAACTCCAATGTGAATAGAAATAGCACACCACAACAACAACAAGAACAGCAACAACGTAGCGAGCTGCAGCTGCAACGAACGAAAAATGAAATGAACAAAAGTCGCAGGAAAACGAACTCGATCGAACGTCAGCGAAGTCAGCTGTGCTTGTTGTTGTTGTTGCTATTGTTATTGTTGTTGTCGCTATTATTACTATTGTTGTTTTGGCCTTGTTGTTGTTGCTATTGCTCTGGTTGTTGCTGCTGTTGCTCCTGGGTAGAATCATCAAACACTAGAGGTGAAAAACTTAACGACCAACGTATGGGAGAATTCAACAAAGGCAACGACGACGACAACAACAACAACGCCGTCAAGAACAACAACAACAACGACGACGGCTCATTTCATTTAACAACATATGAACGGGCGAAATAATTGAAGGAACAAAACAAAAAACAACACGAGATATGACTGTCTAATGGTAGCAGCAACAACATGCCTAATTACAACAACAACACGCCAAATTACAACCACATCCAGTGCCATCAACGATCCATGGCAACAACCAGAAATTTCTCTATCGACGCCGACGATGTCAGCAGCGGCAAGAACAACAACAGCAACAACAACGCAGCAACGACGAAGTCATCACAGCCCGTTGACTGACATTTGCAAAGGTCGCCATCTTGTCTCGCAGCGGCGTCCATTTTTTCCTCGAATTTATTTTTTTAATTTTAATTTTCTGCAATTATCTGTTTTTTACTCCCCATTTTTGTCGCTAATTTTTTCAGTCGTTGTTTTTTTTTTTTACATTTTGCTCGCGCATTTGCAGCTGTCGCGTTGTGAGAATCGTTGCTGTTGCTGCTGCTGCTGCTGTTGCCGACAGCGCGATCGGTTCACTCCCTCTCGCTCTCGCGCTCTCCCACTCCCCCGTCTACCTGGGCCCTCGCCGCTGCTGATGAAATCCATCCGTCTAACGATCGTTAATCGCTTCGTATGATGCAATCGAATTGAGATCTTGTTGTTGTTGTTGTTGCTGGTGGTGGTGTGGCTCTGGCTTTTGTTGCTTTGTTTGTTGTTGTTTTTGTTTTCTGTTACCATTACCACCTTTCCCGCCCTCCGCCCTCCGCCCTCCGCGCCCCTCGTCGCCCCTTTGCCATCAGTCAGCCGGCAGTCATCGCCAACGCCTCACTCACATGACGAGCGGCGGCGGCGGCAACGAGTCGACGCACCAACAACACGAACGGCAGCAACGACATGAGCAACCGCCGCATGCAACATAAAACGCCAGTCGAGCGTGACAGAAATTGCGATCGCTGTCAATTTAATGGCGCGGAGTCGTCGGCGACAAAGTTGTCGTTGTCGTTGTCGTCGTCGTTGTCGTCGGCGGCGGCAACACCAACAACACTGGCGGCTTCTAAGTGGCGATTAATTTGTGACGTACGCAGCGGGCTGTTGTCGTTGTTGTTGTTGTTGTCGTTGTTGCTGCCTTTACTTTGTTTTCCATTTGATTTAATTCGCTGCTGTTTTCTTGGAGTCTGTGGTGGTTTTGCCGTTGCTGCTGCTGCTGTTCTTCTTGTTGTTGTTGTTGGCATACAGAACCATATGCCGGCATTGGGAGAAGGGAAAAAGAACAACAACAACAACAGCAACAACAAGAGAACCTAAGCCGTCACGTGTAAATTGCATTCAATTAGCGTCGGCAACGCGATCATAAATTTCCCAGCAATAAATAAATAATTGCCAGCGATTCGCATTGCTCGCGGCTTTGTTGTAATTGCCATCGGGTTTTGTTGTTGTGCCTGTGGTTGTGGTTGCCTTTGGTCCTTACCGGCTGATGCGGGTTGGGTTGTGTGTTGTTGTTGTTGCTGTTGTTGTTCTATGTTAATGCCGCCGAGAGAATTTCGCGTGAATTGCTCGAATTGCTCATCGGCAATATTGCTTTCGTGGATGTTGTTGTTGTTGTTGTTGTTGTGGTCGGTGGTGATGTCGATGTTGTCGAGGTCGATGATGTTGTTCACCATTGGTGCAGTTGTTGTTGTTGCTGTCCAGTCGTCTGCTTCGATCTAATCAGCTGGGAAAATTATGAGCAACATGCGAACTTCTCCCCATCTCCCTCCCTCTCTCTCACACACTCCTTCCCTCCCTTCGCGTCTCTTTGCTCTCTCTCTTCCTCTCTCTCTCTCTCTCTCTCTCTCTCTATTTGGCCCACTGCTTCGTTGTGGAAAAAGTTAATTGAACGAGGAAGTTTTTCAAAGTTAATTTCGTTTTCATAGCTGCGGCTATTGTTGTTGCTGTTGTAGTTGTTGTGTGTAATGCAACTGCCACGGTTGTTGTTGCTGGCTGTGGTGCCAGTTGTTGTTGTTGCTGTTGCTGCTGCTGCTGCTGCTCCGCCAATTTACGCGCAATTTACTCTATGATTCTTATCGCCGCAAATCTTCAGCCGGCTGCAATGCACCAGAACAACAACAACAACAACGACAACTTGGAGGTCATCCCTGGTCAGACGGCGGCCACAACGACAACGACAACAGCCAACAACCATCGCCGTGGACGACGATGCAACAATGTTGCCACTTAATTCCGGAATTCCTGAATGAGCCGAGCGAGCGCTGCCGGGAATTCGCGGCCGTCGTCGGGAATCCATTGTCGTTTAGCAGTTGTTGCTGTTGCTGCTGTGGTTGGTTAAATTATGCTCATGTTGTTGTTGTTGTTCTTCTTCTTCTTGCTGTTGTGTTGTTGTTGATTAAATGGCGCTCTGGCTGTTGCTGCGGCCGGCAAGACGTCGTGGCTCCGCCAAGGCGACAACAGAGGGACGGACGGACGCCAGCCAGTTGTCTCTGATGGACGGCAACGGGGCGGCCAAGGCGGCGTTGGCGCGACATCCGGTCCGGGCAAACGGCCCCGGTCCTGCTCGCGGCCCTCCGCCGCCCCCATCGCTGTGGAAATGGACTGAGACCGAGTTCTGGTCCGAGGAGGTCGAAGTGCAGCGAGGTAGGGTTCGGCCAGAGGTCGACGGAAGCTGCGAGAACCACCGCAGCGACGGCCATAGGAGCAACAACAGCAGTAACAACAATCATAAATTACAATAATAAATAACAACAAATTCTTAAGCAAACTCTTCACAACAACTGAGTGAATTGAGGAATCTTTTATTTGAAAAGAGAGTTTAAAGGAGGCAAACAAGAAATCGATTGCGAAAGTTTTCGATTCGAATGGAAGGAGTTCGAACTTCGAACTCCAGCAGTTGCCATGACAACAACAACAACAACAACGGCAATAATAATAATGAAAATATTGAAATTCATTGAAAATGACAAGAGAAAACAACGAACGGCAAGAGCAGCGAAAATAACCGGATAAACAACATGAGCAAGTTGTGAAAACAACGAAAGAAGTTCACGCCGAAAAGAACAACAACAGCAACACGAAGAAAACAAAGATGGCGTCGTGGCGGAAGCGGAAACAAGGGGCGGACGGAAGGAAGGGCGAAATTTTGCCGCCAAATGAGGCGGGTCGGAGAGGGCGAGATTTGCATAATGTCACAATAACAGGAGCTATAACAACACGAAGTTACAACAACAACAACAACAACAATCTCCCTCTCCCAGCAACAATGAAAATGGATTTTTTTGTTTCTTTCGAGCTGCCAAAAAACTTTAAAAATCGCTTTAATCCGAAGAAATCTAAGACCAAGGTTAATTCAGGGAGTTACAACCAACAACAACAACAACAGCAGCAACAATTTTAGCACCAACGTCAACAATAACAATGATGTTAACATCAGCAACAACAAAAACGACGATGTTGACAACAACAGCAACAACAGCAACTGGAGCGATTCCTGAACAAGCGACAGAACAAAACGGACGACACAAGGAACACGAATAAATAATTCATAAACCGCTATGGTTGTTGTTGTTGTTGCTGTGTTGTGGCCAACATGAACACAATCAGTACAATCACAACAACAACAACAACAACAGCAGCAGCAGCGATGTAAAAATTGGTGTAAATTCGAGAGCAAATCAAAAGTGGACGAAAAGAAGTCGAAGATCGGGGCAAAAGCCCGAAAATTCGACTTGTTTTTCTTTCAACGAATTTTGCAGTTTTCCTCCTCTTCCTCTTCTTTCTCCTCTTGCTCTTGGTGATTTTTCATCGCCTCCCCAGGTGAAAATTCATTGGTTCCCGTCCCTTTCCTCGACGTCTTTGATCCGTCCGACCCCCGGCTCCGTCCTCGGGTCAACATGCGATGGTTGTGACTGCTATTGCTGTTGTTGTTGTTGTTGTTGTTGTTGTTGTTGTTGCCCACGTTGTGCGGGTCTCGCGCTCGGGCTCGGGCTCGATTAAGTGCGGATCGGACGGAGCAACAAATGGAAATTCGTATATTTAACAAATTCCTCTGCCCTCTGGCAACAAGTGCAGAGCGCTATCAAACACAACAGCAGGAACAACAACAACAAGGCCGACAACCAGAACAACAACAGGTCAACGATAACATTTAGAACAGCAACAACAACAACAACACAAACATCAACATCAACACGTTCGCACACGAAGCTCGCATGTCGTCATGAAAAATTTATTAAAAGCCAACTTTTTGCCGAGACAAAGAGCGGTGGGGATGGAGAAAGAGAGGGAGAGAGAGAGAGAGAGAGAAAGAGAAAGGTGTATTTGTTGTTGTTGTTGTATGCATGCCTGCCCCTCGCCCACGACGTCCCTGGTGCTCTCGCTTGCCTTCGAGTTGACGAAACTCCGGCGATTGTCGTCGATTGTGTTGTTGTTCATGCAACTGTTGTTGTTGTTGTTGTGGAGTGCGACGACTGGTTCTAGTTGTGATTGTTGCTGTTGTTGTTGTTGTTGTTGTTGTTGTTGAAAAATGAAGCCGGCGAATAAATTGCTTTAATCGACTTTTGGCGCCAAGAATCCTGCCACGCTTCCATCTCCCTCCCTCTCCCCCTCCCCCTCGTCCTCGCGTCCGTTGGAAAAGGTCATGTGCAGCCAGAACAACAACAACAACGACAACACAAACAAAAACAACGACAACGGCGAACCCAAACACGAGCACGAACACGAGCCCGAGCCCGAGCACGGAGTCCATTCGCCTCGCACGAGCAGAGCGTGCGATTGGACGGGCTCCCGGCCGGCCAGGGTTGCCGCCGCTCCGATTTCCATCGGCGGCTCCGCGGTGGTGCCAGGCCGCCGCCTCTCCCCGTCTCCCTCCCTCGTTCCCTCTCCGGCGTCTCCAGAGGCTTCGCGAAGTGTTTTCGAGACGGTTTTTTCGATTTTTCAGGCTTCGTCTTGGCTTCGTCCCGGCTTTTCTTTCCTCTGACATTTCAATTGGTTCGTTTTCTCTCCCTCTCTCTCTCTCTCTCTCTCTGTCTCTCCCGATTGTCTGTGGTTTCCCCCCTCGCCCCCGGATCCAGGCGCCGCGAGCTCTCGTCGGCCCTGCGACCGGACTCTCGCGCTCTCCGCCGCTGTTTGTGTGGACGGTTTGTTTGTATCTCTGTCTCTTTCGTTCTTGCGACCCGCTCCCGCTCTCGTCTCTTTCCCTCTTCCTCGCTGTCGGCCTCGGCTCCGGCTCCTGGCCTCCAGGTCGTCGACCTGATTTCTCGGAAACTCGGCCCACGGCGCTCCGCAGTCGGGTTCGTCGGTCCTTCGCCTTCACCTCCATCGCCTCCCGTCGATCTTCTCCTTCCTCCCCGTCTTCTCCGTCGCCTCCCTCTCTTCGTCTGCGTCGTCTTCTGGTGGCCTCGCGGCCTCTCGATTTCCTCGGAACCGCTGTAATTTCCGAAAATCTCCGCCGGTCTCCCGCCGCCTGAGCGCGTCCGGCCCGCCCGCTGTCCATCAAGCGACCTCGACCCCTCCTCGCTCCCTCCCTCGCTCTCCCCCTCGCTCTCCCGCTCCCTCCGCCCTAGCAGCGAAACAGAAACAATCGGCTCGTTTATCAGCATTAGAAGTTTTTATTGCGCCGCCTCCGACGCCGACGCCGTCGCCTCGCCGTCGTAAACTTCGGCGTCCCGAGGCCCGATCGTCGTCGTCGTCGTCGTCGTTCGGCGATCGAGGGTCCTGTCGGGAGCTGGTGTTGTTGCAGTTGTTGCTGTGGTCGCCCTTGTGGCCACTGAGTTATTGCTCGAATTCCACGCGGCTTCAAATGAAGTGCAGTTTTAGTTGAAGAATTAAATGAACTTCGCCGAAGCAATCACACCGACAACAACAACGACGACGACTTCTACTACAACAACAACAATTACACTCTCGATCCTCTGCCCTCATGCGATCATCAATCATCAAAGCACTGGCAGTTGTTGCCCGCCTCCGTCGGCCAGTCGTCAACAATTCCTTGCTTGTTGCTGTTGCTCTTGCTGTTGCTGTAGTTGTTGTGGTGGTCAGTGTAGTTGTTATTGTTATCACCACATTGTTGTTGTTGTCGTTGTATCGCCAAGCTTTTTGTCTCTCTCTCTCTCTCTCTCTCTCTGTGTCTCCCTCCCTCGCTGAGCTGTTGATGACAAAGCAAACGATTCTCATGAAACCCTCGCGAGTCAGTCCAACCGCTACAGCAACAACAACAGCGACTAACTAGCAACAGACATCCTCCGTGTTGTATTCCTGTCTTGCACAACAACAACAACAACAACAACAACGACAACCACAAGAACAACAAACCCGAAAAGAGCACGAGAGAAAAGAAGAAGACGCCGATCGAGCGACAAAAAGTTGCTGGGATGCGTTTTCTTTGCTGGAGCGTTGACTGGCGAGAGTACAACAACAACAATAACAACAATAACAATGACAACGACAGCGACAACAGCGATGAAAACAGCAACAACATAATGGCAGCAGTAACGACGTGCATCGTTGGCTGATCTCGAGATCCTTGGATTTTATTGAATCCGCGTGAGTCGTAAACTTGCGACAGTTGTTGTCATAGCATTGAGGTGGTTGTTGTTGTTGTTGTTGTTGGAAAACCTGGCGACAGTCGAGTCGCGTTGCTGCGACAAAGACTCCAGCAACAACGACAACGGCAAACACCATCAACTCAGATTCAGCTGCAGCAGCAGCAGCAGCAGCTGATGAAATTTATTGCAGGCGCGATTTAAATGGCGATCGAGCATCGCGGTGGTTGTTGTCGTTCTTTTTTACATTGTTCCAGTGTTGTTGTTGTTGTTGTTGTCGTTGTCTTCGTTGCTGGCCCCGCCGTTCGATCGCGAATCGAATCCGGACGTCGGCCGCCGGACGCCGGACTCCGCGCGGCTTTTTGTCAACATTAACATACGTAAGCGTCAGGCTACCGTGTGCCGATGTCACCGAGAACCGCCCCCGGCCCCTCCCCCTCGCTCCCTGCGGACGTTATTCAGTGCCACCGGTGCGGCTGGCCTGGATCCCTGGAGCCCTGGACCCGGAGCAAAGTGCAATTGATTTATCGTGACAATGAGTGGCCGTTGCTGGGTTGTTGTCGTTGCTGTTGTTGTTGGTGTTGTTGTCGTTTGTTGTTGTCGTTGTTGTGTTGTTTACGTTCTGTTCGGTTGAAGCTGGTGATGCCGTTGACGTTTGACGGGGCAACAACAGCGCCGAGGGAAATCGAACGAAGACGGCGAGCAGGCGGCGGAGCGGGGGACGGGGGCCGGGGCGAGCGGAGGTTGCGAGAAGGCACGTGGATGGGGACGAGTGGCGGCGGCGGCTCCGGGCGCAATCGGGCAAATGGATCGGAAAATGGAGCCAAATCCGCGCCACGAGAGTCTCCGGATCTCGGTATCTGCGGATCGGCCCGCCGGCGCGCCAAAGCCGCGGCCCTCGGCTCCGGGGCCGCCGATTCAGCGAGGCCGGCGGCGTCCTGGCCTGTTCGTGTTCCGTCGCCTCAAGGGTCCCTTTCGCTTCTCCTCCTGCTCCTCCTCCTGCTCCTCCTCCTGCTCCTCCTCCTGCTCCTCCTCGTCTTGCTCGCCTCCTTCTCTTTCTAGCCCGTCCCTCCTCGGTCTCTCTCGCAGTTGCTCGCGCGCATAAACACGAAAATCCGATTTTGCACTCGATTAACTTTATTTTTACACAAACACAACAACAACAACAACAACAACAACAACTGCAACAACTACAACAAAATACCGATAACAACAATGCCGACAATAATAAGAACAACAATAGGAAGAAGAAGAAGACTCGAAGTAGCTGCAAAATTAAGCTTCAAATACGACGCAAAGTCAGGCGAATAATAACAAGAACAAGAACAAGAACAACAACTGCAACAACAACGAGAACAGCAACCGGTCAACTGACACAACAACAACAACGGCAACAACAAACACCGCCTGACTGACTCGACGCGACGCGACTTGACTTGAGTTTGAACAACAACAACAACAACAACAACAACAAGAACCCACAGCGACTAAAGAGAAGGAGATGATGCGGCAACAACAACAACAACAACGGCAACAGCAACGGCAGCACCGACAACCCGAAAGACGCCGAAAGAGACGGCAACAAATTAAAGTGAATGCCCTTTGAATGTGACGTCACAAGCGCAGTTCACGACAACAACAACAACAATA
Organism: Coelopa pilipes; assembly: GCA_947389925.1. Taxonomy (NCBI): domain Eukaryota; kingdom Metazoa; phylum Arthropoda; class Insecta; order Diptera; family Coelopidae; genus Coelopa; species Coelopa pilipes. The sequence goes on from OX376697.1 coordinate 6,671,491, forward strand.
ACAACAACAGCAACTACTACTACTACTACTACTACTACTACTACTACAACAATAACAAGAGATATGAATAATAAAAAAACGACGACGACCAACGACGACGACGACGAGCGACGAGCGACATCGAGAAACTGAAACGTAAACAAAGCGAGAGAACAACAACAACAGTATGAACAACAACAACAACAATATGAACAACAACAACACTCAGCTAAGCACGAGCGCGATTCAGATGCATCCGTATCTGCGCTTGCATTGGATCCGGCCGATGCAGCCGGGTCTGGGTCGGGGAGAGGATGTGTGTGTGTGTGTGTGTTTGTGTGTGAATGTTGTTGTTGTTGCTTTACTATTGCTATGATTACAGTCACATTTGTAATTTGTTGTTGTTGTTGTTGTTGTTGTTGTGAGTATCTGCCTCCTGCCTCTGTATCTGTGGCTGCATCGGCATCTGCGAGGAAAACACAAGAGACGGAGGACGGCGAGAGGGAGAGAGCGAGAGGGAGAGAGAGGGAAGATGGAGCAGTAAAAGCAGGGAGTAAGAGGGAGCAACAACAACAACAACAGGAGGAGCAGCGGCAGCAATGAAAGAGCGAGAGGACAGAGAGAGAGCCGGAGAAACCGAACGCGTCAAGCAAAACAAAAGCGACTCAAAACAAAACCGAGAGGGAGAGACAGAGAGAGAGAGAGAGAGAGAGAGAGAGAGAGGAGAGCAACAATAGTTGGCAAGGAGGAAAATCAACGGCGAGGAGAACGGGAGAGGGAGAGGGGAGATGGGAGTTGAGAAACGAGATGAGAGGAACGAACTTTGCTCCGACGCCGAGCGGTCCGGGCGAAGAGCAGGAGAGGCCGAGCGAGAGGCAGGAGGGCTGGAGTGAAGAGACCGAAGAAGGAGAAGACGAGGAAGAAGTTGAAGAAGAAGAGGAAGGAGCAGGAGGCGGACGGAGGGAAACGGAAGGAGCAAAGGGAACCAGAAACGAGCAACAGATGAGCAACAGAGGCGGGGAGCGAAACCCAGATGATCGAGGAGACTCCACGGAAGGCGACGAAAACGAAACGCGAACCGGAGGACGGATGAGAGGAGGGGCAGGAGGAGCGGAAGGGGGGAGAGGCAGAGGAGCGGCTCCAGAGGCAAAGCGAAGAAGAAAAAGGAGGAGGCGGCGGTGGCTCCTCGTACTCGAACAGATGATTTCAGCAACAACAGCAACAGCGACAGCAGCAACAAAACAAAAAACAACACGCTGAGCAGCTGACTTTTGAATTCTTCCTCGTTTCCTCGTCTTCTTCGGAGAGCGCGGGGAGGTCGGTCGGGAGCGAGGGACGAAACTGGAGCCGGCTGGACGTTACGGCAAACTGCAACAACAGCAACAACAACCAGTCCATTAAGCCCAGAGATGAGCGGCAGGAGCGCAGGAGACGAGAAGCCAAACGGCGACGATGGCGATGAGGACGAGGGCGAGGGCGGTCGGCAGGGCGGCGGTGGAGGCACGAACGACGCGAGCTGGGAGTAAACAACCATGTTCGACGGCCCCGGCCCCCGCCCCCGCGCCCTCGGCGACATGAGTCAACGCGCGGCTCGGACGATAAACAAAGGGAGCTGCGGCCGGCTTCGGCTCCGTCTGCGGCTCCGGAGCCGGCGTCGAAGTCGAAGTCGGAGTCCGAGTCCGAGTCGGTGCACTGGCCACACACACACGCATCGCAGGGGGGCGGGGGTCGGTCGGGTGGGGCCCATCGGCGACTTAAGGCGCAATGGTTTCGTCTGGCGGGCTCGGCATCGAATTCCAGCCAATTGTGGGGCCGCGGAAGTCGGGCAAGCGACGCTGAGGGCGGAATCGGGCCGCGATTTATTTGCAAACAATATTTCGGTCGTGAAGATCGAGTGTATTTAGAAGAATTACGACTTCATCACTCGCATCGCTGCCAATGGATTCGTCGAAAATCATCAATATTGATTTCGGTTATAAAACAATGAACTTTTTAAGCTTTAAATGATAATTATTAATTCACGAGTGAAGCACATTTTAATCGTTTCTGTTCTTTTCCTTTTTTCGTTTACGATTTTTCCAGGTAAGTCCAATGATCCTCGCGACTGCCGAGCCGAACCTAAGGGAAAAACCACAGATCGACATTGGCAGCCTCATGGAAAAGGTAAACAAAATTCAGCTTCTCCTTCAACACATCCCATGCAAACACAAAACCAACTTCGAACAAAAACAATTTCAACCAAAAACCATTTCGAACTGAAACCATTGCGAGCACGAACTCGCCAGCAAATGTTGAAGAAAATGTTCGGCCCAAACTGAGCGAAACCCCTTTGGACAGAAACTGAATTCGGAGCCCGATTGAAAACTGATTAATAGTAATGTTAAGTCGTTGACAATTTACTAAAATATCGATTCGCGGCCATGATTGAATACGAGAATCTGTTTAAAGTCTGTTTTTAGTCTGCCTTCGCCGTCCCTGGACGACGTTCAATGAGCGAGCTCGAGCTCGACCACTTGTGAGTTCAAGAGCCCCGAACACCTGTCGCATCCCCTCCCCCCCCCCATTTCGCCCACCTCCCTCCCTCCACCTGCCAATCAATTAAACCATTCCCGGGCGAGCGCGGCGCGAATCGATTCACGACCCCTGGCCAGGCCGCTCCGTCCCTCTGGCGCACCCGCCGCCCGGCAGGGCCCAGGGGAGACGCGACCGGGACAGGGGGGCCTGAGCAATGCGAGTCAGCTGGGGGGAGCGAGACGGAAGCAGCAGCGATCATGCAGGCGAATTTATAAGTATTCGCCTTTTTCGACCTGACGCAGGCAGGGCGCGAAAAGCGAATCTCGCGGGGCAGGAGAAAAACTGAAGTGATTTAAAAAAAATCGAAAAATCGCAAAATCGCAATGAGCGAAATTCGGGAGCGGAACGAGAGGAAGAGAACACGAAAAACACATTAACGACTGTTTAAAACAAATATTGAAAAGGCATAAAAACGATTGCAAAATGAAGGAATTCTCGAAGCGAAAAGAACGACTTTTATTTAAATTCAAGTCGAACGATTTATTAACGAAGGATAAACAAAAAAAGTGACTCGAGAAAGGCAAAACGAAGACAAATTAAGACGATGCATAAAAAATACCATGGAATTAAATGTGAATGAACCAGAAAATTTTAATAAAATGAGAAATAGTCAAGCCATTTAAATATAAAAATATCAGACACGTAAGTGGAGGAACGAATCCCCAAGTCAAGGCACCGCTGGCTCGTCTTTCGCTCTCTCTCTCTCTCTCTCTCTCCCTCTCTCCCTCTCCCTCTCTTCTTCTCCCTCTCCCTCTCCCTCCGCCGCCGACGCGGTCTGCGCTCGGCCGGGTCGAGGCCGGTCGTTAATATCGACGCGCGCGGTCGCCGAGGGATCGGGCCCTCTCGCTCTCTCTCTCTCTCTCACTCTCGCTCTCGCTCTCCCGCCCTGCGCCGTGCTCCTCTGCCGTATGCAAGCGACTTGCGACGACGCCTCGCGCGCCGTCCTCGATAACGAGCGCCGGCGACGACGCCAGGCGGCGACAAGTGGAGCGGGACCGAAGGAGGGAGCGAAAGGGAGGAGGCAGGGGAGCGAGAGCGGGAGAGCGGGGCGGGGCGGGGCGTCGCCGGGGATCGCGGCTGACAGCGGACGACGACGAGGAAGTGCCCGAGTCCGCGCAGTCCGCGAATTCCAGATCGATGCCGCGATCTTCGGCCGTCTCTTTCGGTCGCCGTCGAGCGGCTGCGGACGCCGGGCTTCACGGGGACTCGAAATTCCCACAATTTCCGGCCGCGGCCTCCCTCGCCCTCCCTGCAGCCTCTTCGTTCGCCTCGTCCTTCTCCCCCGTTCGCCTTCCCTCGCCCTCGCCCTCGCTCCGCCTGGTCGTACATTGAACCATCATCCACATCCGGTTCGCATTTTTTCGGCCCGCGCCGCCGATCGAAAAGGATCGCTTGGGCTTCTATTTTACTATTGTTGTTGTTGCTGTTGTTGTTATTTTCCCTTTGTTCGCGTCGACAACAGAAAGTAACAGCAACAACAACCACAACAACGGCGAACCCGACCACGGACGCCTCGGCGACGCATGGCCGACCCTGCTCGGAGCCCCGCCCCTGTCCGACTCCTGGCCACTGGCCTCGATCCCCGATCCCCGGCCCTCCCCTCCCCTCGCAGCGGCAGCAACAACAACAACAACAACAGGAACCGGTCGCCCCCCGGCTCGCTGCCGTCTCTCGCTCTGCTCCTCGGCCGCTCTCTTGGCCTGTTTCTCGTCTGTCTCTCGGTCCGTCCGTCTGCCGGCCCTCCACAGGTCCGCCTCCCGCTGTCCGAGAGTCCGACGCCCATCGGATCCCTCAGCCCGGCCCTCCGTCTGTCCGGCCCGCCGCCTGGCCCGGACCCTCGGTCGGCGTGGATGCAGAGGAAGAAAATCGTGTTTTTCCCCTGTTTTCCGTCCGTTCTCTTGGTGTCTGTTCGCATCTGCCTCGTTCTGCTCCCACTTATTATTAATATTATTTCTATTCCTACTCTTGTTCTCCCTCCGGTTGTTTGTAGAGTTTTGTTGCTGACTCCCTTTCGCTGCTCTCCTCATTCGTGGTTGTTTTCTGCAACTCCTCGTTGTTGCTTTTGCGCATGCTGTTGGTTTCCTTGGTAGTCGCTGCCATTTGTTGTTGCTGTTGTTGTTGTTGTTGGCATTCACTATCATTTGGTGGTGTTGTTGTTGTTGTTGTTGCTGCTTCTATGAAGATCCCGCGATCCGAGCCGAAGCCAAACGCATCGATCGTCGGCCGCAACGGACTCCGGCGACTCGCTCTCGTTTTCCCCGCCTCTCTCTATCTCTCTCCCCTCTCTGTCTACCTCCCCTCCCCTCCCCCGCAGTGCGTCTTCCCGGGGTCGCCGGACCCACCGAGTGACGAGTTGCAGCCCGCGAGCCCGGCGGACCGACCAGGCGACGATGACGACGGCCGGGCGGACGACGGCACTCGTGTCTGATGGCCCGAGGTGCCTCCGAGGGCGCGCCAGGATTTGTTTGCGCCTCGTTCTGCAAGGCCTAATGGCGGTTGGCCGCCGACTCCGGAGGTTGGGCGGTTGCGTCGATGTCGTCGTGGTCGTGGTCGTGGCTGTTGCTGTTGCTGGCGATAACGTCCAGGGATCGTCGGCGAAAACGGTGACGAAAATGCCGTTGGCTGCTGTGGCTGCGATCGACTTGCCGTGGATCTCGTTGCCGACAGAACGACTTGTTGTGTGATTTGTCTGAGCATTAGTGAAGCCATCGGGGTGAGGGCAGGCAGCCTCGTCCCAGGCTGCCCTGGGGCCTCCCGGCGCCCCTCCCGGAGGACGCTCGCGCGACTCGAGCCCCCAACCCGGCCCTGCGCCGGCAATTGAGACGAGGGCATGCGAGAAACGCCTCTGGTTCGCATCAGCATTTTCGAAAAATCCCTTGAAGCCCGCCACAACAACAACAACAACAACAACAACAACGACAACCAACACTCCAACAATGCCCAGTAAGAACAACAACCACAACCACAACAAGAAGAAGGGCCTGCAGAAGCTTCCTCAAAGCGAAAATATTTCGATGGCTCTCATCTCGGGGGGAGGGGGATCGTCGTCCACAACTACAACAACAACAACAACAACGGCTGAAGTCAAAGGACTCGCGTCGCCACGCAACGAGCGACAGCCAGGCGGATGGACGGACGGACGGCCTGCGATATTGCATTCAACAACAACAACAACAACAACACCAACGCTGACTCGACAAAAACCGCCATCGGGTGGGAGCAGCGGACAGAATAACAACAACAACAACAACAACAACAACAATGGCAACAACAAGATCAAGCACCCGGCATTTTCTATTTTGTTTTTCGCCCTCTCCACGCTTTGTTTACATGGCTTTGTTTTCGCGCATCTCTTCTGCGTCCTCTTCCATCTCCCTCTCTCCCTCTCTCTCTCTCTCTCTCGCCTGACGGCGCCTGCTCCTGTTTCTCTTCTACCACCCCCCCACCCCACTCCCTCTCTCGCGCTTCCTTCGCCACATTTCGATACTCGCGCCAAGGTGTTTTTTTTTCCCAAAGTCTTCTCGTCCCAAGCGTCCCAGGAGTTGCCCATTGTTGTTGTTGTTGTTGCTAGTCAGTTACTGCGTCGTCGATCTAAGTGCTGTGTGAGTGCTGTTGTTGTAGTAGTAGTTGTTGTTGTTGTTGTTGCAGCGTTTACTCCTGTGTTTTCGCTCTGTTCGCCGTTGCTTTGTTTCAGCTGCGTTTTTGCGATTTTCTAGAATCAAAATAATTGTCGTGTCGTGCTGCAGCAATTCACCTAACAGCAACAACAACACAACACAACAACAGCAATGCCAGCTCCATTCGAACAACAATGGCCACTATCCCCGCAACAACAACAACCACAACCACAACAGCAGCAGCAATCGTGCAAGGGCAGCAACAACCCGGCGAAGTTATGTTAAACAGCGAGCGAGCCTCTAAATTATACCTCGAACGAGGGCCCTGGCGAGGACGGGGGACGGGGGCGGGGGGCGGCAGAGAAGGCCGCATGACAAGGCCGGGAAGGGGTGGGGTCGGAAGGAGGACGAAGAAGAGGAGGCGAAAGGACGGCGGCCGACGCAGAGGCGACCCTTCGAGGGCCCCGGTTCGAGGGCATCGGCATTCGTCGCGTATCCTGGCGACGACTACGATGTTGTTGTTGTTGTTGTTGTTATTGTTTCTGTCCCTGTCGCCTCACTGCGAACTGCACTGAAAAATCAGGGGTTGCAGCAAAAAGTTGAATGAACCAAAGTGATTTCGTTGCTTTCAAAGTCGCACCAAAAATGTTAAAAGCAACAGCAAATAAAATGCTTTTTCAAAATGGCAAAAAATATAATCGAAATTTTTGTAAAAAAAAATGACAAGAGAATTTTTGCACATCGGAAAAAACCATACATTTTCAAGAACGAAAAACAATAAAATTTTTAAAACTCGAACAAAATAAAATTTCTAAAATCGAAAAAAAATCGTTAAACTCGTCGAATTAAAACCAAATCGAATATGAGTCGCAAAGAATATTTTTTTCAATTCGAAAAAAAATGGTAACTATTTTCAAAACTCTCTCCATTTCCCCGAAGTTATCGAAAAACTTGAGCTCAGTTCGGTTCCCTCGGAGAAGTCGAAGTTGTCGCTGCCCGAAACTCGACATTGGGCTGGTTGTCCCGAAATCGATCGGTCTCGGGAATTTCCGAATCCCCCGACTTTTCGGAGCCGTCGAGTTTTCCACGCTCCAGCGGACTTCGAACCTGGCGCTGAATGAATGCATTAGAATTTCGGCGATAGCGCGGACGGCGTCGATGCGGCCGCCGTGCGACCCAGGCAGCGACTGCGGCGGGAGTGACGAGGAAGACAACAATAAAGACAACAAGACAAAAACAAGATAACGAAGGCCAAAAAATCCAAACGCCAGCAACTGCTGCGACGATGACGACGACGGCGACTACGAAACGTGAAGCCCAGAGCGAGAGTTCAATGACACGCCCAGTGGTGGAGGCGACGGCGACGTCGGCAGCGACAGCGGCATCGGCAGCGACGTCGCCGTGGCCGCAGTGGAGCCGGCGGATGCACCGGAGCCGGGCCGGCTTCGAATGAAAACATAAACAAAGGAGCAGCGAAAGAGAAGAGAGCAAAACACCCGAGAGCCAGGGGGGAGGGAGAGGGAGATACAACCAACTAAGCGAGGCAGCGGGAGAGGGAGAGAGAGCGGGAGGGGGAGCGGGAGCGGTGGGGAGTTGCTGGAGGAGGAAGAGAGTTGGCGGCGAAGTGGAGTGGAGTGGAAGAGGCGAGGGAGACGGCGAGCAAAACACACGGAGCGCGGAGAGTTTTCGTTTTCGTTGTTGTTGTTGTTGTTGTTCCGTTGCACTCGACCCGGGAGAGAGTTGGGGGACAACAACAAAGAGAAGGCGAAGACAGCAACAAATACGATAACGACAAGCCCGCCGAGAACAATAACAAAGGAACTGGAACTCGCGCAAACATCGGCGACCGGCGACCGGCGAATCTGGGCGACGAGAGGACGACAGACGACAGGGAGCCAGCGGCGGAGGGCGCGGGGCAGCGGCGGCGGAAACATGGGACAAAAATGCACCGAGCAATATTTGTCCGTTTGCCGATCTTGGTTTTGCCGCGGCCGCCTGCCGAGCGATGGCTGTTGCTGCAGACGCAGTCAGTCGTGTTCGCGGTGTTGCTGGTGTCTTCCGCCTGTTGCTGTTGCTGGGTTGTTGTTGTCGGTGTTCGCCTGTTGCAGTCGTCGCGCGCCGTGCGCCGTGCGCCGCAATTTGCCGGCTCTCGGTCTTTACTCGGACACTGCGGCTATTAATTCAATTAGGCCTAATAACAGACACTTTGCATGAGGGGGACGCGCGGCCAGGACGGCGCGAGGCGGCGGCGAGGCGCGGGCCGACATCTGGCAGCACCGCGCATCGCCTCGGAGCCAAGACGGCCGAGTCCGGCGCGCTCATTTCGATATTCGGCATTGCACCTAATTAGGCAGGCGCTGCGCCCTAGTGCCAGACACACACGCACACGCACACACACACACTAGCGAGCTCACGGACGTGGTCGACCTGGGCGGACGGTGCTTGGCGCAGATAACAGCAGCAGCAACAACAGCAACAACAACAGCAGCAACAACTGCGGAGGGTCTGACGACGGCTCAACGAACCCCAATCGAAGGCGCTCGACACAGAGGTTGTTGTTGTCGTTATTACTGGTGCTGCTGTTGTTGTTGTTGTCATGATTCTTGTTGCTGTCGTCGTCGTTGTTGCCGCTGTCGTAGTTATCAGTGTTGTTGTTGTTGCCTGACTCCAGCAACGCAATCAGGCGGCATTAGAAATTTATTACTTGGATTTTTGAATGGAACGGCGAGCAGAACCGCTCGAGAGAGGGAAAGCGAGAGCGGCAGGGGGTTGGCAAGTAATTGCCGGCCTCTCGGGGCTCTTCACAATTGCGAAGAGTCGCACAGACCAGGCATTAGTCCGAGGAGGTGGCGGCGCTGGGCCGGGCCGGGTTCGGGGCGGCGACACTCGACGGCCAGCAGCGGCCGTTGACATCCCGGCGCACGGAGGCGACCGTAGCGGAAATTGACACCACGACGACGACGACGACGACGACGGCGACAGTGACAACAACAACAACGACGACGACCACTGTCGACATGTTCCTTTTTTCCGGCGCCCTGTCACTCACAGGGGTGGCCGTGAACGACCAACGACCAACGGCCACCTTCGGCACTCGCACGCATCGAGGCCACTGCAGGGCGTCCTTGGGCCGCGGCCGAGGGTGGTTCGAGCCCCACGCGGCCAGCTGGCGACCGGCCCGAGCCGTTGCTCCGCGACGGAAGGTCGCCCTTTAATTAACTGCATGTGGGTTGAGGCGCGCCCAGTTCGCCGCCCATCTGTCCGAGGGCCGTCCCTCAGACCGCTTGCTTGGCTGACTGCCTATGGATATGAGCCAGGGCGCTCACGGACGCGAACATCCCGTGTGCACTTGGGTGCAGTCCCGAAGTGCTCTCGATCGTTTTAATTGCTCGCCCTCGTACAGCCCGGCGCCGACGAGCTCGAGCTCGACCCCGAGCCCGCCACACGGTCTCCAACTCAAGCCCCGGCCCGCAGTTCGCTCCCCCTCGCCTTCCTCTCCTCTTCATCTCGGCGCCCACTTCGCCCCCTTCGCCTCCCTGTGGCCCCGCAATGAAGTCGCTGGAAACTTTTATGCGTCTTGCTGAATTTCCCGAGTCCGCCGTCCGTCCGGCTGCCTGGGTGAGTGCGGCGACTCGTTCTCCGACAGTCGTGTGACTCAGGCACCCCCTCAACTCCCCTCGGTCCGCCCCCCTCCCCACCTCTCAGCCGCGCTCTACTTCCGCGCTCGTGTATCAACGCGCTAATGTGGCTTTTTGCATAACCTGCTAACGATATCCGCCAGCAACAACAGCAGCACCACAATCGCAATGCACTCGAAGACCATCGGCAGCAGGGGGCGAGGGAGAGAGGGAGAGAGAACGCACTTAATCGCCGCGCCAGCGAAGGCGAAACCGTTCGCTTGCATCGAGGCCGGCGCCCTCCCTGGTCTCTGGTCCCCGGCTGTGCGGGGGGCGACTGTCGGTGGTGTCGTTGATGTTGATGTTGTTGTTCTTGTTGTTGTTGGTGATTTGGATGGGGCCGGCGAGCGAGAGGGTTCCCGTGTCAACAACCTGCGGAAGGAGGCGGCGGCCGGCAGGTGGCGGTTCAGGTGGTTCAGGGGACGGCGGGAAGTCCCTCGGGGTCAGGTCACGTCTCGTTACTCCGACTTGCGTGGCCACGTGTGCAGTTGCCGTAGGCGTTCTTTCGTCGTCGCTGTCGTCGTCGCTGTCGCTGTCGTCGGCGCTGCCGGTGCCTTTGTCGTGGCTGCCCCGATGTCGCCGTCTTAGAACTTGGTGCAGTTGCCAGCGAGAGCAGCCGCCTCCGCTCCCCGGCAAGTTGAGTCTTGCAACCTCCTCCTCGACTTGCATGGCGGCTTCCCGGAGCCGGGAAGGTCCGACTGCGGCCAGGTGCGAAGAGCCTTCCGAAAACCCCCAATCGATTGCATCAGAACCGAGTCCAAAACGGCTCACTGAGACATTGGCCAATGCTGGGAGAAAAACAAGCGAATTCTGTGGCGTGCCCGGGTTTTCCGTCCTTATCTGGCCGTGGCCTTGAATGGCTGCGTGGTTTCGTTATCAACGAACCGCAACTGCAAATGCAAAGACGCGACATGTTCAAGGTTTTCCGGGCGTTGTCGTTGTTGAATCAGCCCGAGCACTTGGCACCACTCGAATGAGGTGGAGTTTGTTTTTCGCCCGGGTCTGCGGCCCTCTCGGACCTCGCTCGACCGGGGTCTCCGCCCTGCGTCCTCCGCGTGGGCTTTCGTCGGCCGGTGAAGGTCCGGAAAATCCCCGTTGTCCGAGGCTCCCTGGACGGCCCGCCCCCTCCCCCTCCCCTAACTCCGCCTCGGCCGGGGAACGCGTCAGCGAGACGACCGAAAACACCGGTGACGCCGCCCCCTGGCACAGCAACAACAACAACAACACCTGCAGTTCGGCCTTATCTTATCGGCCGACGCCGTTTGCCGCCAATAAATCTTCGCCTTGGGTCGTGTGGTTTCTTGTTTGTGCTGCTATTCTAATTGTTGTTGTTGCTGCTGTTGTTTCGATTGCCCGAGTCGTTTCCTGTGTTGTTGTTGCTGCGTCTCCGTCGCCGTCGCCGTCGCTGCTGTTGCCGTGGCCCGAATGGCCTTGCATCGAGCCAACCTCACTTTCGCGGTCATTGCCATGGCCACAGCCATTGACTCGACGCCTCACGCGCTACCGGATATTTTTTCGTTAGTTGCAGTCACATGTGGCTGTTGTTGTTGTTGTCTCCCACAATCTGGCAATTGATAAAGATTCGCCATTGGCGGACAGAGCTCAGGCTCCACACGAGCGACGGAAACAGCAACAGCACCAGCAACGGCAACGGTTGTAACCCGTTGACTACAATCACAGCAACAAGAGCGACAATAGCGAAAAGACAGCAACAAAAGTGAGAACAACACTAGCAAAAAGCAACAACAGCAACAGCTGTCACCGCACTAACGAAGGTGAAGTGAAATTGGCTGAAGTGGTTCCGCCCGCTCGAACCCGGAGGCCGGCGCGAACTGGACGAAGTCCGGACGAGTTCAGGGACCCCGGCCGCTCAAGGCCAGGCGACTCGGCTCCGGCCCCCTCAGGGGCGGGCGACTCCAGGGCCCGACCTTGACCGGTCGACAGCGGCCGGAAGACGGAGGTGATTTCGCCGGCAGTTGCCAGGAGTTCAGTTCAGTCGTCAGGAGCTTCAGGTTCAGGACAGCTCTGTCCGCCCAGTCCCCCTCCCTCTCTCTCCCTCGCTCCCTCGCTCCTCCCTCCGTAACCGCAATCGGGAAGACTCAGGGTGCCTTCGATTATGCACGCCCTGGATGGTGGCTTTTTATGGTCCATAAAAATTCACCAAAAGCTTTGGCCCGTTGCTTCGCCTCGCACATCTGTTGGGTGTCTTTTGTTGTTGCTTGCTGTTGTTGTTGTTGTTGTTGTTGTGTGGTTTCGCTCATTATAATTAACATTGTCAGACGTTTTAATGGCGACAACAACAAAGCATATCGCAATGACAACAACAGCGGCAACAACAGGAATCCGAATCCGAATGCGCATCCGAATGGGAATGGGAATGGAAATGGACTGAGGAAATGATTCATGGACTCAGATGTCAGCGGCGAACCGCAGAGGTAAACGACACGAGGGGGGTGGACGGCGGACGGAGGACGAGGGCGGAGAGTGGAAACGAGGACAGTGAGCGGACCTGGAACCGGAGCCAGAAACGTCGACGGGGCGCGGGGTGGACGAGGTCGAATCCGTTGACGGATCACGATCATCATCTGGTCGTGATGTGTCGCCGGCGGCTCTCGAGCCGCGAATCGCGATCTCGTGCAATTGACCTCAACCCCGATGGGCCGTAATTAACGAGATGCGATAAAACAGTTCAGACATGTGTACGGAAGGAGGGGAAGAGGGACGAAGGGAGACAGAGGGAGTCAGAGTCACAGTCGTCGTGAGTCGGAGTCGGTCATGAGACGAGGGACGAGGCGAGGGCGTCGGCGTCGGCGTCAATTGAGGCCCGACCCGTGGCCGGGGGTCTCGTGGCAGGCGCAAATAAAGCGAGTGCAGCGGCAGCAGCAGAAGAAGAAGACGAAGAACAGCCGGCGCCCTTTGACCCGGCCGGTGACCTGCGCGCCGAGATCGTCGACCTTGCGGCGCGAGACCGGCCGGCTTTTGCGTCGCCGCCGTCGTCCGAGTGCGAGGCTCGCGACCGAGCGCCGCCCACGCACCGAGGGCCAGACGTAAACACACAGCAGACAGGCGGACGGACGGACGGACGGACGGACGGCCCGCACACGCAGCCACTCGAGCCGGCTCCGAAGACCGACCTCCAGCCCGCGCCCACCCCACGCCGCCCACGCCGCCCGCGCGCACCCACGCACAGCAGCGCCAACCACAACAACAACCAGGCGAGGACGACGCGTACGACGAGGACGAAAGGAAAATCAAAGTGCAAATAGAAATAAAGTGCGGATGCCAGAGCGTGAAGGCGGCAGGAGCCAACGAAATGTGGAGGACGCCGGCGAACGAGGTCGGAATTCGGCGCAACAACCTTTGGCTCGCCGCCGCCGAGTTGGTCGAGTTCGAAGCCCCGGCCGGGCAGACGCCGGTCGGCACTTGTTGTTGTTGCGGTTGAGTGCGATTGTCCCGACTCAAGGATATCCCAATTAGGCAGCCGGCGGGACGAGAGCGCTTTTGTTGCTGACTCGAACACTCGAACAGGGCGGGGCGCGGAGGCAGGGAGCGCCGGTGAGAGAGCGAAAGAGAGGGCGAGACGCACCTTCGAGGCCTTCGAGCGTGGCAAACGGGCTCCTAATCGTGTTCCTGGAACCGGAGGAGGCCCGGGGAGAGAGGGAGGCAAAGCGTGGACCCGAAGTGCGAAGATTTCCATAATTTCCCAAAGCCTCCTGACAGCAAACAGGGCGGCGCGGGAGGCGGGAGGCGGGAGAGAGGGCGATCAAGAGAGTGAATGGAGCGAGAGGGTGCGAGCGAGACCGACAGCCGTCAGCTGGGCTCGATTGCGCTCCGTTCGCCTGCTCCTGGAAGCGAAGCCCCGACAGAAGCCCGAGGCGGCTGATCGGGTTCCTCGACCTTCTTCATGGGTCCTCGCTCTGCCTTCCACTCACCCCCTCCCCTCGCGCCTTCGCTCCGTGTCGACGACGACTCTCTCGCTCTCGCTCTCGCTGTCTCCCTCAGTCGGTCGGTCGGTCGGTCGCCCCAGCCGAGTTGAACAAACTCGGCGCTGCCATCAATCGCCGGGACGCGAGCACGCATTATTTATGCGAAATGTTGTCAAACACGTCTAGACGGTGAAGGTCGTTCGGCATAACGGTTAAGGACCTGCCGCCCACCGCCCACCGCCCAGCGATCGGGAGCCGACGACCGAGCAACAGCCGGCGAGCTCTTGTCGCCGTCGTCCTCGCCCAAGGACTTTGACTTGACGCAGACTCGGTCGAGGGCCTCGAAGTAGGGCAGCGGAGGAGCAGCGAGGGAGGGGCGGGGGGTGTGCGGTGGGATTTCATAATGCCGGAGAACGAGCGAGAGATCGTGACGAAGGAGAGAGGATGCCGTCGTGAGAGGGAAGGAAGGCGAATTTGGGGAGCGGGAGACCAGGCGTCGGTGGCAGGAAGAGGCCGGTGATCATAATGACGACGACGGCGATGACGATGACGAAGACGACGATGACGATGACGATGATGAAGTGCCTGTCAGCGGCGTTCGTGGGCCCGAGGCGTCCTCTCGAATTCCCCGAATCCAATTAAACCGTTTTTCGTCCAAAAGCAGCGGGCGAACTCTTTTAATTCGCGGGTTCAACGTGTCAGTCCCTGTTGCTGTTGTTGTTGCAGTTGTTGTTGGGAGCAAGGAACTGGAGAGCGCAGTTGTTGTTGTTGTTGTCGTTGTCGCCGTCGTATTTTATAAACGACATTTTAGTGAATCGTATCGGAGTCGCCATCGTGACTAATCGCTGTCAACGACGGAGAGAACGAGGAGAGAGTTTAAAAAGTCAAAAAAAATCGGAATAAATGCATGCGAGCAAATAAAAAACGAACCTAATCAAAAAGACGAAACTGAGCGGCGCGAAGCGGAATAAATTGAGTAAAAATACGAACGAATACAAAGGCGGCCCGAACTAACCGGGAACGAGTTCGCCATCGCCGACGCCATCGCCATCGCCGCGCGATCGGGCGATGCAAGTGACAGATACGCGGTGAGTTTAATAAACCCACCACACGCGGCGGCCGGTGGGGCCGGTGCATTGACACGGCTCGGCTCGGCTCGGCCTGGCTCGACACGACACGACACGGAGCCGACGCCCGGTGTCGTCGCTCGGCCGCGGTAATTAATGGAAATAAAACCCGGCCGTTGGCGAACCCGAGACGACTCGCATTGGAATGTAATGGCACCAATATTAATTACAACAACAGCACAGCAATGGCAACAAAAGCAACAACAACCACTTCGACAACAACCAGAATTTCATCAACATCCGCGCGGTTGTGAAATGCCGATAAGAGCCGAGCTCGATTCTTAATCTTTATGGCGGATTGCGGAAATCGTCTGTCGTCAGACGGACCGACGTCTGTCAGTCGGGGCTCGGTCGGCAACAGGCAGCCGGGAAGTCGACGGGGGCGTGGTCGGGGGCGTGGTCGGGGGCGTGGTCGGGGTCGCGGAGGAGCAGGAGGAGGAGGAGGAGGCAGGGCTGGGCCCGCGTATCGGGGTCAGGGGTTGCTGAAATCTCTTGAAGCGGCGACGTCGCCCTCGAACCACGCCTTCGAACCACGCCCACTTCCAACCGCCTCCCTCGCTTCTCTCGCCCTCCCCCCTCAGCTGCCTCTCCTGCCTCCCTCGAGCACTCGCCCTTGCGCTCTCCGCCCCCGCCCTCTCTCACCGTCCCGACCGATGCGAAAATAGAATATCGATGTAACATGGAGGCGAACCTCGCCGCGCCTTCCCCCACGTCACCCCTCGTTCCCAGCCACTGCCTCCGACTCAGTCCTGGCCCGCCCGAGGCCCGCCTCCGATCTCGTGCCAAGCCAAGCCGCTTGAGCCGGAGAAATCACAGCTCGAGGTCGTCGGCGGGGGGCGGGCTGAGGGACGGCAGGGGAGCCAGGGCAGAGCCCGACTCCGACAGTCAGCTCGGGGAGCACCGGCTCCGACTCCGACTCCGACTGCGGTTGCGGATGCGGCTGCGGCTGCGGCTTCAATTGGCCATGTGCCACTTGCCGTCGCTGGCTGCACACGGCATCGGACTTGGCGATGGCGATGGCGATGGCGATGGCGATGACGTTGGACTTGGGCTCGGCTCTGACTGACTGCCATCGGACCGCGGCCGAGGACGAGGCCGGGGCCGCGCCAGGTCGACTTCTCGCTCGGGCCGCTCGGTGGCTAATTGAAACTTTAATATTCTCGGATTAGCGGCGGCGAGTCGCGAACTAGGGGGTGGGGCGAGGCGGAGGGGGTGGGAGGAGAGAGAGGGGGGAGGGAGGTGGTGGCGGCGGCTCCGATGGGCGATTGATTAAATATTGAAGCCGTGATGAGTCGCAGGCCCGGCGTTTCCCAAGGACTCTTTGGAAGGAACTTTGCGAAGTTTCATTCTTCTTCTTCTTCTTCTTCTTCTTCTTCTTCTTCTTCTTCTTCTTCTTCTTCTTCTTCTTGCTGTTCCCTTTGTTGTTGTTGTTGCTGCCTTCGCTCTGTGATTTCCATAAATATTTATGAGGCGAAAAGTGTGGATTTTGTTTTTGCCTTTGCTTTGTTGCTCCGACGCTGGCTCTTGTCCTTCTGGTTCTTGTTCTTGTACTTGTATTTGGTTTCGTATTGGTTTTTGTTTTTGTATTTGTGTTTGTTTTCGCTCTACACACATTTGACACGATGTTTGCTTTGCCTAAATACTAATGCTGTCTCCCTCTCTCTCTTGCAGGTGAGTTCCCAGAGACTTTTCAATGGCGCAAACGCCGTCGCCGTCGCGGTAAGAGACTTGTGTGAGTGTGAGTGGAGTGTGTGTGCGTGTGTGCGTGTGTGCAGGAGGGAAAGTCCCCTGCAACCGAAAAACGACACCGGGCTGCCTGCAGGGGGGTCGGCAGCAAAGGGCGGGGGGACGATTTTTTCACCGTGTACTGGGAGAAGTCGCGATCGATTACTGATTTCTCCATGTGTGGAGAGTGGGAGCAGTTGATGAACAGGACGAAAATAGAATAAAGAAAAGCGTTCGTTTGCCAAAAGCGACGGCTCTCGATGGGAAATGGGCAAGTGTTGAAACCGATATCTCGGAATCTTGTTTAATTATCGCATGAAGCACTGATTTCCCTTCTCACTCCCTCACTCCGCCTCCCCCTCCCCCTCCCTCCGTCGCCCGGTGCAGTTTTCGATATCGAATTCAATTCGAATGCGGAAACAATAAACGAAAATTGCACTCGACCGGTTGTTTAACGTTGTCCGATCGTTGTTGTTGTCATCGCCACTGTTATTGTTGTTTAACAATGCGTTCCCTGTAATTTTACGACTTTCGTTTTCGCTGAAATCGAGCCCCGCCCCACCGAATGCTTGCGGGCCAAAAATTACATGGCATTAAATGCGAGCGGGCCGCAGACGCCATTAAAAACGCAATCGCCGACTCCGCTTCTATTTCACGTTTCTTCTTTTCGCGTACCGACCGTCCGTGGACGTGGACGTGGACGACGGCGGAAAATGGAAATCGAAAATGGAAAATGGAGAATGGATAATGGAAAACTCCACGCACGCCTCTGGTAAACAAACATCAGACAGATGGACAGACGGACGGACGGAGTGCCGGAGAGTTTTCGTTTGGCCCACGGTACGCGTTAAACGCGGAAATTGTGAAATGCTGGAAATTTATGAAAATTGCCCCGGCCCCGGCTCCGGCCCCCGATCACCCGCCCCTCGCCTTGCAGTTGCAGCGGCGGCAGCTGAGCGCGACGATTGCGGCCAACCGGGCCATGGGTCGGCCCAGCTCGGCGGAGCCAGGCAGAGTCCAAGAGCCTGGCACATGACCATCAGAAGAACCCCGTGCGCAGGCAGCGTCGGCATCGGCGGCCCCGCACAGTTGGCAACGCGGGCGAACGGCGCGCGTCACGCCTCGACTGATCCTCGCCAGCCGCACTGCTTTGCGCCAGAATCTGTTGCTCGCTTGTTGCCGGCGCCCGCTAATGGTCTGTGCCACGGCCGGCAGTGTTGCCAACGATGTGGCAGAGACGAATGGCGGGGAGGGAGGGAGAGGGAGAGCGAAATATGGACCACTTGAAGCCATTCGCTGCCAAGAAGAGTAAATATAGGTCAACTTTAACTGCACAATATGGTCAGCAATAACAACAACAACATCGGCATCGACAACAACAACATCGGCATCGACAACAACGAGAGTAATAACAATATTTATAAGAGCAACAACAACAACAACAACAACCACAACCACAATTAACGAAAATCTGCGCTTCGTCGTCTGCGCCACAAACAGCACAAGAACAAGGCGAGCGACAAGAACAACAACAATAAATTCGATGTTTTCCCTCGACCATGATGTGGATGGAATCCCTCCACGGACCCTCTCCCTCCCTCCCTCCCTCCCTCTCTCTCTCTCTCTTTCCCGCACATGTGCGACCCACACCTTGACGACGAGAACGAGACGAGAACTTGCAACGACTCCCAGGTGGGGAGAATTTTCATTTTCGCAGAGCGAAAAACGTGGAAAAAGTACGAAAAATGGACCAATTTTTCTTTTCGCTCTTCCTCAATAAATCATTCATTCCATAGGCACCTGCAACTCTCTCTCTCTCCCCCCCCCCTTCGCCCCCTCGCACGCTCCCGCGCTGCGCCCTTTGGTTTGCTTTGGGCCATGGCGAGCTGGGAAGGATGTTGGAGTTGATGTTGTAATTAAAATTGAGCCAACGTCCCGAGACCAACGGAAAATCCCAAACAAGAGAGGGTTGAATTTCTCTGGAAAATCGGATTATTTCGCGAAGATGGCCAACAACAAAAGTCGGCCCTTTCTCATTACCAAAGGCCACTCGGAGATTTCGCCGGCCGCAAAGGGGAAGAAGAGTTGGGTTTATAAAAATTTATACAGGGAACCAAATTCGACCCCCAATCGACTGGAAATCGGCCACTGGGGCGAGCGAAGTGAGTTTTCGCATTTGGAAAATTGAATCCGCCCCGGACTCGGGGTTCGTAAAGGGTGTGGTGAAGGGTTGGCGGGAGGGAGAGGGGCGGTGGTGGTGGGTCGGCCACAAACGACCATCGAAACTACCGAAGCTCCGGCTCCGACGTCGATGGAACTGGCGAGGGCGGGGCTGAAGGGCGTCGATGGGCTCTGGCGACGTTGCTGCCGTTATCGCAGTGCTTTGTTGTTGTTGTTGTTGTTGTTGGTGTCACCGAAGACAACGTTGCCGCTGTTGTTGTGCCGCTGTTGCTGCTGCTATTGGCAGGAGCGTTTGCAAATTTCCGACGTCAGCTCGTCAGCCATCGCCAGCAGGCCGCGGGCGCCTCCGCCTCCACCTCCTCGATCGCATCCAGGGCCTTTGTGGAAGGGATTATGTGAGTGTGTGTGTGCGGAAGTAACCCATAGTTTGCGGCGATAGGTTTATTGACTTCCCTTCCAGCACACACAGAGCGAAAGCGGGAGCGACCCAGAAATGCAAGGTTCGGTTCGATGTGAGGGATCATTAAAAGTGGATCCGGGCGATGCTTTCGCAGAGCTTCCTCGACCTCCCTCCGACTTAGTCCGTCTGCTCGCCGTCTGTCCATCTCTCGTTCCGGCTTCCGTCCGTCCCTCTGTCCGTCCGTCTGAGCCTTTCTTAAGCCGCTTTGGTGGCTCGCAAATTAATTCAAAAATATGTCTTTGCAAAAGTGTCGATTGCATTTCAAACGGCCACATGTTGTTCCCCCTCTCTCTCCCCCACCTCCTCCCCCTCACTCGCTCTCACTCTCGCTATCTCTATCTTTTCCTGCACACTTGAAAGGTCGAGTCCTGCCGGAAAGTAAATTGAATGTTTGCACATCTCGCCATCCCCACTCGCAGGCGACCTCCTCGCCTCCCCCGGCTCCCTCTCCCTCTCCCTGTGCCCCCCTGTCTGTCTGCTGGTCCCCCGCCCTGCTGCCCCTCTGTCCGTCCCTCCTCCACTTGCCTGTGTGCGGCAAATGCTTGAGAGTGTCGCAAGAAAAGGATACAAAAATCCAGAAAAATGCTTTCCATCACTCGGAAACTTTGTCCTACTTTCGCCCAAATTCTCCCTCCCACCCTCAGCTCCTTCCCTTAATCTCTCCCTCAGCCTTCTGCCTCCCGGCCTCTTCCTCGCCTCCTCCTCTTCCCGCTTCCTTCCACTGTGTATTCGTCAGACATCTTCAGCAGCTGAAATGAATGATATTTGCACATGTCTGCGTGGCCAGATGGACTTGTGGGTGTGGGTGTGGGTGTGGGGGAGGGCGGATTTGGACATGTGTCGTCCAGGGTCCTTTGCGGAGCCGCATCCCAGTGAGGTTGACACGAGCCGGGACGGAGGACGGACCGACCGAGCCCGAGACCACCGAAGACGAGGCGAGACGGGTCGGGCTTTGGTGGACGGAGGCCCAGATCCCGACCTGTGCCGCTCCACGGGACCGGCAGACAACAACTGAATGAGAAGCGAAAACCGGAACCCCGGGTGGGCGGGAACTGGCGACAAATTGTTGCTGTTGTTGTTGTGGTTGTTGTTAATAATGAATCAAGGCGATGGTGGCTGCAACCACTGGGCAGGAGGTGGACACGACTCATTAAACTGGGAACGCGGCACAAGGGAGGAGGGGCGGAGGAGGAAGCGGGAGGAAGGGGGAAATAAAATGTTAAGCAACTGTTCATAAACCCAGGAGGAGGCGAAAATGAAAGGGGAGAAGGCAAAAAATACACAAAAATACAAAAAACTAAATGTAAAAAATGACAAATCTCAAGCGAGGCGGAGTCGCCGAATTAACTCGTGAAATGTGAAATTCTACACCGACCGCTGGCAACCCTGGGACTCCCCACAACACACCCACACCCACGTCCACGCCCTCATTCACCCGAAGCAGGTCGAGCAGGTCGCGACGTCGCCTCGCCCCGACTATTGACGAGGCTCGACAGTCGCTGACAACCGCCGGCGCCCTTCAGCGCCGCCCCACCACCCCCAGGCCCGCTGGCAACCCTTCGCCCGGGTGGCTTGACGACAACAACCACAACAACAACGACGACGACGACGACGGCGACCGGGCCACCCCTGAGTCGTCACCAGACAAACGAGATATAAATTGACCATCGTGTCGGGTCCCCCGCAGGCAGCCAAGGCGGCAACCCCTGCTCCGGCTCCCTCTCTCTCACCCTTTCTCTGCTCCCCCCTCTCCCTCTCCCTCTCGCTCTCCTCTGCTCTTGCCTCGCTCTCGCCCTGTGGCCGTGAAGCCTTTTAATTCAACACAATTATTCCGAGAACGGCTGGGACGCCTGGTGGGGCCGGGGCCGGGGCCGGGGCCGGGGCTCGGCCGAGGCTGGGGTGGGGCGAGCATGTGATAAAATCCAATTATGACATTAAAACGTTGCCTGCTGTCTCCGGGAAGGCACGGGCCCGAGCCGCAGTCGCGGGCGGAGTCGCAGGCGGAGCCGGAGTCGGAAGCAGAGATAAGGAGTTTATGATTATTATTTAACACACGTCCTTCCGAATGCGCGGCCTCCGGGGGCTCGTGGCCCGATCTGGGGAGGGGCGAGGAGGAGGTGGAGCGAATCCTCCAGGGGTTGAACACACCGAGAGGCGACTGGGAAAAGTCGGGGTTTTCGCAATTCGAGGTTTTCGAGAACTGCTCAAGGGCCTCCCACAGCTTCCTCCCACGGTATTCTCTGCCTTTCCAGTTCTGCATTTTTCGCTCTTCCTACCCTATTTCAGTGGTTTCAATGGAGGATGAATGTCAAAGTCAGCTTCCCTTCCGCTCGCCTCGACCCGCTGTAACGCCGAGGGGCCCGCGAATCGCCATCGATTGGGTCGTCTGAATGCTGAGGTGCAGCGGGCGAAACCTCGGCCTAATGCGAGTCGTCGTCGGACTCACTGTTGTTTCAGTTGTGCTTTCCGTTGCCTCCCATTGCTGTAGATGCGTTTGTTCTTGTGTTTTTTCTTTTTGTTCTTCCTTCTTTCAATTTTCGCAATGATAGATGTTGCTGTTGTTGCTCTCGCTGTTGCTGCAATCAGTCAAAGGTCTGGGCCTGACACCCACCGAAGGCTACGGAAAACAATGGCCTCAAATGCAGGCCGTGCACCAGCAGCCGCCGCCTCCCACTCCCTCTCCCTCTCCCTCTCTATGTGCAGGCCGGGCTCCGTCCGTCGCTCCTGCTCCCGTCTCCGGTTGTGGGGCCGCCAGCGGATGTGGGGCAGATGGACTTGTGTGCATTTGTGCATGTACAACGCACCCACACACCCACACGCACGCCCTGCAGGTCGACGTGTGTGTGTGTGTGCGGGTGACCTGGTTTACTTTCGCCACTCGCTGGAACATAGAGCTTGAAGCACTCGCCGATGCATGCACATAATACATGCATTTAAATGCCCGGCTATGTGCGAAGTTCCGAACGAGCTTCGGGCTCCATGTGCCACGAGTCCGCTGCGTACCAGGCACATGGCGGCATGTACTACATAAGGTGGCGCCTGCTGCTCCTGCTGCTGGCCTGGTGGAGCCCTCGGCAAGGTCAGAGGCACTTGGGCGAACCGCGAAAACGCGGCGGCTGGGAATCCTTGAGCCAGATTCCGCCCAGAGAGCACGGAGAGCGCGGGCTCGTTCTCGGAGGATGTCCTTGTGTGCACTCGAGAGTCCCCTCAAAGCCCGGCCCAAAGGTCCTTGGGCGACGGGGAATTAAAAGATTAACACCAAATTTGAAACTCCTCGCTCCCCCTCGCTCTCTCTTCTTCCCAACTTGTTCTTGCCCGCTCCTCTGCCTGACGCTCACGATCGCCCCTCTGTCGCCGTCGCCGTCGCTGTCTCGGCCAATCCCTGGTGAGCGAGTGGCCGAGGGAGCGCCGGGAAATTCCCAATTTCGTTCCGGAGCCCCCGCCGCCAATTTGGTGGCCACGCCGCCCTGGCATGTTGACATGCATCATTATTTCCATTCCTAAGTGCCCCGCTAACCCCGTTTCCACCCATTTACTGCATACACTTGCTCTTCCTCTTCCTCTTCCTCCTCCTCTTCCTCGTCATCGTCGTCCCTTCTTCTTGTTCTTGCTCTTGTTGTGCCCCTGTTCTAAACCCAGTTTTAGTTCCTCGATTTCAAATCGTGTTGTTTCTGTTTTTTTCGATTTCCGTTTTTGTTTTGTTTTTATTTCAATTTTTGCTTTTGTTTTTGCTTTGTTTCTTGTTGTTGTTGGGATGTTCTATTGGTTTTTGTTTCGTTCTGTTTCGCATCCGCGTGCAGCTGACCTAGTTTGTCACCCAGCAACAACAACAACAACAACAACAACAACAACAATGTACATGGCATTGCAACTGCATGCGCTGTGGGCGGCGGAGGGCGTCGGGCTGGTGGGAAGGGCGGGCGGTTGGTCGGAAGGACGCAAGGGCTCAGCCTTGCCAGCAGACGCTCGGAATGCGGTCGACGTCGTCGTCGTCGTCGTCGACGTGGTCGGGTCGCAGGATGAGGCCTCAAATTGGGTCAGCGCGCGAGGGTCGTTCTCTTTGTGGTTGTTGGTTTTGTGTCCTTTGTTGTTGTGGCCACACCATCGCTCGCCCGTAATTGCCGCAGTCGACCTGACTTCGCGGACTTCTTTTGTTCCCTCGCTGGCCGGACGCGGAAGGGATGATTGCGAGGGCAGGAGGGTCTGGCACCGTGGACGCTGAGCCGACGTCGTCAGGTTTAATTAATTTTCGCCGGGGAAGTTGAGGCCGCGTCCGTGGAAGGGGTCGAAGGGATCGGCGTCGTCAGGGCTGCCTCTGCGGCTGAAGGGGTCGGCAAAGGGTTGGACAAGGGGTGTTTGGACGGACCGGAGCATCTCAGTCCACCCACCGAGATTTGGTTGCGGACATTTCGGTAAAAATTTCACTTCGTCCCCACGCTGGGAACCCAAAGCCCACTGACCTACTTCCGAATACAACTCAAGGCAACTCCAAGGCGCACTCACACAGCGACGACGTCCGCGCTGCTGCGCCGAGGCCTCTCGCCCGACTCTTTCTTTCTTCAGGTCGTGGCTGCTGCTGAAGACGGAATTTTTTTTTTTATTTTTTTTTCTTTTTTTTTTTCTTTGTTATTTCCCTCTCCCTGACCCATTTCATCACATGCATTTACTGCTGTATGCTCCCTACAACAACAACACTTGCTTTCCTCGTCCCCCTAAGAAAACCGGAGAAAGTGAAAAATATCCGAAAATTAAATTTCCGCAGTTCGTGGAAGTTCGCGTTTCCAGAACTTCCTATTTCGATAAATCGCAGATGGCATAAGCGAAATGTGTGATGTGTGGAGAAGACGCCGGCTCGGCAATCGCTGCGGCGGAGTCGGGCAAATGAAGTCGGGTTTATTTATTCGACGATAAATATATATTTTAATAACAATGGCAGAAGTCGGCTGCGGAGCGCTTTTGCTCACAGCTGTATCGCAATGGTTCCGATGCCGCTGACAACGACAATGAAAATGACAATGAAAGCAGCAGCAGCAGCAGCAACAACAATAACACCAGCAGTCGCAACAATGTAAATCAGAACGAACGTACGAACATTAGCAACAACATCCGGAAGTGACGGAGGTCGGATCTGCTGACATCTGAAAGGAAATTCCCCGTTGTTCGTGCCACATAAATTTCCCCTCCCCTCTGTCTCGTCGCTCTGGCTCAGACTCAGGCTCGATTTGTTCCCCTCGGTCTCTGGTTCTGTCTCGCTCACTCCAGCCCTCTGCGCCTCTACCCATGCTCCTGATTACGTCTCCTTCCCTCCCACTCTCCCGTTCCAGATCTCTCCTGCTCTTCTTCTTATTCCCTACAGCTCCCTCCTCGCGCTCCCTCTTCATTCATCCCTTAATTTGGACTTTTCCATTCGTTTGCGCAAATTTCCCGATTTCTTTCCGAGGAAATTTCCTCTGATTTCGATCCCGCTCGCCAAGTGCGGGAGAGGGAGAGGGAGAGAGCGGGAGGTGAGGAGGTTGAGTGAGTGAATGAGGAAGAGGGAACTAAATGTGTCATCGTAATTCTTCGTGAGTGACACTTCGCGTGCGAACGTCTCATCCCTGCCTCGCTGCTTCTTCTTCTGCATGTGCCCGCCACCACGGCTGACAGTCGTCCCAATGTGTGGGTGTGTGCGAGTCGTTGTTTGGCTGTCATGTGTGGATTTGTTGTTGTCGTCCACTGTAATTCCCGTCTCGGCCGGGCGACGTCCCCTCGGCCGGGGGACAAATGCGCCAGATCTCGAAGGGCACCAACCGAGACGTCCCCCTTTGTCCGAAAGCCACATCAGCGAGGATTCACCCATGGCCCCATCACAAACCAAAAAGACAGCAAGAGCTACAGCTGTCGAAGTTGCTCCTTAAATTCCAACCTAACCTCACATTGCTTCCCCTTCTCCACACGAGGCGGATTCCGTGGAAATGGTGTTGAAAATGGCGCTGATGGAGCCATTTTTAGCCTTGTGGGCGACCCAATTTCGCACTCCTGACTGTTGTTGTTGTTGTTGTCGATGTTGGGTGTGGAGGAAACTCTTTAAAAATGAAAATAGATATCAGCAGAGGGACGAAGCGATGGACAGACGGACAAAGCTTCTGTGGGTTTCTTTCGTTTCGTTTCTTCCCACCACATCCCAACACCAAGTCATTCCCGCACTCCCTCTCTCTCACTCTCTCTCTCTCACTCTATCTCGTATTCGCCTTAATCTTCTTCCCCTTCCTCCCTCCGACTCCACCGTGGAACTGCATTTGGACGAATTCCCTTACATTCCACATGGGAATGCTTTCTCTCGATATCCCTGAGGTGGCGTCTAATTACATTTCGTTGCATACCTTCAGGCGGAGACTTTTGCAAAGACGAGAATTTAATAAATTGATTCATCCAATGTGAATTCCACCGATTTGTTCCTCGCCACAAGCCCGCGAGAATGCGTGGAGAGGGCGAAGAGGTCCGCGGTTGGGTGTCGGAGTTGAAACCGAGCGAGTTCGTGCCCGGAGTCCCGTCCAAAAGTATGCCACAGCCCGAGGAGGCAAAAAATCAATCAATCGATTGGTTCCCCCTCCCCGCTGCCCGCTCGCCTTATCCCGACCAAGGCGCAAGGGACGAACTCCTGACAGCCGCCAACACCCGTCGATTCCGGTCGGGCTCCAGCGCGCCCGCCCCACGGCAGGCCCAGAGCACGCATCCTCCGTCGTGCCTGGCTCGAAGCCGTAGCCAGGAGCCGCCATGACGGACGGATCTGACTTAATAGCGCGTTCAGAATCCCCATGTTCGACGTGGAGTTTCCGCGTCCACCTCCTCAACCCCAAGCCCCGCCAGTGCTCCGAGTAAATCCCCGATTAGGACTGGGCACAAAGTCCGAGGACGAGGACGAGGCGCGAGGAGGCTGCGAGGCTTTGCATGTGGCCGAGTCGGTCGGCACCTTGGATCCAGTAACAAGAGCGAGGCCGCCTGTCGCACGATGACAGCCGTGGCGGGGGTGGCGGAGAAGCGAGTGCGAGAGAGGGATTTTCTTCTGATTGCAGAGATATCGATTGTGCCTTCAGCAACATGTTTATAAGCAGATGCAAGCAGATGTCTCCCTTCTCCCAGTGCGAGTTTCCGAATGCCGTCTCAAGTTCACTCCTAGCATTCTGTGTTCCTCCTCTCTCGTTGCCCCGCTGCCTTCCGCCCTCTGACTTTCTCTCCCTGACCCACATTGCGAACATCCTTCGCTTTGTTTACACACCACTCTCTGCCACACTTCTCAGCACCGTCCTCCGCTCCGTTTCGTTCCATCCCTCTGCTGTTTCGTTCCACGAACGGACTTCACTCAAACGGCCAAGAGAGGGGCGAGCGAGCGATTCACTCGGCTGTCTCTCCTCCGAAAGCTCTCTTCCGTGCTTGCCTCGCTCTCTCGCTCCATTCCAAGCCGTTTCGTTCCCGCGGCGCTTTCTCCGATGTCCACAGGATTCCCTTCCGTTTCCCGTTTCGGTTCGTTTCGATTCGCTTCAGTCCGATTCCGTCCAGTTCGCATGGTTCGTTTCAGTTCGTCCCGTTCCGTTTCGTTGTGCGGCTTCTTGTCGAATTGCGAAAACAAAGCATGCGCTTCATAAATAAACGAGTCCTTGTTTCTTCTTCTTCTTCCCTCGTTCTTGTTGTTGTTCTTGTTCTTCTCCTGCTGCCTCTACATGCTTGACCCAATTTCGAGTGTTTTCCTCCCAACAGCTGTAGTTGTTCTTGCCGACGGGTGGTGCAGGAGCAGCACGCGGCGGAGGGGGAGGGGGAGGGGAAGGGGGAGCCGGGTTTTACATGCCTCCATCCCGAGCTTTTATTTACTCGCATCCCTCCCTCCCCCTCGATTGCGGCGTTTCCCACTTTCATTGACGAAACGCTCGGTGCAGGGAAGCCAGGCATCAAAATCGGGTGCGTCTCTCTCTCTCTCTCTCTCTCTCTCTCTCACGCTGTCTCTCGCCTGCCTTCGCCTTCTGTCTCCTGTGTCCTCTGTGTCCTTCTCCAGCCCCTCCCGGAGCTTTCGGGCTGCGAAGCTCCCGAGGTGCCCAGCGCGAAGCCGCTCGGGATGAAAACTCCCTTTTCTACCTCGCCACCCCTCCCTCCTCCATCCTCCCTTCGCTCCTATCCGTTAGTTTTCCTCCTCGCTTCCCGGGGCCGACACGATTTGGGCACTCGGCAGGGCCGGGGGAGGCGGAGGCGGAGGCGCCGAGTTGAAGGAGTCCAGGACCAGGGCGAAAGCGAAAGTCGTTTTCATTGAAAGTTATTTTTGTTGTTGTCGTTGTCTTTGCAGGTCGAAACTCATTTATTTAGTTGTTTTTCTGCCACCATGCTGTCGTTGTCGCTGTCGCTGTTGTTGTTATTGTTGTTGTTGCCCATCTTGCTTTGTTATTACGGTAATTAACAGGACCTTCGTCGTCTCCCGCCCAACCGCCTCCTGCGAGTTCAGATGGAACTCGTTGATATGTTGTTGTTGTTCTCCGCTGCTCTCGGCCTTAAGTGCAAATTAGTGTTGGGAAGAGGTTTATCTTCGGCGGACGCCCCCGCCCCGCCTCCCTCTGCCGCCGCACCGCCCCTCCGCCTCTCAGCCACGGAGTTGAGCCAAGTTAGTCGGCCTTCAAAAGGCTTTCTGTCAATTCCGTGTTACTCATACGCCGGGGAGGCCGACGGAATTGCGAGGGCTTCTCTTTGGCGCTCCGCATGGGCGAGGCATCAAATGGGGGTTTTCGTTTTGCGCCCCCTACTTCGGGACTCGGGTTTCGGTTCAATGCTTTCCCTTCGAAGAGCATGCAGGCAGTTTCGCAAATTCCGAAACTGCACGGGAATTCGGGCGATGTTTAGTCGGAATCTCGGGCGCGCTTCAGAGGCTCCGGCACCCAGGGCCGCCGAGTTCCTGCGTGGTTCGTAAACAAATACTTCATTTAATCAGGCGATCGCTGGCGCAACAAACCTAATCAGCGGAACAAACGCAACACCGACAGCCAGCTTGTACACAAACACACGCACACACACACATACAGACGGACGGACGGACGGATGGACGAACGGACAAACATAAATACATAAAAGGTATGTTGCACATCTGGGTCAGTGGAGCAACATGAAGGGATGCACATGGACCGTTACCTTCAAGTCACACGCACACACACATACACGACACGCACACCGAGACATCGCCAACAAGGATGCCAGCGGGAGCGAATCCGAGAGCGTTTCCGAAGGCTGGCAACTGCTCGGCAGGGTTGCCATGGGCGCGAGCGTGCGTGCACATGAACGCAGCGTGCGCCTCGTTCGTGTGCGAGGGTGTGAGTGTGACATTGGTCCTCCGAGTCGCGCGCACACACACACACTCACACCCATACTCTGTCGCTTCGATCCGACAACACGAGCGAGCGCCGAACAGTGCCAAGGCGAAAGTGAAGCAGCAACAATCGCCCTCTCGCTCTGCTCCCCAGCAGCGGCTCGGCTCTCTCTGCTTCAGTAACTGACCTGCCGGGAGATGCGAAAAGTCAGAGAGGGAGGGAGAGAGAGAGAGAGCGGTCCCTCCGTTGACCCAGTAAATAAGGCATCCCAAATGCTAACTGTACCTGCACTTCGGCTGCACTCGGCCGCCCCACGGCCCGCTCTCTCGCTATCTCCCTTTCTCCGCGGTCCTTTCGCTCCCTCCATATTTCTCACTCGCTCTACCTCGCTCTGGTCCTGCCACCGATGCGAGGATATCGCTGTTGTTGGTGTTGTTGCTGTTATCAGCGAACGGGCGCCGGGCTTCGTCGGCTGCACTTCGTCCGTCCTCGGGCGACTCGTCGTCGTCGTTGTTGTTGCTGTTCTCGTCGTCATCGTCGGGCGCCCCTCGTCGCTCGTGCATCCGTCGTCCCTTGGCCACTGGGCGTCCAGCGCTCGTTCGCTCGCTCGTTGGTTCGTTCGTTCGTTTATCAGCCGCTCGTGTTCGGTCGGGCCGCGCATTCGGCGGGCTCGCGCGGCCCATTGTGCAACGCACCAATACATTTGCAATCTGCACCGGCAACGAACCGGTCGCTCGTTCCGTGTGCGAATGCTGTCCGATTGTTACTACGACTGCTGCGAGCAGCGCGCGGCGGTTCAGCAGCAGCAGCAGCAGCGCCACCACCGCCAACAACAACAGCAACAACCACCGCGAACGCCGCAGTCGAGGCCCGACGCGAGAGCCAGGATTCGCCGCAAAGTATGCAATTGTTTGCACATGCATTCGCTTCGACTCGTGTGAATCCACCTGAATCCACCCAGCGTGTGTGGGTGTCGGTGGCAGTGTATGTGAACTAATTGTTGATCTGTGTCTGTGTTTGTGTCTGTGTGTGCGTGTTTGTTTAAGGCCTGGTCTTGATTCGGCCCTCGCCAGATAACGCGAGTTTTATTTATTTAACGCTATTGTAATCGGCCGCCGTCTAATCCCGCGTCCACCTCTTCTTGTCTACTTCAAGGCCCACAAGCACACATTCAAATGTACCTGGAAGGGATGCGACTTCATCGAGCACACGTCCCAGCAGATCGAGCTGCACATACGGACTGCACATCTTGGGTAAGTTTCCACAAGCACTTGCAAACTATTCAATTCAATTCAATACAACTCAATTCCCCTCCCGACCCCGGCTTCCTCGCTCGCTGGCGTGTGCGGGGCGTGTGCGGGGAGAGGGGGCGAAGTTCACATATCGGAACTTCATCTGTCGTTTTGCTGCGAGAGAAGCGCGCTAAAACTGCGCCCGTCCCTCCGCCTCCTGCCGACACACAAAGCGGTTGCAGTCCTTGGGCGACGCACACCAGCAGAAATGACAACAAGCCCAACAACAATGTTCAGTTCGCCACTGCACACCAAGCGCTCGAAGGCGGGAAGTGGCCATACAGCAACAACAACAAGTGGAAAAAACAAGGCAAAATACAAGCCCCCGCCCCGCGGCGAATGCCCCGCAGCCGATTTCATTTACCTTGACTTACTAGCGGCAGCTGGTAACCTAGTTAAGTGCACCTTCCCCCACCCCCTGCACTCCCCACACCATCGGTTCATCCGCTCGTCCGTCCGTCCGTCCGACCGCTCGCAAGACCTTCCCATGGAAGAGCAGCCCACAGCGAGGCAACCACTTGTGCCATTAACTGGGGCACGACACCGGTCCGATCCGGGCCGGGCCGGGCCGCGCCGGATCGGCTCGGATCCAATCGGATGGGGCCGGGCCCGGCCGAGTAGAGCCGAGCCGGGCCGGGCCAACAACGAGTTGCAGGCAGCGATTTGGGGCCAAGGCTTCAGAACGATTTCGCATTTGTAGGTCGACTCGTTCTTGTTCTTTCTACGATGTTGTTGTTGCTGTTCTCTCCGACTCGCATTCAATTTTCAATGCTGTAGTAATGCCTCTCGTTGCCGTATGCTTTGTTTTGTTTTTTGTTGTCCGACGTAATCTACACACGGAGCCACAGCAATAGAATATCCTTCTTGCATTCGCCTGCTGTCACTTCTGTTGGGGACAGGCCATTGTCGGCTTCAGTGCAAATAGTCCTCATCTTAATTGATCTAGGAAATATTAACAACATTCAATGCAGGGCACACGATTGACAAAAGCATACAATTGCATATGAATTTCGAGAATATGCATAAATGCACAATGCATAACTCTTTTATTTTTAGCAATCGGAATATGAAAAGCATCTCTGCGTTTGTTGTATTTAATGTGAGTGTTTATTTTGGCGAACGCTACATCAATACGAGAAAATATATAATTTCATATACGTACAATATTTGAAAATTCTACCACTTTGCGGCGTTACACAATGAACAGAACAGCATTATTTGAATTTTACATAAATAGTTTGGCTGTCAACTAATCTAAATTAAAAAGTCAACACTTGATGAAATGTTCGTATGCGAAGTATGTATTTGATTATCGGAATTTAAACGCGCCATATATATACTTAAACACAGAAAATGTATCAGTAAAAAAATAAATATTTCCTTTGCCCATCGAACTGGCTACAAACAATTTACACATTTTTATAATAAAGAAATTAAAAGTAAAGAAGAAAAACAAAATAATAACGGCGGATATGCTGGGAAAAATAAAATATTTCACGGAAGATTTCGAGAAGGTACAAGTTAATTATTGTGTAAAACGCAACGTAAAAAATAAATATACAGATATGCAAATAATTTTTTTTTACAAGAACGTATTACAAATTTGAAAAACAATAAAAGGTATTCATGAAAATATCGCTTACAAAAACAATAAATAAAGTACATGAGATTGTGTATATGATTTTATAGTTTTCTTAATGGAAAGCACATCATTTTTATTCTTAATTCTGATTACGTACTGGCGTCATTTCGCACATATGTTGCTGCTGCTTCAATTAATTAACTACACTAGGTAATCTACTAAAACTACTAGTCTGCCTTGATTGTTGCCTAAGTTGCATATGTTTTATAATTTTCTGCTCTGATCTCTCTAAAATCAATAATAGGATAGCAATTGAGGTGTTACTCGTTTTCAATGCAAACAAAAACTCTTAATTCAGAAAGTAACTAAGTTTAACTTAAAAAAAAGTTCGTTCAAGAATTATCTGCGTCTCGTTATTGTATATATAAATATATGTATAAGAATTGCGATATCTAGTTTCGGCTGTAAATGCTAACTTCTAGTTAAATTTTAAAAAATAAATTAGACGTTTAAATGTTCTTAATATGTAAAACGATTTCGCTTAAAAAATAAAACATTTCTTGGTGGTGTAGTTGCTTTCATCTCATCTTTTGCAATCGATTTGCTTTCATATGTTTTGAATTGTGTTTTCCAATTGTTCATATTTAGTTCTGTTTAAAAGAAAGTAAAATCCCGTCTAATTGTGAGGATTCATAAGCGTATGAGTGATGTCCATAGAAGCTTCGCCTAAGCCATTGACCGTAATGCCATTTACAAGATTGACAGCTACAAACGTAACAGACGATTAGTATTGAACATATCTACGCATTCATTGAGTTGTTACCACCATTTCGCACGCCTTGCGCATCCAAATGCGACCAGTACTGTTCGGAGGGGCTTTGCGAACTGGTTCCTGGTGGTGCTTGAACAGGCGCACCAGTGTATCTGAAGTATGGATTTTTCAAGTCGAGCGTATTGCTAGACGAGATCAGCGTGCCTTCGATATGCAGATCGATGGTAACATCATAGGACTGTCGACGATTGGCCTCGAGCAGAACACGGCCAGTGAGTATTTGTCCCTGCTTGATAAATATTGGCATGGGCAGCAAGCAACGAACCTGGTACCAATGTGTCAGAGCTGCCGTCGGAGACGTCGATAGCCAAACCTGATGACTGGAGCCACAGAACTCAACGTCAAACCAAAAAGCCAAACCATGGCAAATGCCAGTTTGAAGGATATGGAATTCGAGAGGAATATCTATGAATACAAGATATTATTAGCTGAATGTTCATCCTAGTAGGCGTGTACAATATCTTACCAATATTGTGAAGATCATTTTCATTATCGCGCAAGAAATCACAAACATGTCTCACAGACTTCGCCATGCAAATGCGTATATCAAAGGTGTCTACAATGGGCTGCCGGAAGTATTCTTTCATGCCTTCCTTGTGCAACGTAGTCAAGTCGACGCCATGGAATGCAGATTGATACCAGAAATTCGCTTTGTTGTATTGTTCCGAGTACAGAGATTCATCGGAGAAAGGTGCAACGTGCAGATCTCCGTGTGTGGGGAACATTTTCCCATTTGGCTTCAACCATTTGCGCGCATGTAAATACGTTTCCAGCATGCGCTCGTTGTATAGCATATAGCCCATAGGCTCAGAAATGATGACATCAACTTTTTCGGGTAAATCAATTTCTTCTATTTTACCAGGCATAACAAAGATCTTATCCTGCACGTGATTTGATTCGACCAACTGCTGCGCATATTGAGCCATATTGGAGGCTTCGATCGCGTATACCTTTGCTGCACCAGCCTGCACAGCAAAGAAAGAGAGAATACCCGAGCCAGCGCCTACATCGAGCACAACTTTATTCTATCAAATTAAACAATGAATATATTAATAGGTTAAATGGCATTTTATGGAGAAAAGAACATACTTGAAAATCAATAGAGTTGCCGAGAATAGCGCGCTGATAGGTGCTAGTGCGTACATAATCTTGCATCATATTCTGTTGTTGACTCAAATAACCATAGAACTGGAAATACTGTGAGGCGGAAGACTCTTCGGTTCGTTGTGAGAATACTGATTTGGGCCGGAGACGTTTAACATTATCGATTAGTTTGCGAAACCGTTGTTGCTCTGTGGATAGGAAGAACGCGCCAATCATGAAGTCAAGATCGCCAATGACAGAACATTCTGATTCTTACCAGTTTCCGTGGGAAAGCGCAGTAGAACATTGTCATTTTCTAATGTGATCGCATAGGTCTGACGCCCAATCTGCGCCGCATCCACATCGGCAGTCACCAAGTACTCCTTTATAATATTATTATCAGCTGGAAAAAAGCTTCAATCAATGCCAATGCAGAAATTCACGCGTTAACGCGTCATGGATGCACTTAAAAAATATAATCAACTGGTTCAAGGGGCATTCATTCATTCATTATATCAAATACGAGCTCTGTCGACACCAGTTTAGAATCGTAGCAAGTGTGTGATTAACACAAAAAATACGCACTAGTTAAGGACATGAACCCAACAACAAAGATTGAATAAATGCACTCGTCGCATTGTAGCCGCAATAAGGGTGGATGGAAACATAACGAAATTAAGCTCAGGGTCAAGCAACTCACCTGCGGCTAATTTCAGCACAACTCCCTGGGAATCATAGCTGAAAAGAAGGCTGCAGCTATCCTTGTATTTGTTGCCGAACTCCAGCTTCGACTCGTTGGTGATTTGACTGACGACTACGCCACAGAAGGTGCTCGTTCCACTGAGACTGAGTCCACTGCTGGTCAGGCTGTTGTTCGCGGGACAGATTGTGACGTCGACGCCGCCGCTGTTCTTCATGTTGTGTTCACCACTCGCAGACATGTTTTCTTTTCACTTTGCAATAATGGAAGATTCAGATTAAGATAGTAATTGACTTTTGTATTTTGTGAATGCTGAAGGTTCGCGTACAGGGCTTCGATCGGTGCAAATTTTGAACACTTATTTTCCTCGTAGTTGGCGAAAACAGAACCCGTCTGCTGATGCCAAATCCCTCCAGCTATTAAGTTTAGGTGTATATGTGGCGGTCGTGATGGCTTGTCTGTCTGTGTGCAAATTGCTTTGTTTTCCGTGCAGGCACCGTCCTTCGTGTATGCTGCTACTTCTACTGCGGCAGCGGCGGCTGTTTGCGTGTGTTGCGAATTCCTTTCTTTGCCTTCTGCGCTTGTTCTTCTCCTGCTGCTGCTGCTTCTGCTTCACGTTTGCTTTGTTTGCTGCATTCGATGTCGTTTTATTGGCGAGACCTGCATTTGTCGAGGCTGCTGCTCTGTTTCTCCTCGATTTGTTGTTGCTGTTCTGGTTCTCTTCCGAGGGTGCTGCTCTGATGAGGCTGCTGATTTTAGGGGTTAAGTTGCTGGCTTTGTCTGACTCTACTTCTGCTTCGGTACTGCTGCCTCGTTTTCTATGCTGACCCGAATATGCGTGTAAGAGTCCCACCAACTGAAATTGTGACTGGATGAGACACTACGCTAGCATTCAATTATTAAATCGATTTTGTTGATTTTCTATCGATTATCGCGTTAATTCATGCGAATTCCGTTTGCAATGATAACCGAAACGAACGTTCGGGGTTGTTCCAGGTGGATCTGCAAGAGACGAACACGTTTCTCAAGTTCAATATCCAGCCTATGCGTTCAGCCAAAGGTTGCCCCCATTCAAATCTCTTCTTCCCCCTGGAATATGTAAAAAAAAATATTCTCGAAAACGTTTACTAATACAATTAAACACAATTCTGGGAGAAAAATCGAAAACTAGCTTTTTTATTATTTTGACAGAAAGCACCACGCAAACGAAGCAAGCAGAGACGAAGCAACGTACAAACAACGAGTGCGAGAAAAATTTTTGCGCTCTCACCAGACATAGCGAATTGTAACAATAAAGCACTATTTGTCTCTTTCTTGTGCACACGTGTTACGTGCAAATCGACTGTTGTCTCGTTCTTTATAAATTTGCAGTTGCCAAGCTCCTAAATTACTCACAAAATATTTTTTCTTTGTAAACTTTTATTGTTTGCTCCTGCAAACTCGTCTTTTATCTGTAAAGAAAAATGCATTTCCTTGTATGTTGTATTAAAAAAATAAATTGTTATGGGTCATTGGCAACCATATTTGCATAGAAACTAATGAGCCCTGTCGTTGTAGTAGATTGCTCAATACACCGAAATGTAAAAGATTTCCACAGAATTAGCACTTAGGCAGAAGATTGCAGCACAATTCAATTGACCGTTACTGATTATATAAATTATACTATATATTATACTTGTTATATTTTACAGTAACAAAAAGCCACGTCGCTCAACTGACTACGATGGCTCGTACAGTGAAAGCGACCACGAGGAGGAGTTCTACTACACTGAAGTCGAAGACGACGACGATGAGTGCAAAGTCTCTAGTCCGCCATCGCAGCCCACTCTCAGCCATCGCGACATGGCGCGTCCGCCACACGAAGACCCCGAATACCAAAGACAAATCGTCGGCAACTTCAAGTGAGTGTCCCCCACCGACAGTTCAAAATTAATTTCCCTACAATGCTTTTTCCCACTTTTCCCCACGCAGGCAAGGACGTGCGGCACAATCTCAACTGGCCAACGGACAACACATCACTCACGGCAAAACTCCGAACCACGGCAACAGTCACATCAGCGCCAGTCACCATCAACAGCAGGCGAGCCACCAACTGCAGGGCAGTCACACAATATGCATACCGACATCACCGCTGGCGCATCACAACTACACATGGCCATCCACCGCAGCCGTCACCGTGCCGGCGGCCACATCGACACCGGCGCAGACTCCGACGTCGACGCAACAGCACAGCCCGGTCTCAATACTGAAGCACGCCCGCTACTCGCCACGTCCGTCCGCCGCGACAGCCCCGTACCACCCATACGTCCATCACCACAACCACAAGTACAGCAGCAGCAGCAGCGTGAGCAGCAACTCGAGCGGCAGCAACAACACTAGCCCGATCATACACAGCAACAGCAGTGCCAACAACGTGCTGCAGCAGTTGTCGCAGCAGAACGTGACGGTGACGGCACATCACAGCGGCAGCAGCAGCCAACAGCAGCATCACAGCAATAGCCACCATCAGTTGTCGGCGGTGACAATAACGCCGAACTACACACATCACGCCCACCACCAGCAAACGCAGCAGCGCATGCGCGGCCACCACCAGCCACACCAACAGCACCAACTGCCGCAGCACCAGCAGCAACAATCGACAACGACTGCCAGCAACATCGTGGTCGGCGCCGCGCCTCACCACGCCCACAACCACCAACACCAGCACAACACACATCAGCCACACACAACGACACAACACTCCACACAGCCACAGCAGCACATCGTCGTGCAGCACGCGGTGGCCGCGGCGAAGCACACGCCGAACTCGCCGCACCGGCGAACGCGCGGCGAAAACAAGAAGTGCCGCAAGGTGTACGGCATGGACCGGCGCGACCAGTGGTGCACGCAGTGCAAATGGAAGAAGGCGTGCAGTCGTTTCGGGGACTGAAAAAGGCCCAAATCGTCGGTGGAGACAGCGACGACCACATCACCAACCGCATCATCAGCCACACCATCAGCCACCCCAACATCCGCAACAGCAACAGCAACAATGATCGCAGCACCGGCACCGGCGATGGCGACGTCGTCGGCGACCGTAATATCAGCAACAATGTCCACAGCAGCAACAACAACAACGACAGGCAGCAATTATGTCCACAAAAAAGGTAACCACGGCAAGAATGTTGCATTTACAGCGATTGCTGCCAACAGATCGAAACTAATGCCAGCATCAGCAGCGCCAACCACAGGAGCAGGAGGGGGTGGAGGACGAGGAGCGTCGGCGACGACAACAAATGCTACTGCAGTGGCAACGTCTGTTATCGTAAAACCACCAAATAGTTTTAATAAAATTACTAATACTAGCGTAGTTGACAGCAGCAAGCCACCGCAGCAGCAGCAGCAACAACAGCAACATGCCGCCTCTGCCCAACCTCTGACGATCGCAATACAGTCACAGAACTTCAGCAAAGTCCCCCACGTGCAGCTGCAGCCGCAACACCAGCAACATCTGCTGCTGCAGCCCTCGCAGCCGGCGCTGGCAACATTGCAGCTGACTACGGACGCCAAGCAGCAGCCGCAGCAACAGCAACAAATCGTGTTGTTACAGTGTTAAAGTGAACCGATCGGCGATGGTTGTGCAGAGAGCGAAAGCAGAATTGAACGACGACAAGCAGTAGGTTGCTTAGTTGTTGTTGTTGTTGTTGTTGCTTGTTGCAATAAAATGCCATACGAATTTTCTGAAAATTGAAAAACACATACATACACATATGTACATTGTTGAAACTCGTTAAGTTTACTGAACTCGTGATTTATTTTCAAAATAACCAAATGTTGCGAACACTCTTTTGTTGCTGCGTCTCATTCTGAATATTATATTAAACTTATATTTCTTTCGATTCCCGTTTCGTAAGGCAATCGAAATAAAAAACTTATAAGAAATCGCTCTTCAATATTAAAGTAACTGAAATTAAAGGAAATGCTGCTGCAACACCTAAGAACGTCCCGGCAACAGCAATGTTTGCGGACAACCAATTGTTGGCGACATGTCTATTTAAACGTCTAATTTATTTTTAATTACATTTACATGTGACTTCTTCGTTTTCATTTTCGATAAATACCTAATTTTAAATACGCAATAAATATTATATTATTACATATATTTTATTATTATAATTATTTTTTTTTTTTGTCAATAATTTTAAGGCACTAGACAATTTTTTTCATAGTTTTAAGATGTTATTTTATTTTATTTTATTTGATTATTTTGTCTTGCTCCACACACTCAAACTGCAGTTTCAACTCAATTGCATTGAATATTATTTACAAATACAAACAAACAAAAATAAAAACAACACCAACAACAAATATTATTAATCATAATTACATAAAATAGTAAAGTAAAAGCAAAACAAATACAAATAAGTTGTTTCTTAGCTAATAAATGTGTTTAACTAAAATTTACAAATACAAATACAACCACGAATGAACTACAAGATGTGTTGTTGTTGCATAATAATTAAGTATTACGTAAATGAACTCAAACCAGATCTAGCAAATAATATATATACATATATATGTACATCTACAGAGTAAAAAAGGTAAACCCTAAACAATAGAACAATTTTATCTCTAAAGTAAAGTAAAGGAAAATACAAAACAACAAACATTTAAATATTAAAACATTAACAAAGTGAAAATAGACAATTAATAACTAACTAATAGTAATTTAACTAATTTTAATACAAATACAAATATGAAAACACTGCAAAAACAAATACAATAAACAAAGTAAAGATTAAGCATGGACGGAGAAGTTAAAGACACACACACACAGACACACACTACTCACTCACTGACACTCACATCCTCACCCGTGGAAAATACTTTTCGCTTATGACTTACCTTAAATCGATTGTTTTTTATACCCACCAACAAAAAATCTTGAAATACAACAACAAGAACGGAATATCGGCAATAACGATTATTTGAAATTTGACTATTCTGTACTATTGTGAATTTCCTTCCCGCCGAGCCCATTCACAACTCTCAGAAATGACGACTCTTCCAAATTCAAATTTATAGATTCTCTCAACGACAACATCGAGTTGATAATTATTGTTATTTTTTATGCATACGTATTTACTCTCATCTATTCTATTGTATTGTTCTTTTCTCAACAGTGATTTGAATGAAATTCGTGATGGTGGCCATTTATATTTTTTTTTAAATATACCTTTTTTATTTCTTGGTTTTTATTGAAATTTTAAAATTTATTTGTTGTGCACTTTCGAAATTGAATTATCTACGTTAAGTGATATTTTTACTGTCGTTTATAAAATAAAGCAAAATGTATTTCCCTAAGTAATTTTACACCCACAAAATACACGCGCATTACTTCCCTTTATAAATTTATATATATATATATATATATATACATACATATAAATTTTTTGATTAAATTAAAATTTTGATTATTAAAAATACAACTCGTTGTATATAATTAACAAAAACCGAAATTGTCTTGTTTTTCATTTATTTATTTACTATGATTGTTTGTTTTGTGTTTTTTGCATCCATGCTGGAAGTTGAAATTTCTGAAAATGTTCAGTACTTCAATTTAATTAGGATTTCTTTGGCCTTAAGTTCTTTATTTCTCTTGTTTTAATTATAATTAAGTTGAGTTTAATTTACTTGGAAACAATTTAATTTTCTTTCTTCCTTTACTTTCCCCAAACTTCCGGAATTTTCTCAAAATATTGGTCAATTCAAGTGTACACTGAGAAAAAGAAGCCATTACTTCGAGGCGAAAGAACACTAAAATTACTCGATAACTAATCCCACTACAAATACTAGAATATATTTTTATACTCTAAGCGCTGTAGAAATGTCCCAATACAACAACCACCACAAGTAACCATATACGTAAAAATAATCGGAGGAACTTCAAAAATTCAACCTTTCAATAACACAAATATATAACTATCCTCAAGATTTCAAAAACATGTAAAATACTGTAGAAACTAAAGAAAGCAATTGTAAAATAGCATAAAGTCAAAAGAGTACACATTTGTCCAAGTAGAAGATTTCAATCAAACAACTGACGAATTATGAATTTTTTCTCAATGATTTAATTATTTATTTCAAATATCAGATAAATCTGAACTTTCAGAACTTTCGAGCTGCAGAAAAAACACGTAACATGATTTGATAAATGAAAAATAATTCAAATGAGATCCAATTGAAAATGAACTAAAACTACATTTAAAATACCAATAAGGCTGATTTAGTTCATTTCCGTGTCGAACAACACGACAATTCGCAAAATAATTGGAACTAAAAATTTCACAAAATAATCATATCAATTTTACTCTTTAAAACAGAAAAACACATTAAAATTGCAAATTAAAATTTTAATAACAAAAATTGCAAATAATTGCATTTAAAATGCAGAAAAAAATGTTCGGTCCACGTGGACGATGAAACACAAGAGCAAATTTAGTATAAAACACCATGATCTTAAAAGGCAAAATTACACTGAGCAAAAACCTCAGAAGATGATACCGACGATATGTATATATATATATATATATATGTATATATATATATATATATGTATATATATATATATATATGTATATATATATATATATATGTATATATATATATATATACATTGCATGTAATCAGTGTATTCAGCAGTAGACATGCGAGTAGAAATGTTGCTGTTTCACTAGTTGTCGTCGTAATGGATGTCGTTTGCGTCACGTTACGTTACGTTTTACTACGTTACGTTAGGCTAAGAATAAAGAATCAAAGCAAAAGACTTTTAATTACTTACAATATTACTATTACTCGTATATTTTTAATGCATATATATACGCATAAGTACTGCGTGTTGTACGTATATGTATATTGTATATTGTATATCGGTGTTGTCAACGCATTACGTTAACTTGCGTTATATTATACATTGCGTCACTTTAGGCTACGCTATATTACGTGTATGTTTGACTACAAGAACAACAACTCTTCGATTCGTCTGCTAAAATATCAAGTACATATAAAATATAATCACTTATTGTGTAGAAGTCTTACAAACATTCGAAACACTGCCAATCATTTTGGAATCCAATTCTTCTGCTTCTCAACCCCTTCGATATTTTCCGGAAATTCACTTCGACAATTCTAAGGGAACTCATTGCTCACACGTGGACTCGAATCGAATCGATGCAAATCCAATAAAAACTAATAAAATCAAATCGAGTCCCTCTGTCGACTGTTTCTGATTCTGCGATTCTGAAATTCGTTCTTTACCCTCATCGGCATGTCTTAAACGCAACAACAACATTAAGGACATAACCTCGAACCTCACCCATGTCGTAATAATGAATAATTTTCAGAGCATGTTTAAATGTCAGTATTAGATTAAATGTTTCGGCGGTTGGAGGAGGAAGAAGTAGAAGAGCTAGCGACCCTGCTTAGAATCAACTCGCAATTAACGAAGCTTTAGTAATCGCATAACTTAAGAAATGTTTAAAGTTAGATCAATAAACCTAATGGCTTAACGAGGACATCAAATATAAATTGGAAGCAATAAACGGATGTAAATTCAAAACAATCACGCTGGACACGCGTAAAGACTAACGTCACGTCTCGTCACGTAACGCGAATCCATTGTTGTTTATGTGAGAGAACACATTTTAATTGGACTGATGAATTGATGTTTTTTCGGTGTTTATTTTGAAACATTTACAAATTGGATAACATTAACATTAAAACTTATTATTAAATCAAAACCTTTTTAATAACATTTTAAAATTAGCCTTTAGATTTTCTACCGAACACGACACTAGTTTACGTCACACTTAACGTTACGTACGCGAATGCAAACGAAAAAAACATTTTGTGAAACACGTAAAAGGACGCTAAATCTTCCAACCTTGAGCA
Organism: Coelopa pilipes; assembly: GCA_947389925.1. Classification (NCBI taxonomy): domain Eukaryota; kingdom Metazoa; phylum Arthropoda; class Insecta; order Diptera; family Coelopidae; genus Coelopa; species Coelopa pilipes. The sequence goes on from OX376697.1 coordinate 6,713,498, forward strand.
GCGTTAGTTTTGAGAAATAAAGTTTAAAATATAAAATAAATTAAGGTCAAATACATCCGTAGGTATGCGGAGTCAGAATCGATCGCTGGATATTTGTGACTTAGTTTCGCGCTTAACACCTAAGTAGAAGTGAAAACACAGCCACAAAATGTCTTCAAATAAACTAAATGTATTCAGAATAAAATGTTTTGTGTTTCGTAACCCTTTGGGCATAATGAATTGCCATAATTGGGAAAATAGTTTTTTCTGAATTCGAAAGACTCCGCATACAAAAGATAAACAACAAAATACTATTAACACGAAATTCGCTTTAGTTGTAAAATTGTGTTTACAAATTGGAATTAACATTAAATTCAAAGTGAAACATTTTTATATAAATAAGCAACAATTGAGAACTGAAATCGTCGATTTTTCCTTAGTTTTTTTACACCTTATGCGAAAATTTTCAAAATTCATTATTATATAAGCGACCTTAAGTGTAAATACAATATATACAAATTACTACATATTACTATATAATATATACTAATAACTGTTATTATAATGATGAAAAACTATTATAAAAAAACAGAAAAAACTTAAATATTTGTTGTGTCTTTAAAAATGTTTTAAAACTGTTTTCAACACGATTTTGTTATAAGAAATGATATTTATATATTACTTTAGAGTTTTTTTGAAATTCTATTGATTTGAACCTGATGAAAGCTGTTAAGTACCATGATTTACCTGATTATTTTCGTCTTAAGTAGATTAGAGTGAACGTAATTATCTTACGAGAAGAACAAGCAGCGCAGAATAGCTACATGTAACAATCTCCAAAAGCATTATACATAGAGCATAAGCTTGCATAAATATGGGAAATACTTCAAATCGATACATATATTCTAACCTATTTAATGAATGTCATAGAAATTGTTAAGTGAGCTCTCCTTAAACTAAAGAGCCAAGCATGAAAATCAATTTTTACAAATTATTATAAAGTATTCATCTAGAACTCTAACGAAACTACAACAACAACCAGAAATATTAAAGTTTCTCAAACGCATGATTTTACAAAAAAAAAAAAAAAATATATATATATATATATATATATATATATATATATATATATATATTAAAAAAGATAAACATATATATAGTAATAAAATCAAAAAAATTAAACCTGACTTACCCAAAAATGAAATTGCGTAAATTTCCATCTCTCATGAAACATTGAGGAATAAAGGAATTATACAACTTGACATATTGAAATGTTTGTATTATTTAGAAAATTGTCAATACCAACACATACAGAGTATATACAACAAGTCATACATGCATATATACAAAATAGTTAATTTTTGGAGAAATAATTATTAAAACAAAAAACAACCATATTCGACTAGAGAACAATTTTACAACTAACAGTTTAAAAATATGAAGTCAAAAGAGGAAACTTGTTGAACTTACAGTTAGAATCCAATGGAAATAGGTATATGGAAGATCATGAAAATAACCACATAAATTAAAGTTAATGTAATAAGCTATAAAGAACGAAGGAATAATCATAATTACATAGAAATGGATCTCTTTAAGATGAAATATGTACATGTTATCTTAAATCTAAACATAATTATATAGAAAGAAACATTTACTAACACAATCTCAAAGTAAAAGCCACATACTACTGTACAACCTAATCAGCAGAAACAAAAGAAATATTTCATTCAATATTGCTACCGATCAGATCGCAGGATGTGGCGAGGATCGACTGTAGGAACAGGTAGTAACAGGTAGATTAGCACGTGGACCCAATGTATTGTATATTGTATATATAGCACAGCAACAGATGAGTACAAGGGCTAGAGGGGCAAGCATTAGCGAAACCTAACTGAGTAAACAATAAGTGGAAACAGATATGGAAACGTGTACCTATTATGATATATTTTGCAAACCGGGAGAAACACCTAAAATAAAGTAGACAAGTCTAGGAAACAAACAGCTGAACGACATTTTAAATTATTATTACAACAACAGCTATCATTACATACTATTATTACAGAAAACAAAAACGAAAATATATAAATATTCATGAGAAATATATTTTGCTTCTTATACAAAACATGTCAAAAACACAAAAATATAAATAAACAAATAAGGAACAAAATACAGAAATTGTGTAAATTGAATATTTCACTAATGGTGAATCAAACTCTAAATCAACCTGTCAATCAATACCTGTGAGTTAATATACCTATAATACAAAAATGCAAAAGAAATAAACTACAGAAACTCTGTTTGATTTCTTGGAACCAAGCGATTTCTATTTGAATTTAATTTCACATTAAGTTTTTTCCTTCGATCTTTATTGGGCTGAAAAGGCAACAGAACCTGATGTACGAAAGCTTCTATCTTCGGGAAACCGATCTTGCATTACTACTATATAAATAAACTGTATATTCATGTCCATGTTAAAGAACAAAAACCACAGTAAACAGATATTTTGAAACCACTTTTGGCCATGAAATACATTAATATATATACTTATGTATATAGGAAATAGAAGTAGAAACAGAAGACGAAGAAGAAGCATCCATTCATACCATTAAGTTACACGAATGTGAAAAGAAAAGAAAACAAATACCAACTAAGATGAATAATGATTATAAAAATATAACGATTACGAAAGTAAATAAAAACAAGAATATATTGAAAAATTAATAACAAACAAGTGCTGGTCTTTTTCTTCAACCAATTTTCTTTCTATAATTTTTAAAATTTCCTCAAAAATTTTTTACTACGATACTTGAGTTTTCACTTGAATTTCGTACCATCATTCCAAGTAAACCCATACAGAAGGCTGAAATCGTTATCGGGCTCGGGTGGCGAAATTCGGTAGAAGAGGAGAAGATTCCTTGGAGATGCTAATGGGAAATCGTTGGTGCGAGAAGCGATCATGTAGTAAAGTAGTAAGTACCATTTTCAAAGTAGCAACCGCAGAAGGGCAGAAGACGTTAATGCCTCGGGTTCTGGTACATTAACTTCGAAACGAAGCTTCCTCCCACTACTGCCGTGTGTGTGCGTCGATGCTTCGGGAAGAATTCATCATCGTCTGCACTTATGATCTCTCACTTCGTTTCAACTAACGATTTACCGCAGCAACTTAAGGGCTCCGACTCAATGGCAAGTTAGAAATGGATCTGAGATGAGATCATTGTGAAATCTATAAACCGGAGTCCAGTTCTTGATGATTTCTTTGATTCTTCAGTGTACAAAATAAATAAAAATGGTCCTTTGGATACAATCTGAGGTCCTTCATCCAGAAAATGGGTCCATCTACTGCAAAATTAAATGTTCCCATTACGCGACAATGGCGACGAATCGAAGCCAAATCAAACGTTTCAAACACCTCCACCGGCCGTCGGTCCGAGTCGATCAATCGGCGCCCTACACTGTTAGCTCTTCAATACCGAGACATGGCTCTGATTTGCAGCACAGCTTAGTATATAGACTCGCGTCGGTCGTCGAGACGTCGATCGGAAATGCTAGGGTAGAGCCGACTGTAGGGCCCTGATGGAAGTGCGACCCGGTGGTGGAGCAATTGAAGAGATCTAATCGAGGGCCAATAAATTTCGCCAGAGACCGGACCGATGCGGCCAACACGCATTCAGTTACCAGAGGGCGGTCGAGTCGGGCGGTTGCCGAATCGCGGACACTTCGAGCACCCACATCGTCATTTAATCATCGTCATTTTCAAAATTCTGTGCTACCAAATTAAAACTCGCCTTGGAATCCGAAAAAAATACACTGATAATTAAATTATTTGAAACAACTAAAGTGTACACAAATTGAATGCAGTTCCATAAAAACGGAACTACTTTTTATTTCTTAATCATACACCCCCGGTAGCAACCCGTTTCGCGCTTGAAAATAAACAAAAATTCAACTTCATGGATCAGTGAATTGAACTCTAAATAATCCATAGAGTTGTGTGAAAAAAGTAAAAAAAAAACATTGTGCATTGGGTAAACAAAAAGGGAAAAACTACGAAGAGAGAAACGATAGAGAAGAGAGAAAATTATGGCAACAATGATGGGCAATCGAAGGCGACAACATATTGAAAGATCATCGATCGCTATTCTCCATGTCCTTCTGGTGGCACTCGCGATTAGCTGGCCGCGAGGGAGCCACGCCCACTACATACACATCGACCACAACGAGTTTCGCGCTCACGGCTTCCCGCGGCCCCCTCTGCCGCCGCCGCTGCCCCCGATGGACCAGCTGCCGCAACACCTGTCGGCCAAGGAGCTCACGCCCGCCGAGTTCATGGTTGACCTGAGCAACGACCTCACCTACCGCATCATGCACTACCACTCGATACTGAACCGCAACAACTTCGCCTTCTCGCCAACGGCCCTGATGAGCGTGCTGGTGGCCCTGTACGAGGGCTCCACCGCCCGAAGCGCCCTGGAGATGCGCAAAGTGCTGCAGCTGCCCGGCAATCGCGACATCATCCGTGTCGGCTACCGTGACATCCACCGGAGGTTAAGGGTATGTGAAGCCGCAAGAACGACTGCAGAGTGTGGTCGACCGCTTCGACCTAGCCACGAAGTCTGTCATCCATGAACAAGTGGTTGAGCATCGGGTGTCGCACGTGATTGCGAACCTCGGTAGCACTGTGCTCATCAATGGCGAGTGCACGGCAACCTCTCCGATTGCGTCCTAAGATTAACGTCCACCGGTTCTCCTCCACTCCCCCGAATTCCACTATCGAGATCAGCGACGATTGACGTGCTGGTGAATCGGAGGACTGGTCGATGGAGACCTTGAATCTATTAAGCTAATTGCGAAAATTGGCATCGACACTTTTCATTGCCAGGCCATTTTCTATAGAGTATTCATTGGAAAGATCACGCTCATATGCATCGTTGACCCATTTTCCACTAATGATACTATTTAGCAATTCGAACACTCTCACCTCGAGCGGTGGAGAATCGCGTGATGCCACCGTGGGCGGCGGGAATATGCTAAAGAACGAAGAACGAACGTTGACGATGTATCACCGATCTCCCTTAGGGCCCCACCATCGTGGTGTGGTCCAATGTAAGCCTAAGTGCTTCTGGATTTCAAAATAGCGAAGAGAGCGTTGAACTTTGGAATGTGGGCTCTCGGTTGTTTGTACAATTCGTCAGCACAATAGATTCTATCTGATTTGTTTAATTTGGACTTCATTATTGTTATCCGTTCTTACCTGTGGCCATGGCCGTTACTCTACTCCTGGGGGCATACATTCGAAATGAATGTTTTGCGATTTTATTATTTTTTTTTTTTTTGCTTCATTTCTCCATGAAGTGTTGTCAGTGAACTCTCGGTACAGATGACCCATTTCCAGAGGCGCTCGAGATGCCTGGACGGCTGGGTTTGGGACAAAAGATTTTATTAATGCCGCTTTTAGATGAATGAATCATCAATCATGATCGATTTCTTTCACTTGCCACGTTGCTTTCAGACATACTTCTTCGGTTCCGAGAACCCGTTGAAAGGGCTCAGCCTCAACAAGGACAACGTGACGATTACACGGGAGTACGAAACGGTGCTCATGTTCTACGGCTACGACTTGGGCATGGACATGGTCTCCTCGACGGTGACGCCGTCGACCACAGCGATGCCAACTGCCGAGGACACGACGATGCCGCCAACAACCGCAATGCCAACTGAGTCCCCAACTACGGCGGTACCAACGACCCCACCCACTACCACAACTACAACTCCACCGGCCACAACAACCACCACAGCAGCACCAACAACAACCACAACAGCACCAACAACAACCACAACAGCACCAAAAACTACGACAGCCCCATCGATGACCACTAGCGAAGTCGCCGAAAGCAAAGAAACACGTGTGGAGACAACCACGAGTGGTGTCTTGAACACGGTGAAGCCAACTATTGCCACTACCACGGAAAGCATGATTGAGTCGACAACTGAGGAGGCGGCAACAACTGCAGCTATGACTACAACTGCAGCAACAACAACAATAACAGAATCTCCCACCACTGAACCGGTCACAACGCCAGACGTGGAGATCAAGTCAGACGACGAGGCAGCCGAGCTGATCTCCTCGTTCGTGGCAGAAGAAGATGCCGAGCCTTTTCTGCGCATACAGAAGGCCAGGGTCTCCAGACTGCCATCCGGCAAACTGCAGGCCCCTCTCCCATCGACAGCCCCCATAGGTAACTACTTGCCGTCGACACGGACCTCGGGTGCCTCGGTTCGACTCAGCCGAAGCAAACGGCATCTCTTCGAATTCAAGGAGCTCGATGCCAGCCTCTATGTCACGCTCCTCCACCCGCAGCCGCCACATCATAATCTGTTTCCGGTTTCCGGGCCCGGGTCGGGTTCTTTGGTCGCTGAACTGCACAACGAATTCGATGTAGATGTCGAGCCACACTTCATCAGAGGGACAGAGACCAAGCAAAACTACAACACGGACATCATCAGCCATGTGTTCTATCTATCCAATCAGCAAATCATCCACACCACATTCAAGGTCTACAACGCGGTCCTCTACTACAAGTACTTCGAGAATCTGAAGATGAGCGTCCTCGAATTGGAGTTGGACACTCCCGAGTACAACCTGATGATTCTGCTGCCCGATTTCAATGTAGATCTTGTGACGGCCGCGGCATCGCTCCGAGTAGGGCCCACCCTGCGAATCATGCGCAAGGAGTTGAAGCCACGCTGGGTGCAGGCCATCATCCCAGACTTTAAGCTGCATGGCACTATGTACTTGACCAACGATTTGCAGAACGTATGTTGGAAAATTACAGAAATTTCTTTAGTGATGTAATATATTTTCAATTTGTTACTTAGATGGGAATTTGTGACATATTCGAACCCAATCGAGCCGATTTCCGTCCAATGACCGACGAAAAAGGCATCTATGTGAAACACATTGAGCAATCGATTAACGTCAACATCCGCACAAGACCCATCAATCAGTTGAAACGTAAGTGAAATAAAATTGCTTTTGACCTATGGCCACTCACACACCTCCGACTATTGGTGGTGCCTTGAAACCTACTCGAGTGTAACGAACTTCATTCAATTGCATCTTCGTTTCTCACATCACAGGCAACAGCGGCCAGCAGGCGCAGCCCATCCAGATTTCCGTGAACCATCCGTTTTTGTTTTTCATCATCGATCGCGACTTGGACGTTGCAGTGATGGCGGGACGTGTCTTAAACCCGTTGAACGTGCGCATACAATAGGCGAAGGTTACATCCATTCATGGAGCAATTATGCAATCTAATTGCTCTGCCAATCGATCAATCCGAAGTGGAGGAAGTGCAAAAATTTCAATTTTCCAATCGCTGCCCCAACATAGATTAGTATTATAAAATTTAAGCTATATAAAAATATATGCGATTCCCGAAACTGACCGAAAATATTAATACAATTTGATATAACAATTGGATATTTCGTTTATATGCAAACAAAAAAAAATTAATTACACATATATATTTGTATGTATTTATTTAATACACTAATATATAATTGTAATATGAAGTACTATAACACTAATTAGGTAGAATAAAAACTAATTCATTGAATTACAAGTTTGTATAATTGTCACGATTTTGACTGATAAGATTTTGTAAGATTTGCATTTTTAAATTTTGAATTTGCAAGTCCTTTTGATAGAGTAAATCATCGCGTTTTCTTTGGGCACGAAGTGCTCGCAATTTTTCGCGTTCTATTGCGATTCGAAACTCGTGCAACTGACGTAGGCGTTGTTCTCTTCTTTGAGGAACTCTTCGCTTTTTGGAACAATTATCATGTAATAGATTTAACTCAACGTTCTCAACATTTTTTCCAATACAGGCATCAATTTCATCCTTTTTTACTTCTTCCTTACTTTCAACGACTGGCGCTATTGGAGCTGCCATCAATGGCGTATCATATCCGATTGGATTAGTAAAATCTTCTATAGAGGTTGTCCTCTCGATTTTTATGTACATGTCTTCAATGTGGCCATAGCTTTTGGAATTCATTTCATAAAAATCATTCACCTTCAAATTCTTTTCGTCCATTCCATATGAATCATATGTTTCCATGGAACACTTGGGAAATGCTGAACCGTTTATTGTATTTTTTGCTAACACGTTCTTTGCTTTTTTTACTTCAGCCGACCTTATACGTCCCAACTGTTGCTTTAGCCGCTCCTTCGAGCGATGGAAACCAGCTGCCTTCATATGAGACGCTATGTCGTCCCATGCTTCTGACTTCCGTTTAAGAGTAGAACTGTCGCTGCCCTTGTTCTCCAAAATGGTTTGGTGCCTCTTTGTCAACGAAATAAGGTACTGCTTTTCCGATTCAGTCCAATTTGGTTGTCTTTCTCGCTTTGTACCTTTTAATATAGAATTTCCTAATAACCCTAAGTAATTTATAAAATACTTATTACTATATACCAATTGTTCTCATACCTCTAAAATTCATGACTAATTCTTTTATTATTATTGTATACAATATTGTTATTTTCTTCTTTCTTGTTTAGATGTTTTATCTAAGTGTAGAAGCTTTAATCTTTTTTAAACCTTTTGAAATTATAAAAATGTCATAACCTAAGTTGGGATCAAACTTTTCTAATGTAATTATTTAAAAATACTTTTAAATATAACAAATTTGTATTTTATACGTTGACATTAATTGTAATAAATTTCTATAACCTAATTCTTTTACAATTCGTCAGCTTTGCATAATAATCTCGACTTAAGTTATTTATTTATTTATTTTTTATTTCTATATTCAACAAAGATAACTTATCAAAAACTACATGCTTAACAAATTAACAAAAATTTGCAATTATCTTTGGGCAAGGCTTATTGCCTTTATTTTTAATAAATATTTAGGTCCTTGAACGACAGGATAAATCTTTCCTCCTATCTTGCATTCGTAAAAAATACTTTATACATTGAGCAAAATGTTCAACAAAAACCAAACCATTTGTGCAATGGATAAGGGACAACTTAATTTATTTGATAAGCAAATGCATGGTTTTTGATATGGTACTTTTTTAATAAACAGTATGAAATATATGTTATTGAGATCAATGTCTAAATGTATGTTCTTCTAATACAGGTATATTCCAAACACAGTACAAATGCAAAACAAACTAGCATTGGAGAATACATCAGATGTCTGACTATCTGACTCCGCATCCCAACAACATTTAGCAATGTAGCGACAGCCCGCTCCCAATTGCTGTCCCAGAGTTACTTGTACAACGTGTTTATAACGAGGAATTTCCAAATCTTTTACAGCAGAGCTTACAGTATCTGCTATTTCCTTGGTCCATCTGCCAGCATCGTTAGCATTATAATTCTTACCTATTAAAATTAGTAATTATTCAATGGTTAAAAAATTAATTATTCGCTTACCTTGTAATGTCTGTACAAGAATGTTTTGTATAATCTCCTTTATTTGGCTAGCTTTAAATGTTTCGGACAAAGAAGGCCGCATTTTATATGTGCTGACAGTCATTTTAACTTCTTCTTTCGCGGAGCCAATCTCATTAATTCCCATGGTTAGTATTTTATTTTTATTAATTTTGTTACGATAGTGGATCTAACATCAGTTCATTCAGGTTTTATTCTTTCTGCGTTTTATAGTTCAACGCAGTTCTCTCCTCTAAGTGATGTACTTCTATTTGGCCTGATGCCTATCAATTGTAAATTAAACATAAAACCTTTATTTTACGCTGCTATGGATATTTGAATGTTTATATTTTTCAATGTTGAAAACAAACTTTGCTGTCAAAATGACAAGAAAGGGAGATATTGAGACCAAGTTTAAGGCGCCACAAAATCATTCACAATATACGAGTGTTAAAACTTAAAACATTGTAAGAATATGTACATTAAATATTTATAATTCCAAAAAGAAGAAAATGTATAAAAAAAATATTTGGTTAAATCAGATCTATGTGAATATCGTGTTATGTGATTATTTATTACTGAAATTAAGAAAAATATTATATATTGTTTTGATATCGCAACTCTGTTGACTTTAAAGTTTGACAGATCAGGAGACAACATGAGGTACAGTTTCCAAACACTTCCGCGAAATATCAACTTTGCGCGTATTGTCTGTCTGTATTTTGTTGCAATAATAGAATCACATTTTGTTCGTGTAACAAATAATTCATAAGTCGATTTTCATTGAAAATATTTGGTAAAAATAATAAAATTTACTATTCAAATCAAATTCCATGAGCAATCGACTAGAGGAGTTAGAAAAAACTAATGTGATACAACCAATCTTCACTATATAGGCGAAAATTATTTTTTTCTATTTTCGTCAATTGCTCCGTTTAGTGATTTTTATCATTTAATTTTTCATAGTGGTTATGGCGGCGTCGTAATTCAAGCATCTTAAGGAATTTGCCAAAGTTTTTGACCGTAAATATTGTAATTGATAGTGTTCAATAGTGTATTTATCACTGTTTGTGTTCTATTTACATGTAGGGGCCGACAATATCATTAAGTGTCTCGCAATCAACTCTTCCTGTCTGTTGCCGTAATGTCAAGCTCTGTATTCATTGAAAGCAGCTCAATAACAAAACCGACTACAGAATCATTGGATGAACAGAATGTCTTGGGAGGTGGAGTTACCGGATCTCTTAGCACAGCCGATTCGAACCTAGTTGTGGTTTACGGAAAAAATGGAATAAACTTTGATCGCAAAGGTTTAGAAAACTTAATTGGTGAGCATCACTGGAGTTTCTATTTAAAATATTTACTAACAAATACCTTTTTTGTTGTTTTAGAAGAAAAAACGTTGTCTTCTATTAGTGTAATTCGATTGACGTCTCCAACTCCGAGCATGGAAGATGAAGAAGAAGAAACGGAACGACAACGTGAATTATTGCGCAAGCAAGGCATAGGTTCGGACGAAGAAGGCGAGGATTTAACAACTGACGATGAAAAACATTCTGATGTATCCGAGGAACAATTTGAAACTAATGCTGATGAGCACGAAAGTAGTTCTAATGAAGATGAATCAAGTGCTGCAGAAAAGGAAAAGCCAAAAAGAGGAAGGAAAAAGAAGATTGTTGTTAAACCTAAAAATACTAAAACTGAAAGGAATAAACGAAAGAGGAATAAGGATCGACCGGAAATTGTGGGTTTAACAGTTGAGGAATTTTATGCTCCCGACGATGCACGGGAAATGGCAAAAGAGATTTTAAGTGAGTAGAAAATTGGTACATTCAAAGTAATATTGTAAAACTATTTTTATATCAGAATTAGCTGGAGTTTCAACTGTACGACGTTCTGCAGATTTCGAATTTCAGTTATATGTCATTAAAAATGATCATTGTTATACACCGTTTACATCACCGTCTCAAATGAAGGCCAAATTGGCTGCCGAAAAATGCGATACCGAAAAAACTTTGCCAGTTGTACGTAAACCTGTCACGCAATCAAATGCTTCTGTGAAGCAATTTGTGACAAAGAAGAAATCAAACCCACATAGTGATCTAACGAAATTAGCTTTCAATAAAAAAGTATTAACTGATAGGGAGAAAACTGATGGGAAACAACGTAACGATGAAAGAGGCAAGCAAAAGGATAAGCACAAAAAATCTACTGGTGATGGAGGGGAATATATTGAAGATGATGAAGACATAGCCTCTTCCATATCTGAAGGGGAATTCGAAGAAACTGATTTTTCAACCAGTGATGTGTCTGCTGAATCGGCAAATGATCGTGACAGTGACTTAGATTTTGATGTAAATAATAGGAAAGGTCGTAAGCGTAAAGTGCAAAATAATAAGACAACTAAACGTAATGCCCACCAAAAAGGTTCCGGGAAACGCATTCAAAGGCAGAGTCAAGATGATAGTGAAAATACGAAATCATTTTTGAAAGCAAATCGCCGATTAAGCAATGAAAATATTCGTTTTAGTGGTAAACATTTAGGTACGCCAATTAAATTCAATTCTGGGATATCTTCAAATAAGGGCCATTCTCATACTGAAAGAACAGTGTCCAGTTTTAGTAAAAGAGCTGCTGTGGCTGAAAAAAACACGAGTCCCTCAACGCATCAGCCTACTATAGCTGGTGCTGTACGAAGAGGACCGATTGTGCAAGTTGGTACTTCTCCGTCACGCAATTCAAATATTGGAAATCTGGGAAAAATACCATCTTCGCCACAAACCGTAAAAGAAATCGTAATTAACAAGGTAAAGAAAATATTTTTTTTTTTTTAGTAACATAATTTCCGTATTTATTTCTTTCTTCTTTTTATATTGCATGCTTGCAGGTTATTGCAAGTCCCAAAGGAGGTTTCACAAATATCGGGGCTCTATTATCGCAACCCGATATCGAGGGTGTATCAGCTCCCACTACACCAAAATCTTCTATGCGTCCTCCCCAAAAATCAACGCCTTCTTCGAAGGGTTTCATGCCGTTAGGTATTGAAGCAGCGGTTAAAAACCAGCTTCCTTCTCAAATATCAATACAAACGCATCAGAGCTCATCTGAATTGGCTGCGGAACATGACAAACAACTGGATCTCATTGATTCAATTGTGAAAGATGAAATGAAAAAGTCTTCTATAATTGAAAAGGCTGCTGGAGAAAATGATAATATTCCTCAAATAGTAAAAATGTTGGAAAGTACTGAAATGGCTTTAGAATCCAAAAAATCTCATCAAATGAGCACTTACACTTCAAGTGCAGTAGAAGATATTGATATAACCAATGCACCATTGTTAGAAACACCTGAAGATGAAATTCCCGATGATTTGTTACAACATGTTGTAGAACTGATCAAGGATGATAAAACATTGCAGGCAGCAGTTGAGAATGAAGTTTTCGGTGATGATAACAATGTTACTGACAAATCTGTTACACCGACAACACATCTTACTTCTTTACTTCAAGAATCAGAAAAATCGAAATCACCAATATTATCCGAGGTAAGTTTCACAAATATATACCAGATGAGAAGATTCCAAAATTGAAAAAACTTTTACAGAAGGAGGAACTTATAAACGTATGTGAATCACCACAGAGTAAAAGTATTATAGAGGCGACACTGTCAAACAATCTTGCTTCTTTTTCATCAAATTCATCATCGCCAACTCCGGGAATATACCGTACTCTAAATACGCCGAAGTCCACAGTGATAGGTCGAAAAGAGCCCATTCAAATAGTTCGTGGTAATGGCCGTGTGATAACTTTACCTCCCATTGAGGCTCCCACTACACGAGCTAAACGCCGAGCTCAAACTCAACCCATACACATTTTAAATACCAGTCTATCTGATTCTCTTCAAAGTGTTCTGAATGAATCGCTTGATACGTCATTGCAATCGAATGCTTCTTTCTCCACCGATTCAGTTTTGACTAATGTGTCTGTCGTTGAGAAAAAGTTAAGTGATGTTCCATCAACATCAAGACGTCGAGTGTCGAAGGAAGGTAATGCCTCAACTACATCATCTAAAACTACTAAAAAAGTTGGCAGAAAGGCCGCCACTAAGACAACGCCCAAAAACGATGCTGAAGATGCTTCAGAATCTCAAGAGGACGACGATGATCCCAATAAGTTCGTTTTTAATATTCAACAAATTAAAATATACTCATGTTTTCTTTTTATATATAGATTATGGTGTATATGTCGACAACCGCATAATAATCGTTTTATGATATGCTGTGATGTTTGTGAAGACTGGTTCCATGGTACATGCGTTAGTATTACAAAAGCAATGGGTTTGGAAATGGAACAAAAGGGAATCGATTGGACCTGCCCCAAATGTGTAAAAAAGAATGAAGAAAGGGTATGTTTAATAATTATTTAATTCATAAATATGTTTTGAAATATGATATGTATCTGAAATCTAGAAACAGCGAAAGATTACGGATATGCTTGAGCCGAAAAAAATTCATGTTTCGCATAATGTACCTACTTCTGAAAAGAGCTCAATCGATATTGCAAAAGAAAAGAATGTTTCTTTCGATTTGCAAAGCAATGAAATGTCATTAGCAACATCTACACCTAAACAAGAATCAAATCCAAAGAAGGAATTGATAGAAATCAAGAAAATACAATCAGGCCAATTTATTTCATTAACGGACTTGGAGCAAAAGAAACAACCCATAGTTGTTTTAACAAGTGGTCAGAAAAAACAGTTATCATCACCAACTCAACCTTCGAAATTATTAGGTACCGTACAAGGTGGACAAGCGAAACGTGTTATTGTGGTACAAAAACTCCCAGGACAAAAATCCACACTACCTACTAAAACTGTTACTATGGCGAAATCACCACATCAAATGCAAATTAAACTTCAAAAAGTCCCTACTCCAAAAAGTACGTCGTCTCCAAATACAACTGAGAGTGTTACAGAAAATGTTACTTCAAAAACTACATGCATTGTATGCAGGAAATCTGCACGCCCCAATTCAATATATTGCAGTGATGATTGTATTCGTAAACATGCTCAAAATGCCCTAAATGTTTTCTCAGCTAAGTCTCCGGAGCCTTCATTAAATCCTCATGCAAAGGTGGGAACAGAGGATAAAAAGAAAAAAGCCAAAGGTCTTTTTGAAGACCTACTTTCAATGGCTGATCGAAAGCCGAAAGTTGAACGGGTAAAGTTGAATAATATTTGTTTAATTTTGTAAATTAGATTCCTAATCGTAAAACACAATCCGTTTCTTTCAAGGTGTACGTGTATGAACGTAAAAGTGGACGTGTTTTAACAGGAAGCAATGCACCGACAACAGCAAATTTAAAGAAATGGCTTCAAGATAATCCCACATTTGAGGTTGTCCAACCTGGTAGTGTCCAGGCATTAGAAATTGAGGTAATAGGGTTATATACCCATAAAACTTGTAAACGCTACCAATGACATTTTCGTTCCAGAAAAAACAGAAACAGCGTTCGACACCCGTTAATAAAATCATTTCTGGTCCAGGAACCCCAACTTCAAATGATATAGGAACAGCTCCTTCAAAAAACTCTACCTCTGCCGAAAAGGTAGACGAACAACCGATTGATTCTGTATCACAATCAAAAGTTGTAAAGCAATTAATTGATCAGTCGAAATCATCACCATCAGTATCTAGACCAGGAACCCCAAAACAGTTATCGAAATATCCCCAACAAGTATCCCTGAAACCTGACAAACCACAAAAACAAGAATCAAAAGACGATTCTAAAGCGAAAGAAAAAAATGTTAAACGCCAGATATCAGACTCTAACAATAAAAAACCTGTCGGTACAATCGGATCAGAAGCACCTAGCTCATCTGATTCAGAGCCTATTCGTTTAAATGTTCGTCGCACTCTAAAAGAACAATTACTACAGCGTATTAATGAACTAGTTATAAACAATACTGCAGAAGGTGATATCAAAAGGAAACTTTCCTCCGAAGAAGTTGAAGAGTTTGTAAAAGAGACTGAATCAGAAATGTATGAATATTTCAATCGAGATACTGGAGCTAAATACAAGGCTAAATATCGTTCACTTATGTTCAACATAAAAGATCGTAAAAATCAGACTCTGTTTCAAAAAATATGTGCTAAAGAAATCAATCCCAAACGACTGGTGAGAATGTCACCTGAAGAGCTTGCCAGTCAAGAATTGGCACAATGGCGAGAGAATGAAGCTAAACACCAATTAGAAATGATAAAGAAATCAGAATTAGATTTACTGTCATGTGCTAAAAATTATGTTTTAAAAACACACAAAGGTGAGGAAGTAATTGAAGGTAAATCGGACTGTGTGAATCTGGACATAACGATTCCAGTTGAAGATGTTGTATCCGTGTTGAATAATTCAGTTACAAGCACAGAAGGAACAGAGGAAGTAACAGTACGAAAAAATCATTCGATTTCGGAATGGGAACCTTCAAAAGACATGGAGTCTATTACCACCGTAAGTACTGAGGAAAAGAATAAATCAGTTGCTAAAGATAAAGAACGCGAGAGAGATCGAAATCGTGACCGCGATAATGAAAAGAAACATAAAAGTAAAGATCATTGTCGGGAAAAATCTAAAACACGGAAACGCAGTCGAAGTCGCTCCAGAAGTCGTAGTCGTGAAAAACGACATAAAAGCTCTCATAAGGAAGACAAAAGAGAGAAAGAGGACCGTGATAGAGATCGTGATCGTGATAGAGACCGAGATCGTGATAGAGAACGAGGGCGTGAAAGAGATAGAACAAGAGATGACCATGAAAAAAAAATAGTGGGAAAAAAATGTTCTCATTCGGCGGTTCATTCACCTGTAACCGTCAAATCCGTTTCAACATCCAAGGAAAAGCAAAAAGACTCAACTTATACGAAGAAAGAAACAGTAAAATCAATAGAAGCATTTAATTTAATCGATCAAATACTCGAATCCACTAAAACTGTGGAAGAAGCTGCTAATTTAGTAATTGAAAAGAATACAGAAAAGAATTTGAAGCCAATTGCCGCTCCAACTCATTCCACAAATACCCCAAACACAACTCCTTCAGTCCAGACTTGTATGCAAAACTCAGATAGTGATCAAGAACCCACAAGTACTGTATCCATTGATTCGTCACCACAAGATCCCTATACGGCATATTCAAGAGATGACAGTTTAGAATCTCTTTGGAGTGGCAATATAAATATGATAGATGTGGCTTCATTTCAAGTTCTTCTACAGCCCGTTGTTGGAAACTGTGTGAATATTGGTAAATTTTTGCCTCTTGAATTAGATGTCGTTGGCCGTATTGGACCAGATACCGTTTGGGATTACATATCAAAAACAAAGAAAAGTCCTAATAAAGAAATTGTTATAGTTCGTCTATTGCCTGCCTATGAATCTGAAACAAATGCTTACACAATTCTGTATCAATATTTATATAAACGTAACCGCCTAGGCGTTATAAAAACCACTTCTTCACAAATTAAAGATTTTTACATTTTTCCACTTGTCGCTGGAAGTCTAATGCCTGAGGTGTTGCAACCAACTGAACCAATTGATTTTTATGAGGATCCTTATAGACCCGATATTTTAGTTGGAATTCTTATTCGTGTGATTGGGAAACGAACCTCAATGGCAATTCCACCTCCAAGTAAAGGAAAATTACCAAAAGTCAGTTTGTAAAATAATGTTAGTGAGATTTTTATTAAATTCCTATTCTCGTTTTAGTTCCCATCAGTAAAAAAAGATTCTGAATCATTTACTCCACCTGGTAGTCCCAAACGGAAACGTATGTTTTCTAAAGATGATGATATCGACATTGATGCTATAATAAAAGCCCCAATCGTAGCCAAGAAAAATATAGGTTTGTATTAAAGACAATCAGATTTTACATGTAATTAAACGTTCTATTATAGCACCCGTGATTCCCACATCTACAACAGTTGATGATCAGGATGAACCATATTCGCCTGGAGGGAGCTCTGATGATGATTTGCCTCTAGTACCGGTAAAATCGTCGGAGTTCCATAAAACTGCTGAAGAAGAACTAAAGCGTAAAATGGAAGAACTGAACAGGCAAATTGCTGCACAAGAAATGGAAATCGCAGGCCTCTTAAATGTCGAACCAACTGTAAGTAACTCAAGTAATTAATTTCAGTGATTGTATTTTTTACACTATTCAATTTAATTGTAGAAATATATATCGCCCTCCAGTACAACAGCACCAGTTATTAAACCTTCTTTAGCAAGCATTTCAATTCCATCAAATTTATCACAAATTCTTGCTAGCATCAAGGGTAAACCAGATTCACCACCACATCAAATGCAAGTCTCCCCTAGTGCGGCTCCACCGCCACCTCTAATAGGATCTCTTATTAAGTCAAGTGATGATGACGACGAATATAATCCAGAGGATGAAATTAACATTTCATATGCAGATAATGGTTATTTAACAACATTTTTAAGTAATATTTAGAAAATTATAAAGCTTTATTTTCCTTTTAGTGAAAAATACTGAAAAATCGTCTACAAGTCGTTTAGCTCAACTAAGTGAAGCTGAGCTTCTTAGTATGGTTCCAGATGATATGCTTGATAACACATCATCTTCATCTCTACCACCAGTTGGAAAAAAGTCACGTTACGATGAACCACCACCGCCCGGTGTTTAGTATAAAAATAATTTAAACAATAGAAATTTAATAACTTTATTATTATATATGTTTATGCAATTTTCTACATTATTTAAACCAATAGGGGTATATTGTGAAAAGCTTATCCTACGTACAGGCGCGCACATCTGATTGTAAAATTTCTCTCCACTGAATTTTCTAATGTACTCTTTAATTTCCAAATTACACAAGAGACAGCCTTTTAAGCCCAAGGCAATTTCTGGCTGTTCTTGATCGCATTGTTACTACATTAATATGACTTCATAATTGTAAGTTTATGATTTGGCTAAAAATAACCATTTATAAGGAAATATGTTTTCAAAAAAAAAAAAAAAACATTAAACAAATATTCTTGTTTAATGGAACCACCTAAAAGTTTGTTACAACATATGTAAAATATATATAGATTTTATATAAAAATCGAACAACAAAATTATTTTAAACTTAAATAGTTGTGTACACGCATTAGTATTTAAAAAGAAAATCTGAATAAAAAAAAACATTTTTTTCCTAAATATGTTCTGTATTTTAGATTATTTATGGGCCATGTACTTAGGATGTTGAATCTTCCACTTAAGTAGCACATGGATCGTGCTTTGCACTAAAATGTGCACACGAAATTTTCGGACCATTGTGGATACGTGGAATCGCTATTCGGAATAATGTTCCGTGGGGCATGCAGATACAAATTTTATATTGGACACTTCCCGTACGTATACCGAATTCTGAACTAACTATTGGCATTTTATCCATAGCCAAATAAATTCCAGAGTCAGCTTCCAAAATAATTGCTCCTTGAGTTGAATTCATAGCGATATTATTTTCAGCTTGCAGCAATATGCTAGCAGCGTCCATTGATATGCCCTCCGACCCCTTTACATAGACACGGCTGTCGGTGTGGAAGGTAAGAGGATGTCCAATGGAACTGGTAAGTTTGCTTGCGCTCACTTGTTTTGCAACTAGATTTTCTGCCCCTTTTGGTATATTGTAGTGAGGTCTGTGAGTGGTGAAAATCGTAGCACCACTAGTGGGATCTTTGATCTCGAATGTATTGATCGTCTTAAAATTTATGCCTGATGGGTCCATAACCAATCGGACATGTGACTGGCCATTACGTTGCAGTTTGATGTAGACATTGCTGTCATCGCCAGTGATAGTGACAGGGACATCAGCAAAACCATCGATTTGTCCATTCATCTTGCTGTAAACGCGATCCAAATCAGTGGTGCCGTAAAACTTAATAAGATCTTCTTCAGGAATCATCTCCATTCCATGAATACCTTTGCCCAAACGTAGTACTCCAATAATAGTAAGAGTTAGAATAAGATTCCCGACGGTCAGAACCAGAAGTAATGTCACCACAGTCCAGAATGCAAATGTCTGTCGTCCCTGCTTCAATGGACGAGGGTATAGACTGTCCACCGGCGCCGAATCATAGGCAGAATTGTACTTGCCATTTGGAAACTTGTCACAACTTGATTGCATGTGATTGTTAACCCCGGAGATACCCAGAGTCAGGGTGCCGGACATTGCGTTCTCAGACGATGCTTCATCCGAAAAGGAGGGCGAAGGTCCTCGAATAAAAGTGTTTTCGTAACTTTTCATTGTTAAACAATGGCACCTCTATTATGTTCTCAGCACAGCAGCAGAATCTCACTATTTTCTTTATTCAGATACACATTGAAGAATGATCTGAAATTCGCCCACCGCCACCCACATAGGCATTTAGCATTTAGAGGTAATAGATTAAAAATGTAGAATGATACATATTATCATTCATGGCGATCTCCGTTGGCAATTAAATCTGGTAATTATTCATACTATCATCTCGGGAGCATGAACATTTCCAACAGAAATAAATCTCAAATGTAACCGTTAACTTACTGACTCTTAACTGCTTCTATAATCTATTACATTCTTCTCTTTTAATAAAAACAACAATGCAATATATATATATAAAACACTACGTTTAGATTTAATACAATAACGAGAGCGTCTTACTTTGTTCATAGTTTATTTGTAAACAATTGTTTCACATTTTTATCAGTATGACTAATAGAAGTTAGAAGTGCTATCAGGCATTGAATATTAATCACTTCATATATATGACACCGGCTGACACTATAGCAATAACAAATACAATTTTTTTTTTAAATATACGCTGAAGCTCTTGCTTTAACTCCATATTTGCTGTCCAAACCGATAATAAAAATCTGCATAAAAATGTACGTATGTATGTAAATAGTGTATTCTCATATTGAGACAGAAAAAACATTGCAGGGAATCTCGTTAATGTCGCTTAATATTGGAAACACACAAAACAAAATTAACATGTTATCGCAAATTTAATTATAGAAATAGAGTCGGTATTGTGAAATACCAATAGAACGAACGCAACAATGATTTGAAAATAAAAGATTGTACAGATTGAATTTCCAGCGCTATGTGAAATTGAGGAACAATTATTTTAATACCAGGAACTGTTTAGTATTCACAAATAAATATCATTTTGAATTAGGCATACAAAATATTGCAACCCTGCCAAATTTTTATATATTCCTTTATTTCTCGTTTTTATCACTGTTTGTTACATCAATTTATTGCCAAGTGGTGCTAATTTATATCGAAAACAAGCAGTTTGTAAAGTCCTGTTATTCTTCTTATGGTCCTGTAGCAGGTATTTCGACTCAGACAATCTTAAACCGTCTATTCTTTCGGACTTCTAAAACGTCTCAAAATATTTCAATATGGCATTTAAGGTGAAATATCAGAATATATTTCATTTGAAGTTTCTTCTGTTTAAGTTAACGAAATATCTTCTTTTCTTTCTAGCCAATCGACCCAAAACGAGATGAATTTCGTCGATATCTAGAACGTGCTGGTGTCATTGAGGCTCTAACTAAAGTTTTCGTTCGACTTGTTAAGGAACGTCCGGAGAATCCCATGGAGTATCTGCAGCAGCATCTTGGAGATTCTTTATTACAAGCCGATAATTTAGCATACTTGCAAAATGAATTAGATGAAGCTAAAGCAGAAATTCAACGCTTACGAAGTATCATTCAGAGCGTGAAGCCAGAAGCACTTTTAGAATCAAAAGAGGAGGAACTATCCCACCAAAGCACCGACAAAAATGAAGTTACAGAAAGTGCAGATCCAAATGAAATTATTAACGGCGAAACATTTAAGAAATCAGAATCATCTAATGTAACCAATGAGGAAGAACCAATTTCAAATAAGGAAAATACGCTAGAGGAGGCTATGGATAATTGCAACATTGATGATAAAAATGATATCCCACAACCAGACAATAATATCAATAATTAGAATTAAGTATTACATTCGAGCATTGATGTTGTACATAAATGTACATAAGTTGATACCTAAATATATTTAGAAAATATACCTCGTTTTTTTAATATATTTTTTCGATGAGCGAATTTCTTCAAAAAGCACACCGATGATAATGAAAGTGAATTTTTTTATTTAGAGTTAATTCATGTAGATCTTGATCCAGCTTTATGACACATTTGTGAGCATCTCATTCCACTACTGATTAAAATTGTTATATGTTCCAACAAGGACGAATACAAATACTACACGAATATTTATTGAAATTATTTGTAATTTAATAGATTTCTAATACAAAAAATTGAATAGGAATACGTAAAACATTTGGACAAATTTAATAAAAACAAAATAGCAAATATTTATTTGATTTCATCTGGGTTTTATATTTAAGTTTTTTACAATCATAAATTTGGAAAAATATCGAAAAATTAAATTACAATATATATCCGATTACTAATAGTGCATGTCTATCTTATACCGTATATCATACAATTGTTTTGCATAAATACAGCACATTCTTGTTATTTCGTGATCGTTTTGTTCGACAAAGTCTTATGCACTATGAATCTATGAACATTAGTCTCAATTTGTTTAAGCACATAAAAAACTTTTTAGGATCGTGTCATAATGGATGGTTTCACAATGTAATTGATTCGATGGAGTTTTCTTATGTTAGATAAAATCTCTGCGAAGTAATACATGCGCGGACATGATTAAAATATATTTGTAATGAAACAGTTTTTAACGAAATGTTATGGCTTTTATCGCAACTCATAGATCGCATTACGTCAAAGTATTGGCATTGAAGTTCGGTGTAACAAATGATCGCGTTTTTTTATAATTTTAATAGTTCTCCTACATATGTTCTATTATTATTTTGAAATTATCGGCCTGTTTATTGTTGTTAATTCATAATGGTACATAAGTATAATAATAATTACATATTAAGTATATTTAAATTTTCAAAAAAATTTTTTTTTAATTTTTGCCTTCATTTCTTGAAAGTGGATGAATTATTTTTGTTCTGGTAAATTTAATATTTTGTTATATGGAGAAATTTAAAATTTTACTTTTTGCGTTTATCTGCTGGTTTCAAAATCTGGAAGGAGCACATCAAGGTATCGTCCACAGACATCATTGCACCTGCATTATCGAACTCGCCGCAGTAATTGGGAGCAGAGAATAGTGTGACCAACTGCCTCTTTGCGAAAAACTCATATCCATCCTCAACCACTTGATGAGCGCGACAAATCAAATCAAAGTCATGTTTCTGTAAAAATTTACCCACAACTTCTGCTCCAAATGTAAAGCTTACACCACGATCATTCTCACCCCATCCCATGGTGTCTTTGTCTGGATCGGACCACAAGAGATCGCACAAAAGTCCCTGATCTGGGACATCCGTAGGACGCATGATACGTCTGATTTGCTCCATCGAAGATAGATCTGGGCTTAGGCCACCATGACAGCAAAATATTTTCTCATCTACAATGGCTGCGACAGGCAAGCAATTGAAACAATCAGTAAATGTTTTCCACAACTTGATGGTGTAACGACGCTTGCACTCATCATAAAATCCATAGATTCTGTTGATGCTGGCACATTCATGGTTTCCTCTCAAAAGGAAGAAATTCTCCGAATATTTTATTTTGTATGCCAGCAACAAGCAAATCGTTTCCAATGATTGCTTTCCGCGGTCGACGTAGTCTCCCAAAAACAAGTAATTCGACTCTGGTGGAAATCCGCCATATTCGAACAGACGTAGCAAATCGTAATACTGTCCATGAATGTCACCACAAATTTTTAGAGGAGCCTCTAGTTCCAATAGAATTGGTTGCGACAGAAAAATTTCCCTCGATTTTAGACAGAGGCCACGAATTTCGCTCTCCGACAGTTGTACATTTTTTCCAGGCCTTGCCCCACGCACCTCTAAGAGCCGTGATATGATGCTGTCAATGTTCATTATGTCAGCCATATTTCCGTTTTCAAATGATTCTACTTCTAATTTTTTAGTTTTTCCTTCTGCAAATCGAAATTATGTTTTTATTTTATATTTTTAATATTTTTAATAGATTTTTTCACAGCTACCAGAAGCGATAGGCGAATTCGAAGAACGAACACACAAAGACTGACAAACGAGAAACGTCCCAGCAAACCAAATCGTCCGTAATGCGCAGTGCTCGAATCATTCCACCAGAGGTGCCCTTTGTATGACCCGAATAATGACGTCTCTCGTTTGTGTATATTTTATTTCAGAGAAAAGTTTTTCTTTTTCTATAAAATATAAGAATATTTTTATTCATATTTAGAGAAAATATATTTTGAACTATGTATATAATATGTAATTCTAAAATCAAAATTTAATTTATAGAACATTAACAAATTCATGTTAAAAATAATTATATTTTTATATACAATTTTCGCTTATTTAGATGTAAGTATAGAATATAATAAAAAAAATAAGTTATTATAAGACGAGGATTATTGTAAAGGTTGTGTAACTATTTTCACATCTGTTAAAATGGTTTAGTGGGAATTAAGTCGGATATTCCAATCGGTAGAAATAACACCTGCCCGGTTCAATCCTAACCTATTGTATATGTATGTGTAAATCAGTTGTAATCGGTGTTGTTGATGTATAACACTTAGTTGTAGTATAAAATGTAGTGAAAAGAAATACGGAATAGCAGGAAGTATATATACATAAGATAGTGCTGAATTATAAAATATAAAATTATATATAACAAATTGATCGAATCTTTCAACTTTATTGTTATTTATATGTTTTTATTTTTCATCTTATATTATTAGAATTACGACAAATAATAAACTCCCAAAAAGTTGAAATAACGGTTTTAGAATAAAATGCATGTGAATAAATTTTTTATTGTGAATTGATATGATATGATCTGAATTGAAATTAAAAAAATATGTCAAGAACCTGCCTTCCATGTAAATGCTATCAATTTATTTTAATTAATAAATGTGTGAATTGTATTCTTGGGTAGGTCAGCCAGCATATTCACAGAGTTTATGTTAGTCCAAAAACTGCTCTCGAAATGTGTGCGTTTCAAATTGGAAGCAAATGTATTACAAACGATAATATTTATATCATAGCCGAGATCGGACAGAATCACCAGGGAAGCATAGACATTGCAAAGCAAATGATATTGGAGGCAAAGGCATGCATTATTCATTCTCAACCAAATTAAAGATGAATGTATTATTTTATAACCTTAGAAAATTGGCTGCGATTGCGTTAAATTTCAAAAATCATGCCTCAACGCAAAATTCACTAAAAATGCTTTAGGTCGTCGCTATGATGGATTTAATTCTTGGGGGGAAACATATGGCGAGCACAAGCAATATCTGGAGTTCTCCTTAGAAATATATAAAGAACTGCAGGCATTCAGTAATGCGAATGGAATTGATTTCACAGCTTCAGCAATGGATGAAGTATAGTCTAAACGTGTTGGTTTTTCAATATACATATATAATTAATAAGGTTTCTCTTGGATAGGTTTCTCTCGGACAGTTAATGGAAATGGATGTTCCGTTTATAAAAATTGGCTCTGGAGATGCTAATAATTTTCCTTTGCTTCAGAAGGCGGCACAATTTCGAAATCCCTTGGTGATCTCTACTGGAATGCAGACGGCGCAAACAATTGATGAAATTGTTAAAATTATGAGTGAAGCAGATAAAAACAATTATTCTCTATTGCACTGTGTTTCTTCTTATCCCACGGATCCGAATGACTGCATTCTTCAACAGCTCTTGCAATTAAATCGTAAATATCCACAAGTAGTAATTGGTTACTCAGGTCATGAGCAAGGAATAGACATAACGAAAGCTGCAGTGTTATTAGGTGCAAAAATCATTGAACGTCATTTTACATTGGATAAAATGCAGAAAGGATCGGATCATAAATGTTCACTTCTTCCAAAAGAATTCCAAACGCTTATTACGGAAATATGTGCATTTCAGCAAAAAGGGTTTTTGAAGGATGTTCCTTGGGATATAAATAAAATAGTTAAATTTTTAGGTAATAATGCCGATGTCAAAAATGCTTTGACTGAAGTTGAAGATAGAAGTATATTACAATGCGAATTAAACTGTAAAAAAAAACTAGGCAAATCAATTGTGTGTAGCCGATCCTTAGACATTGGACATATTTTGCACCATGAGGACTTGTGCATAAAAGTTAGTGAGCCCATTGGGATAGCAGCTGAGAACTATAAATCAGTGTTAGGGAAGGCTTTGAAATGTGCTTTAGAACAAGATGATCCCATACAATATGAATTCCTTCATTAAAAAATATATATTTGCACATTTAAAAGATCATTTATTGAAATTTATTCCTAAATATTTACTCGATTTTCTTTAAAATGTCATTTAGATGATTCCGTACAATATGAATTCCTTCAATAAAAAGTATATATTTGTACATTCAAAAGATCGTTTATTGAAATATAATCCTAATTTTCTCATATTTTCATTGAATTATTCGACTTGTTCTTCTTCTCCGACGCCAGCATTTTCTACAGCCTCCATGTCCTCCACTTCACCATCTCGCTTATCTACTGGTTTCTCATAGACGGGTTCAAGGGGAGAAACAACAACACCATCCCAAACCGACATTTCTCGTGCAATACTTGTGTTGCCTTCTAATCCTAGAATATGTTTGTAGCCCCCATGAGCCAACACACGAAGCAAAGTCTGTGCTGTAAGACAGCAGACATCCTGTTGTTCCAGTGTCATGGCAGTGTGAACCCGAATGTGTCCCGGTTCGCAGGGATCTGTAATACCGGCAGATCCTGGTAGAAAAAGACCTGCCGACAGTAACTGAAAAACTCGTCTAAAAGCCAAATTTATTGGTAATGCTTGTCGTGAAGGATTATTCATAATCGATAAGTGTGCAAGAAGATCTAACATCCATGGCGATAGTGGTGTAAATGCATCAAAGCGCTTGGTTAAGTCTTTGAGTATACGTATAAGAACCTTTATTGAAGAATGATGGGCATTTTCCTCGAACCAGCGAGTGTGACGAATCGCAGCTAGATGGGCTTGCAAGACTTTCTGGTCCATATGAATATCCGCTTCAAGTTTCCGAAGATTCTGAGGCAAAGTAGCAATTAAAATACGAACTTTTGCTTGCCAGTTTGAAATATCAAAGCCTCGGTCATGAATTGTGGTTGTAATTTGATCAGCTTTAGTTAGAACTTCAGTTTTCATTGCATTTTTCAAATCTAATTCAACTTTCTTTGCAAGTGCATCGCATGCTTCTTTGGTGGGTAACGTTTTTAAGATAACGACAATATCAGCAACATTATTTCCTGTTATCATTGTACCTTTTTTAAAGGATCCAACTTGTCGTACTTCTTCCAGTTGCTGTATTCAAATAAATATGTAATTCGTTATGAAGATATCAATAGTAAATATACCTACACAAGTATTAAAGTCTCCTGGAGCAACTACTAGATTATCTAGTACTCCTTGAACTTTTGTCACTAGATTCCCAATTGATGTTTGTTCAGCTGGAGTGGGGCTTAAGTCCTGATTACGTTTCAACAGTGCCTTTTGTATATTGTATAATCAATAGATATTATTTCAAAACAAGAAAATAATATCAAACTTACATTGGTCAATGGAGTATCGTCTGCTACGGGAGATACCTTCGGGAAAACTACTTCAGCTAGTGTCAGGTCAAATGGATGTCTAGGTACAAATGTTTTCTTAAATGGTGGCCTCATGCCACCACGCATACTGCGCCCACCGCGTATTGCTCCACGTACCATTACTTTTTTTTTATAAAAATACAATTTCACGAATTAAATTTTTTTCTGAAAATTTTCCAGAAAAGCGTCTTCACTCTTATGCGGTAGAATATTCTGTCAGATTGTTGTTTTCTGTCAAAATCGATTTTATTTATGGTGAAAACAGCAGTAAGTAGAAATAGTATGTCTCACCACAAATACTCAAGACGAAATTATGAGACAATATATATTGCGTATTAAAATGTTAATAATTCCGATATGAATTAAATCAAGGCATTATATCCTTGACACAGATATATGAATATCGAACTATCTTAAACTCACATTAGATAAAATCTGCAATTAGTTTGTTTACATATTTTCACCACACTCATCCTTTCATTAAAATTGTTGTAGTGGCTGCACTGCTTAGGCGGCGTACATTGAATTCGGCGTTTTCTATTTAATTGTCGCTTTTGGCAATCTGGGCAAATTCGCAAATTTGATAACCGATTTTGTATTAAAGTAAACTGTTTTGTAAATATCATGAAAATGGATGTGGATATCAATGAAAAAGAAAATGGAGTCGAATTGACTGAACAGGAAAATGAGTTGTATGATAGACAAATCCGTCTGTGGGGTTTGGAATCGCAAAAGAGGTTTGTTTCAACAACAATTGTAAAGCAGTGCACGCTTCTAATTATACTTGTATGTAGATTACGAACAGCTAAGGTACTTATTTCGGGACTAAATGGAATCGGAGCTGAGGTGACAAAGAATATCATTCTGTCTGGAGTTCACTCTGTTAAATTGCATGATGATAAAATTACTACAGAAGAAGATTTTTGTTCACAATTTCTTATACCACGCTCAGCCTTAGGTTCAAATCGAGCCGAAGCTTCAATTGATCGAGCAAAGCAACTGAATCCAATGGTAGAGTTATCGGCTGATACCGAACCCCTAAGCACGAAGCAACCGGACTTTTTTGAAACTTTTGATGTAGTCGTTATTATTGGAGCATCAAATAGTGAACTTTTGCGCATAGATAACATATGCCGAGAGAAAAATATAAAATTCTTTGCCGGTGATGTTTGGGGAATGTTTGGTTTCTGCTTTGCTGATTTGCAAACACATACCTTTGTTGAGTAAGTTAATATATTTTGTTTTCTCGACAAATCATGTTTAAAAATTCAATCTTAAATTTTTACAGAGACACTATCAAACACAAAGTTATTTCAAAGCCACATGAAAAGATAAAAACAGAAATGGTTACAACAACTGTTCAACGAGAACTAACATTTTATCCATATTCTGCTGTTCTCGATATGGACATAAGTACTGCATCATATCAAAAGAAATTGAAACGAACAGGACCTGCTTTTATTCTACTTAGAACATTACAATATTTCCGTGAATCATTTAACCGAGATCCCAGCTATAAATCTAGAGATGCTGATATTGTAGAATTGGGAAAAATACGAGATGAAATATCAAATGAAAACGTTCTCCCCAACGAAAACTTCATACATTTATTCAGCCAAATTTCCCCAGCTGCTGCTGTTGTTGGAGGAGTTCTTGCTCAGGAGGTTATTAAAGTTGTATCAAAAAAGGAAGCACCTCATTGCAATGTGTTTTTGTTTGATCCCGAAACATGCTGTGGTTTTATAGAAACGATTGGTGTAAATGAGTAATCATTTTTATTTTCATATTCCTCAATGTATTTATATTTTGTGTGACACTTATTATGAAAGTATAATTGTTAAAACACAAACCAGATTTTGTTTTTGTTATTCAGACATTCCAATATATTATAAATTTAGAGAAAATTTTATTTTCATATAAAGATGTAAAAATAGTAAAATTTTTATGGAATATTAGCCAAGTAATCCTTAATTGTAGCAGGGTCTAAGCATTTGAAACCATTTTTATCGCAGATACCAACTTCAATATTATCCGCGGTCATTTTGCCCTCGAATCCTTCTTTGAGTGTGAGTATAGCAGTATGCACAGCATCGTCCAATTCTAAATCTTCGCTATATCTAAACAAAAAAAAAAAAAAAAAAAAAAAAAATTGAAACAGATTTCAGTACATTATTCCCTATATTCATCTATCTATATTTATTTACCTCTTCTCTAAAAATGTTTTCCCATTAACAGCATTTTTACCCATAGCAGTTGCTTTCCATGCAAAATATGCACCAGACGGATCACATTGAAACAAATATGGGCGGTCAGAGTCCCATCCACAAATGAGTAATGAGACACCAAATGGACGAACACCACTGAAAATAGAAATGAATTTAAAGGAATTAAGTATACGATTGAGATCAATATTTATTGGTAAAACATACCCGGTCTGGGTGTACTCTTGCATAAGTGTAGCCACTCTTTGGACTAATTGAGCAACCGGGATAGGTTCCTTATATGTCAAATAATAGTTCTGTGCAATTTTTCGTGCCTGTTTCACCAGTAGACGGTAATCCGGTCCCATTCCAGAATACACTAGACCAATGTGACCGGTTACCATCTCCACACGATGTACACTGTGTTCCTCGTACAATATAGATTTATGCTTGTTTTCAGTGGCAATTACAACTCCATTAGACGCTACCCGTAAAAATAATCGAAAAATAGTAATTTTTATTATCTAAGCATTGTTTACTTACCCATGATTCCGACGGATGGAGCACCGGCAGATACTGCTGCTAATGCATATTCTAACTGAACCAATTTTCCTGAAGGACTACAAAATAATTGTTTTACATTTATACAAGTCATTGTTATAGGTTATGTTTTTGGGAACTATTTTCCGACTACTTATCAAATTTACCAGGTTTTTTTTTTATTTACCTAAATGTTGTTAATGAAAAACTGTAACGTTCTGATGCCATTTCCAGAAATAAATAATATCTGCGAACCTTTGCGATAAATTCTACAAAATGCCAATATTTTCGTAAACTAAAAATGACACAGCAAACCGACTCAAAACAGTAAATGCCAATTATGACAGCAAAAGTATATTATTATCGAGTTGCCAGATCAGGAAAAATGCAACCGCATAAAATTTGTATTTTAAAGGTTTCTAATACAGTACAAACGAAAAACAACAAATAGAGTAACTAGATAATCTTTCTCCATATTTTCCTTACAGTAATCAAAGTACTCACCAAAAGAATGCAAAAGAAAATTTAGAAACAAAAGAAATATGTAGTTTGTTGTATTTCGTAGTAAAGTAGATATAGCGCATTTGGAGCTTTCTGCTTTATGAAATTATAATTCAATTATGTTACCGAGAAATTGAAGTCAGGAAAATTATTATGGCATGTTTCTTGCATTTATTATTATATTATACATCACATTCAAAACGATACATTACATTAAAATTAGGAAATTAGTTTAATTGATTTTTTGGCCATGCTGCAACTCAGTTTGATTTCGGCGCAAGGAAGGCGTACTTCCGCTGGACTGCAACAATTTTGACTTTTTATTCGCAGTACTGAAAATGTTATTCAACTTTTTTTGTTGTGGTAATCGCACCCTCATGACCTTTGGAAGAACAGCCTTCTTTGTCATTGGTGTAAAATCTCTACGAGGAGAATTTCTAGACTTTTCGCAGTGCTTTTTTAATGGAACTTCAGTTGGAATATCCTTTTCATTTTCCTGAGCGTGTTTAATACTTTCGACAATCTCATTTTCTTCCTTCTGAAGGTTTACCATGGCTGATTTACTTTTACAGATTCGCATATATCCTTCGTACGTGATACTTTTGAATTTCGATTCCTTAATGGCCCAAAAGGCTGCCGCCAGATTAGCAATAGTCAGCGTGGAAACTTTGACAGTGCCTTTGATCTGCTTTAACGACTGAAGTACATAATTATTATCGAATATGTATATAACTCATCAATTGCGTTACTTACTTTTTGGTCATCTTCGAAGATGGCGAATGTGGACGCCACGAGAAAGGCCAGGAATATGACCACAAACGAATACAGTAGCCATAGATCGAATGTACCGATAGAGTCCAAGTTATTTTTGAATATGAAACTATGGAATTTAGAAAATCCATTGCAGATCCGTTGTGCATACTCGTTATCGGTGCACGAACCAACAAAGGAGAAAAATGGTAACGCGAAATTTTTCATTTCAAATTTTTTATTTCTTTAAATTTATGTAATAAATAAATATCTCACAAAATTTAAATTCAAACTTTATTTGATTTGAAAAGAGAGAATATTCAATTTAGACAATAAAGACTGCAAGAGTATGGAATACTGAGTTTTTAAAAGTTTATTATAGTTTTTACAACATGAATATTTATTTGACAAATAAAAAAATGATTTTTTTTTAATGCTAGTGTTGATGAAAGATGTCGCTCAATGAGCTGCTGTCTTGTTAAAATTACCGTAGAATATTTGCAAGGAAGATCGGATTATTGAATCACTACTTTCCACCATACTATCCATATGTGCCCATAAGTACCAAAACAGTAATCCATAAAATAGATATGTCACCGATCTGTCCAAAATATATAATTTGCGCAGAAGTTTTCGGGCTTTCGGCACAGTGGCCTCACTTTCGCCTAAAATAAATGTCCGCATTCCTATGATATAGTTCTTTAGGTATTCTTCCCAGTTGATTTGCTCCATAGATATGTCAAACATTTCCTGGTCTGTTCTATTCAACTTCATATTCAACTGTATGAATCGGTCATTCTTGAAGTCCCAATCCTTAGTTGTGTAGTACTGGAGAAGCTTCAAACCGGTCGAAATCTTATTTTGCACACGAACCAAGCTACAATAAACATTAAAATGAACATGAAAATTATTGGAGCTCAAAATGTGACTATTGTATAGCTACTTACAATGGTTTTTGACCAAAGAGAAAGAGCCAAAAGTCAATAAAATATGCAGGTAAGTAGTGGAAGAAAATAACGGAAAACATATGGTGATAATAGTTTTTCTTGATGGACCCATTGGGATACCACAAGCCAAAACTTAAAGGAGTCTCGTAGATGAACCGCTTGCCCGTGTCTATACTCTGTCCCCAGGAAAGAAGTGTCTTATTCGACATGCAGAGATTGCAGAACTCCACGTCATTCGACTTTGACTGAGCCCGGTCGTAGCCCGCGACTATCATACCGTTGATGGCCCTATCCACGGGAATGATGGTCGAAGTGTAGTCGGGATTACAGTGCATGGAGCGAATGACTCCGCGCGCCGCTCCCATCATAAGACCTGTCGGCCCATTTACACCTTCGATCCAGCCTGGCAAAGGCTCAGTAAGGGCAGCGGTAACTATATGTGAGTTTTCAAGATGCAATAAATGCATTTGATGAGTTGATAATCGGTTTTCTTAATTCACATATGTGTTTGTAATACTTACCAATAGAGGGCCTGGTTACTACAATTGGGAACTTGCTACCGAACTTCCCCATTAGATCCTCGGATAGTGCTTTGCTGAAGGAATATGTATTGGGCAACCCATTCAATAATCTGCAAACAATAGTCCATTATATTTTTTCCAATCATTTACATCATCGAAAGCAGTAATTACTTTGGCGTGATTTCGGCCAAAGCTTTATCGTCCATTGTATCTAGCATATCTATGATCGCAAAGGGATCTTGTGGCGCTGGATATGCACGTTCCTCTAGCACGCTCTCGTTGCACTGACAGTACGATGTGGAAACATGCACGAAGACTTTCAAATTGACCATTCGCTCGGCCAGCTTGAGTACCTTAAGTGTTCCCGCCACATTCATATGCACCATTGGGCGCAGAGGTTGGTCGAAACGGACGTTGGCAGCACAGTGAAATACGACATCAACATTTGAGGCCAACTCGGCTCTGTCGTTAACGCTTAAGCCAAGGTCATCGTCGAGCACATCACCTTTTATGACTTTTATTTTATTTATTATCTCAGGACTTTCGTCTAAGATTTTGTTAAAAATCTGAAATTAAAATTTAACATGGTGGGTATATTTATGTGTTTAAAAGAATTCGTGTCCGCAATTGTGTAATCTCAAACCAATTAAAAACCAATTAATACAACATATCAAATTTGGGCATAAAAAAGTGACTGTCATTCTATTAAAGGTTAAGACTTTGGGGTTTTGTTCTGTATATTTTTAGGTCACATCTAACCACTTGCTGTTGTTTACAGAAAAAGAAAAAAAAAAAACTCAAATAATTCTTGAAATCCGTGATACAGATCGTATTGTTAGTGGTTTGTAATTTGTTTAGTTTCTGATTGCTTGGCACAGTCATCTATTTTACACAGTCATCTATATAAACGTATCGTTAAACACAGTTTTATAGGCAAAGTATTTAAGACTTAATGTCTCATTAAATACAATGCCAATTACAGGTTTCAATACGAACACAAGTTTCTGAGTTGGCGCTAAGGCAACAAATGTTCAATAAACTTACCACACATTTGAAATACTGTTCCTTCCTCACAGATGGACAGATGCCTGCCTTTGACCTTATCAACAGGTAAATCGTATTTACACCGGAACAGCTTCGTAGTAGTTTCTCCACCAAGACCTTGCCCATGAAGCCAGTCGCGCCCGTGACGAAAACATTTTTCCCTGCATACCATGCGGCTACTTGCGATGACTCGCCTTTGTCTTTGTCTCCTTTGCTCGATAATATGTCCATCCTCATGATCCTATTCTGCAATTTAAACAAAGGTGAACCAGAAACACCATTATCGATCACAATAAATATGTTAATTTTCAAAATTCCCTCATTATTTGTTTAGGCCACTTCGAATGTCGTTTCTTCCCAATGACACAATTCAGCGCGATACAAATATCCACGAGTATGTACATACATGTCTACGCTGTGGTTGGACAGACATCCGTTGTACAGACAGACAGATAGGCATTTGTTGACACGGTGTAATTGCCGTAACTCTTAAGTGACGAATAGTTGGATTTCCCCTCCGATGCATTGTGGTCACTTGGGCTGAGGCCTACTGGAAATGATTCAACAAGAACCCCGATGACGGTGTAGTTTCAACGTTTCAAATTTTAATTCACGGCTGCCACTAAGGCGAATGTGCGTTAAATGATCGTGTTTCGAGCAGATGATTTAATTACAACAAGCCTTTTAAGCGTCTCTGAATTAACGTGTGACTACTTAATGTTATGACGAAATCCCTTTTGTTTGGTTATTTATGTTTTTTGTATATTCAGTAACAAATTACAGTTTATACATTATTGATTTATTTCTTTCCAATGGGAACTATTGCTTCCGCTCATCCATAACGCTTTAATAATTATAATATTTATAGCATAAATCATAATAATAATACAATAATAACTTGGTAATAAATTTCAGAATCCATAATATGAAGAACAATTGTCCGATTTTGCAAAAGAACTGTTGTAGGACATTAAACTACTGGATTCAAGTAATGCCTGCCATTTTAAAAGTCAACTACAATGCATTCCATATAAACCTGGATGGAACTTTGAAGAAAGTATAAGACTGAGAATTTTTATAATACACATTGAAAGTTAGAACTTGTATTTTATATAGAACGTATGTATTACAGGAGATGATTTGCACGAAAATCGGAAAACATAAAGAGCGCTATTGTTTAGAAGTTACTTTGTTCTCAAATTATTCGCTATGATTACATGTTGTTGTGTAGTCAATTGTCGGTAGTACATGCAGTTAATTACACATGTAATTATATGAATCTAGAAATCTATTTGCATAATAAATAATATAGAAAATAAGTATTTGGAATCTATGAATGGGTTTGATGCCCTTAATCCAATGTGTTAGTTTGTTATGTCTTTAAATCAACACAGTGGCATTCGCGATATGCGATATATAAGCATAAACAATTTGCATCACGGATTTTTGTTGAATAAATTGTACTTCACGTACTCGCTTAGCTGTTCACAGAAATACTTCAAAAACAGTCGTCACACTCCTTAGTGGGCGATTATGTTCAAAGTCAAATAAAAAACGAGCACTTCCTTCGTATTAACACTTTTACGTTAAACTATTGACAAACAACTCACTTCCTATGGATCGACCGTTGTGCAGGGTTTTTGTTCGAAAGCGAGAGTGGGAACGAGTTCGTTGTTCGAATGTCCGTTGCCGAAGTCAAACCGTCAACTAAATGAAAAACCAACAAATAACTTGAAATTATACGATCTCTGCGAAGGAGACAATTGCCGTTCGTTGTGTGAGTGCGAATACGTTGCTCTGACTGTCGTAGCCTCTTATCCACAGCCCAAACGTGTATTTGATGAACTCCATTACTGAGGGGATCTTGTTTTGTTTTTCTCTCTTACCGACCGATCACGGCAGAAGTTTACGAAATTCTGCTAATGCAGATGGAGATGGTATGTGGTGAGATAAGTTGACTATAAAATGTTTATATGTGGAAATATACTTGGGTTCTTTAAAGGAACTGTGTATGTGTCATTGAAGGAACACTATTCGTACATAAGCTATCGAAGCTAGTTAAATAGTGATTCATTATTAAGTGAAATATTTAATTTGTGTTCAATTGAATTTTTTCTATTTACCATATTACATATATAGTTCCAACTGTTGCAATCAATTAGCACTTTTATAAAGTAGCACTAGGTTGTTGCACTGCCTTCTCCCATGATGTAAGCCCAATCTGGGCCTGGATATGTCGAGTTGAAACTGCTGGGGTACCCTAATGTTCAGTTTCTTCGCGGCTGCACTTTTTGCGAAAGTTATATGCTGTAGGCGCATACTTCGAAGCCTTATTCAAGGCCGTTGAAAAGGCACTCCACCGTCACGGTTTCTCATCTGATCCTACGCGGTTTGTAACTCGTTTTTGATTTCCCAATGCTCATTCAAAACCTGTTACACATGACTACGTGCAACGCGGTGTTTTGACCGAGTGGAATTTAATCAAAAATATCCTGGCCTCATGATATTATTCTGCTTAATAACTTTAAAAAATGCGGTCAACACCTTGGTGGAGTAATGGCCTTTAGGCCTTTACTTATTTGTTTCGACTCAATATGTAACTCAGTTGACATATGCATTCATTGAACTTTTAATCATAAGTATTTATTTGCATTTTCTGCATTCAAGTTTCTATTGTGCGAAATTGCATTATTGTGCTAAGGAATACCAAAAACCTAACACAAATTATTTTCGTGATCAACGTATTAAGAACTTATCTGCCGGAAAAGAATCACGAGCACTATGCAATAAAATAAACTCATTTACATAACGGTTATTCCCGGTTTAACGCTTTAAGCGACTTTACTTAATAAGCGAGTGGAACTTTTATCGTGATATACTCTACTGAATCATTGATACTATACCTAGATGAAAGTGGTCATATATTTATTTTCGAGTATATTTTTTTATTCTAAAAACTAAATCGAAAATTTCAATAAAAATAAATACATAAAAAGAGTCAATGAAATTTTTAAATTTGTATTTAATCGAATAGTTGATGAGGCTTTTCTTATAAAATTGTTATATATTATTGAAATTTTCGACATATTTTTTAGAATTGATAATTTATATTCACTGATTTATTTTACCTAAAAAACGTTTTAGACTCATTGCGTGAACACAGACAACCCGAAAACTGTTCTCACTTAGAATATCGGATGAATGTGACGTTGCGACTAATGTCATAGACAGCTGATTAATTTTGTTAGAGCAAAAAATAGTTTTACGTTGGGGAAATGTGCACAAATTTTGTTTTTTGATAAAAAGATTGTGTACCTGAATGAACTCGATTTTTTTTAAATAGATAATATATGTGCAATCGAGGGAGAACGCGAACACACGGTTCGTTGGTCAAATTAATATATTCAAATTCTTTGCATGTGATATGAAAAAATTATTGAGTACTCTATATTATATAATTTTAATATATAGTTTTATTTCAGAGTTCTTCATTTCATTAGTGACAACAACAACAAAAAATTAGAGTTAGAGTTTTGTATGCGAATATAATTGTGTAGATAAATAAACGAAGTGTGTTCTTCGAACTCTGATGTTTCAGAAAAAGTGACCGCACTTTAATGAAACAAAAATGTTAAATCTAACCTGACGGAAATTATAAACAAAATAACAAGTTCTGAATACAGGAAAAACTACTTAAAACGAATTATTCAATTCGAAAAGCAATGGTTATTGATAAATCCCAGGATCAACAGTCATCACAAAATGGACAAATTCTTTTACTACACCAAGTTTCAGAAGCAAAATTTTGGCGATCTTTTGAATGGAAGGAATTCGCGTGTGGATGTGGAGCTGCTTTCATCAACATTGGAGTTACGTATCCTGTATACAAAATGATTTTCCGTCAAATGTTGCATGGGGTGCGGATTACTAAAGCATTCGGTCAACTTCGTCATGAAGGCTTCTCGTTCCTTTATCGTGGAATATTTCCACCCCTTGCCCAAAAAACTATTTCATTGTCGATAATGTTTGGCGTTTTTGATGGAACCAGAAGGTATTTAGTAGATGACCTATCTTTAAATAGCTATGCTGCTAAAATCATTGGAGGCGTCGCTTCTGGTACAGTAGAAGCTGTATTACTACCGTTTGAGCGTATTCAGACACTATTAGCACATTCAAAATTTCACGAGCATTTTGCAAATACTCCGCGTGCGTTTAGGTGATGATTATAACTTTGCACTTTAAATTGACTCAACTTAATATATTTCCTAGATATGTTTGGGTGAACCATGGGTATCACGAACTTTACAGAGGTCTGGTTCCTGTTTTGTGGCGGAATGGTCCGTCGAATGCCATGTTCTTTATGCTACGCGAGGAGGCCAGTTTTTATTTACCTGAAACGGTAAGAATATACAATTTCTTCTTATCAAACAAGTAGTAAAATGCGTTGTTTTTCCAATTTAGTCATCTGTATCTGGAAAAACATTTCAAGAATTTTTTGCTGGCGCGATGATTGGAGCAACAATTAGCACAATATTCTACCCATTCAATGTTATAAAAGTTGCAATGCAAAGTGATATGGGTCACAAGTCGGAGAGTATGTGGACATGTTGTAAGAGAATATATCACGACCGTGGTAGTCGAATAGGACATTTTTATAGAGGATGTGCTTTCAACACTTTCCGCTCTTTCCTCAGTTGGGGAATAATGAATACCGCTTATGAGAATTTGAAAAAAGCCATGTCATGAAAATGTTCCATGCCAAGTTAATGCAATTTTAGTATTTAATATATATGGATGTATAAAGCTTAAGGTTGATATACGTGTTAATATTCTAGTTAAGGGTGTATTACATATTGATGTGGTAACGTTTATATTATCGACTCTCTAAGAAGTTTATATAATTTACTACTTAAAATAAATTGTATTCATTAGGTAAATGTAATCAAAATGAATATAGGAAATGATTATAAGAAATTCATTGCCCAGTATGATAATATAATTATTAACTTTTCCCGCCTTAATCAATGATACTAATGGAAACTATTAGTAAAAACTAAAATGTAATACATCCAAAAATATTTTCATACGTTGTAATTAAAAATATCTAGTAACAATGTTATATACATGTAATAATTTAAAATTGAGCATTTATAAGTAGTTTTTGTGTAATAACATACAGAAAATATTTCAAATATGTGATTTTACTAATTTAAGTTATAAATATAATTTGTTATTTTCATATTT
Organism: Coelopa pilipes; assembly: GCA_947389925.1. Classification (NCBI taxonomy): domain Eukaryota; kingdom Metazoa; phylum Arthropoda; class Insecta; order Diptera; family Coelopidae; genus Coelopa; species Coelopa pilipes. The sequence goes on from OX376697.1 coordinate 6,752,381, forward strand.
TGATTGAGTGCTGAATTAGAACAATGTTTGAATAAATTTTCTTCTCGGAAGATAATTTTTTTATACTTTGACTCGCTTCCTTTCGTTTGTTTTTATCGTTTATAGTTTTGTTTTGACAGTCTAAAATTCAAATGAGCTTGAAATAGTAATTACACTAGTATGTCATTTTTTATCTCAAGTAATATCTACAATTTCTATGATTCAGACTAAGTGTTTTTTCCGCTCTCACTTGCTTTATTGCTCTTTGCGCATTTTGTAAAAAAATGTTTCATGAACCTTTTAAAATTAGCAATGACACAAACCGGAAAATGTTTTTTTTTTTTTTCAACAGTTGGAGGCAGTGCGACATGTCAAACGTCAAAAATACACCAACTGATTGGTAGCCAACTTCAGGTTTCTTTCTTTTTGACGTGCTCTTTAACTAAAAGCGGTGTGTATTTTTTCCTTAAATCAGTAAAAATATATTCCATCTTTAATTTAAATCGTTCATTGAACATATTGAAATTTGCAAAATCCATAACACTATGAACAGCTTCGAAACTTTTTTTCATATAAATTATAGATATTAAAAAACACTTCCAATTGTTGTGGATTTTTGTGCATTTATATGAGAGCAAAAAAAAATGAGCTGAAGTGCAGTGAATAATAATGTAATATCAACAATATTTATTGTTTGCAGCCCCAAGATGACAATTCGTCCAGCATATAGGCCTAAGATCGTGAAGAAGCGTACCAAGCACTTCATCCGCCATCAGTCGGATCGTTATGCTAAGCTTTCTGTAAGTATTTGTTGCTTGAAAATCCTTAATAACTAAACACTACAAATATTTTAATTCAATTTCAGCACAAATGGCGCAAACCAAAAGGTATTGATAACAGAGTACGTCGCCGTTTCAAGGGCCAATACTTGATGCCAAATATTGGTTATGGTTCGAACAAACGTACCCGTCATATGCTGCCAACTGGTTTCAAGAAATTTGTTGTGCACAATGTTAAGGAACTTGAAGTTTTGATGATGCAGAACCGTGTTTACTGCGGCGAAATTGCCCACGGCGTTTCGTCAAAGAAACGCAAGGAAATTGTTGAGCGCGCTAAGCAATTGGCGATCCGCTTGACAAATCCGAATGGTCGCCTTCGTTCCCAAGAGAACGAATAATAAATTTAATCTAATATTTTTTTTTTATAAATTTTATTCAATCCATCAGAATATAAGACCGTTTAAAAACAAAAAATTGAAGTGTATTTGAAACTGAATTTGTAGCTGTTGACACAATTTGACAAAGTAGTGCTTTACGGTTTTTAAAATGTACTTTTATTCGTGATTAAAAAAACAAGACTACAAAAGATATTTGAATATGAACTATTCATAGCATGAGAATAACGTCATGCTTATGCTCCAGGTGCTCATTCAGTAAATCTTTATTTTCAAATTTCGTACCACATATAACACAAGGTGTTGGAAGTATGCAATCAACTATACTAGTTTTTTCCGGTAACTTGGCTTCACTAGATACATTTTGAGTTATAACATTCTGATGAGTTTTCATATGCATTTTCAAAGTGTAGCGTTCTGTGAAGGACTTCGAGCAATAATCACATTGATGCCTCTTCCTGTTTTCTTCATGTATCTGCATGTGGTGGTTGTATGTTTTCTTAGTTCTGAATGATTGGTTGCAAATGCTGCAGATAAGTGGATTTTCTTCAGCTTCATGCCGAAGTTTGTGATTGTAAAGCAGATTGTCTTGTGAAAAGCAAACCCCACACTTTTCACATTGGAACTTTTTCTTATTCCAATGTTTTCGCATATGCCGCAGCGTATTTACGGGTCTCGAAAAACTTTTTGAACAGTAACGACATTCGTTCTCGGTTTTCCCTTCATGAATATTCATATGTAGTTCCAAATATTCTTCATCCCTACGTACTGCTCCACAAATGTGGCACGCGTGTATTGGTGCACTATCGTGCACTTGAATTATATGTTCAGAGAGTTGAAGCTTTGACTTAAAAAGTTTGTTACACACTGTACATTCTCGAATATTTCTAAAATTTGTCTTAAATTCTTGACATTCGTCCTCGCTGTCTTCTAGAGTATCCGTATTATTGTCTTCAGTTTTTATTTCAATGAGAGTATTTGTTTTAGTAGCTGATGAATCTGAAACTTTGTCGATCTGACTTGAGTAGACAGTGTTACTTAGTGTGGTTTCTAAGAGTTTTGTCAACTTTTTCTGAAAAGTCAATAACCTAAGCATTAAGTCATCATATTCACTTAATTCCTTCAAACAATTTGGACAAATGTATTCCTGTTCCTCAAAGATCAACTTTTTCTTGATACAATTGGCCAAGTGTTGAAGAACTATTTTAATGGATTTTTTTGAGGATGGAACCGTTGCGACTTCAATGTCTTTGAAGTTAGTGGACTCGTAGCCCTTTCTTGCACATAAATAACATCGTCTTTTACTCATTTCAGTTATATTAACTTAATTTCCAATTGTTTTCAATACTCTTAGGAGAACTTGGACAAGTCCGCGGCTGTCAAAACATTTAATTTGCTGCGTTTGGTAACAGCGTAATTTTCATATAAATAATTTACAATTAAATTTATAGTAAATACGATGTAAATATTTACGTATTTGGCAATAATTAATAATATAAAATTTAAAATATATAATTTTTTTTTTAAATATATATAAAATTTATATATATATATATATATATATATATATATATATATATATATAAATATTTAGGTTTTTTTCATCATATGTTTATATACCATCCAAAGTATTATGGTAGTATGAATGATTCATGATTTATATCTGAATCTTAACGATGAAAAATAGACCAAGGGTCGCTATTGCTCTAAACGGTGCACTAGAAAAGTCAACATTAAAAACACGGACAAAATTTCAATGCAAAACCATTTCAAGAGTCACTTTGGAGATTAAGTTACAGGGTTTATCAAAGCATAGAACAACCAACACAGGCAAATTTTTCATAGTGTATAAAAAATGCACTTTTGAGACTTATTTATGGTGTATTTATTTTAATATAGTATTATTTAATTTAATATATGACTTTTATTTCTAATTGAATATATTTTACATTGCTAGCGCTGTTTACTGCTTCGTTTGGTAAGGAGCATTTAAACCAAAAGCTACACTATGAACATTTTCTAAATGAAATTCTAAATTACTTTGCGTACTAAACATGTGCCCACAAATATGGCAGGATTTCTTCGGTTCGTGGGTAACTACATCATATTGCGTATAATTTGTAAGAGTAAGCGATTTCAATATAACGTCGTGCTCCTTTTCCATATGCTTGTTAAGTTGATCTTTATTCATAAACGACTGTTCACAAATAATACAATTAAATTTTGAATCTTGTACAGAGTTAACAGAAAATTGTTGATCCACATTAGAGTTAGATTCATATTTCGTATAAGGAATTTTTTCACCATGTGGTCGTTTATATACCTTTAATGTTTGTTTGTCTATAAATGGTTTTGAGCTAAGCTCTCCACTAAGCGATTTCAATATAACGTCATGTTCCTTTTCCATATGCCTGTTTAGTTGATCCCTATTCAAGAACGATTGTTCACAAATAACGCAACAACAATTATGACTTGGTATTGAATTCAAAGTACATTGCGGATCCACATTAGCAGTTGACTCTTGTTTTGGATTCGGAATATTTTCACCATGTGTTCGCTTGTGCACCTTTAATGTGTATTTTTCAGTAAACGTTTTTGAACAGTATTCACAGCTGTACCGAGGTCTATCAGCTCGGTGAGTGATCATATGATGGCGAAACGTTCGTTTTGTTTTAAACACTTGATTACATATTTCACATCTTAAAGGATCTACTTCTGCATCATGTTGAAGTTTGTGGTTGTAAAGGACAGTAGTCTGTGAAAAACAAAGCCCACATTTGTCGCATTGATATTTTTTAGAGTCCATATGTACTTCCATATGACGGATTGTACTGATTTTTGTGGTGAATTGTTTTTCACAGTATCTACATTGAGTTTCCAAGCGCCCTTCGTGAAGATTCATATGCAGCGTAACATAGTCCTCGTTTCGGTGGCTGAAGTTGCACAGGCTACAAGTAAATCTCTTATGTGCTTGAGTTGTGTGCTTTTGTAATTTATGTTTGTTCCTGAACTTCATTACACAAAACGGACATTGCTGTAGTTCCCTGCATGGTTTTTTATACATTTTCTCTGATTGCGAACAAGTTGCAGATTTACTGCTTGATATACTGTTAGTGTCACGGTTTGTACCAAAAATCACTTCACGAACAGTTGTAGAAATTTCATTGTTCGAAACATTAAGATCGTCAAAAAAATTATCATTGTTAAATTCTTCCATGGTGGACATGTCTTCTATACATTCATCTTCAAAATCCGATTCCACTCCTGTTGTAGCTTTTTCTATCAATTTAGAAAGATTTCTTTGTACTCGTAATAATTTAATTAACATTCTATCAAATTCCTGGAGCTGGTAATGACAATGATAGCATACAGATTCGGTTTTCGGAATATGTAACTCTGTGCTAGAGCTGCGAGCTAAGTATAATAAAACATCCTTCAAAGTTTTCTGTGAAACAGAACATCTTGTTGCTACAATATTTTTGTATTGATTTAAATTAGAATTCTTTTGCCGGCATAGAAAGCACCGAATAACGCTAGGTCGTTCCTCCATAACTTAAACAATATTTGACACGAAAAAAACAACTAAATTTAAACAAAAAATATTATATATGTGATTTTTAATAAGTTTGCTGATTTATGGTTACTCCGTCAGCATCCAGAGATAATGATTCTTCAATTAATTAACGAAAACAAGAAAGACACAAATTTACTCAATTGAAATATGTCCAAACCTGTGATGCCAAGTAATTTCAATTCGATGTACCGAATTCTTAGTATCCATATATGAGTAACCGCTCAGATTACCAAATATAAAAATAAATCTACCCTTTGGATATGGTTGTAAAAATACTTCGATGGTGTGTGTGAAATCATTGTAAAAGTGCCCACTCCTTTTTTTGTCACTGTACGTATTTTAAAATTTATTTAAATTTTGATAAACATTCATCAGTAAAATGTCAGTGAAAATCACTATTTTATATAATAATTGAGATCTATATGCCAACAAAAGATATGGCAATCAATGAAGTTTGAACCAGCGCAGCACGTTGCCACTGTCAAACATTTGCAGAAATATCGGGGCATATGTCCTCTTTAATCCCTGATACTCGAATTTTTGTAACCCTCGAAGGGTACCCCCAGCAACGGTGGAAATCTCCTCCTGACCATGCCCTTTTGTTGTTAGTTTTTGTATTTCTAATTCGCCCTGTGAAATTTCCACTCCGAGCGTTGCTGGCAATTTTGACAGTTCAGCACTTTGCTATCTTAGCGCTGGTTGAAACATAAACAGGGAAGTTTCCAAAAATTGAAGGTCAATGTATTATTGTTGTTTTGTATGATATATCTGCAGTAAATAACACCAAATTTACAAGTTTACAATATTATCAAATCCATACCAATTTGAAAGTATTTGTAATATTATTGCAATTTATTTTGGTCTCATGTAGTCAAAGCTCAGAAATACTTTTTTTTCGTAGTAAATAACAAAATTGTATTCATGTCGAGCAACAAGAGTCAAATGCACGTGATACTTACAATTGCCGTGTAAATCATGTTTTCTCCTGAAAACTTTGGGGTATCTGTAGGTCCCGATCTTGCAGATGAAGAGAAAGAGTGCAGCAAACGAAATAATCTATCGGAAACTACTTATGATTGTTTGGCGAAGAAGTCCAAACTGGAAGAACCATGTCTATCACAATCACCGACCAAACACATGCATAATGTTTCACATCCTCATCAGAGCCCTAAAAAACGGCTAAACCTTTCATTGCCTGGATCTAAGTCACAGAACAGCTCCAATCAAAAATCAAAAGAAAAATTCATTTATGGAAACTACAGCAAATATTATGGCTATCGTAACAAAGGTAAGGACTTTCATGATATCCGATTAGATGTCTTCGAGACACACGAATCGCTGTTTAAGAATAAAGATATTCTTGACATTGGTTGTAACAGTGGCTTTATTACATTGGAACTGGCCAAACGTTTCCCCATAAAATATATCACCGGTATCGACATCGATCGGGGCTTAATCAACCAGGTGAATAAATATGTTACAAAACAGAAAAAGCTTCATAAAAACACATCTACTAGACAAGGTTCTGGTTTTCCCTTCAACGTATCCTTCCTTCACGCGAATTATGTTCTCCGCGACGATGTTTTACTGGATATCGAGCGAGAACAATTCGATTTAATTCTCTGCCTTTCGGTTACTAAATGGATTCATCTGAATTTCGGTGACGATGGCTTAAAACAGTCATTTCGCCGAATATTTCTTCAACTACGAGCCGGAGGGCAATTGATACTGGAAGCCCAGCCATTTGACAATTATGGAAGAAGAAAAAAAATGACTGTGAGTTCTGATTGCAATGTTTTGTTGTTCATTTTTTAATAATTTTTTGTTTGTTTTTATTTTAGGAAACGATTTTTTCTAACTATAAAGCAATGCAGTTCTTCCCAAAAGACTTCGAAAACTTCTTACTCAGTTCTGAAGTAGGCTTCAAGAGTGTGGAATTAATGGGTGTACCTGATCATTGCACTACAGGTTTCAAGAGGCCCATATATATTTTTAATAAAGGCTAATATGGATTGTTAATCGAATATATTTTATGTTATACATGTAAAAAGAACAAAACTGAAGTGAAAATATTTAAAGTGCTATTCTTATTTTTTAATATTTTACATTACATATATTTTTCACTAGATTTAAATTATCAATTTTGTCAACCACATAAAAAGTAGATCTGTGAAATCACATTAATTTATTAGGTGTAGGAGTCTAATGTATAAAAATTAATCTACTCTGATTTTCGAATTTTTTTTGAAGGTGACGATGGTGGAGTTGAAAGCCTTTCAATTATTTCTGGATAGTACTTCTCAAATAATTCATCAGCATTTAGTTGGAAATCACTATCAGCCCAAACTAATTTTAACTGTGTCATAACAAACCCCATTTTCTTTCCCAACGGACATCCGCGTTCTTTTAACATATTTCCATTTATCGGAAAAATAGGCATTTTCCAAGCCTTCAGAGAATTATACAGTTCTACTTTATTAGAATATTTCAGTAGTTCTTCTATGTATTCCCGTCTAACGTAGGGTTGCAAACAAAGCTTTTGATAATGAAGCAGGCTTTTAAACTCACTGTCAACCTAAAAAGATATAATTTAATTAATGAAATTACATTTTCTAAAGCCATTAAGGATTTTTAATAGTTTACCTTGTCTCGTTGCTGTGTAATGAATAAAGCCATATCTCGTTCGAATGCTGACAACTTCAGACGTTCATGCATACTAATGGCATCCTGGTGTGAATGTAACAGGGCTACCATGTACAATATGGGGTAATGTGGTTTGGAAAAATTATTCAAATCGGTACACAAACGTTTCAGTTCTATTTTATTTGGTTCCGCCGGTAAACCACAATACTGTGCTAAGCCGCAATCAATCATATTCAATAGCAATTCCATTCCATAATTACCGACACATATTTTCTGTAGCTCCATCCAAATACGTTCCCCACTGATCTGTTTTAAACCATCGGCGTTTTCGCGGATAGCCTGTAGTGTAGCTGCATCATGATTGTTAGATTCTAAAGCGATGCGTCCATAAAATCGAAAATAACGTAGAATCCTTAGGTAATCTTCTTTAATGCGTGTGTCCGCATCTCCTACGAAAACTACACGTCGCTTCTGCAAATCTTCATATCCATAAAAATAATCATAAACAGTTCCGTCAAAGCCGAGGAACATGGAGTTAATTGTAAGATCTCGTCTGTTAGCGTCCAACTGCCAATCTGTGGTAAACTGAACTTCGGCATGTCGGCCATTAGTTTGCACATCGATGCGCAGTGTTGTGACCTCAAAGTTCTCTTTGTTGTTGATACGTGGAGTGATAGTTCCATGCTTTTCTCCTTTAGCATTAATTAGTCGCACCTGTAAAAAAATAAAAATAATAGAAAAGTAAAAGTAGAAGTAGTTGACTAGTTAAACACTTACTTCTTCTTTGAGAAACATTTCTTTCATCTGGTCCGGAGTCGCATTCGTTGCCAAATCAATGTCCTTCGGTTGTATATTCATAAGAATGTCCCGAACCGCACCCCCAGCAATTCGCAACTCATAGTTATATTTCCTAAAAAGCGCTACCAGAGCATCAAGCTCTTCTGTAAATATTGACCGGAACTCCGGGGAGTCAATCTTCTTCAATGCCGGATTCTCTCTCATCTTCAGCGGGACACCGATTTTAGGAGCCGGCTCTGCAGTAGAAGCCATTCTAAGAAATGTCTTACTTACAATTCTTCTACAAACAAGTTGTCTTTGAAGGCCCACCGTAATGGTCTGCACGATATTTTGCATACCTTAATAGTTTACAATAAATTCAACACAGTTGCAAATTTTCATCCACGGATTCCCAAAATACGTTTGTAGCTATAATATGTTTCTGACAGCTACAATTCAGTCAATGTTAATAGACGTATCATTCTCTGAACGACAAAATAATTTCAAAGAACCATGAAATGAATGATCCCATACCATATTTTGTGTGTGACAGTACTCCGAAACAGCTGTTCAACAACAATAACTTTCTTTTCCGGCAAAATGATAAGACTCAAAACCTGCTTGAAGTTATTGATCAACTCAGCTAGCAACCTTAAAAGTAAAGATACTTTCGTTTTAAAATATAATTCTAATAGGGTCTTCAGCAACATGAACAATCAGCGTAAAAACGTTTATGTGACTAGGCCAGACGTAGCACCGATTGGACTTACTTTACTTAAGGAAGAGTAGGTTTTGTCTCAATCTCCAATGAATGATATCTTAAAGTGATTCGCAGGTGCAACGTTACCACATGGACAGAGAACATTCCCGTGCCGCGTGATGAACTTTTACGTCAAGTCGTTGGAAAGGATGCACTGTTTTGTACGCTGACAGATAAAATTGATGCCGAAGTTATTGAGCGTGCAGGGGGCCAATTGAAGTGCATTTCAACCATTTCGGTCGGGTACGAACATATCGACATAGCGGAATGCCAAAAGCGCAATATCCGTGTTGGATACACACCCGATGTGTTGACCGATGCTACTGCAGAACTTACATTAGCCCTACTTTTGGCTACTAATCGACGGCTATTCGAAGCCAACAAGGAGGTGTACAATGGTGGATGGAAATCGTGGTCACCCAACTGGATGTGTGGCCAAGGTTTAAAAGGAAGCCGAGTGGGAATATTCGGTTTCGGTCGAATTGGACAAGAAGTGGCTGCGAGAATTAAACCTTTCAAACCTAGAATGTTGACGTACTGTTCACGCACACCTCGTCCACGGGAGTCCGCGGTCTGCGTGACATTCGATGAGTTGCTTCGGGAGTCCGATTTCATAATCGTGTGCTGCTCATTGAACAACGCTACCAAGGAGATATTTAACGCTGAAGCATTTTCAAAGATGAAAAAGAATGCAATATTCATAAATACTGCTCGTGGTGGAATTGTAGATCAGGCAGCGTTATACCAAGCACTCAAAGAGAAGCGCATTCAAGCCGCTGGCCTAGACGTAACCACACCGGAACCTCTACCTCTTGATGATCCATTGCTAACTTTAGATAATGTGGTAATTTTACCACACATCGGAAGCGCTGACACAAACACGCGCATTGAAATGTCTCGTATCACGGCCAGTAATATTTTGGCTGCACTACAGGGTAGCGAAATGATCGCCGAAGTACAGTTTTAAACCATTTATTATGAAAAAAAAAAAAATGCATACATATATGCATATAAATATAAAGCAATGTGTATGTGATAAAATGTTACTTTTTTTTTCTTTTTGACGGATTCACAATTCCAAGAAATTATTATCTCTACCAACATATAAAATATCATGTCTGCTATTCAACATCTATGGTATTAGCTACAGTGATGAATGTGCACACAAAAGTTGAAAAGATACTTGACGTTTGAATTCTTATGAATCGTAATGTTCTTAATAACGTAAAGTTATGGTATTTAAAATCAATAACAATTTAGAAAATTTTATTCCTCTCCTGGAGGCAGTGGCTGGCCAGGTTCTAGTGCTTGTGGCACTGTCTCGGTCATGTCTTCTTTTTCTTTTTTAATATTTTCCACCGCGATGTAACCACCAGATTCATCCTAAAACCAAAAATTTGAATAATACTTAATGTTATGAGGTTAAAACACAACATACCGTAACGAATACTTCCACCGATTTCCCTGTCAAAATATCCATTGTCTGTTGACTTATTCGAGTCATAGGATCATCCTGCATACCCTGAGCGTAATCAAGCAATGGAGGTCTCAAATCTGGACACTGTGCCAGTGCATCAACTAACTGCTGTGCCGGCAATTGTAATAGGATTGGCAAAGACTGCGGTTTCAGGCGCTGACAACATTTTAGGAAACCTTCCCAAATTACTTTCTGTCGCCAAACTTGTTTTAAAATAAGTCGCTGCAGTAAATTCAGTACAAAGTTGGACAATCGAGGATACAAAGTTAAGCTCTGTATAATTGTGCGCATAAGTAGAGTTGGAATAGGTACTACTTCAACTAGTTGTTGTAAAACTCCAATCAATATATCTTGTGTATAGATATCTTTTTCGGCCAAACATATAGAAGTCGCCTTTACAATACACTTCAAATCACACTCGCCGGGATCGATTGTGTGTAAAGCGACTAGAATATCTGTAGGTGTTGTAGCTATCACTTGATTAGCATATTCTGTACCAATCCCCAATAGACGATTAAAAACTTCTTTGACAACTACCTGATTCAATTTCAGCAATTTAGGAAGCGCATTGAGTATTTCTTGTCGTGAAAGTCCACATAACACAGGTATTAGAACGCGTACATCCTTTACTTTACCAACATACAAATCACGCACTCTTTTAACAAGTTCAGCATTAGGTGATGCAACGTGTTCAGTTAATATATAAATAATGCGGATTATAAGAGTTTCAGTTCCTTTAGGACAGTCTTCGATTAGTTTAAGTAGAATTTTATTTTCATCACCCAATTTTTTTATTCCTGAATCAATTGAACGTAATATGGTTCGTTTCAAATCTGCTGATGTTGCTGTATAAATTCTGCATAATTTATCCAAAAATACTGAAATAAGAAAATCACGATTAGTGATTAAAAAAGATATTATGAAATATTAATTATGCACATACGTTCTGGATTATATGGTAAAAGTTTCAGAAGAACTACTAAACATATTTTTGTTGTCTCTTCCTTCCACGCTATTTCAGGCGAAGGTCTTCCATAGTCTACAGAAAAAATACTTGCCGGTGGAACTTCCTTCTCCAAATGCGATACCCATTCTAATGTAAACTCTTCAATACGATTAGGAAGAAGTTTATGAACATGATACAAAATTGAAATATGCTCTAATGCTCGGTCACGCAAATCTATACGTTCGTGTACACAGAAAGTTAGTAAAATACGCAGAAATTTTTGCTTTCGCGGAGGTCGCAATATTGTTAAATCTTTTATCAAAGTCAAACAATGACTAGAAAACTCTTCATCCTGACACATTTCTACCAGTTTATTGATGGCGTCATCAGGTAATAATGGTACTTCAAGAAACACTCTGCGCAATAAAATAACTTTGTCTTTAAAATCGCACTTCGTAGAAATTCCAGAAATTATTTGACTCAATAACTCATTATACGCATAGTCCGGTCGGTTCTCTGATTTCACATAAGAGTGACGAGTAAATCCTTGAAGTAGGCAATATTCTTCATAAAGCCATGAGAATGCGAGATCAATACGTTGCTTAATATCCATCATAAGAAACTCAAATATAAAATAACGTACATTATCTGGAAATGTTGCAGCCATCACAGTTAAAATTTTTCGACGTTTTGCCGAAACTCCACCAATAATACATTGACGCTCGGCATAGAGTATACGCTTTACAGAATCCAATAAAAACTTTTCTCTAGTTGGCCGTGTTAGAGGTTTGGTAACTTCTTGGAGTTTTAATGTTTTAACCCGTTGTTTCATGCGCTCAATTAACTCTTGTTCACCCTTCATACGTTCCATATTTTCTCGTAACTTCTTTGTAGCTTCCTCTTTACGAATTTGTTCTTCGTCAATAAATGTTGGTGGTTCACTGAAAGAAATATGCACACAGTTTTACAAATTATTAGAATATACTTACTAATAACTTACTCATTAGTATTTTCATCTAAATCCATTGATTCCAACTCAGGATGCACTTGTTTCGCCGGTCGCATTGGTGGTTCCTTTGTAAAAGCTGCAGAACCGGGTCCTAATTTTTGTTGAGTCATTAACACACCCAAGTCCTTTGAAATTTTTGCTACTTGCTGTTGTATTGACATATCTCGGATTGGCGTATAATCACTGAGAAAATATTCTGGTACTTCATCCGGCAATTTGGGTAAAAATTCAACCACAAAGTTCACGGCAATCTCAGGGTTACGCAAATGTTCACCGATGAACTTTTCATTGACTTTATTAGATTTTAGACGTTGTTTGTGCAGTTCATCTTCATCGATCTCCATGGGTTGATTTTTACTTAATTGTTTTGTTGATGAATTTGATTCTGTAGAATCATTACTTATTCGCATTCGTTTCTGCAAGCTGGTGGCAGCATTTTCAAGTATTCTCTTCTGTCTACGCATCTGTTCTTGTTTATCCATTTTAGGTATGGAGCGCTGAATTTCATTTTGCGAAGCTCCTAAGTCTATAAGCAAACGACGTATTGTTGCCTGGTACTCAAACGATCCACGATTTTTCAACAACGTGATAAGTTGCATTTTAAGACTTTTACGTACAGAACTAACTTGAGAATCTGTGAGCGTCGGTGGTAGATTCGAATTTAGATTCTTAAAAGCATCTACTACCGGAGCCATAAAACTTGGTCGCAATTTGGCAATGTTACACAAACCACTAGTACATGCAATTAAATTTACTGATGAAATATGCGTTGCTGCATGAAATTTCAGTAGGATATCAAAAATATTGAGAGATTCTTCCTCTAATTTTTGACGTTTTATAAATTTTAAAGTTTCAGGAACATTATCCAGAGAAAAATCATTGTCCTTCTTTTGACTATCTTCATCAGGATACGACTGGAGAACAACTACTCCTTCCAAAAACTTTATCGCATTTGTCCGAATGCCATCATTATCATTATCTATCATGTCAAGTATTTGTGCTTTCACCAAACTAAGAACATTCCATGTTTGCTCTACACTATCTGTGACTTCAGTATGTTTGCATATCCATTGTATACCATTTTTATATATGCTTCCACAGGCTTGAATCACTCGTTTTATAACTTGAGGTGATCGATCTCGCAGCAACATAGAGACAACGTTTACAATTTGAGGCAGCATTTCCACTTTTACTCTACTATAAGTTACAATATAAATCTTGAAAATGTTTATAAAAGGCAAACATCTCATATAAATATCTACCAAATTTGCTCCATAAATCCAATGATTTGCTTGCGTACATCCATGTTGGAATCGTGCGCCATTGACAGTATATGTTCAATGAATTCCTCCAGCAGTTCCACTCCCGGGCCAAGAATTGTCTCCTGGACTTTAACAAGCAATTCACATTTTGCTTGTGAATCTGCGGTAACCACTTCATTCAGCCAATCGACCACCTAGTACATTAAATAAACAATAGATGTAAAGAGCACGCAATCAATGTCCGGACTAATATACTTTTGCTCTCGCATTGGCTGTTTTTTCGTCTGTAAATAAGGTTGATGTTTCGCCTAAAAATTGACTACGACCCAGCATTCCTTCCATTTTCCAACGTTTACTTTGACTTGTTAAAAACAAGCAACCTAAGGACCTAAATTATACTAAATTAAAAAATTATTATTTGGCCGCGAAGTTCATCACTATAGAACTAATTTATACGAAAAAGAAATGTCACTCTACTGTCGTTAGGTTCGAAAATAATGGTAATTGCGAGTACTGGGTGTCCATTTATGATTTAAGTCATCATTTCAGTTCAGTACAAAAAGTATTATTTGGCAATTTACAGCTAAATAAACTAATAATAAATAACCTACACTATATAAACAATAAATAAACTACAAAAAAAAAATGTCGGTCGTTTTTGTTTACTTATTCAAAATATTTAATAAAAATGATACATGTTATCTATTGCTCCTTCTCCTCCTTACACTTAATAATTTAAGGTATTAACTATTGTATAAATAAAATAATATAAATATATATGTTTTTTAGCATTTCACACCATTTGTTTGAACAAACTGAATATCCTTTTTATATCATATATAGGAAAAAGTAGAAGTGAAACTTTCTATAACTTTGAATCTAATAAATGTAAATTAATAATTAGATTATGTTCATTTTAAATAAGATTGGTTTTATTAATAATATCGTGTCTCATGCACTTGTAATATATAATTCTACAAGTACGCCAGTTCAGTTCAATCGAACTCACCCGGTGCGACAGTCATCGCCCATCGATTGCTGTCAGTATCCAGAAAAAAAAAACTTCATGCAAAGGCAGGAATATAATTGTGAGAAACTTAAGTAATTTGCACAAATATATTCTATAAGAATTTGAAACTAATAAGCGAAAATTGTCTCATGTAATATTGGTAAATCAGGAACGCATTAAATCCCGCCCAGATTAACAAGACAATTTAGTTTTCAACAAGACACGAGTAACTACAACAAAAACATATACGATTGAAAACGAAAATTAAAACCGAACAAAGATTGAAACGCCTTAAAACAACAAGGAAACGAACGAGTAGAGAAACGCAAAGTAAATAAAATATTGAATTTGGCAAATAAAGAAAATAAACTACGAGCGAAGGTCAAGCCGTATTTGACCAATTTTCGTCTTGAAACTAAATCTCAAGTTAGTCAATCATAGACTTTGTAGTCAACGAAACCAATGTCAAATAGTCAAGTGAACGCCGGTGGTGTTAGCGCCACCCAAACTCAGCTGGTTGGAAGTTCAACATCTACAGCCGCGCCAAATACAAGCGATGCCGCAAACATAGACTCCTCTCCACGCGAAAGTGGTGATGACTCAGAAGACGAAAGTGAAATCCTTGAGGAATCTCCATGCGGGCGTTGGCTGAAACGGAGAGAAGAGGTAGATCAGCGCGATGTGCCTGGCATTGATTGTGTCCATCTGGCAATGGATACCGAGGAAGGTGTTGAGGTCGTCTGGAACGAGGTGCAATATGCTAATTTACAAGAACTCAAATCACAGGAAGATAAGATGCGGCAAGTCTTTGATAACTTGCTACAACTAGATCACCCTAATATTGTCAAGTTTCACCGCTACTGGACAGACACACAAAATGATGAACGTCCGCGAGTTATCTTCATAACTGAGTATATGTCGTCGGGTTCGTTAAAACAGTTCCTGAAGCGCACCAAGCGCAATGCCAAACGATTGCCTCTGGAAGCGTGGCGTCGTTGGTGCACGCAGATTCTCTCCGCACTCAGCTACTTGCATTCCTGTACGCCGCCCATAATCCATGGCAATCTCACCTGTGATACAATATTTATACAGCATAATGGTCTAGTTAAAATTGGCTCTGTGGTGCCCGATGCTGTGCACTACAATGTTAAACAAAATAAAGCAGATGTGGCCGAAGGCATGCATCATTTCATAGCACCTGAATATGGAGCTGCAGAACAACTAACTGCTGCCATAGACATTTACGCATTTGGAATGTGTGCATTAGAAATGGCTGCACTTGAAATTCAACCGAGTAGTGGTGAAACGAGCAGCATCAACGAAGAGACCATTTTGCGTACAATTAATAGTTTGGAGCACGATTTGCAACGTGATTTAATATTCAAATGTTTGCGGAGAAATCCAGGAGAGCGTCCAAATGCGGGCGATCTACTCTTTCATCCACTACTTTTTGAGGTAAAATAATAAAGTGGTATTTCGAAATTTTTTTTTTTTTTTTATTTGTTTAAAAAATTCCTAATATTAAATAAAAAATATATTATGTTCTGATTACTTCTAGGTGCATTCACTGAAGCTATTATCAGCACATTGCTTAGTATTCTCACCAACAAATCGTACAATGTTTTCCGAAACAGTCATCGACGGAATGATGCAACGTTACAACCGCCCAGAAGTGATAATGGCCAAAACTGCCTTTAATGGCGAAGAAAAAGACTATCGCCTTTGTGATGTGCCCTCAGCTGATAAACTAGAGAAATTCGTCGAAGATGTAAAATTTGGCGTGTACCCTCTAACAGCTTTTACCGGGAAAAAACCACCACAATTTCGTTCTCGAGCTGCTTCACCCGAACGTGCTGATTCTGTCAAATCCGCCACGCCTGAGCCCGTAGATATTGAGTCTCGGCGTATTGTTAATATGATGTGCAGTGTGAAAAAAGTCAATGAAGAAAGTAAAGACATTTCAATGACTATATTGTTGCGTATGGATGATAAAATGAATCGGCAACTGACTTGTCAGGTAACTGAAGAGGACTCTGCCGCCGACTTGACTTGTGAGTTGGTCCGATTGGGTTTCGTACACATTGACGACCAGGATAAAATACAATCCTTGCTGGAAGAGACACTCAGAGGTAGTTTTGCCGCAATAGGCGGTGCTTTCGATCAATCACAGCCATTAACATTCAGTGCAACGATAAATGATCATCAACCGAGTGATAATATAATAAAGACAACTTCCGCTGCTACTATGTCAACATACAATCAGATGGAACGTAATTGGTCCGTTGCAGACTCAGAAGCAACGTCGGTATTGTCTTCAATGGTAAATCAACAACAAGCATCACCAAGTAGTGAAGTTGGAAGCATCGGATCTGCCATTTATTCACAGCAACAACAGCAATTGTTATTACCAACTACTCAACAACCCCAACAACAGTCATTAGGATCACATATAGAGGGAACAGCATCAGCTACACTGAATTAATAGTATTTATTAAATTATATTTTTATTTTTTGATTGCCAACTCGATAACAATATCATTGAGGCAGTCAGACAGTTGTTTTTCTTTCCTTTTTTATGTAATACAAAGAGGATTAAAGTTTTTAATGGTATTGAAAATGCTTCCAGCGGCGGCTGTGCGGCGCATCATCATGATACAAAATTCTCAAAAGAATTTAACTATTATGCATGTGAAAACATACATAAATACACCATATTAACAGCAAAAGTGAAAAAACACTATTTAGCGATTACCAGCAATTTATTATTGATATAGCTTATTAATGTATTTATTGTATTTCAAATATAAAATACACACATAATATTATTTAATATAATAAAAAAATAAAACATTCATTTAATGAAGACAAAAACCTAAAATATCTTGTTTGCAATTCGCTTGGATTTCTTTTTGGTTTTGTCGATTATATCAATCATTGGTGCGGTCGAACAATGACCAAATATTACGTGTGTAACGAATGCTCCACAAATTTATATATTTTATGAGAAATGTGTTGTCAAATAAAAGTTCATTTTATATAATAAAAAAATGTTTGCTCTTTATTTATAATCTTGATAGTAAAACAATTTAAGTGCTTATTGAATATTAAAATATTGATGAATGACAATATTTAATGGAAATATATGGTTTCATTACCATATACCGTTATATCGGTATTCTGTTTAATCACCACTTGTCTTTTCAACGCTTAATGTTTGATTCGAACATTTTCTTCGTTTTCTAACCTCTATTTCTTCTTCAAACTTTTCCAAAAGTTTGTTCCCATCATACAAAACAAATGGTAACGTAGCTCGTTTGTAATAATCAGACATCAATTCAATATTGTTGATCACAGTATCAAGTATATGAGATTTTTCACACCAGATACCTGGTGCATCATTACGAATTAGATTGATATGAACGTGTAAATGATAGAAGGAAGGTTGGTAATGAATATACATGCGCAACTGGGTAGAGGATATTTCATATTTTTTTTCGATTGCTTCTGCAGCTTTTTGTCGAATATTTCTCAACAGAGGCAAATGCTCCTCAGAAAGATCTCGTAACGATTTAATTTCACGCTTATGGCATATCGCCAGAACATATAGGTTCTCAACATTTCGACCATCCCATTTTAAATCTGGAAGTAAAACGAAGCCATTTTCTGGATCATCGTCTTCAAATATTATACGATCGGTTTCTTGTTTATGTTCTAATATATTATAAACCCACTATAATAGAAGAAATGTTTCAATATTTTTAAAGATTCATGTAATATTTTTTATTAACTTACGTCTAAGGAAAACTGACTGGAAGTTATGTACGGACATGTTATATACCTGTACAAATCTGGTGTTTCATTTATTAAAAACTTTTGACAAATGGAATATTTTTCAATGTGTTTGTCTGTAGCTGGATATACCACCGTCGTTTTTATACCTACACAGGAATTGTTTATTTACAACATAGAACCAATTTTAAGAAAACAACTTACCATTAAGATTACTATGGGGTACACAAGTAAAGCTTCCATAAATATTGTTTATAAATTCAGTTTGTACTTTGAGATCCTTAGTAAAATAGCTCCGTTCAGTACTAATTTCAGTTCCGTTGGTGTCGTTTGCAGTGAAATCCGTTTGAACTTCACTCTCCGTGAAGGCTTGTTTCTCAAACAATATTATTGCACGATCGGTTTCTGATTGATCTGGAAATGTTCCTAATAATGCAATACTTTTGCGAACCGAGTTATTGTTAAGAATTTTCGATAGTTTGAACTTCGATATTTCATATTTGGGAACATCTTCCTTAACTTTTTCCTTTTCTTGACCTTCTTCAATGTCAATATTTTCCGGCATATTTCTCAAAATTAGTTTTCCAGGAACCGTTTTAATTCTCAGTCCTTTTTCCTTATTAAGATATATAAGAAGATGGAACTCTTGTTTTTTGTGAAATATATTAAGTGTTATGCGTGAGAAACAAGATCCCTTTTGAAAAAAGTATATCAGTTTATCTGAACTACAACTTGGTATGTAAAATGTTTGATATTGAAATATTTGTTTTTCAGATTCCTGAACAAAATGCCTGCCACTCAATAAATTGCTTCGAAATACATAATCAGCTGTTTTTCCTCCAAAAGTATTGCCACTCTTTGAAGAAGCTGGAAAAATTGTTTTTATTATTTTCAAACATTTTATTTCCACTTACAAAAAATTGGTAATTTATCTTTTAAGCTTCTTTGTTACTGACCATTAATATATACTGTTAATATTGTCCATGTAATAACATGAAATATTTAATGATTTCACCATGATTTCAACCAACATTTCTATCGTAACATCCGGTAGTACTGTTAATTTGAAGTTTGAAGGTAGACTCTATTAAGAGCTGTTTATACCGAAGTTACTAAATTTGTTGACGTATAGAAATACTTTCGGCATTTGCAAAAGCTCGTTTAATTAATAATAATAATCGAATAATAACAAACGAATTATTCTCACGCGGAAATTATATCAAATACTTTCTTTTGTAAAATATTAAACCAAAATTCTGAATGATATCTGAAATTAGTAAAAGATTTTGAGTCATGGTTGAGTTGCAGATATGTAGACGCAATGCGTGCATTATTGTCCTCGGTGATATTGGACGGAGTCCACGTATGGAATATCATGCTGTTAGTCTGCTTGAGGAAAATTTCAATGTCGACTTGATTGGTTATGTAGAAACAAAGCCACTTGAGGCTCTTAGTACGGCACAACCAAAGTGCAAAATTCACGAACTACCACCAGTTCCAATAACAAATCTCACACCAAAACTTAAATTAATTTTCAAAACATTTTGGCAAACCTTAAGTTTGCTGATTGCTTTAATTTCCATTCGAAGACCGAATTTCTTGCTAGTACAGAATCCCCCAGCTATTCCAACACTTGTGGTTTGTTATTTATATTGTGCTCTAACCCGTACCAAATTAGCCATTGACTGGCATAACTACACGTACAGTATATTGGCATTAAGTACTCCAGGTGGTGAGAAAAGTGGCATTTGTCGACTGGCTAAATGGATTGAAAGATACTTTGGAAGTAAGGCGAATGCTCATTTTTGCGTAACGAAAGCTATGAAAGAAGATTTACAGGAAAACTGGAACATAGGGTACAATTCATACAAATCTAATTAATCTTAAATGATAAGATTTCGATTGCATTTCAGTCCAGCTACGGTACTTTATGATCGGCCTCCAGTTAAATTTCATCCCATCGATTTGGCAGAGAAACATGAACTTTTTATGAAACTATCCAAAGAATTTCCACACTTTCTCCCGAAATGTTATTCAGATCTAAAAGAATCGGGAGTAATAGAGTCAACAGCTCTAACGCAAAAACTGAGTAATGGCACAGTACTGTACAAAAATCAAAGGATAGCCATACTTGTTTCAAGTACAAGTTGGACCCCAGACGAAGACTTTGGAATTTTACTTAAAGCACTAGAAGGTAAATGTGTAAATATAAAATATGTAAAAGTAACTTATATCTTTATGTATGCAATAGAATATGAGATAGCTGCTGTAGAACAAACACATGCTTTTCCTACTCTACTTTGCATTATTACTGGAAAAGGGCCTCAAAAAGAAGAATACGAAGAAAAGATATCAAAATTAAAATGGACAAAAGTTGCTATTATTACACCTTGGTTGGAAATAGAAGATTATCCAACTGTTTTAGCTGCAGCAGATTTAGGTGTTTGTTTACATTGGAGCTCTAGCGGTTTAGATTTGCCTATGAAGGTTGTCGATATGTTTGGGTGTGGATTGCCTGTGTGTGCTCATAATTTTAAATGGTAAAATTATATGAAGTTCCAATTAATATATTACATTTCTTCAATTTTAGCCTAAATGAACTAGTTGTACATGGTCAAAATGGGTTCGTTTTTGAGAACTACAAAGAGTTGGCAGATCAATTAAAATTTTGGTTCGAAAAGTTTCCTAGCAATCCAAGTCTCTTAGAATCCAAAGAAATATTTCGCAAGAATTTGCAAGAGTTTCAATCATTACGGTGGCGTGAAAATTGGACTCTGAATGCGTTACCTCTATTTAATTCATTTATATAAGACAAAGAAGAAAATAAAGAACATATATCATTTAATAATGAAAAGCAAATATTATTCTTTTATTAAAATCTGTTTTTATTCTCTTTACCACAAATAGGGCAGTTAGATTTAATTTTCATACACTCTTCGTAACATTTGTTGTGCAATTTATGTTCACATCCCATTTTAACTATATCTTTAAATCCCAAAACTTCCATACAGATTACACAGAGTTCCGTACATTTTCTTAAAAATATAAATCATTACGAATGTAAAATACATACTGATCATACTTACGTTGTTATATCTATATGTCTGCTCGCCGGGCTAGAACGTTGCATTGAAGCTTCTCCATGAGCAATACGCCTTGGACGTAATAGAAAAAACCCCAACAATCCCACACCCAAACCAAGTAATGCATGAATTATTATTGGAGACATTTTTCCTGTCACATTCATTTAATGACTAAATAAATTAGACATAGCTTAAAGTTTATAGACTCTTTTTGATGACATTTTACACCATTTATTACCTGTATTAAGATGTGTTGGTACTGCTAACATCACTCCAAGATGATAATAATTGGAAAACAAGCGGCCGATTGATCGTCAGCTAGCACAATCATAAATAAAAGATGGAGACTCACATGGTGTTGCAAAGGGTACAAATAAATTAACAAAAGATACTGTGAAATACAAAACATGCAATTCTGTTTGATTTTTATATTTTATTGACCTTCCCTGTTGTTCAATTATAACAAACTTCGTGCAACTCGGTTTTATTGTTCCCAAAAATGACAACCCAAACTTAATCAACTCTATCCCGGGGTGGCAACGTCGATTGAAAAATACCAGTTTTCAGACGTCTGTACGAAAGCTTGTATTCGGTTTATACGAAAAATAAAGTAATAAGTATATTAGCTATTCCAAAGGTTATTGAATCTATTTTGGAATCATATCTCAAGGTACATGGAATATGTTATAGGTTTTGACCGTATACGGAATTAGGCATAGAATTTGTATCGATAATACTAGACTCAAATGAATAAATCGATTCCCATTTATTTCTTCCATACACATTTGTGACTAACTCCACAACTTTTTTGTACAAAGGCTATCAGTAATTTTTACAACATTATTATAGTCCCGATAATTTACTGTAACTGAAAGCTATGGACCATTCCGTGCATAGAGAAAGAAGTATTCATGAGATGCTTAAGGATACGCCACCAATGAATGAAAGCGACGGTGCTGTTCATACCGGAACTGAAGGGAAGTCATTTCAGCCACCAAATAGTCTGTCCTTGCGAAACCATTCGGGTAATAATAGAATAATTGTAATCTTCTAGAATATATTTCTGTTTACAATATATAATTATTTTAGCTCCTGTTACGCCAATGACACCAACAAGCCCCCAAAATGGTATCGATTCAAACCTGATACGAAGTGGTGCATCTAAAATCGATACAATAAAGAACTGGAGTATATCAACGTATAAATGTACTCGACAAATAATGTTAGAAAAGCTGGGTAAATCTCAACGCACTGTAGATTCTGAGTTAGAAGCGCAGATCGAACAACTGCGCGAAACCCAAAGAAAATATTTGTCTATACTTCGACTAACTAGAGCATTCAGTTCGCATTTTCATCATGTCGTAGTCACTCAACATGCTCTAGCTGAGGCCTTTTCAGATTTGGCTCAAAAAAGCCCAGAACTTCAAGAAGAATTTACGTGTAACTCCGAAACTCAACGGAATTTAACGAAAAATGGTGAATTATTGTTAAATGCGTTAAACTTTTTTATTTCATCAGTAAACACATTATGCAATAAAACTATTGATGATACATTACTAACTATACGACAATATGAAACAGCCCGGTAGTATATTCAATATTTTGGAAATATATTTACATATAACATAATTTTATTCAACAATTAGCGTTGAGTTTGATGCATACCGTATGGATTTAGAGAACTCAAAGCCTGAAATTCCACAAAGTCCAGTTACAGAGGAGGCTCAAAAGAACTTTTCACTTCATAAAGAACTGTATGAGAAATTAAGAGCAGACGTAGCAATAAAAATGCAATTTCTAGATGAGAATAGGGTAAGCATTTGCAATGTCCTATGTAGATCTTATTTGAAATTTTATTTAATTTTCAGATTAAAGTGATGCATAAGCAGTTAGTGTTGCTCCATAATGCAATTGCTGCATACTTTTCTGGCAATGCAGTTGCACTTGAAAGCACCTTAAAACAATTTAATATTAAAGTAACTATCCATTTAACGAATATTTATATGTCAATTTTAAAAGCGATTTCTATAAATTTATTTTCCGACAGCTGAAATCACCCAATGCTGCTACAGGGTCTTGGCTAGAACAGTAGTACATTTAAAAAATCATATGTATTTTTTATTATGAACAGGAAATGTGAAACAAGCGATATTGCAATGGTACCATGACATCTACCCATCCAATAGTTCCTCAGTGAACCCTAAAACATCAGTATAAAATTAGATTGTAAAATATTAGTTGGTTTAGAAACTCAAATATTTACATTTATTTCGTTCGCCAGTATTGATTATCCAATAACGAATATGTATAATTTGTGTTGTTGTTTTTAATTAGCATCGTTATACTTTTTCCAAAATATGTTTTTTTATAGTTCAAGTCTCGATTATTTTTTTTTTTTTAATTTTATGTGCAATATTTTTTTCTTCTATTTTAAGCTAAACTTTTTTAAAACAATTTTAATAGGTGGATCTCATTTATTTATATTCAATTCCAATAGTAATAAGAATTATATTTCAAATATTATTATCAATTTTTAATCTAGTCATCGTATATTTATATTAACACAGTATATAAACAAATAAAATTTACATGAACTTTTTTATCTGTGTAAAAAAAGTAAGCGAAAGTAATGTAAATAAATCGTATTACTGAAAATAAAAGCCTAACAAAATTGATGAAGCGTTCTATATATCGACTTTTATGACTTTGTGTAATCATCAGTTCGTCTCCAATTTTAAATTACTCAGTTGCTCATTAATAACTAAATCGTCCTCCTGCTTATGAAACATTTCCTATAATTATTAAACATAAGTTTTTTTGTTAGTTTTTTGTGTTGCACTGTAATTGCATTTAAGCTTACGGGATCATAGACAACTTTAACTATTAGGGAGCAACTGGGACAGGTAGCCACCTCTTCCCCCTCCATAAGTTCTTCCTAAACAAAAATGTCAAAATAAATCAAACCTAATCCTTCCTACGCGTTTGCTATGGCTCCTTTCATTACCTTGGATATTTGAAACCGATCTCCGCATGGACATGGGTAATAATACATCTCATCCTCTTCATCATATTCAAAATCTTCTATTTCTACTTCGTCGTGATAAACACTCATTACTTTAAATTAAAATCACATAATAATTGAAACGAAAATAAATCTACTCAGAAATTCATTGTAAACAGAGCACAGCACGTTACAGTCATGAAAGTGAAACACGTGGAAAACAGAACATTTGAAGTTGTTCGCCAGAAATAAAATCTCGATTTGAAATGTCAAACAGTACTTGGTGGTTCTATGGTATAAGTTTTCTTTAGCCATTTACGTTTGAAATGAATTAATAATATGTAGATCTTGGATATACTTTTTATAAAATATCCATTTATTTATATTCATAAATCAAATTTCATTATTATTTCAATATTATTTTTAATGATACAAAAGATGTTATCTTTTTTTTTTAGTTTTGGAGTATTGAATCACCTTGTGATTTAGAAACTAAATTCGTTACTGATCAACCAATTTTGTGTTGCTCTTTTGACTCACCTTAGGATGTGCTTAAATAAATTAAAGATACAAATACTTTTTGGAAATTAATCACAATGTCACAAATTCGCCGTGAAGTAAAATATTGGATCAAAAATTAAATGCGTAAAATTATGAGACTTATCCATTACAGGTCCTTAATGCCTTTAAGAGACTACATCGTACGCGACAAAATATATTTGATGGTGACGAACGTGCTCTGATCGAAGGGAGGAAAGAGATAAATGACAATTTTCGTAAGAATCGAAATGTTACGGATGAAACCGAAATTAAAAAGGTAGAAGGATTTATTTTTGAGGTGTACGCACTATTTATGATTGTGTAAACAGATGATACAATTGGCACATGATGTCGACAAAGAATTGCGTACCAATGTCATCCAGGCAGTGAAGAAAAATGAGAGTGTTTATGGTATTGCTTTATATACATTATAAGTTTCAATACTCTTACATAAAATGTTTAAATTGCAGAACTGCGCATAAGAGAAGAAACAACTCGGCTCGATAATTTCCCCTTTGATCCAAATGCTGTAATACCAAAACCTAGACGTCGAACAGGAAAACAAAGTGCTCCTGAGGGTTGTTGCGGAGGCACAGGTTGCGACAGTGCAGTTGTAGAAGCAGAAAACAAATAGCGTTAAATCATCCTGTGACGGTGTATATTGAGTAATAAATAAGTAGGAAGGACATAACATTTTATTCAGGGTTATTTCTATGTTGTATTTTATCTCTTATATTTTTTTGATTTTTTCGAGGATTTTTTCTTTTTCTTTGAGCTTTTTTTACGAGCTTTTCTTTTATCATCGGAATCTGTGGAAGTAGTGCTATCTGTGTTGGAAGATTCACTGGATGAATCTTCGTCCGTAGACGACTGAGTTTTACGCTTATTTTTTTCCTTTATCTGCTTTTTTAATTTATGTTTTTCTTTAATATCACTTTCCTTACGTTTTTCATACGATTTTTCTTGATACTTATTTTCAGCATTACGCATATTACTTTCAGCCTTAATCTCGTGTCGTCTAAAATCATCCGCATCGTTTGCATTACGTCTTCGTTTTGGAGAGCTCCTTAAATTTGAAATCGATACTTTAAAATTTCAAATTATATTTCAAATCTTTTAACAAACCTTCTATTTAATCTGTTTTCTCGTTCTTTGCTTTTTTCTCGAGTTTCACGTCTTCTTTCTCGGGAATTTTCTCTAGTATTACGTCTTCTTCGTCTGTCATCATCATCCCGTGATCTATCGTAATTATATTTATTCGATCTTGATCTTTCCTCGTGTTCCCGATATCTGTGTCTTTCTTCTCTGGCCTTCCTTCGCTCATCTGAACTAATACGATTCCTATCCATTCTCTTATAAGATTCATCATTTTGACGTTTTTTCGTTACATTTTTTCCCCCATCATCTTTTAAATTATTAAAGTCAAGTTTACCATATTGACCCTCGATACCCCTTCCCTTTCCACGCCATTTCACTTTCGCTACAGACTGTGAAAAGTCTACATGTATACGACGATCATCGATCAGTACGTTATCCATTTTGAAATACGCTAACTCGCAAGATTTCTGTTCCTCGAACTCAATAAAAGCATACTGTAAAGAGTCGCCAGTCTTCTTGTCTCGTATTACTTCACAACTTTTTACTTTTCCAAACCGACTGAATATTATTTCTAAATCATCATCGGTGGTCACTGGATTTAATTTGCACACAAATAGCACATTCTCTGGGGGTGCCATATCTGCATCCGGTAAATCACCCACAATTTCGAGAATTGTTGCTCGGGCTTTAGCTTCTCGCTCTGCCAGCATTTCTTGGATTTCCTCGGCTGTTTTACCGGACGTGTCATCGATATCTTCGTCTGCACCAATACGACCATTTTGCAATCTTTCCGCTGATGGTGAAGGCGATCGACTAGGCACTCGAAAACCACGTGGATTTGGGAATGGGTCATCAAGGACGACGGTATGGGTAACTCGAATGTCTTGAAATGGGCGGAATTTTTCATCAACAATGGATTCGTTCAATTTCCGA
This sequence comes from Coelopa pilipes, assembly GCA_947389925.1. NCBI lineage: Eukaryota > Metazoa > Arthropoda > Insecta > Diptera > Coelopidae > Coelopa > Coelopa pilipes. The sequence goes on from OX376697.1 coordinate 6,779,435, forward strand.
AGTATTTCATGACCTGCAAAGTAAAATACATGCTAAACGTTAATTAAAAATGTAATCCCTCTCATACCATATATTACCTTCAACAACCTCACCAATAACACAGTGGATGCCATCTAATGAAGTTAAATCACTTCCAAGTGTAAAAAAAAATTGAGAACCTACCATGTTTTTCCCCACACTAACAAGTGATAAAAGTCCCGGGCTACTGTGTTTTATTTTCGGTAAGCTCTCTGCTTCAAAAAAACGTTTATTAAGCCCCTCAACAACACCCCACACGGAAGAGCCACCATCTCCAGCGCCGGTAGGGTCTCCCGTTTGAGCAATGAAACCTTGTTCCACTGTGTGGAAAAGGTTAAAATTATAGTATTTTAGCCTACAGAGTTTCAGAAAATTCAGGCAAGCTACCGGACGTTCCTCTATGAAAAGGTCAACGGTGATATCGCCGATTGTGGTTTCAATGACAACCGACATTTCGAAGAATATTTTTTATATTCTTGACTACGATATTATAAATTTTCTGTTCTGAAAACACAATCAAAAATTTAACACCGGCTACGATATTTTTGCAAAACGCAACAAAACTCATAAAACATTGATGAAAATGTTGAGTTGTGAAATTGTCAAAATCAGACGATTGGCTCAGAAAATAAAAAACTAAAATTAATATATAATGTACTGTCTGTGAATTCGAATCGAATTTTTGCGTACTTACAATTTATTTAAAGTGTATTTAATAAATCCAGCTAAACATTTTGCATTTAAATTTCGTAAAATTATTGGTCAAAACGTTGTTATCTTATTGAAAGCAACTATGAATTGAGAGAAAAGGTTCGAACCGCAAATTATTATTATTATTATTATTATAGTCTATTGTTCGAAATTGGTGAATCTGAAATGACAGTAATTACTTCGAAAAAGACGACCATATTGCCATTTCACTTCACTACACAATTATATAATCGCATGCACTGTGGGCCGAATTATAAGTTTAAACAACTGACAGTAAAATCAGTAGTCTAAAAGTATTTTTGCAACAAAAACTAGTGCTAACTAAAACTAAAGAAATATGGTAATTAATCTCGTATTTCTGTATCAAAAAATAAATTATTTTTACAAGAAGAGTAATTATTGCAACCGTGAATTTATAATTTTAACATCCCTGATTTCGGATAAATCAATTACGTTATGACGTTGACGTTCAACGCTTCTCTTATCCAGTTGCCTTTTATTCGGGTTGGTAAATTAAGTCGAAAAATCTAAGTTTGCGGAGGGAGGTAGCGTCAAAAATCTTTGTTGTTTGTGTGGAATATTTTTATGAAATATTGTTTATTCTTATATACTTATGTATATATAATTATATTTATAAACAATACTAAATAATGAAATTGATCTTCATTGATCTTTAGTAAATTAAAACGAGTAAATTGTGATACGTGCGTGAAAATTTGTTCTATTTATATGGGAAAGTAATGACATTTATTACGTAGAAAAAAATCAAATTGTTTAAAATCCACGGAAACGAAATAAAATACTGCGTTTGAAAACCGTATCGCTTAAATCTGCTCTGAATTGGAGACAGTAACGGACAAAATTAACTTGTTTCCAAGAATGGAGGATGAGGAGGAGGAAGTGACTGATTTGAAGCTACAAATATTCCACAACACTGTTCGAGAACATATTGTAAGCAAAGTACAATGACAAACGGCTTGGGAAAAATTAGGGAATGCTTTTTTTTAGCGGTAGATGTGCACCAAATGACAAAATACTTTCTATTGCTATCTATTGTTATATTTAAATATCAGTTTAGTTCCTATTATTGTTCCTGTTTTTGTTTGAATATGAATGAATTGCCTCTTATTTACATTGTCCACAATTTGTTGCTATATTTATAAATATCTGTGATTATATAGTTTGGACATAAATTGTAGTTTGATGAAAAATTTCATAAAAAAAGAATTTCGTAAAGCTAAGTAATTAACTAGATGACGAGAAGGGATTTATGCAATCAGATCTTTTATTCCAATTAATTAGGAAAGTTGTCCTCTGAGGAAAGTTTGATCATGTGGCCTATTGCTTGTAACTTCTGTTGATATTTTATTCAATTATAACTTACGGTTAGAAGACGAAAAGCCAATAATAATAACAATAGATATAAAAAAGATTTCCATTAGGTAGGTTTAAGCTACTTTCACTTGATTTCTTATTGTGTGTAAACATTATGTTTTGAAAGTTCAAAAAATAACAACGCATTTTACGCACTTCGTAGAAAATGTATATATATAGTCTTTTCTATAAATAAATTTATGAATATAAATACAAATTGCAAATTTACCATAAAAATATTTCTCAGTGAGAAGCAAATTAAAAAATCGTGCTCAGGTTATTTTCTACTTTATTAAAAGGGAAAATGTAAACAAATCTACATATAGGATTCAACAGGTGTCGTAAAGCACAATACTCTTGTCCCATTTAAACAATTCTGGAGTAGCAATAATTATTCTGGCACTGCACTGCAACGTGTCTGTTGAACTTTTCCAATTACTGATTTATTCGCACACTTTGGCACATTTTGTATACATAGGTCTAAAGTCTATTTCTTTCGTATTATACACAAAAGAATATCACTTCTCTGATTATGATTAATTACTTATCAAGTTGTATTATAAGCTATTGATCCCTCCATATAAAGTACTATCTAGAATTATAAAAATGTATTCTTACTTTTTTTTTAAAGAGCATTTTCTTCATAAAATTACCAATTCGAACAATTTGTGATGTAATAATGATGATATCGACTAAGCAACATCAGAAACCATTCACGTTGATTAGAAAAAACAGCGTTTTTCAATTTCATTTTAACGATTTGTGATAAAAACTTTTATCAACATTTCGGTGGCTTTTTTTTATTTTTTTTCATACCATTGAATATATTTAGATGAGCCATCTCAGCGTCATCTACGGTCATCTAAAGATCAAATAGATATGGTTACCTTTACATGGAATACCTTTACTTGATTTCAGTAAAATGCACGTACCACTTAATACGTATAGAACAATTACATTCCTCATATATTAATTTAGCTTTCATTTGAATACTAATAGCTTTACTTTAAATTTTAATATAAGCTTTGAATACTGCAATAATTGGAACCTATCATTATTACAGATATTTTTGCTTCTACTCATGTTGTTATATCTGGCATCATATGCTCTGATATCGCGCTTTCGTCGCAAGGATAGGGACGATCTCTTCTCCACCGACGACGATGAAATACTTGTTTATCGCATAAGGTAAAATTTTTCCTCAAATCACCAACTTTATCTAAAAAACACTTTACCTAAACATGTAACATGTATTTTAGCTCTTGGCTTTGTACATTTTCAATGGCTATTGCTGTTGGTGCGGCATTGTTGTTGCCAGTTTCAATAGCCAGCAATGAAGTTTTGTTGCTGTATCCCAACAGTTACTATGTTAAATGGTTAAACAGTTCATTGATACAGGGTAAATTGTGGAGCAATATCTTTATCACTCAAATTATAAATTTATTTATTACAGGACTGTGGAATCACGTATTTCTATTCTCCAACTTGTCACTGTTCGTCTTTCTTCCCTTCGCATATTTATTTACAGAGTCTAGTGGATTTTCAGGACACAAAAAAGGCATTATTGCTCGAGCATACGAAACTTTTACAGTATTCAGTCTCTTGGCCACAGTAGTACTGGGCTTAACATATGTTCTCTCAGCTGTGATGGATCCAGATAAGATTGGCTTCCTTTCATTATTAAGTAAGTAAATTGGTACATTTTTTCTATCACTCTTATTATAATTATCTCTCACTTTAAGAAAAACAGAAGTAGTTTCAGTCGATATAAGCAAAAATTGATCAATTAGAAAACAATATATAACAAAATGGTTATTGTTGTTACTTTGAATTTGTGGTTTCCACTCCCTCTTATTTGATTTAATTAATTTTTGATCTGAATATATGATGCTTATCGTTTGTATTTCTTTAATTTATCCTTACACAATAGTCATATAACAGATTGTACTGATTTTATTATATTTATCGTTCGTAGATTTGGGAAGTGTCCACTTGCCGTTTTTGTATTCCTGTGTGTCATTTTTGGGTGTATTACTTTTACTAGGTGAGTATAAATTGTAAAATGTGCTTAATATAAAATGGGGAATAATTATGTTTATAAACAATGTAACCATTTAAAATAATATCCAGTAGTTTAGTTTCCGAATCAGGTTTTATTCTTTTCATGAATTCATTAAATATTATAATATTCAAAATTGATCGGTTCTTAGCTTTTCTAGAAAATTATCAATATATTCAATTTCCTTTGAATTATTCTTTTTTGCAAATTTAATGCTAGTTTCAAAATTCTTATCGTCCCCAAGACGTTTATATGCAGCGGCACGATAAAGCCAAGACCTTAAGTTCTTCTCCTCCAGCTTATTCAACACATAATCGCAATCAATTATACCACGTTTGTAGTTCTTCAATCTGTTGGATGAAATAAGTTATTAGAAGTTCATCATATATCACTAATGGCAATGCTGTGACTACTTGATATAAGCTAATGCTCTGTTATTGTATAATATGGGACTATCCTTGACATGATCTATGGCTTTGGTATACATGTTAATTGCCTTTTCATATTGTTGCTTACGATAAGCCTCATTGCCAAGACTGAAATCAAATAATTCATAATGATTCATTGAAATTTTGACGAGAATTGAAATTTGAACTTTGTATTCTAATAAATTTATTCTATATATATTTAACTAACCTTCTAAAATTCTGAGCTATTTTCTCGCGCTCATGCCGAGCATTCGCTCGTTCCGTTGCGTCTTGTTCAATTTGCTGCATGAATGTAAATTTATCCATTTGAGATATATTTGACTTACAATTTGATTCTCTAGGACTACTTTTTTTGTTGATGACTGAACGGTTTTCTCGAATGGTTACAATGAAGTCATCGTCTATATTTTCAATCACCTTTTTAGCTCTTTTTGATTTTAAAAAGTGATTTAAAACATCACTAAATCTTGTTATATACATGTATATTACCCTTTGCTGGATTCTGCTTCTGTTTTACTGGCACTATTCATTTCCTCCAAGATTTTGACTACTTGGTTAACCTTGGACTCAAATTCAAGAAAATCCTCATCTATTTGTGAATTCATTTTAGAAGCTTTAGATATTAGTAATGAAATCTAACAGATTCAAAAATCCCTTATATTTTAAATATATCGTTATACTTCAATAGAAGTGGTTGCGTTGTAGTCATGCCAACAAAATGTGATTCCGGTTTCTAAGTAACTATAATTTGCTCGTTTTCATTATTGTGTTTTAGTTTGTACACCATTTGGATTCGTGCGTCTGTTCGGAGTGGTTGGTCAAGTACTGGTTAAGCCACATCTACTCCGCGATGTAAACGAAGAGTATACAGCGTTTCATATGGAGGAAGCCAGTGTTAAACGGAAATTGGCTAATATTGAGCTGCATAAAGTAAGCGTCAATGATACATTAAATGGTAGTAGCAATGCGCGTGCTAGAAGCTACTATCATCCATCACTAGAAAGTTTATATCAGCGAAAGCCTATGAATGGTGATCTCAATGAGCATGAAAAGCTCAGCGAAAGACTGCGAGAATTAGAGTCTGAACGCAAAGAACTCGACAAATTACGTAAATCTTCTGCGTTCCAACGTAACTTTGTTTATCCACTAGCAATGTTATCGTTGTTATTCTTCACCGGTGTCACAATTTTACTGGTGGTACAGAACACGCTAGAGTTATTAATAGGCATTAAAGCATTGCCTCTCAGTACAAGGGTAAGTTTTTTAAGAATAACTGTTGTTATATATACGTTCTATTAGATTAGTAAACAGAACAATTTTAAAGGAAAATATTCGTAAAGGTAAATAAGCTTTATATGTTTTTTAGCAATTTACTCTTGGAATTTCATCTCTATCCAAATTGGGACCGTTTGGGGCTGGACTGGAAGTTTGCCTTATCTTTTATTTAGGCGCCACATCTGCAGTAGGGTTTTACACAATGCCCTTCATGAAGAATGTACGCCCACAAAAACGAAAAACATCGCTTTCACAACTAATTCTTAATTGTGCATTGGTGTTGATTCTCAGTTCTGCGCTACCATTGTTAAGCAGAATTATTGGTAAACCTATCAACTTAAAAGCAATTTACAAAATTATTTAATGTTATCTTTGGTCTAGGTATCACCAACTTCGATTTGCTTGGTGATTTCGGTGCCATCGAATGGTTGGGTAATTTCCAAATTGTTCTTCTTTATAATTTAATATTTGGAACGACGACTGCACTATGTTTAGCCAACAAGTTTACAGCGACGGTGCGACAAGAATTGTGCGCACGGTTAGTAGAGAATTACGTATTATTCACGAATTACATGTCATTCATTAACTGATATTTACTGAAGCGACGCGGTAGAACCATAGGCGAGTTTCCTCGAACTCGAGAGCATTTGCTCTTCCGTATCGAGAACTTGGATAATGGATCTGCAGCGGCGAATCTAAAAAAATTATCGCGATATTATTCTGAAATGAAGTTTCGAGTACATTAAAATCAACAAAACTCATAAACATGCTGTTACTAATAGTTAAAGTATTCAATCATTATTCAAATATAAATTATTTTAAATTAGTATATGTACTGAGAGGTATCTGAGTAGAAAGAAAATGAAGAGAAGATGCTAAATTTATACCAATATAATTTTTATTATATACAACATGTCCGAATATGAGAGTGTTACAAATTACTATAAAGCATATCTTATTTTAAATTGTTTTAATTTATTTTAGTAACCTGTTTAGCTTATCAAGTGTTTCGAAAAAGAAATCTAAATCTTAGGTATTATCAGATGTTCAATACCTCTGAATTTTGGATATTGTATATATTTCTAAAATTTTTAATTTGTATGCTTTTCAAATGTTAATTGTATTTTCTCAATTTATGCGACGTCTAAAAAATTATATTTGTAAGTGCTTTGTAAAGTTCGAATTAAAATCACAAGTCATTACCTAAATTACGAATTATTTAAATGCCAGTAACGTAACCTAACCTTCATTAACTCATTTGTATTATATCTTATTTATTAAATCAACATATCGTTAGTGCTGCTAAACTAAAATGTTCCTTATTAAAATAGGTTTGGAAAAACAAATATGCACAAATAACACTCAAGCATTATTTGATTGTTCAATCATTATTACTAGTATAGATGACAATAAATCATTGAATAAGAGAAATAATAATGAAAATATATAATAGGCGATACTAGTAAAAAGATAATTAGTAATAAATATATGCAATAACGTCCGACTGTCGAAAAAATTGTAATCGTTTGTTTTAATATTTTAAAATTACATTTAACAATTTAAAGTTAATTTTTCATCATTATTCCATACCACTATCATTATGTAATGTCCGAATCATCGCTTATTCATCATGTAATAAATATTATTTTCGTATTCTTTTATATTGTTTTACTTCCAGATTGGGTTCAATATTTCTATTTGGATGATCGCGTGCATAGCTTGACGTTATGTATGCTTAGCCTAACCTAGATATTTAAAAATATATTTAATACTTGTTGGAGAACTGTGATTTTGCCAAATGTAGTATATAGTTTCGTTAGCAATTAACAATCAATGTATAGAAAAACTCATTTCTTCATCTGTTCTATTCGAAGTGACTTAAAGTAATCAAATTAAAATAAATGTGATTTGTTTTCATAATTAAACATCAAAATATAATTTGTGTAATAAATTCTTCAGTGAATCAATTCAGAAAAACACGCGAATCCATTTTTATAACTAAATATATATCACTGATATATATTTTCTTTGCTGAAAAATATTTCTTGCTATTTTATCTTCTAGTCCGGTCCTTTGAATTAAGTTACATAAATAAAAAACCATATAATTAAGTTTAAATCGCTTTTTGTAATATATATTTTGTATGTATATATAGTTGTGTTTTACAATATATGTATGCGTTTATATACTTTATAGTTGTTTTAAATTTTGTGGTGAACTGATTTGATCGATCAAGTTCTGGCGGAACTTGTGAATAGAATTGGAATCACATCATACTACAGCTGATCCCACATAACATAAAGCTGTTTGCTCGTAGCATTTAATACGGTTCTAGTCACAGTGCAACATTTGTATTGGGGCGGTGGAACATCGGTGTCTGCATCAAGTGACAGCTATTGTTCTGTTGTTGTTCTGTACTTGTTAAACTGTACTTATAATTCATATTTATTAACAAAAACCATTTATTCCAGCATTATAAACATTAAAAATATCCAACGTTTGTTATATGTTTCGTTCAAAGGTATTTTTAACATGTGTAGTGTATTGTGACTTCATCATTCTGTTCATCTTCATCTTCGTTGATTGATGTTATTACATTTGTTATTGCCTTTTTATCTACATCTTCTATTTCGCCTATGACTTCATCAAAATCACGCATATCAAGTTCGTGCAAAGCCTTCTGAACCATTGCAGCTAGCTCAGGTGGTAAGTCCTTTAAATCCTTTGAACGTTCTTTTGTAATATAACTGGGAATATTCGGATTAGAGTTAATTGAATTTCGTGTAATACAATGTCCTGAGTCCGTAGTTGATGGAGTTTTATATGCATAGAGAGCTGATGTTTCAAATTCACTTAAACTACAGGCACCTGCGTCAATGCCATATTCTGAAGAGAGCACACTCCGCCCAGACTCCGTGGACAATAGTGAAATTGCATCATCAGAAGGGCCTCCTGATATTTTATTAGATTCATCGTGTTCGGATGAAATTGTACCAGAGTTTTCGTGTATATTACAAGGGGGTTTTGTCGTCGATACATGCTCGTCTTTCTTAGTGCTCCCACCCATGTCGACTGCTGCTGGACAATACCCATGAAGAAGGATTTGTGATGGTGAAAATCCACTATTACATGACGACGTGGAAGACTCAACACCAGTTAACGCTTGGATGCGTTGTTCCAGTTCGGCAATTTTTGTAGCAAGAATTCTAAAACAGAAAGCCAATAATAAATTTGTATAAAATAACGTAAATAAAATTCATACTTGTTTGTCTTCTTTTGATGGCTTAGAGCAATATTCTTGTCATTTAAATTATCTAATAGCGTGAGGCACAGGGCTTTCAAATCAGTAATCGTTTCAGTTTTAGTGGGTAGATCAATACCATGCTCAAGTATATTTTTGACTGAAATTTATAAAATATTTATTAATTTATTAATATTTTATATTTAAAATTCTTAGATACCATAAAGAAAGTCTTGAAGTGGAAGAACCAAAGTCAAACATAATCACAACAACTAAAGCATATAAAGATGACTGATAAGATATAAGTTTTCTTTACCTTGCTTATGCGATAGTATGGATTCTTCACAATTAGTTTTACCTAGCTTAATTATACCTTTCTTGCGTTTTGTGTCCAACATGCTCTTCAGAAAATGTGATGCATGAAAGAATGTTATTCCGTTTATTAAAATTAGTTATAAATACATATACAATATTTAATTTACTATAATAATTTACTTGATAATTTAAATGTCTACACTTTATGCTGTTTTGAGAATGACAATATACATTATATTTACTAATAATCTATAAATTTAAATACATGTCCTACCTTGTATTTATTCATAGATTGTTTTGTTAGGTCTAGCTCATTTTCATAGTTTTTGATTCGCTCCTGCAGGTACTTATTTTCCAAAATTATGCTATCAATATCAAGGAACTGATGGAAATTTGAATATTATAATTAACTCTATTTGTAGTTACATAAACAAAAGTACCTTTGGATGTTTTTCATTTATTTTTAAAGCAACAAAAAGCTCATGATTTAAGCGATGTGCTTTACATTTGTAAGCATCGCGCTCTGTTATGATTTCCTCCTTTTCATCAATTACTGCTTTAAAATCAAATGCTAATTGGGCATTCTGAAAAATTAAGATGACATGTAAATATAAATATGTACTTGTGCATGTTCAACCCACTATATGAACTTACTTTTTTCTTCAAATTTTCTAAATAACAAATAAAATTAGCACGCTCTTGTTTCCAGATCTGTTCTTCTTTATTACAACTAGAGGGACAAACAACTCCATCATTCGTGCGTTGTTCAGTCTTGTCAACTCCGCGGCACTCCTTAGAACGGAGTAATTCTATGTCACCTTGGAGTTCCCCAAGTTTCTGCTTCAGCGATTCCACTTCCGTTGTTAATCGAATGTTACGTTCACGAGTTTCATGCAATAAGTTCGCAACAGTCGTCTTACTACCATTATTATAATCACTGTTCCGTTTTATGGCAGAATACCGAAGTTGCAGGGTCTCGGCCATGAGTTTGAACTGGTCGCGTTCCGTTCGGAACTGTTCTAATTCCATCCGAAGTATGCTCAGCGCTTCAATTTTACTCTGAAGTTTTCGGTGCAAGGCAGATGTCTGGAAGAAGAAATATTCTATATATTTAAAATTTATTATTTATACCAAATTACCTCGACGTCATAGTTCTCCATATGCTCATCGAAGAAATCAAATTGGTCGCATTTCGATTGATGCGACTGATGTGGAGGACTCGATACATCAATTTCCGACATACTAGACTTTATTTGCTGACCTTTCTTTATGTGTTACTTTTTTTTGTCCACATATTTTTAATTGCTTATAATTCTCAAAACCTTTGTATTTTTTGAAGTTTGCACAAGAAAAAAATCCTATCGTGTCATCTATAATATTAACTGTCATTGTAGACAGCTGACTGTGAATTTATCTAATGTCGTTGACGTTGACGTGCATGCGATTATAAGGTTTGTTACAAAACTATGCTTCATTTAACGATATTTGCGTTATTTTTTGAAAGCGGAGAGATTTACGTAGTTTGTCACTAGATGGCGGGGAGAGTACATTAAAAATTCCAAAGGAATTTTTGAATTTCACCAAGATACCAATTTTTCAAACTACTTTGAGAAGGGACGAATCATATCACATACACGAACACAATATTGCGATGATTGGTTTGGTATCTTCGGAATGAACCACACAACAAAAATGTCTTCTGAAATAGTTTTGATTTTGTAATATCTCCCTTCTGGCTAACTCTGGCCCAATGGTCTTGGAAAACTTGGTCAATAACGTAATAACGTATATCGTTGAATAGTGTGTGTTATTCTTATATGAAGGCAAAGTGTTACAGATCTTTTATTTTATGAAAAACGGAATACTATTAAAAAACGGAAAATCCGATTAAAATTGGTGAATTAAATGGCTTTGTGAAAAAATCGTTATAAATGCCATAACAAAAAAGAATCGACACATTTCCTTAAAACTTGTTTCAAATCTCGCAGACCATAGCTGAATATTTTGCACAGAAGACTTTAAGTTGAAAACGTGTTCCGTGTATCCAACCTGCCAGAGTGAGGAAAACTCGTGGCGATTACGTTCTGCAAATGTCCAACCAATCACCACAGGTTGAATCAACAGTACGTAATCGGCGAGCGAATGTCCTTGAACGTTCGGCGTAGTCAGGGACTCAGGAGCAACAGTCGGCAGGTGCAGGTCAAGAGAGAGAGAGAGAGAGAGAGAAAGCTGGTGTCTTGAACCCTCCGCAGCAACAGGTTGTGCATGGCATGGCACTCTGTCCATCTCCGGTAGGAACTGCGCAGATTCCCGAGCTGTCCGCCGGTGAACTAAACTAAACATCATAACAAAACTATTTGTAGTTCGTCAACAAGTTGGTGTCCGTGCACTCCGGTTATTGATGCAAACAAACGCTGCCGGGTTCATCGGCCCGACTGAGTCGTTGAGGCTGACAATCCGGGCCTCCACTAGAGGTTGTTGGCACATTGCGTGTTAGCTCGACACTTTGAGTATTCTGTTGTGCCGAGGGTCTGCGATCTGAGGATCACAGACCGCTGGAGTAGTCTACGTGGTTCATTCACCAACAGGTTGGAGTCCCAACCAACCAACAGAATCGAAATGGAGTATTTGATGTGACGGAATTTAGGCCTTCATGGAGTTCCTGTCCCAAGCCGCCGGTTGCCATCTGCCTACCGTTGCTTGGTTACTGAGACGAGCGTGATCGATGGATCGGAGTGGAGGAGAATTGATTCCGCAGTTGGAACGCAAATCATTTGCCGTTCAGAGCTCCCGGACACATATTGAGAATAGTAACGATTTAATAATTAATATAATCCGGTTGTGCGCCACATTTTGCCTTTTGACTGTCCACAACCGACGCCGGGGCTGCGAAGGATTTGATGTTTGTGCACAAAAACACACGCGCCCAGTTCGCGGAACATGCGGCGGCCATTCGCGGGGACACGAGCTCGGAGGAGGAGGAGGAGGAGGGCGACATCTTACAGGTGAAATTAACAAGCTCTAAAATTCAATCATATTCGCCGTTTTCTCCAAGCAACTAAACACCGTGTGATTCCGGTAATGGACGCAATCTTGCGCAAGAAGGGCGATTCCCAATGACGTAACAAGGCGCGAACACGGCCTCTCGGAGTCAGTGATTGATCGATTCCACCGAGTCGGTTGCTCCGGTAACGCACCGCAATCGCCCAGCACAAGGATGTGTCTGCTATTCGAAGTAGTCTTGTTTGAAGGGCATTCGGTGGGGGTGGGGTGGGCATCAACGAGGCGGAAGGGGCGGCGACAACCATTAATGATTATGAAAAGCGCGTCGTTTAAACAATTTATGGACGTGTCTGTAAACATTGGACGGTAATTGAAACGAAGCACGCTCGCGGACTCAACTGAATCGCAGGACCGAGTTGGATCGACACCCACTGGGGCTTTAGGAATTGGGGCCATGCTCCGGGGCCCAATTCGAGTCCTTCGGGCCACTCGTCCGGGTGTCGGTCTCTGAGAAGACACACAGGTTTGGGCTGCTGCGGTCGTAAGTTCTGTTTGGTTTCACAAGTGGTCTCGAATTTGCTTCTCACCCAGGATTTCCTGTTTTATTATCTTTTCAGAACATTCGCTCCGAGTCGCCTCGCACATGGACCGTCCTGAACCCGAGTGGTGAAGTTCGGTGGTTTATGTGTAGCCCTCAATTGCGCCTCCCTGTAGCCCTCCTCAATGGTCTTGTTTCGTTTTGAGCACGGCGGTATGCGAATAGTTTTTGAAGCATACTCGCCGGCAAGCAAACAAGAACCAACCCATATTTTTGCCCCCACCCAAGCGACTTGAGTCGTCCCGTGACTAACGTATTTTTGGTCTATTTTTGCATTTTGACGATCAAACCCGCGGTTCGGAAACGATCCATTATCGCGACGCCGTTTTGCAAATCCCTTTTTTACATTTCCCGACATCGCCTTCAACGTCAACAACGTTAACAACGTCAACGGACCACGGGCCGTGGATCCACCGACTGCGCCGATCACGTCGATAAAACGATAAAACCACATGGCGACCGATGCGGACGAAGCGCAGCGGCGCCGGGAGGAATGCGAGCGCAAGGCGCGCCGGGGGGAGATGGATCCCCGGCTGGAGTTCACGTTCCAGCTGCTGATCGACGGCACCGCCCTGCCGCGGCACCAGCTGATGGACTACATATTCGAGGGCGACATGGTGAGCCTCGCTGGACCTTTTAATATATAGTTTTAATTAGCTTCGCTGCCCACCGACCTAATCAATCCCACTGGCCTCATTTCCCCACTTACCAAGTTCGCCAGTTCCGCATTTGCGATTTACATAGAGACGTCATCATAGAAAACGTTCTCATCAAAAAGTTTTCCCAATCATAAATTTTCAGCTGGACGAAATCAATCAACTCTTTCTGCCCAACATGAAGAACAAACTTTTGTGGTTCTACCAAGAAGTTGATGAGCCGGAGCCGCAGCCAGCGCAGGATGCGAACAAGCCGGGGCCCTCCCGCAGCGGCATTGCATCGAGCAGCTCCAAAACGCCCCAAGGTATCCCCAACTCACACCGAAAACCAAACCCAAACCTTCATCCCCACTCGACCGAGTCCCACCCCCTCAGTTGCTGAACTCGCTGCAGAAGGATGGCCGGAGTTGGTGTCTGCTTCCTTCGTGCCGAATCTGCGAATTGATATTTTTCTTTTATTACCAGTAGATGCTTATTTTTAGTTTCCCCCATACGAACTTATTAATTTGGCGTCCGCCCACTCGCTCATGCGTTCGTTCTCTTCTAGGTGGTTCCCCCAGCGGTTCGGTGCCGGCGAAACAAAAGAAATTGTTTCTCACGGATGGCTGGACGTGTGCTTTTACGGGTGTCTGTATTTATATCTTTCGCATTAATACCTCCAAACAATTGCCGGAGGAGGGATTTCAGAAGGATTTGTAAGTTCTTGTGGTCTTCGCACTACTTTTTATTGAACAGATCGATGCATGGGGATGGGTGATGGGGGATGGTGTCCAAATGACAAGTTAAGGGTCCGCTCGAGGGGTCTGTAACGCCATCACATGATGTAGCTCAGTCTAGTCATTTCATCATCGACTTGCGCAAAATCACGAATTTCATCGGTGCAACAAAGTTGTTCCATTCGTACGGTCATGATGTATAAACTTGTAGGATGCAGTAGCAACGAATTAAGAGTTTATGTATGCCGCTCCAGGTATTGCGGAATAATCGATTCAAAGAACATCGGACTGGTCACGTCCATCGAGCGCATCGTGGAGTACGTGTTCATGCAGGCGCTCGCCTTCCCCAGCCTCGAGAGCGAGGAGGAGGACGTCAGTTGCGGCCTGATCAAGGGCCAGCTCCTGCCGGGCCTCCGCTCCTTCTGCAGCGCGCTGCGGGTGTGCGAGCAGGTCTGCGAGCACTACAACGTCTTCGCGGACGGCTGCGACATGTTCGAGAAGATCGACGTCATCGACGAGGTGAAGGACCTGTCGAAGAACCAGGAGTTCTGCACGCAGCTGGAGGAGCGGGTGACCAACTGGATCAAGGGCATCATGAAGATTCTGGGCGAGAGCGAGCAGTTGCGCAAGGAGAACGACTCGAGCGGGCCACAGGACGAGCTCGAGTACTGGAAGAAGCGAGGGGCCCAGTTCTCCCAGCTGCTGGCCCACTTGCAGGACAAGGAAGTCCAGTATACGCTGCACTGTCTCTTTCTGGCCGGGTCGAGGGTGATGCGCTATTGGAAGGAAACAGACCGCAAGATAACGTTCTGCTACAACGAGGCTCGCGACAACTCCAAGTTCATTCAGGCGATGGAGACCTGCTGTCACTCCCTCTATCTGGACGACCCGGTGAGACTCGTGAGGGCTCCAATTAGATCTTACAATGCAACCATTCCTGCTTCAGGTCAGCATGAAGGAGTCCATTTTGAGTCTTCTGCAAACAGTTCGCCTCATTTACAGCGTTTCCCAATTCTACAACACATCGGAACGGACCTCGTCACTCATGGTCAAGGTAATATTTCTCCAGGACCTTCCTCTTTATCATATTCTACTATAGCTAGTGAGGCAAGGATTTTGCAATGTCGATCGGCCCGATGATCGGCCCGATGATCGGCTTAAACTTTTCTCACTCTGGTTAAGGGCTATGGCATTTATCAGGATATTTCGATTTTCCAGATCACCAACCAGATGATAGAAACCTGCAAGTCGTACATCACTTGTCGCAGCAAGGAGACCATCTGGTCCCAGGATCGGGATGTCATCAGAACAAAGCTAAGCAATTGCATCAAGTTGAACCACATATACCATGAAACGTACTACACTGTCCGCGAGCAACCCTTCCTGCCCGACCAAACCCCATTCGGGTTCTCGGAGAACTTCGTGTTCGGGAAATTCGACACGTTCTGCGAGCGCCTGTCCAAGATCATAGCGATGTTCAACCTGATTGACGACTACAACCACCTGTTCGAGCGGCGCCTCGAAGGCCTGCTGCTGGGCGAGGCCCTGGAGGAGGCGAACAACTCCTTTGAGGAGGCCAAGAAGGAGATCCTCTCGAAGAAGTACGACTATCTTGACCACCGCAACGCCGAGTTCAACGAGGACTTCGAGCGGTTCATGAGCAAGACGGACTCCCTGAAGGACACGATAGCCACCCTCATAGAGACCAACTTCGACACGGTGTGGGAGACGCCGCAGTGCATTCGGTTCCTGATTCGGTTCGAGAAGGTTAGCGAGAAGATCCCGCTGACGAAAATGGACGAGAAGTACACGCGCATCATCCGCTATGTGGACAGGGAGGTGGACCGGGTGCTGAAGCTCTTCAAGAAGCAGCGCGACGACCCCCCCGTGGCGCGCAACTTCCCTCCCATCGCGGGCCGGATCAAGTGGAGCCGGGCGCTGGACATGCACATGACCGAGCTTATGGACGCCGTGTTGGAGCACTCCGTACTCGGCAACCTGCCCATGACAAAGGACCTGGAGAATCGCTACAGCACCGCGATGAGCGTGCTGCGGGAGTACGAGGAAGAGATAGTTTCCATTTGGCTGGATCAAGACGTAAGTGGGATCTGCGATCGTTCTGACTCCGCGGCTCTTGAATTTCCGCCTCCCTAGGTGAGTGTGGCCGACGCGTGCCTAGTGCAGCCGCTGCTGTCTCTGCAGGGCGATCGCATCTTCGTGAACCTGCACCCGACCATCCCGCTGCTGATTCGCGAGGCCAAGATGCTGGCCAAGATGGATATCGAGTTGCCGATTGTCGTCGCGACACTAATGAGTCGCCAGCAGTACTTCATTACCATTCAGGACTCGTTAAATGTAAATGACGGCAATTAGTTGTCTATAATTTGAAATTTACGTCCAAACTTTGACTCGCCGAATTTCCATCATTGTCCTCGTTTGTTATTCGCAGAGCCTTATCAAAATGTTTCTGACAACTGTTCGCGCCGTGAAGCTGGAAGTCCGCCCGTTGTTCCTGCCGCAGCTGGTGCGGCTGACGGCGATGCTGAGACCTGGTTTGCATACAATAAACGTGAGTCTGCTCCACTCCGCAGCCAAGTTTGCGCATTAAGCAAGTCGCATTTTACTGTCTCCTAATTAATTGGCTCCTCCAACCGTTGCGAATCTGGGAACCCTTGGACCCTCCCCAGTGGACCAACCAAAATTGGACCAAGTTCTATGAGCGCTGCAAGCAGGCCATTGAGACGTTCGAAGTCCTTGTCGCACGAGTGCACGACATCTACTCGAATCGCATCTTGAACGTGCTCATGTGGATGCAGGACGTCTCCTTGCAGATCCTGCCTGGGGGTATGTACGAGGGGCTCATTTTCACTAACCTAGCTCCAGGCTTGTTCTTGTTTGCCCTGTGAACACATAAACCTTAACAAATAGAATTGATTCTTCTGCATAAACATGTATTCATTCCTACGATATTTTTCGCACTCTCCTTGGTAGACGATGAAATCTGGACGGTTGAAGAGTTCCTGGAGAAGAGCGAGGAGGCCTGTAGGTGAGTCGGAGCAAAGGTCACCCCAAACAATCCCCAATTAGTCGTAAAGCTGGACTCCACAGACTACTCGGAATCCCCCCAACGGCAATGTTAATTATTCAATTCTTCACTGTAGAACTCCTCCCTTTTGTTGAGATTAAAATAGTGCATACCACTCAATTAACTGGGTCTAGTTGGGTCCGCTCCCACGCAGCCTCTGCTGTTTCTAAATATTGCTCCATTCTGTTCCCCAGGAAAGCAGCAATTGAATTAAACCGGAAGAGCCAAATGGTCTCCGAGGCGGTCGAGGAGGTGTTGAACCTGGTGGACAAGGCGACGGAGACCTTCAAGGAAATCGCGGGCGACGACGTCGTCACCTTGTTCGACGGTAGGAACTGAACTCACCCGTGAAGGGAGCCAATTAAGACTAAGACGCTTTTCTCCCTGTGTTGCAACAGCTGCTCCGAAAGATCAACAGCCGGCTTCGGCCCGCAAAGTCGACGAGAACGCGGCGTCCGGAGGCGCAGGCAGCAGCGGAGGAGCAGGCAATAGCGGTGGCGGTGGCGGAGGCGCAGGAGGCGGCGCTAATCAGCAGCAGGATTGGAGCATACTGTGGTCTTGTTTTGAGAATCCGCTGACCTTATTATCGACGTCGGAGAGTCTACCGAAGGGCATGCAGGACATGGTCTGCAACGCCGTGGTGGAGATGCGACGCTACTACAGCCGCAAGGTGATTGACGTGCTCATCAAGGTGATTCGCGCCGCCCTAGACATGATTCGGCGCCGGTTCATATCCGACGAGGAGGACCCCACGCCCAAGAAGCCGATCTTTGCCCTGCACGCCCAGCTACAGATCCCGAACTTGGTGATCAAGCCCAGTCTGGATGAGCTCCAGGAGATCCTGATAACTGCCGGAAAGAACATAACGGGCATCGCCAAGGGCGTAGCCCAGTGGACGAGCGGGAAGGAGAACCCGGTAATGACACTCATACCTTCCTTGTAATTCTCTAAATCATCATGTGGTTCCACAGCAAGTGTCCATGACCGCGCAGCCGCGCGTGGGCCGCAACCACAACGAGGGTAACCGATCGCGCCGCCGCAAACTCTACTGTCTGGCCTCGGAGGAGCGGCCGCAGATGCCGCATATGCTGAAGTCCTTCTACGCCGCCATCATGGACAACAAAGAGGTGGCGAAGACCCTGAATCTCCTCTCGAACTGCACGAAGAACATCAAGCCGGAGATACAAACGTACATCAAGCGGTGGAAGCCATACCATTTCCTGTGGAAGAACGATCGCACCACTCGCCAGTTGATGGAGTTCGGCCTGCAGGAGTTCGAGTCGACCCTGCGCTGCCTGGCCGAGTTGGACGCCAATCTCCTGGTCGAGCCAGACATGGAGGTGTTCGGCCAGTGTGTGGCCGTCTACAACGAGCGACTGAAGTACGGCCTGGCCATTGAGATCAAATGTGAGTGGGGCGAGTTCGGGGGTCAGGGGCAGCTTCAGAGATGTTCAAGAGATTGGGAATAGGGTGCAAGCTGTGGGGGATGGAGTGAGGTGAGGAGAGGAGAGGAGAGATTGACTTGTAGTTGCTTCGCTTTCCCTTCAGCCTGCAATCACAAAATCGGACAGGCCATGAAGAAGAAGTACAAGAAGGAAATGGACTACGTCTACGCGGTGATAAACGAGATGGACCGAAAGCTGGACCACTCCATTCGCGACCTGGACGATGTGCGCATGATCATGGAGACGTTGGGCAAGATCCGGGAGCAGGAGGTAGACATGGAACTGCGCATAGATCCGATCGAGGTACGTCGCCCCAAATGCTTCGCTCGTATATCCAATGGTTTGCTCTTCTTCTCCGACTAGGAAGCCTTCAATGTGCTGACTCGCTACGAGGTGCCCGTGGAGCGGGAGCAGTTCGACCTGGTGGACAACCTTCGCTCGACGTTCCAGAAGCTGTTGGCCTGCGCCTTACAGGCTCAGGTCAAACTACTCGACATGCAGCCCTCGTTCCAGGACGACCTGAAGAACAACCTGGACGGCTTCAAGCAGGACAAGATCGAGTACGTGAACGAGTACCGCACGGCGGGGCCGATGCAGCCAGGTCTGACGCCTCGCGAGGCTTCCGACCGCCTGATCCTGTTCCAGAATCGATTCGAAGGGATGTGGCGCCGTCTGCAGACCTATCAGAGTGGCGAGGAGCTATTCGGCCTGCCCCAGACCGACTACCCGGAGTTGGGGCAGATTCGGAAGGAGCTGAACCTGCTGCAGAAGTTGTACAAGCTGTACAACGACGTGATCGACCGCGTGAGCAGCTACTACGACATCCCCTGGAACGAGGTCGACATCGAGGAAATCAACAACGAACTCATGGAGTTCCAGAACCGCTGTCGAAAGCTGCCGAAAGGCTTGAAGGAGTGGCCGGCGTTCCACGCCCTGAAGAAGACCATCGACGACTTCAACGACATGTGTCCGCTGCTGGAGCTGATGGCCAACAAGGCCATGAAGCCACGCCACTGGCAGCGCATCATGGACGTCACCCGGTACACCTTCGAATTCGACTCGGAGGGCTTTTCCCTGAAGAACATCCTGGAGGCGCCGCTCCTGAAGCACAAGGAGGACATCGAGGACATCTGCATCAGCGCTATGAAGGAGAAGGACATCGAGGCCAAGCTGAAGCAGGTGACCAACGAGTGGTCGGTGCACGAGCTGCAGTTCATGAGCTTCAACAACCGCGGCGAGCTGCTGCTGCGCGGCGACACCACTGCCGAGACCATCGGCCAGCTGGAGGACAGCCTCATGGTGCTCAGCTCGCTGCTATCGAACCGCTACAACGCCCCCTTCCGGAAGCAGATCCAGCAGTGGGTCTACGACCTGTCCAACTCGAACGAGATCCTGGAGCGCTGGTTACTGGTGCAGAACATGTGGGTCTACCTGGAGGCCGTATTCGTGGGGGGCGACATCGCCAAGCAGTTGCCGAAGGAGGCGAAGCGCTTCTCGAAGATCGACAAGTCCTGGCAGAAGATTATGCAGCGCGCCCACGAGACGCCGGGCGTCGTGGCCTGCTGTGTCGGCGACGACCTGCTGAAGCAGCTGCTGCCGCACCTGCAGGAGCAGCTGGAGATCTGCCAGAAGTCCCTGAGCGGGTACCTCGAGCGCAAGAGGATGATGTTTCCGCGCTTCTTCTTCGTGTCCGACCCGGCCCTACTCGAGATACTGGGCCAGGCGTCCGACTCGCACACCATCCAGAACCACCTGCTCTCGATCTTCGACAACACCCGGCACGTGAAGTTCCACGACATCGAGTACAACAAGATGATGGCCATCATGTCGAGCGAGGGCGAGATGATTCAGCTTGACCGCGCGATCCGCGCGGAAGGCTCTGTCGAGACATGGCTAACTCAATTGCTGGTCACAGCACAGCAGTCATTGCACTCGATCATTAGGACCGCTTATGCGACCATCAACGATCCAAACTTCACACTGCTGGGCTTCTTAGAGAAGGTCCCAGCACAGATTGGTCTGCTGGGCATACAAATGATTTGGACGCGCGATGCGGAGATGGCGCTGATGCAGGCCAGGCATGAGAGGAAGGTCATGTCGGAGACGAACAACAAGTTCCTCGAGATCTTGAACACCCTGATCGACCAGACGACGCGCAACCTCACCAAGATGGAGCGCACTAACTTCGAGACCCTGATCACCATACACGTCCATCAGAGGGACATTTTCGACATTCTGGTAGGTCGAATTCCGGCCAGAATACAGCGTAAGTAGGTCCGGTTGTTATTGTTTCCACTTCCTGTTGCAGTGCCGCATGAACATCAAGTCGGCCAACGACTTCGAGTGGCTCAAGCAATGTCGCTTCTACTTCAAAGAGGACCTGGACAAGACCTGGATATCGGTGACCGATGTGACTTTCACCTACCAGAACGAGTACCTGGGCTGCACGGACCGGCTGGTCATCACGCCGCTAACTGACCGGTACGCATTCACTCCTCTGACACCCACTTCCTCGCCTTCCAAACCTGCCAAGTACGTTGGCTCCTGCCTCTTTGAGGAGTCTCCGTCAAAGGACTTCGCAGCGAACTCTACCGATGGCAATTTGTGCCACGTCGACAACCCCGAACTTTGGCCATTTCGCCGCCGTGGCAACCTCGCAAATACCCCCAACTCCCACGGAGTGCGGTTAAATTATTGAAACCGGCGCGGCCGTCCTTCCAAAGTGTAGAGTTCAAGGCAGAGCCTGGCGTGGAGGGGCGAGGGCCAGGGGGTGGCAGAAATTCCGCGGAAGCGTTTAACGTTAAACGCCGAAAGAGGAAATATTTAAATTTATGCTTGTGCATCGCCCCGGGCCGTCGGGCGGGCGACTCGTGTCGTCGAAAATGAAACGTGGCGTCAAAGCGCAGGGAAATTGTGTCAAACTTTGTAGGGTGCTGGTTTAAAGAGAAAGTTAGCAGGGGGTGGTCGGTGTGGAAACCTGGCTCCAGTTCATACGAAGTACCGGGACCTCCACCACTGCTCCGAATACGGGCTCTGGTACTGAGCAAATGGAGAGTAAATGGTGGTGGTCAAAAGTTGTCTGCGTTATGGTGAAGCCTTGGGGGGAGAGAGGGTGCTGCGTGTCGCAGAGTTCTTTGAAAATTCCAATTACTGTAGAATCGATGTCAATGTCTTGTTGCAGTTGCTACATCACGCTGGCCCAGGCGCTCACGCTGAGCATGGGGGGTGCTCCCTGCGGACCAGCTGGCACGGGCAAAACCGAGACCGTCAAGGACATGGGCAAGACGCTGGCTAAATACGTGGTCGTATTTAATTGCTCGGATCAAATGGATTACAGGTAAGCAATCGTTTTCCCACGCTCGACTGCTCTGCTCTGCTCGGCTGTCTCTGGCGGACTTACTTTCTTAATCGGAGGTTTTCCACACAGAACGCCTGCCGTGTGCGACTCGTGGACGGAAGTAAAGAGTTTTGTGCCGTTTCAGGGGTTTGGGCCGCATCTACAAGGGCCTGGCGCAGTCCGGCTCGTGGGGCTGCTTCGACGAATTCAACCGGATCGAGCTTCCGGTTCTCTCGGTGGCTGCGCAACAAGTGGCGGTGGTCCTGACCGCGAAGAAGGAGAAAAAGAAGTCCTTTATCTTCACCGACGGCGACACAATAGAGATGAACCCTGAGTTTGGCATTTTCATCACAATGGTAAGTGTCCTCCAGTGTCCTCGTGGTCTGCGGTCTGAGGTGGCCTAAGCTTGAACTAAGTTTTAAGGTCACTGCCAAAACTTTTTAATTGTTTCTCGGCATAATTTTCGGAACTAACTTCGTAGATTCCGCCCAAGTTGTTCCTCACAACGACGTCGAACACTTTAAGGCATGTACTGGAAAAAATAATGTATTTTATCCGTTGGAACTTTTAATTAAGTGCTTCCTTAGCGCTCAAACAATTTGGGATGGTGTCGAATTAGACGCTCGGCAGCACAAAATTGAATATAAATTTAAATGGCCCCATTTTGTCAATTAATCACTCAATTATTTTGATTAAATGGCGCGCATTAGCCCTGTGTACCCAGCAGCCGGGACTGTTTCACCAACGCAGCCCCAGCGGACCCGACATCCAAACAAGGGTCATGGAAATTGATTTTCCACCACGGCCGAAGGGGGCCGATGAATTGGTCTCTGTTCCTTGACAAGGTATTTCTGGCGGGCGCTGCTTGTCGACCGCGCCCGACTGGTCCTGCAAACGCAATTAATTTTTCACCCGTTTCCCACACTGGAGCCTAATTTTCGAATTCTTAGCTTCGGAACACCAGTTCTCTGACATTTGCTATAAAAGCATCGCAAGATAGATTGACTTCAGACGGTCCGCGCTCTCCCTCCGTCGTCCTCACAGTGCCACCGAGTTCCGCCGCGGATGCCTCCCCCCACGGCTGGTCGCCCTGCCATAAAACCTGAGGGAAGTGGGGCGGGAACGAACTGCGACATTGTGCTGCTCAAAGCCTTCGCGCGAGGACGAGTTCAGTTCAGTTGGGAATATGGAAGGTACAAATGTATTACTTCTGTGCACCTCGTCACCGGCTCGTTCGATTTCCGCTGTCATATTTCTCCGAGCACACTTCGATCCCGGATTTCGTTAAACTCGGACTGCCATTGGAGGGTGGGGAATATAATGGCATTGTTCGCTTTAAACACCATATTCGTCGCCATCAGAATACCTGTCATGTGGCAGCCAACATGTACTGAAAAATGCAAATTATGGCACCGATTAGAGGGGATTAATGAGCCGACGGATGTTGGCTCAGACATGTATATTCCGTATGCTGCAATCCGTGGCTGCAATTCGGCATTTTGAATAACTAAAACGGCGAAAGTGGGGATGGAATTAATACATAATGGATTATGTTCGTTGAACGCAGTGGATCGATCACCAGGTTGTAGACTAGGCCTAGTAAGATCGCCTCCAGGAGCCATCTACATAATTTCTCAAGCATTTACGAAATTGCTTTATTACATCTTCACCTCTGGCAGCAAATGGAAGCCGACGTGAAACTCCTTTTGTGGCGTCCTGTGAATGGAGTGTGTGTAGGCGTGTGCGTAGGAAACTTTTGGTACAATTTCGGTATTCTGAGGCATGCATCTGTTCGCGTGGTTGCTGTGAGCTTGAAGGGGAAATTGGATTATGCAGGAAAATCAACATTGAAGGATAAAGCGCCGAGTTTGAGGACAAACACGCGCCGCAAAGTTGTCTAGAGACATTTTTACCGCTGCGCCTTGGGTTCCCGCCCAATGAAGTGTTTGTTTTTCTCCTTTAATTTAATAAAATATAATTTCCAGTGACAGCGGTGCCACCGATGTCGGGATCGGGACCGGCACCGTCTCCAGGAACACCGGTATTGGCTCTGGTCGCGGCTTCAGAATACGAAAATAGATTGTCGTTGAGTGATGGACTGACTGACTGCTGAGAGGTGGTGGCTGGGAGGCTGCTGGGAGGCCGCGAAGGGCGGAGTCCTGTGGCTCGGTTTGTTTGCCGTTGGCGGTATTAAGGCATTACTGCAAGCCATGGAAAAGGGATGTCGTTTGAAGTTATTGAAGTATATTTAAGCCGGTATGTTTTTCTACTTGATGAAGGAGAAGAGCTGTTCGAAAAGAGAGTTGTGGAGGAGGACGAGGACGCTTAAAGCAGGGAATATTCGCCATAATCTGCCGAGGAGCCCACGATACCGAACGCTCCCTACCTTTCTGTCATCACACTGTAATAAAATTCAATTCAATTTAGCAGAACCTGAGCGGTGTCCGTCTGACCGTCTGTCTAGCCTCCTCGCTTAAAGCAATTTGCCACTGTCGCTGGCTCCGACGAACCACGGTTGATAACCCCGGTCCCGCTCGTCCTCCCCCTTTGCTCATTTCCCGAAACAGCAGCCGCGGCGATGACGGAAACATATTCGTCTTGATGATGTATCGCATGCTATATCTCACGATTACGCCGAACGTCGTGTGCATCTTCGCTCGCCATTAAATGGTTTATGGCAAGTGGTTGGCCGAGAGTTCCGACTACGCCGTCGAACCAGTTAATCTACGGTGGCGTTGCGCGTTTCAGTGTCCTGGCCGCACCTGGCTTAAGCGGCGAACGGCTTCAGTGTGGAGTGCCGAGTTATGATCGCGTGGGATCTTCATTTTTATGTTCACATCTCTCCCGTCGCTCCTGAGTTGTTTGCTTTCCCTCTATTCCCCATGCACTGCTAGAACCCCGGGTACGCCGGCCGCAAGGAGTTGCCGGAGAACTTGAAAATCCAATTCCGCACCGTGGCCATGATGGTGCCCGACCGGCAAATCATCATCCGCGTCAAGCTGGCCTCGTGCGGCTTCCTGGAGAACATCACCCTGGCCCGGAAGTTCTACACCCTGTACAAGCTCTGCGAGGAGCAGCTGACCAAGCAGGTCCACTACGACTTCGGGCTGCGGAACATCCTGTCGGTGCTGCGCACGCTGGGCGCCTCGAAACGGAGGAACTCAAAGGATAGTGAGAGTACGATTGTGATGCGAGTTCTGCGCGACATGAACCTCTCGAAGCTGATCGACGAGGACGAACCGCTCTTCATATCGCTGGTCTCGGACTTGTTTCCCAATCAGGTGGGTCCCAGATTCGAGATTCGTCTGTTGTTTCCCCCACCACGTTGAGCCGCCTCCCACCCGCAGACCCTCGAGAAGACGAACTACCCCGAGCTGGAGGCGGCCATTGCGCAGCAGGCCGAGGAAGCCAGCCTGGTCTACCATCCGCCTTGGGTTCTGAAGCTGATCCAGCTGTACGAGACCCAGACGGTCCGGCACGGCATCATGACCTTGGGGCCCAGCGGCGCCGGGAAGACGACCTGCATCCACACCCTGATGAAGGCGCTCACCCAGATGGGCGACGACCACCGCGAGATGCGGATGAACCCGAAGGCCATAACCGCGGCCCAGATGTTCGGCCGCCTGGACGTGGCCACCAACGACTGGACCGACGGCATCTTCTCCGCCCTCTGGCGCAAGACTCTCAAGCTGAAGAGCGGCGAGCACGTGTGGCTGGTGCTCGATGGCCCGGTGGACAGCATCTGGATCGAGAACTTGAACTCGGTGCTGGACGACAACAAGACCCTGACGCTGGCCAACGGGGACCGCCTGACCATGGCGCCCTCGGTGAAAATCATCTTCGAGCCCCACAACATCGACAACGCCTCGCCGGCCACGGTGTCCCGTAACGGGATGGTGTACATGAGCTCCTCGGGCCTGGACTCGCGGCCAAGTGAGTGCGGGGCGTGGGGCGTGGGCGGACGACCGACTGGCTAACCGTGTGACTCCCACAGTTGTGCAGGCCTGGCTGAAGAATCGCGCTCCCGGCGAGAAGGCCGTGTTCTGGGAGCTGTTCGAGCAGACGTTCGTCACGGTCTACAACTGGGGCACGCAGAACCTCAGCCTGCTGATGTCGGTGCTGCAGTGCAACATCGTCAAGCAGATGCTGCTGATCCTGGAGGGCCTGGTGCCGGTCAAGAAGGACGACGAGAAGGCGGTCAGCTTGTCCAGCAAGGAGAGCACCGATGGTGAGTTGACGACCACCGGCGTCGAGGGTGCGGCCTTGCCGAGCCACTGGCGGCACGGGGTTTGTCTATTCTGTCATAGTGTGTCGAAACCCGATTGGCCAGAACTTGAACTTTGCGATCTCTTATGAAACTAAATTTTCAGCGAAACCGGCGAGAGAAAAGGAAGACCGTCGCAACTCCGTGGGCAGTGATGGTGGTAATGTATTCCCTCCCACATTTCTTCCACTTCCAAGCCACAGTCGTCGGGCCTTTCTACGCTTTTGTGTGTTGCCAGTGTTGCCACAGACTAACCAGCAGTAAAAGTTTCCCATTTTCCTCCGAACTCTTTAGCACAACTTTCGTAACACCTTTCGATTTTTCTCTCACACTCTCAACTTTCTCCAATCTCTTTGTGTTCATGTGTGTGTCTGCGTCTGCGTCTGTGTCTGCGTGTGCGTGTGCGTGTGTGACAAACTCGCCTACTAACTTCAAGTATCTGTCTAGTTCGTCTTCGTGCTCGTCTTCGTTTTCACCTCCTTCTCCTCCTCTATTTGTCGTGTCTCCGACGCGGTCGCATGCGACATGCAAGGGATATGCAAGCTAACAATGTGTTCGTTCTGTCGCCTTCACAGAGGAGGTGCCCGAGGAGGCGGCCGTCGACGAGAAGGAGGACACGTGCACGCCCGAGCACCTGCACCGCCTGTACATCTTCGCCCTGGCGTGGGGCCTGGGCGGCTACCTCAAGACGGCGGACCGCCTCAAGATGGACCGGTTCGTGAAGGAGACCTTCCCGGACCTGGACTACGCGAAGGGCACCGCGACCGAGAACACCATATTCGACTTCTTCGTCTCGCCGGCGGGCACCTGGCAGTCGTGGAAGACCCTCGTCACGCCCTACATGTACCCGGAGCTCTCCACGCCCGACTACTTGAGCATCTTGGTGCCGATTGTGGACAACGTGCGGATCGACTACCTGATCGGCACCATCGCCAACCAGGAGCGCGCCGTCATGGTGATCGGGGAGCAGGGCACCGGCAAGACGGTGATCATGAAGAACTTCATGAAGAAGATGAACCCGGAGACCTACATGGGCCGCTCGTTCAACTTCTCCTCGGCGACGAGTCCGTACCAGTTCCAGCGCACGATCGAGAGCTACGTCGAGAAGCGGGTGGGCGTGACGTTCGGGCCCCCCGGCGGCCGCAAGCTGATCGTGTTCATCGACGACATCAACCTGCCCGAGATCAACGAGTGGGGCGACCAGGTGACCAACGAAATCGTCCGCCAGTCGATGGACATGAAGGGCTTCTACAGCCTGGAGAAGCCCGGCGACTTCACCACCGTGGTGGACGTGCAGTACGTGGGCGCCATGGGCCTGCCGGGCGGCGGCCGCAACGACATACCGTCGCGGCTGAAGCGCCAGTTCTGCGTCTTCAACTGCAACATTCCGGACAACGATTCCATCGACAAGATCTTCCGTGTCATCGGCGAGGGCCACTACAACGCCAAGCGGGGTTTCATTCCCGAGGTGCGGAGCCTGGTCAAGAAGCTGATCCTCGTGACGCGCTATCTGTGGCACCGCACGCGCGAGAAGCTCCTGCCCACCCCGGCCAAGTTCCACTACGTGTTCAGCCTGCGCGACCTGTCGCGCATCTGGCAGGGCATGGTCGGCACCCTGTCCACGGTCATCACCTCGGAGAGCGTGCTGATGTCCCTGTGGAAGCACGAGTGCACGCGCGTGTTCGCCGATCGCTTCACGACCTTCCAGGACAAGGAGTGGTTCAGCTCGGAGCTGGCGTGTCTGGTGCGCGAGGAGCTGGGCGAGGCCCATTCGCAGATGATCGTCCCGAACCCGGTGTTCGTGGACTTCATGCGCGACGCCCCGGAGCCCACGGGCGAGGAGGGCGAGGACGCCGACATGGAGTTGCCGAAGGTGTACGAGCCGGTGAGTTCTCACGAAGTACTCCGAGAGCGTCTGGTTATGTTCCTCGCACAATTCAACGAGATGGTCCGAGGCTCTGGGATGGATTTGGTCTTCTTCCCAGATGCAATGCTGCACTTGGTGAAGATTTCCCGAATCATTCGGCATCCGAGGGGGAATGTCATGCTTGTCGGGGTCGGCGGCTCTGGGAAACAATCGCTGACGAAGCTGGCGTCCTTCATCGCCGGCTACAAGACGTTCCAGATCGCGCTGACGCGCTCCTACAACGTCGCCAATTTCCTGGAGGACCTCAAGCTCCTCTACCGCACGTGCGGGGTGCAAGGCAAGGGCACCACCTTCCTCTTCA
Organism: Coelopa pilipes; assembly: GCA_947389925.1. Taxonomy (NCBI): domain Eukaryota; kingdom Metazoa; phylum Arthropoda; class Insecta; order Diptera; family Coelopidae; genus Coelopa; species Coelopa pilipes. The sequence goes on from OX376697.1 coordinate 6,808,188, forward strand.
CCGACATGGACATCAAGGAGGAGGGCTTCCTCGAGTACCTGAACAACATACTCTCCTCGGGCGTCATCTCGAACCTGTTCTCGCGCGACGAGCAGGCCGAGATCGTCCAGGAGTTGACGCCGATCATGAAGCGCGAGAACCAACGGAAAACCGCCACCCCGGAAAGCGTGATGGAGTTCTTCTTGGCCAGGACCTGTGCCAACTTGCACGTGGCCTTCTGCTTCTCGCCCGTTGGCGAGACCTTCCGGGCGAGGGTGCAACGATTCCCCGCTCTGGTGTCCGGCTGCACCATCGACTGGTTCCAGCCGTGGCCGAAGGACGCCCTCGTCTCGGTGGCGAGACACTTTCTGAGTGACTTTGAAATAGAGTGCACACCGGCCGTCAAGGAGGAGTTGGTGAATGCGCTCGGCTCCATACAGGACATCGTCGCGGAGACATCGCTGGAGTACTTCCAGCGCTTCCGGCGCGCCACGCACGTGACACCCAAGTCGTACCTGAACTTCATAGCCGGCTACAAGAACATCTACCAGCAGAAGCAGAAGGAGCTGGGCGACGGCGTCGAGAAGATGGACACCGGCCTGGAGAAGCTGAAGGAGGCCTCCGCGTCAGTGGAGATCCTGAAGAAGGACCTCGTCGTCATGGAGGAGGAGTTGGTCGAGGCCTCGAAGAAGGCCGAGTCCGTGCTGGTAGAGGTCACGGAGCGGGCGATGCAGGCGGAGATCGTCAAGAACCAGGTGCTCATCGTGAAGGACAAGGCCGAAGCTCTGGTCGCGTGCATTGCCAACGAGAAGGCGTTGGCCGAGGAGAAGCTCGAGGCGGCCAAGCCTGCTCTGGAGGAGGCCGAGAACGCCTTGAACACCATCAAGCCGGCCCACATCGCCACCGTGCGCAAGCTGGGCCGGCCGCCGCACCTGATCATGCGCATTATGGACTGCGTCCTGATCCTCTTCAAGCGGAAGGTCCACCCCTGCATCCCCGACTCGAGCACCCCCTGTCCGAAGCCGTCGTGGCAGGAATCGCTGAAGGTGATCGATCGTTCCCCAGCTACTGGAACTCACCAACTACCCAACTAACTTACGAACTCCCTACTTCCAGATGATGGCGAGTGCGACGTTCCTGTTGCAGCTCCAGAACTACCCAAAGGACACCATTAACGACGAGATGATCGACCTGCTGCAGCCCTACTTCCGCATGGAGGACTACAACATGGACATGGCGCGCCGGGTGTGCGGCGATGTGGCCGGGCTGCTGTCCTGGACCAAGGCCATGTCGTTCTTCCACAGCGTCAACAAGGAGGTGCTTCCTCTGAAGGCCAACCTGACCATGCAGGAGGCGCGTTTGAAGGTAAGGCGTCAAGAGTAGGCAGGGTTCGCTAGGATAGGGCAATAGCACAATGGCTTGAACTGTCTGTCGAGATCACTTCATTCGTCTGTTCTTCTCCCCCGATCCCACGATTAGCTTGCCATGGACGACCTGGCCGGAGCCGAGGAGCAGCTGCGCGAGCGCGAGGAGGCTCTCCAGGCCGTCAAGAACCAGTACGACAAGGCGGTCGGCGAGAAGCAGCGCCTCACCGACGCCGCGAACGTCTGCCTGCGGAAGATGACCGCGGCCACGGCCCTCATCAACGGCCTCTCGGGCGAGAAGCTCCGGTGGACGAACCAGAGCAAGGAGTTCAAGATCCAGTTGGGCAAACTCGTGGGCGACGTCCTGCTCGCCACGGGCTTCCTGTCGTACTGCGGCCCCTACAACCAGGAGTTCCGGGCGAACCTCATCAAGACGTGGATGGTGATACTCAAGCAGAAGGACATCCCGTTCACCACTGGCTTGAACATCATCAACATGCTGGTGGACTCATCGACGGTCTCCGAGTGGACTCTGCAGGGCCTGCCCAACGACGAGTTGTCGGTGCAGAATGCGCTGATCGCCACCAAGTCGAGCAGCTACCCGTTGCTGGTGGACCCCCAGACGCAGGGGAAACTCTGGATCAAGTGCAAGGAGGACCAGAACGAGCTGCAGATCACGTCCCTGAACCACAAGTACTTCCGGACCCACCTGGAGGACTCGCTGTCCCTGGGCCGGCCGCTGCTCATAGAGGACGTGGGCACCGAGTTGGACCCGGTGATCGACAACGTGCTCGAGAAGAACTTCATCAAGTCGGGCAGTATTGAGAAGGTACTCGTGGGCGACAAGGAGTGCGACGTGATGCCCGGCTTCATGCTCTACATAACGACGAAGCTCCCGAACCCGGCCTTCAGCCCGGAGGTGAGTGCGAAGACCTCGATCATCGATTTCACGGTCACGATGCGAGGCCTCGAGGACCAGCTGCTGGGCCGCGTGATCTTGATGGAGAAGTCCGACCTGGAGGCCGAACGGGTGGCGCTCTTCGAGACGGTCATGCAGAACCAACGCAACATGAAGGAGCTCGAGGCCAACCTGCTCTACCGCTTGAGCTCGTCCCAGGGGTCCCTGGTGGACGACGAGGCGCTGATCGAGGTGCTGCGCGTGACGAAGACGACGGCCGAGGAGGTCAACCAGAAGCTGAAAATCTCCGAGGTCACCGAGAAGAAGATCATGAAGGCTCGCGAGGAGTTCCGTGCGGTGGCCGCCCGCGGCTCCATCCTGTACTTCCTGATTGTCGAGATGAGCAACGTGAACGTGATGTACCAGAACTCGCTCAAGCAGTTCCTGGTCATTTTCAACAACTCCATCACCAAGTCCACGAAGTCGAACGTGACCGAGGAGCGCATCAACATCATACTGCGCTACCTCACCTTCGAGGTCTACACCTTCACCAACCGCAGTCTCTACGAGCGCCACAAGCAACTGTTCACCCTGATGCTGGCCATCAAAATCGATTACCACAAGGGCAACGTCAGCCACGAGGAGTTCATGGCGTTCATCAAGGGGGGCGCCTCGCTGGACTTGAATGCGGTTGCCCCGAAGCCATTCCGCTGGATTCTGGACATAACCTGGCTCAATTTGGTCGAGATTAGCAAACTGGAAACGTTTTCGAATGTTTTGCATGTGGTAAGTGGACGACTTTCGGATTCCTCCCACGAACCGACGAACTCTCGACGTATTCCCAGTTCTCTGGGCCATTTCCCCTTGTAACGAAATCAATTTGCGTTTCGCAGATCGAGTTGAACGAAAGGGATTGGCGGGTTTGGTACGAGGCCGAAAAGCCCGAGAACGAGGAGATCCCCTGTGGCTACCAGTCCTCGCTGGACGGATTCCGCAAGCTGCTGCTCGTGCGGTCCTGGTGTCCCGACCGCACGATAGCCCAGGCCAAGAAGTACATCGAAGGTGAGTCTGGCTTCCCCACAAGACTAATTCTTAATCCTTAAAAGCGGTTAAATTGACCCGGCTCTCGCCTCAGAATCCCTCGGACCCGAATACGGCGAGATGCAAATACTGGACCTCGAAGCCACCTGGGCGGAGTCCGAGCCCCGCACGCCGTTCGTCTGCCTGCTGTCCATAGGCTCGGACCCGACCACGCAGATCGGGCAATTGGCCAAGCAGAAGGGAATCCGTAAGTGCTGGGGGTGGGTCGCGGAGGGCCGACGTCGGTGTTCAATGTTCGATGTGCGGGCGACTATTATTTCCATCTTCTCCATAAACAGCTCTCAAATCCGTTTCAATGGGTCAAGGACAGGAGTTCCATGCCCGCAAGATGATCATGGACTCCATGGCCAACGGGGGCTGGGTGCTGCTGCAAAATGTGCATCTGTCGCTGCCCTTCTGCACGGAAGTAATTGATATGTTGGTCGAGACGGAGCCCATCGACGACACGTTCCGCATGTGGGTCACTACGGAGCCGCACTCCGAGTTTCCGATTGGCTTGCTGCAGATGGCAATTAAGTTCACCAACGAGCCCCCCCAGGGCATACGCGCCAGCATGAAGCGCAGTTACCAGGTGAATTGAATTGCGTCGAAGACTCTCCTTCCTCTCCCCCTGCACGTGATTGATTTAGTTGGGGCTTCGCGTGTCCAATTTCGATAGTCTTCGGTGCGCTTTCCTTTCTCTTCCTGACCTGATTTACTGCATACATCGGGATTTTCCCAATATTTATGCTATGTGATGCCCAACGTGGTAATGAATAATTAAATGCCGGCTCCTCTACTCCCTTTCAGGCCTTCACGCAGGACTTCCTCGACTACACGGCGGCGCCCCAGTGGCCCGCGCTGCTCTACACCGTGGCCTTCCTGCACACCATTGTCCAGGAGCGCCGCAAGTTCGGGCCGCTCGGCTGGAACGTTCCCTACGAGTTCAACCAGGCCGACTTCGCGGCCAGCGTGCAGTTCGTGCAGAACCACCTGGACGAGATGGACCCCAAGAAGGGGGTCTCGTGGCAGACGCTGGTCTACATGATCGGCGAGGTCCAGTACGGGGGCCGCGTGACGGACGATTTCGACAAGCGGCTGCTGACGACGTTCACCGCTGTCTGGTTCTGCGAAGGGCTGTTGACGAGCTCGTTCGAGTTCTACAAGGGCTACAAGGTGCCGAACACGAAGAACCTGCAGGGCTTCATAGACTACATCAACAGCCTGCCCAGCTACGACACCCCCGAGGTGTTTGGCCTGCACTCCAATGCCGACATCACCTACCAGATCAACTCGGCCAAAGGTAGGTAGCATGGGTCGATAGGTAGGCGGTGGAGGCTCCCTTGGATGGGAGGGGGTTTTCAAATCCAAACGGTTTCGCAACCCACATGCATGACTCTGCTGCAGGGTTCGGCTGGCTTGGAAAAGAAAAGGAAAGGAAGGGACAGATATTAGAAAAGTTGTGTAAACTCGGCATTAAAGGCTTTTCCTCGCTTGAAATTCCTAAATATTCTGTTCACGATGTGGACTTTACTCCTACATGTTGACCAATCGTATTACATTGCGTAAATTAAACGAGCAGATCATGAATAACCAAAGGACTCTTCGATGCCACACCTCTCTGGAGTCCTTAATTTTCCAATTTGTTTAAAACCCATTAATTTCCATCGGACCACTCATAAAAAAATATGTGTTCCATGTGAACATTTATTGAGTAAATAAACATTTATTCGTTTCCTTTCATTCCGGGCAAGCCGGCTCAGAACCCTTCCCTGAATAAATATTTAATTAACGCGACCCAAGCACCCACCGACCCACCCCCCACTTGTTACTCCCGACAGGCATACTCGACACCATACTCAGCGTGCAGCCGAAGGAGGGCGGCGGCGGCGGAGGCGAGACCCGCGAGAGCGTCGTCTACCAGCTGGCCGACGACATGCTCAGGAAGCTGCCCTCGCAGTACAACGCGTACGAGGTGCGCGAGAACCTGACACGCATGGGCATCCTGCTCCCGATGAACATCTTCCTCAGGTGAGCGTGACGCACGTGCGACGAGCGCCGTCAAATTAATAACGCCTCCGATTGTTGCTGCTTTGTTAGGCAGGAGATCGATCGGATGCAGAAGGTGATTAAGAAGGTTCACTCCTGCCTGTGCGACTTGAAATTGGCCATAGACGGCACCATTGTGATGAGTCCTGCGCTGAAGGAGTCCTTGGACGCGATGTACGACGCGCGCATTCCCGAGAGCTGGATGAAGGTAGGTCGATGGGCTGCGTGTGAGTGCGTGGACGAGTGCAGGAAGTCGTCACCGGCACAACAATGGCTGCAGCGCCGTCGGTGCAAATTTGATTTCACCAGCATCTGTTGTGCTGCACGACAGTCCCGGGACCCTGACGTGACTCACGCCAACCAAATCAATCTCGCTCCGATGTGACTCCGCGACAGGTTCTCTGGTGCTCCGTGCAAGCTGGGCGGGGCGTAGAGGGGTTGATTGAAAACGCGCGAAATTCAAGAACTCGTCTTTCATTCCGGAAGTTCAAAAGTCAAAGCGGGAAAACCACAGCGGAACCTTTCATTGCTCCAACAGCCTCCGGTTGGGCGTCTGTCGCGCGGCGCTCTGGGAAATTAGTTTACGGAGCCTTGTGTCGAGGCCACGGTCCCGGTCCAGTGTCCGAGGCTGTCGCCACCCCCCATTTGATTCTCTTTCTCGGCGCGGTGTTCCGCGGGCAGCGTGGCGAAATCCCATTTGGGCCTTTTAACGGCACCTTTCCCCCCGAAGGCTTTGAGAGCATTTTGCGGCCTCTTCCTTAGAAACGGGCTCGAGCGGCTCTGGCCAATGCGGCGCCACAAGGGGAGTTCAAACAACCTTCTGTTGAGACAAGTGAGAAATGCAAATACTTCAGATTAGTGCTGAGTCCCCGAGCTCCACGGTGGGGTTCGTTTAGGCGTGGGCGCGTCCATTTATGCGCCACACTGTCCGTTGTGGCAGCCGGAATTAATTTTCCTGATTATTTGGTTTACTTAACACGGGTGGCGATTTTATCGAACTTGATCGGGTACAAATTCGTAATCGCAACACCTTCCTTTAAAAGTTTAAAGCGGTTCCAGGGCATAGATGGGATGGGATGGGATGGGAGTCGGAGCCTCTGCAGCCCAGCAGGTTCTCAGCACACCTAACCTGGGGCAACAATTAGCAAAGACGATAGAAATGTTCTCTTCTTTCGACTTACTTCCAAATGTCTGCATGTTGGTCGAGGTTTCGGGCGAACAAGAAGTCGTTAATCATTTCGGCCAGAGCGGAGCCAAGTTAATTTTTAAGAAAAACAAGATGAGCGCCTGGCCCGAACATGATTATCGGCGCAAATTGCTGCGGCCCCTCCGCGCCCCACCCACTGCTCACAGCAGTCTGGACTCCGAATAAGAGCGTGGCCACGAACATCTATTTGGCCTAGTCACGAGCGATTCAATTACTGTTCGAACACAATAAAGATCCGTGCCAAGGGGAGGAGAAAATTAACGAGTACCACGAATCCCGGAACTCTGTTCTGTGTTCTTGGGCAAATTGGACAGGTTGCCTTGTTGTTGCTTCGATTGCCCAACAGCCTATATGTCTTTGATGCTCCAATGTCGAGCGAGGGGTGGGCGAGCGGCCAAAGTGCGCATTTTCGACAGTAGTTGTGGATCTTAAGAAAGCTGATAAGCGTTGCGTAGACAATGCAGAAATAATATGGCATAGTATCGGCAACAGAGATCGTAAGGCTTTGTGTGCTTCTGTCATCTGCAGATCTCCTGGGAGTCGACGACGCTGGGCTTCTGGTACACGGAGTTGCTGGAGAGAAACGGGCAGTTCCGCACCTGGATATCAACGGACCGGCCCAGGGTGAGTGCGCCGAGCTCGCTCTGCGAACGATTGCTCACTGGATTTACTCTTGCGTCTCCGTTTCCAGGTCTTCTGGATGACAGGGTTCTTCAATCCGCAAGGCTTCCTGACAGCCATGCGACAGGTGAGTGCCTAAAATTACCGCATTTGCCTCTGCGGCCTTGTGTCCGTTGTCGATAGTTGGTTCAATGCACCTTAATGAAGTGGTCAGGCTGAGAGTTGAGGGTTGGGTGTCGAATTCGGAGTCGGCCCAAGGACTACTCGAATGTGCAGGGGCCAATTGTGTTCGCCGTAATGCCGACAGCCGGCGGTAATGAGGGAACTTAAGAGGATTAAGAGCAAACGTGTAGCTGTTCCGAAACTAGGCTTGGGTGTCTCTGGGAGTCACCGAAGGCGGCCCAAGTCTGGCAAGACAATCCCGCATGCAAAATTGAACACGTATTTATTAATCCGGGTCGTGCCCTACGCCGGTGGGTGTTAACAAGGTTGGCCTTTTACGACACTTATAAAGTTTACACACTTTTGCAAACACATATATTCACACTCCAGCAACTACGGGCCGCTCCCCTGGCTCCTACTCGGCGCAACAGTGAAACGCACTGAAGTAGCAAACTTTTATTATCCTTTTTATATTCCTTTGACCCGCGCCGTGGTCCCGGGACCGCAGCCCCCTGGTTTGCTGGCCTGCCACGCTCCTCCCGTCGTCGAGGAGGCGGATCCAACTACTGTTGAAAAATTACATTAAACTCAAAATCTCTCTTTTATTTCTATTGTCTCATCTTCGCCGGCGTTGCTGTCGACAACGCGCCCGCTACCGCTCCCCGCCCGAACCACCTGGCCGGGGTCGCCTGCGCTGCGTAAACGCGGACATCTCCGACTGTGCAGGAAGTAACACGAGCCCACAAAGGTTGGGCCCTCGACTCGGTCGTCCTGCAAAACCAAATAACTCGTTATAACAAGGAGGACATCACGGAGTATCCCACGGAGGGCGTGTACGTGCACGGACTTTTTCTGGAAGGTGAGCAGAAGTCGCCAGTCGCCGGTTTGTTTGCCGTCGCCAGGATAGCGTGGTGCTTATCATATTTTTACATTTATTTTGCGGATTATCTCGGGGTTTCTTTGATTCCGACCGAACTTTGTCCGGCTGCGTCCTTCGGGTGTGGGCTCCGTTCGGCCAGGATTGACACACACGGCGGGTCACTCGACGGATCCGTCATGTGTGATGTAAAAGGCATAATATGTGTTTCTCCTAAGCCCGTGAGATATTCCGCAGATTAACGCTTTGCTGCCCCCTTAAGAGGATCGAACTTGGCTGTAATTCGAACGTGTTCGCCATTTAAGAAAAGACGCACTAAGGAAACGACACATTGGCCTCTTTAAGGCCGGGTTCTTGGAGTGTGTTTGCCAAACGAATCCATAATTTGCAATTGGATCGGAAACCAAAAACAATTTCCTGTGTTTATAATTCGGTTTCCCTTTTGCAGTGCGTAACAAAGGCATAAGAAATTTTTATTCCTAAGTAATATGAGCCGACCAGAATATCCAAATAGAAAATTGGCAGCAAAGACTGCAGTCAGGTTCCTCCCGCCAGTGCATCCTCCATGCCGTGCACTCAGTTATTTGTTCCGAACGTAATCCGATTGCATGCCACCGATGTGGTTCGATTGTTAATTACATTATTGCAATTGTTATTTTGCATTCCGACAATAATAAATATATTCCTCTCGGTAAACGGGTAAAAACCAATATTCCCATACACAACGTGTGCCTACGAGTGCCTGTGTTTGGAGCATCCGACTTCCGCCTGCTCGGCTGGGAGAGGCTGCCCGACCACCTCGAGTGCCGGGAATTTTCCAAAGAACCGGACACCGTGATTCGATCCATTAGTTAACAAATAAAATTAATTTGCCATGGAATCCACGAATGTTTGTCGTGACTGCGGTTCGCCTCCGTTTGCTCCCAGTGGCGGGCGGCTGGGGATCTAAAATTACCTCGGAGAGTAATTTTAGAATTTCCTTTCAACCCCGGAAGGGGATTCGCCTTCATTCGAACTCGTTTTCCTAGGCGATCAGGGAAGGCCAGCTCCGGTCGACCAGCAGGATGCGGTTCCTTTCCGGAGGGCCGAGCCAAGTCCCAACCTTGACCCGCGCACCCGGTCATTGGGCGGCGGCCATGTGTCTACCACGGTCTCGGTGCCGCAAATGCAAACAGGTTTGTCGCCCGGCTCAGGGGTGGCGGGCGAAAGTAATCAAGTTTAGGAATTCCGTAAACTTGGGCGTGTGCGGAAGGCAGCCCATAAACACGTAAATAAAATAAATGTCATTAACTCGGATTTCGTGAGCCGTCATGGGGCCGCAGACGGAGCCGAACACAGACGTGTGGTCGTGGCCGGACTCCGCAACAAGTGGACGCACTCGTCCCCCGTCCCCTCCTCCGCACGGCCCGCAGGGTGTGGGGGGCTCGGTGTCCCGGCCCGCGGCCTGCGGTTGGCGAATCCACACATTCTCACACAGACTCACACAGCGTCAGTTCACGTCCAATTCACATGTGCTTTCGCTCGCAGGTGCCTCGCTCGACCGCCGCAGCGGCAAGCTGATTGAGTCGAAAATGAAGGTCCTCTACGAGCAGATGCCCGTCATTTATATCTACGCCATCAACACCACGGCCGGCAAGGACCCCAAGCTGTACGAGTGCCCGATTTACCGGAAGCCGCAGCGCACGGACCTGAAGTACGTTGGCTCCATCGATTTCGAAACCGAGTTCAATCCCAAGCACTGGACCCTGCGAGGCGTGGCGCTGCTCTGCGACATCAAGTAGGCGGCTGCAGCTGGTGGAGGGCAGGGCCGGAACAGCACCAGGTGCAGAGGCTGAAGTCGGCGCAACGAAGCTGTCACAATTCCGGAAACCGAGCCGGGGAGAAACGGCAATGGGTCGTCGGCGAATCGATTGTGTGCCTGCTCCCGGGTGTTCACGAGTAGTTCTGCACGGTTTAACGTTCACTTGTTGTAGTTCGTAGTTCGTAGTACGCTATCGACATGTTTCCAAAGGACATCGCAAATAAACATGGGCGGGCGAGATGCCCGCACCTTGCAAAATTGACTTTTATCTCGGGGCACGACTCCGTTCGGCGAAAAGGCAGGCAAAGGGCGTGGCACCGTTTCAGTGGCCCAAGTGGCTGGGACGTGCGACGTCGAACTGGCGCCCTGCAGTCACCCTGCGAAATGTCTTCCAATCGATCGCCGTCCCATCGCTACTCCTGGAATCGCCTCGCATTCATCACTTCGCGTCGGTCTACCTACATTGTGGCTGCGGGCTGACGAATCGCACCGATTATGGGGGCAGCGGCAGGGCAGATTTGGGCACGTAACGCACGAAGCAGCGAACAATTTCCTCGGCCAGAAGGTGTCGCTCTCACAAAGATTTTTATCTCGTCCTGACTGGCAAAGTTTGGTCAACTCCAGCTGCAATAATGAGTCCATCAGCCCAAGTCCCCCCTGGTAGGCCGTTGTTACCGATTGGAAGGCAAATTTCTTGAGTTTTAGCATTCTTTATTGTTGTTTAAAATAATACATTTGTTATATATAGTTATATTGATATACTTTGTGTATGCTATATTTTCATATTTACATTTCTACTTCATTGTTTTCGTAAGTTTGATTTTGTATATGTATGTCGCAGATGAGTTCAAATATTTAAGAAGATACATATTTAGCAATTGCATTAAAATTTTTAGTGTTGGGTTTCTCTGTTCACAGACATAAACAACATTTACTTAACGTTATATTCGTTTAGTGTTAAAACAGCAATTTAGGAAAACATTTATTTCTTGATTTGACTTGATTGACAGTTAGAGTTTCTTGACAATAAATGTGTTTGTATATAAATGTATGTTTGTATGTATGTGTGAATGTACTCTATGCCGAATTCATATATCTTAGTATTGGTTCACTCAAACTCGCTTTGTACTGCAAACACTAGAAAATAGTAACATCAATTAAGTCGGTTGAGTCCGAATGGATTAATACTGCTCGAAAGCGAACGATAACACCTAACACTACTTTCGTAACAATGTATTTCAATCCCGAACTAGCTGCCCTGTGGTCTATTTGAAAGCCTAGCTCCAGCTGGTGGCGGCACCGAAGCGAACTGGGCTCCAGCGTTGAACTAAAGTGGTTCTTTCTCATGTCATGGAAGAATATGGCACGGAGTGGAGTTGGCTATTAAATGGTTAAAAGGAGATAACTTCTTAACAACATGGCCAAGATGAGAACGGCGAAGCTGGGGTGGAAAACATCTCCACTGTATAGTGGCGTAAGGGCTTGTTTAAAATATATCTATATATATATATATATATAGAGCAGCAAAAATTGTCTTCGATTTGTTGAGTTCTTTAAGGTACATTCATTTGACTTTTATTTCCATGGAACATTTGAAATATTGATTTCTGATAGTCACTTTAGGTGCGTGATTACGTCTATATTATACACATTTAAAAATCTTACTTTCATTTTCGCAATTGCGCAAACAAAATGGAAATAAAATCACATTTCACTACGATTTAAGTACATGAGTTAATTATTTGGCTAACGTTTCATCGAGTAATTACTGAAGAAGTGTTGATTGAGTTGGATTAATCGAACGGCGCCGCCAAAGTGGGGCATGCGTTTGGGCATTGGGTCGAGGGTTCTCCAGTGGCGTCGAGCGGTCCTTCGGCCGGCCTCATTCCGGCGGGGTGGGGGGTCGAGGGGTCGGGCGTCACACTGCGGAAGCTCGGTCTTTACTTTCTTGTGAAGTGGTTCTGGTGCATGCGGTACAGATAACGCAACTGGTATCTGTCATTGTCAGCGGCGGCGTTGGCGGCGTCGTCGTCATGGTCGTGGTCCTCGCCGAGGACGCCGTCCTCGTCCTCGTGGGCGGCGTGGCTGCGTCCCCCGAGCAAGCTGGAGCGGTCGCGACTTGTCTCATTTCCAATATCATTTCCGTTCGGCTGCTGCTTCGCCCCGATGTCCAGGGACTTCTTGTCGTTCTGGTCGTCTTGCGCGCTCAGGTCGGGCCGTTGGAGAAAGTCAAAAATCGAGCTCGCCGGCACGAAGTCCAGTGGCGATGCAGGGTGTTGCTGCTGCAGCCGTTGGTAGCGCCGGGCCACGGCGATGGCCGAAGCCGGCATCCGCTTGCCGACGTTCTTCAGGATCGCGCGGTTCAACTCGACCTGTGGATGAAATAGTAACGATGTTTACGCCGAGGTATGCGAACTGAGCAAATTCCCCGGCTGATTAAAAATTATCAAACCGGGGGGTCTGGAGGAAACTCCGCCCGCCGCCGCTATCAGGGCGCCCGGAGCTTCCGCTGTTCCCCAGCCGCTGGCACTGATTGAAAAAGTTGCCAACTTCGCCGGAGACGGAAGCGAAGTGTGCACGTCGATAGTGCAGGGCAGTGTGGAGCGTCAGGGAGCCGCAGTTTGAGTGCGTTCGGGTGGGAATCGATATTGAATTAAACGGCTTCTGGGAAAGCGGTCGTCTGGGAGCCCGAGGAGGTCCTTCGAATTGCGATCTATTTGAGACCAGTTAGTTTTCGGCACGAATCTGCCACTCGGCAGTGGGAGCGAAACTGTGGGAAATGTTGGGGACTTTACCGTGAAAATGTATTTGGTGTACTTTAAATGTCAATTAATGCAAATTCATTTAAATTCTGGACGTCACATCAACTTCCGCATCACGCTTCGTGGGGTTTTCCACTTCTTCGAGCCACGCGGACATCATCAATTATTTTCCAATTAAAATTAATTAATAACACCAACAAGTTCGACTGGTAATCTTCTCCTCTGCCCGTCGCTGACAACCCACCAGGAGCTCAGGGACAGACGCGGCCCGGAACGTGATCTACATGCTATCTTACGGATGACTTTAGCCGGTTCTTCCTCACTGGGCCCGGGCCAGGACAAGTGATTTATTATTTACCAGTGAGGGGCCGAGGGGTCCCGAGGAATGGGTTTTGTGTGGCCTACCGCGTCCTCGTCAACCCTTCGACAGAGGCGTCTGTCTGTCACATGGACAGGGGTCGCAGTGCATTTGGCAAATTCAATTAAATTTCAATGAATGAACCGAACCTTCCTTCCCTCGGTGGAGCCCGAACGAGAATTCCCCGACAATAAACAGTGTCGCCTCCCTGGGCCGGACGAGGAAGCGGATCGTGCGACGGGTCAACTGCACATGAGATGAAAGAAATGTCTCCAGTAATGGCAAATCATGGCAAGCAAACTAGGAACCTGGGGAATTCCCGGCAATGCGTAGCGGGGGGCCAGGGAGGACTGCGAGAAAGGCTGGGGAGAGGCAGGCGCTGACCTTTCGCCGGATCTGCTGCACAGGGGGGGTCGGTATTCCTGTAGTCCTCTAGTCCTTCGGGTGTACAGGGTCGCCACTCCTGTGCATCGGTGGGACGATGGAGGGAGTCGCCTCGAGCGAGGAGCCGAAGGAATTCGGGACGAAGCATTCGATAATGGTATTTTTATTTCGATGCCCTCTGTGTGGTTTATGGACTGTAGTTAATTCTTCGAATTGGTCCAACTTGCAGGTCTTCCTTGGAGCTCTTCAGAGGGAAATATCTGGAATTTCCGCATCGGACAAAACTATTTACGGCCCGAGGCAACGCGCCTTTAAAGAAAAATGGCTGAAAATGGCAGATGCACGAAGGGTGGTCCTCCAGAGAGGTGGCGGCCTCATGATGACGCCACAAAAGAACCGTCCCCTGTGCCTTCAAGAGGCTGCGAGAGATGTGGAAAGCGATCCCCGGGTTCCACCGTCCAACCGCCCCAGCGATGGCTCTGCCGCATCCGAGTTCGCAGTTGGCCGATTCCAGTCTGGCTCGGCGACTGACGGCAATCGCGGCTGTCGCGCCCTCAGTTGGCGAGACAACGACTTGAGATGGCGATGACGACAAATCAATTGTCAGTCGACATTCTAATTACGCGGCCGTCCTACACTGGAGAGGGGTGGAGAGTGCTCGGGGCGGCCGCGGGAGAGGAGGGAGGGAACTCAAAGAACCGCGAAGCGCGCCCGGAAAATATGCCAGCATCGTTTGCCAGCCAGCGCTGGAATCTCTTTGATTCAGACGCCAAATGGCCTCCGGCGCAAGACGCGAGTTCAGCGCAGCGGAAGCGACTCGGGGGCCTCTCCGGAGGGGATGGGCCGCCCCACCCACCAGCACCATCCATCGGCACCGCAGCCACCGCAGCAGTTTAATACGAACCTGCAAAAGCATGTAAATGGGCTAAATGTGCGTCTTCAAGCCCGGCACGGCCCGGACGGCCCGGGCGAGATGGAAAATAAATATTTTTCGATTGACACGCGAAGGCGGCCAATGAGGCAGACACGCGGCCCAGTCGCCCCACCTGGAATGAGAGGAGCGAGGATTCAACATGCGGATGAAAGAATTGCGTCCCCTGTAAATACTTTGCAAGTTGTTGGTTTCTTGCACCCGCGCCTTCGCGGAGGAGGACGCGGGTGGCTCGTTACGTGATCGAAACGGCGAGAGGCCGGGGCTGGCGCTGGGGCTGGGTGTCGGGCCCAGGCGCGGGGCCACTCAAGCACCTTCGCAGGGCTAATTACCGATGTTTGGCCTCGGATCCGCGCCTTCCTTCCCCAGGCATTGATTTCACAGACAGACAGACAGAAAGACAGACATTGATTTCCGAAAACCTAATTGGATTTCGCCGGGGGTGGGGATTCCCACGGGAGCGAGTCATTTCCATACGATTCGTCAATTATTCGAGCGCTGCCGTTCGCAGGAATTCTAAGCAGAGGGCCGGGAAAATCTCTTGAATGCTGCTCGGAACGGAAGGAGGCGAGGAGTCGGGCTCTCTCAGCCTCGTCGGGAATAATTCTCAAGAAAACGCCGCGGCCCAGAGGAGCTTCTTCCGCAGTATCCAGAACCGCTTCCAGCGACCCAACACGGCGAACAGGGAAGCGCAGGAATTCTCGTTATGGAGTTGGGCACGTTTAGCGGAAAACTTCAGACAAAGAAATAACCGCGGGCCTCCCGGACCGCAGGAGTGGCCATAAATTCCCATCATCCGACTCCACTGCACGAGCTGGGCTGGGGCTCCACCGGGGTGGCGAAGGCTCGCGCTGTGTGAGGTCCGGCTGGAGCAGTCCAGCAGGGGGCTAAGCCAACCACCTCTGGGGCCCCGACCCACTGGCCACTGGCTGGCCGGACTCACCTGTCGCGTGTTCTCCTTCATCTGGCGTCTGGCGATCTCCAACAGCAGGCGCTGCCGCAGCACGTCCAGCGGATTCACAATCGAGAGCGAGGGCTTGTTTCGCTTGTCCAGAAGGTAGTCATCCTACAAGGGAAGAAAATATCGATGCGATAAGCAAACGGCACACGTGCGAAGACAGCAACAGCTGGACATCTGTACAAACACGCGTGTGGAGCTGTAGCTCCCGGCTCGGTCGCGGATCGCTATAAAAGCTCGGGCTCCGGCCACTATCAGCAGCAGTTTAGTGCACCATGAAAGTTCTATCCATCGCAGTCTTCGGCATCCTCCTCGCCCTGGTAGTGGCCCAACGTGGCCCGGGAGGTCGTCCTGGCCGCAGACCTGGCCCGCCAGGACTGTCAGGACAAGGAGGACCGGGACAAGGACAAGGACAAGGAGGACCGGGACAAGGACAAGGACAAGGAGGACCTGGTCAAGGACCACCTGGCCAAGGACCACCTGGCCAAGGACCACCTGGCCAAGGACCTCCTGGCCAAGGACCACCTGGCCAAGGACCTCCTGGCCAAGGACCACCTGGCCAAGGACCTCCTGGCCAAGGACCACCTGGCCAAGGACCTCCGGAACTTGAATCCACTACTGAAGCAGAGGTCGACTCAACTACTGTGTCTGCTTAACAACAACAACTCGCGGATCTACGACCAGCGGTATTGGGTTAATTGGTGAAATAAATTGAACATGTTGCAATAGAAAATAGTCATGGTGTTCTGATCTTCCTGCTCCTCTGGCGGGGGTGGTCGGGGTGGTTCCGCCTAACGAGCTCCGGTAGCGGGTGCAGCAGCTCAGCAAATCAGACCGAGGTAACCCGATTATCGGCGTTATTGACATAAACGACTCCAGCGTTTTACTCACTCGGCCGAGCCGTGTCGCAGGCAAGGCCACGTGCCCGGATGGGGGGTGTGGCCTGGTGTGGCCTGGTGTGGCCTGGTGTGGGTCGTTATGAATGCCGGGGGCAGCGGGATAATTGAAACTGTGCTGAAGCTCATTAGCAGTATGCTCCGTAATGCCGTTAATTTACATTTAATGCAATTACTTGCGAGAGACTTGAGTCGATTAAAATAATCTCGTTCCAGCTGCGAGAATCCGACCATTTTCGCACCTGATGAAACTTCCTGCAGCCCTCCAGTCCACCAGGCTCCTCCCGGCTTCCTCGTGCTCTCCTCTGTTTGGTGTTTTCTTCTGTTTGGCCCCCGCTTCTCGCTCCTCGTCTTCGCCCAATCGAGATTCTTGGGACTTGGCAGTTCCAGCTTGACGCACAGAAGTTCCTGTCCCGACGTGAGTGGAGGAAGCTGCGTGTGTGTGTGCGTGAGCGGGGAGCTGCGATTTTTGAGAATTTTATGTAAAGTTCGAAGTGTCTCCGCTGCTGCTTCCGCCCCCTGCCCGGAGGAGGAGGAAACTTCCTGTTGTTTGTGTAGCGAAACAAAGGGCGCTGGTCGCACTCGAAGTCCCTCAGCACAGCCAGCTAGGCAGTGGCGAGGTGTGCAAAGAGGGGTAGAGGAAGGCCGTGGAGAGGGAGTGGTAGAGGGAGGGGTAGTGAGGGAGGTCGGGAAATCAAGTTGGAATCGCGCCGACTTACGTGCGTACACGTTCGCATTAACAAGTTTCGACTTCTTTCTGCGGCGTAATTAGAAATTATGGCTCGCGGTCCAACTTCGGCGTGAACTTTGACCTATTGCTTGCCGAACTTCCGGACCACGCCCAACGGGGCGGGGCCGAAACTCGTTGGTGACTGGGGTGGGAAATAGACATCCGATGCCTCCCACTAGACGCCGCACACATGGACGTCGGACGTGGAACATGGGGAACGCGGTGGGAATCGGTGGGCTGGTCTTTGCCAAACCTCTCTGTCCCACCTCTCGCCTCCACCTCTGCCCTGGCCGGCGAGATTAAAATTGCAGTTGGGGCGAATGGCGAACTCCGGGGTATCTGCAGCAGCTCTTTGAATGTGGTAATTGATCCGTTACATCTCAATCAACGCTCGCTCCGTTTGGCCGGCATTTTAATTAAATTTATGCATGACTATTTATTCACAGCCAGGGCGAGGCGACTGCGACTGGGATCTGCGGTATTAATTTGCATTTGCACCACTTTTGCCGGTACGTTGCGTCCGCAGAGGCAGCGAGATGAGGACTTCAAAAGCAAATAAATAATTCACGCGTTTCGCACATTTTTGTGCATTCTCTTTTCCTACATTAATACAACGCAAAGAATGTCATAAAAATCGCTCCGTCCACCGACTGTCCGCGCTGTCCGCGCTGTCCACGCTGTCCACGCTGTCCACGCTGTCCACGCTGTCCACGGACGGACAGACGGGTGGGTGGACGATGGATGCCTCTCACACTTGAGCAGGTCGAGGACCGCGCAGCAGCAGCGGCGCGGCGATGACACGCCTCGCCTCAACCGCCGCCCCAGTCCCATCTCGCGTGGCCCAGCAGCCCCCGACTCACCTGTAGCAGATTCGAGTCCGCGTAGTCCAGAGGGTATCCGCGCTGTGCTGTGCAGACGAGCCGAGTGGCGCAGAGGAGAGTCAGAACCGGACACAGCCACGTTGTGGCTTTCATATTTCTGAAACAAACAAAACACCACGGTAAGCACCAGGAGTCAACAAAGCACAAACAGCAACAAAACAAATAACAAAAACAAAAACAACAATTAATAATGCTTTCCTGGGCATGAGCTGGACTCGATACAGGGCAGCCTCGGCGTCCGCAGGAGAAGCTGCGGCCCTGCCTCCACCTCTGACTCAGGGTGTATCAGAGCAGGGAAATTTTTTTCAAATTGTTTCAAATTACATAAACTGCATTCACAATGCCGGAAGAGCGTCGGACAAGCGTCGCAAACTGCGAGAATGCGTATTAAAATGCAAACTTATTCATCCGCGCCCGGGCGCACCTGCTCGCCGCCTGGGCGGTTTTGAGGGGACACGGGCAAGGGGTCGGCGGCTACTGTAATTTAATAATGCACTTGAAATCATTTTAATACTCGGCCACCGGCGCCGTGGGCGGGACCCGCCTCCTGTCCGCGGCGCCGTCGGTGGCCGTGTCGCGTGAACTCATTTAATTACCCACTTAATTTGTCGGACATGCATTGACACTTTGCCAATTGGCCCGGAAGCGAGTGCTCCGTGGCAGCCGCCGGTCCGCCGGTCCGCCGGTCGGCGCGGACTCGTAGGATCCGGTCAACAGCGCCCAACCGAGCATTGGACCCCGGCGGACGATTTGTTTCGCCTCCGGAAGGGTCGGTGGGCCCCCCAGCCCATCCCCACGGAGCAACCGGGGGGTCACCTTGCAGTGCCTCCCACGAGTTGCAGCTGAATCAACGGAAACGTTGAACGCTGATCGACAGCACTTGTGCATACGAAGATTTGTTGGCGTCGTCGTCGCGGGCAAACACAACTAGTAACAAATATCAACATGCTAAATTGACTGACTGCGCCCGCGACTCCCAGCTCGCGATTCGTGGCATTTGCGCGCTTCGCATGCGATCCGTTTAATTTGAATTTGCTTCACATGAGCACATGAGCTTCGAAATTAAATTTCGCCCCGCCCTGCCGCTGGCAGCGAGGGAGGGCGAGGGCGCCGAGGGTACGAGGAGAAAAATTGAAAAGAAAACAATTTCAACGGGTTCGCAGCAGCTTAGCCTGTGGGGACCGCGTCTGGGGAGGGAGGAGCTCTCTCGGTGTCAGTCAGAAGAGGGTTTAGGGTTGTCAAATGACACACACACACACCAACACACACAGGCACACGCCCGCTGTCAGGCGATGCAACGCGAAAGTGTCCTTAAAGCATCCTCCGAAACTTCCGAAATGTTATTTACTCGACTTCATTTCAGCCCAGAGCAGTTTCTAGAGATCGAAATCGACTTAAATTTCCTATTTAGTATTTTTAGAGCTGAGTTCGAGGTCTACATACGAAATCAATGTCCGCCCACTTCCGATTGCCATATTTCCATCTAGATGTAGCATTTCGTCTTCCGTCGCCTCGACCGAGGGTCTGAGCCCTGGTGGCGGTCCGCGGGGCGAGGGACGGAAAACTTTAATTTCCACTCCTCTCACTTGAGAGGAAACATGACGATTATCCCTTCCCAGCGTCGCCTTGGTATTGACAATTTCCTCTCGTGTCAGATGTCGCACTCACTTGCCTCGATTATTGCGACTCGGACGTGGCTGTTGCTTCGCAGACTTTCCATCTACGTTAATTGGCCGAAAAAGTCGGACATCTTGGATTCGGTCCAGTCCAGTTGAGTCCGGTGGCTGGTGACCGAATCCAAGGCAAATGTTCGGAAAACGGAAGACTGCATCTGCTGGCGATGCTCCCTTGTCGGACAGAGCTGTGCACATTCGGCTCCTACTGAGTTGGGCTGCTTCTGGGGAACAGGTGGGTGCTAACAGGAAGGTGTTGCCCTTGTCCAAACTCGATTTCCGGCGGCCGGGGACCCCATTTACCTGTGGATGTGCTCATTAGAACGGGGCGAGGCTGGCGTTGCACCGTGGTGCGACACAAGTCAAACAAAACGGGCCCGTAACCATTCTCGACCCGAATCCCTCGGACGGACTGGGAAGGCTGGGCAGGATCTTGGATCCTAGTCCTGTCCCATTACCCTCCCCGTTCCACGACTGCCTCCGGCACCTCTCGTGGGTGGAGGGGACAGAAATAATTGCGTGCGCTTTGTCTTTGCATACGTTTATGCCAGTCTTTCGTGAAACCCTTGGCAACAGACTCTCACGCGTTCATCGGCGCTCCCCCTGACCCCTGAACCCTCCCCCTAGCCCCACTTCAGCTCCCGGTGTTCAAACATTTGTCAGTCTGAGTGCCCTTCGGGCTAAGGGACGATAAGACGGTTCTCTTACGCTGCGCTCGGCGCTCGACGGCAGATGTTGCTCCGGAGGACCCACTCCCATTTCTTTCGGGTCCACACAACAAGTCCTTCGAAGCCAAAGGTTACGCTAAAGAGATAGTGTTTTCGCCGTTCCATTCCAGATCGGTTGGCGGTTGGCGGTTGGCCGGTGATGGACTCCATCAGAGGATGATTCAGGCTCGGAGTTCCGTATAATCTTTGTAAATAGACGAAATAAACGGGTCTCGGAATATTTCTTTCGTTGCCTCATTCCAGCAGCAGTTTACTACGAGGATTCCTCGTGCCATTTGGGTTCAGTTTTAGAAGGCCGATAGGGTGGGAAATTTGATACATGAGGTGTTGCAGAACTCGTTAATATTCGATTTCTTCCGTTCTCTGTGCATAATCTCACTTTTTGTATCCATTCGCCTCACCTGCTGTGTTTCTAAGTGTTTTCTGGTATTGATTTTCAACTGTTCTCAAAACGAGACGGGCGATTTACGATTTAGGTTGGTGAAATTTCCATGTTAAGGTGAATTCCGATGATTTTGTTTTGCTGCGCACACATCAGGTTCCAGCATTTAAACACCACAGCTGCATCTAGCACACATTTTACGGTTTACTTGCGCAGCAATTTTGTGATTTCTTTTCATTATTTCAATGGCAGAACCAAATTCTGATACGTAGAACAAACTTTGTTTTAATTGTTTTTCAGCTGAATGAAGATTCTTCTTGAAAATTCTGTATTCGATGTGTTCCGGCGGTTCAAAATTTTTGGAAATTCCAAAATCTAACCGTTCTTCAGTCTTGAAGGGAAATCTTGAAACTGTTTAAGTAGAGCAAATTGTTGTTGGAGTTAAATGGACAAAGGATCAGCTAAAATTATTATATTTTATATCGAACATATGCTGCTATTTTGGAAGGTTAAAACCATACCAAAAGACTCCAGTCTACTTTGGTTATGTGTTGATAATTCTCCAAACAAATTTTCATAACCATAGCTTAGGAGATTTCTGAATTTAGATCGGACTATTGGTAGTTTCCGGTTTTCAAATTCACATCAGTTAATTCAACTTTAACATTCGCTTGTAGAGAAAGTTCTGCACTGTGAAGAGGCTTCCGTCATGTGCATTGTGAGTTATGTTTTTGTCTCTTGTTGCGCCTCTGACTATTTCGAGCTATAATTAAATGTATTGTCACTACCTTTTGACACGGTGCCGTCCATGGGCAAAAACGCGTAACTGCTTTATCGACTCTTTGTGCCGCGCCGTCCCGCCGCAATGCCAGCATAATAGAGCTGAAGGAGCTCCGATAAAATGCCATTCAATTTAATAAAACAATAGTGGTCGGGGAAGCCGAAGCCGAGCGGCCAACAGTTTCATCTCCAATTGGAAATAATTAAATTTTCCGTACGGAATTTCTATACCAGGCACATGTGGATAAAAGGACTCAGTTCATCCGTTTATAAAAAAAAGTGCAGAGGGAGTGGTTTACATGGAAAAGAATATTCTTGATCAGCGGCACACCCTGAGTCGATTTAGATCAACCTGTTTGTCCGTGTGTCTGCCCGAGTGCCTGTGGGAATCAGTTTTTAAGAAATTGAAGACATTTTTTTAGAAATTGGAAGTTTTTGGAATTGGAATACCGGGAAAACTATTCTATGCAGGAAAAATTTCTCAAAGTTCAATATGGAAACACAAACACGCGCTGTCCATACAACCCAAAGTGTTTAAGGACTCCTTACTCTTAATCAAGGCACTCCCCACCTGTTGGGATCGCGGCCATTGAAGGAATCCCTCTTCGAGAGATGCAGGATGCACTTGCGCCTAAAGTATAGTTTTGGAGACGCCTTGAAATCGTAATTTCTCACTCGAATAGGACGCGTGTGGTTCCGACTGGATGCTGTTCTCGAACCCAAGTCCAGATCCGCTCTATTAATAGATCTCGCCCCGACCGACGGAACTCCCAAGCGGCCGACTTTATTTTTAACCCCTCGTCGACGACAACCACGGGCCGGTAAAATCAATATCTCTTTAAGTCGTGCACTCTGAGCGGCCTATAATACAATATTAATACGCTTTTGATTAGCGCCGAGCCAATTAAGAGCCCCATTAGCATCGCATTTGGCGACGCTGTCGCCGCTGTCGCCGCCGAAATAATCGGCATAATCGATAGCTTCTCGACGTGGTGTCCTCCAATCCCTGAGTCCCTCTTCTGCCTGCTCGATGCGATCGGGGTTTGTGGAGTCTCTCCAGCTCAATTGTCGACACGGCACTTGGGAACCTGGTGTCGAGTGTGTGGAAGGGAGTGGGCAGAGGGCTTGTCTGCTTACCGCTGCTTTGTTGCTCTGTTAAATCCAAGAGAGACCAATTCGTCGACGTCGACGTCGGCGGAGGAGGTGCAGGTCAGATTTCACAGACCGGAATTGCCTCCGAAAAGCACTCTCGGGCTGAGGGGCGTCGAGCGGGTTGTGGCCTCAGACTTCAGACTACGGACTGCGAGCGATCCGCGATTCGCGACGCGAAACTTGAGATTCGACGCGGAGCCGAGGTGCAATTTGGCAAATTGCTTCTCTATCGCCCGCGCACTTGGGCCACGCTGAGCCGTTATTTATTCGAAATTTGATTACCAGCACCACGATAACGAACTGCCGGGGGTGTCTGCGCCTGTCCTAATTGCAGCGACGCCTCGGGCTGACAATTCCGGGAACAATTAAGATGCCTCCAATAAAGCAAAATGTCACGCGAAATTCAGCCGCTGGGCAACGCAACGCAGCGCAACGTAGCAAACGGCGAGGGCTCGGGAGCGAGCGTGCGAACGTGAGAACGCGCGAGCGGGCTTGTCGGAGGCTTGCTGGAGTCTACTGCGGAATCCTCAGACGGAACTGCGGCGAGGTCGGGCGCTGTTTGTCGACTGGTGGAACGCAACAGGCTGACGACGTGAAGACAACTCAGGACTCGTCGCAGCCGTCGCTTGTTTTTATATTCAATGAACGGCGCTCGCGTAAACAAGGACTCGGACCGGACTCGGCAACAAGCACCGAGATCGGTCCGTCCACTCGTGTCGAGTCGGGTCGTGGTGCGAGTGGGGTGCGAGGGGCGGCGCGGTTTCGAGGAGCATGCGTTCGGCGCCACAGCAGGCTGCGTGCAACGTCGGGCAGCCAGCCGTCGTCAGATGTTGCTCGGTCAGGTGTTGCTCCGAGCGGCGAAACGATGAATGAACGCCTGCCCACGCATGTTGCCGGCAGTTGTAAACTTGCGGCAAGTCGGGCCGCGCCCGGTGCCGACGGCGACGGCGACGACCAGTCGCGTCGGCGACATGTTGCGGCAGCAGATGGCGGTTGAGACAAGACCGCTGCGGTGATAAGGACAGCCTTTGTTGGTGATTTTGTTGCGTTGTCCGCAAGTGGTCAGCGGGAACGCGTCCCGGGGCTGACTATTAAAATTGTAATCGCTTTAATTACGGCGGGGGCATGTAATTAAAATGACACTCTTATCGCAATCGTAATGTTTTCCGACGTTTTCGATTACTTTTATTTCAGGTGTGAAATTGCGGGCCCACCCTGGCTCCCGGCTGACTGCCAAACCCACCCCCGCTATGGCCTGACGCCACTGTGACGGCGAGGCTGGCCGTCTGAGACTCCGTCATTACTCTTGTCCGAGCAACCCTTGCCCCGCCAACCATTTGTTATCGACGTGTTCCTGTTCCTGTTCCTGTCTTCCGTTGTCACCACGGGCCGCCGATCACAGGTTGGAGCGAGTGATTGTTCCTGGCCGCGCAGGTCGCCGGCGAGATGTGTGAATTCTTCATGAGGCATCGCGGGACCCGCCCAAGGAGAAGGAACTTGAAACGCCTGCCGCTTCCTCGGGAACGGACAGATTGGTTGTTCCCCCTTCTCCACGGAGCAAGCATTCCATTCATCCAGACTCCTTTAGCTGTCGAAGCTTTGACGCCCAGCCCACTCGACGAAAGTTAATGGATTTGTTTCGGCGAAGGCGCCGAACTCTGGAGGGGCGTGAGACAAGCGTGAATAAGCACGGATTAAACAGCAATGTCTAATGGCCGGCGAGCAATTAGCAGGAGACGTCGACGCATGACGAAGCACGAGCCACTGACATCTCGGGCAAATTATCCCATTCGGACAGAGAAGGCTTTCCAACGATTGTCTTCGCACATCGGCGAACTCCTGGCGAGTTCCTCGCAACGCCCCAAGTCGGATGCTGCTTAGCTTCCGGGCGCTGTCAAAGGATGTCCGAGTTAGCGTCGGATTCCAGGAAGTCTAGTCTAGGTGAGGGCGGTGGAAGGTGTGACGATCTACCAAGCTGGAGCCCTTTACTTCGGGTGGAGGCGAGATTTCCGAGGAATTTAGCTGGGGTCAAATCGGACTCCAGGACATCCATTGTATTCCTCGATCTGCTTAACAAAAACTCAATGACTTTCATTCTCTGCAAATGAACATCATAATTCTGGCGAATATCGACCTGGCGTTCGGCTTTCAGGATCAATATGTTCATCCAAGTTCGCATGAGAAACACTCGGAAACTGAGCCATTGAGCGACTTGGCTTCAGAACGTGGAAATCACAGACGACAGGACAGTTGTGATATCATCATTTTGGACATGGCGCTTCGCAGATGGACAATTGCCACAGGCCGCCGCTGACTGCGGACCCGCGCTCTCTTCGCCGTAGACCTGTCATTTGCTTAGCATGGCAGCGAAGTCCAGTGTCCATTCAACGCTAATTTTCGATTTTGCACAAATTGCAGTCGTGCTGACCCGCCATCCGGACCTCCGAATCAATCTCTCCATTGTAATTGTTGTTGTTGTTCTCGCTGGTAATCCATGGGGTAGTATTATACACGTCGGGGAGCAGTTCCAATTCCATCTGGTCCACGTGGCCCATCTGGCTGACCTAATTCTTGAGCACCACTTGGGCGCCGGCGGAGCGAGCACAGTTTTCGGAGACTAACTTAATTATTCGTATTATTCTCGACGGCCAGGAAGAAGGAGTTGAGTAGTCTGAGCATTGTATCCAGTAATTGTCTCCCAGCCGCTCAGCCGTGAAGAGCCGGAGACGAGAATCCTCCGAATGATTTACAGCGACAGCCACTTTTAATCATTCTATTGGTCATAAACTACGAGATGACATTTGAGGAAAATCCATCGCTCTGGGTCGAAGTCTTCATAAAAAAGACCCACTCTCTTTCCCTTGCTCTGCTCTGCTCTGCTCTTCTCTCCTCACTATCTCTCTCGTTCTCCGTTTGTCTCGCTGGCTGAATGGAGAAGGGATGCCTCGTTTCACTTGTGCTCTCGTTGGCGCCGTTTGTTGCTTGGCAGGGCGGCGAAACTTTAATATTTCGACTGATGGATCTACCATGCATTAAACACGGAGTGCACGAAGCGGCTGCACCTGAAGAAAGTGGCTCGTGAGTTCCCAACCAGCGATTTCTCCGCGCTTCGATAATGGCCAGGGCCATTTCTCTCAGTGAACTCATAATTAATAAGTCAGTAGTTTTCGCATTATGCTATCCTTAGCGCATTGGTTGCCCACAGCAAAGACTCGAACCTCTAGAGATTTCCCGAGGTTTCTTTCTCCCTGTGTATGGCTTTTTCCCGTTTCGAAGAAGCGACGGTGTTCCTGTGGGGAGATCCCTTCGTAGGGGTGGGCGAGTGAACGCCTTCCACAAAAACTATCCTTGGCGAACTGCTTTTGCGTCGGCTCCCGGGCGTTGGCGGGGGCCACTGGACACATCTGCGACCCGCCAAACCACGCCTCGTATGGAGCGACTGACTCGGGGGCCGGTGTGGTGTGCTCGGGTTAAAGCTACAGTAACTCTTCGGGCAGTCACCTCCCATTAATTTGGGGCATTGAAGCATTGTTCAGTGATTGATTTAAATGCTCTCCTCCTCATATGGAAAACTGGGGCCTTGCAAGTGGACCAGGGAATTGTAAGACCCGAAAATCCATAGTTGTCTCTTACTGCTTTATAAAGCGGTTATAAAACAGAATTAAAAAGTTGCGTTTTCATTGGTATCCCGCGCATGTTTTGGCATTTCATGTTTAGGACATTTTGGCCGGAAGGCGGACGCGGAAAGCGAGACGGACAAAGGCCGTCATATCTGGCCACTCGACTCATTTGCAGCTGTCGTTGCGCAAAATTTGCGGTTGCAGCCGGAACACGAATGCGTATTTTTGAATAATCTCGCAATCCGATTTAATGCGGAGCTTATTTTCGTTGGACTTGCGTAACAAGAGCTAGCATTCAATGCCCTAATTCGAAATTGAATGTGATTTGAAGTGAATTGGGGACTTCAATCCGATTTTCTACTCTGACCGCTGTAAATCTCTATCAATATATCTCTTAACAGGAAATTGAAGCACACGGTTTATTGTTTAAATTCTTTATTTATGCTCGCGATCGTTTTTTGTTATTGAAACACGCTTCTGCTCAAGAGATTGTTGTGTGATTGTGTGATCTACGAAAGTGAAAAAAAATACCAAAAGATGTATGAAACATTTGCATTGGGGTCATTTATCTTGCTCAATCCATATACGATCCACATCTCCGATTTTCTTGAATCTCATGTTATTAGTGGAAGTAAGACCGGAACATATCGGAAAATGTACCCTTGTAGAGGAGTAATCCTATCCACCACCAGGTGGCTTAGCAAAGACATGATCCTAGTTCCCTTTCTGAACGCTTCCTCTTAAGAATGTTCTTTCTGAATGCTTTTTTATTTGTTTGCAAAAACAGAAATAAATAAAAATGGCGGATTCGTGTTGTGTACAAGTAAGACTTAACTGGGAAGTTTCAATGTGAATTTTACGAAATTACGTCGCATAAACGGGAATTTTCCGCGGGAGATGCGAAAAATGATCAAAGTCGATTGCGTACAATGAAATATTAGAGCGAGAGTTAATTTAAATATTATTTTCTTAAAAAGTTGTCGAATGAAATTACGTGACAAAGCGAAGAGGCACGTAAAACCGAAGCGGGTCGTTGAAAAGAGCGACAGAGATAGCAGATGCCCCGTGAGAAAAAGTGACATTTTGAAGCGAAGGACTGTAAAGAAAAAGCAAAATTAAAATTTCGGAAAAAGTGTAAAATCTAAAAAAGTTTGACAGAATCGTTGGCATTCAGTATAATCTTAATAAAATGCAATCGAAAAACTATACGCAGCAGAAATAAGAGTTCAAAAACTGGAGACAATCGCCAAGTGACAGTCCAGATTACATATATTAACGCCAGCGGAGCACCTTTGCTCTGGAATACACTTCCTGCATCTTGGCGCTCCAACCATGTCTGGCGGCCGCGATTCGAATGGAAGCGCGAGTAGTGGCTCTAATGGCGTTTCGACGACAAACGCCGGCAACACGCCTACCTCGAGCAGTTCCTCAGCCCTAAATCAACGCTCGCGAGGGCGACCGGCAAAAAAGGCCACTTGCACTTGGTGTGGAGAGGGCAAGCAGCCGCTGCAGTATGTTCTGCCCACTCAAAATGGAAAAAAGGAGTTTTGTTCTGAAACTTGCATAGCCGAGTTTCGGAAGGCTTACAGTAAGGGCGCGTGTGCGCAATGCGACAACGTGATTCGCGAGGGCGCGCCCAACAAGGAGTTCTGCTCCATGATGTGCATGAACAAGCACCAGAAGAAAAACGGTAGCACCCGATATCATGCAAATCACAACAATAATAGCCGCAGTGAACAAGAGCGAAACAAGGTGGCCATGGGAGGTGGTGGATCTTGCACGCCGACGGGGCCGTTTCAGTACGAGAGCTTCCATGTTTTTGATTGGGAAGCTTACTTAGAGGTTTGAGTTTAATTTTTTGCCCAGTATACAACTTTGTCATAATAATGTTTTATTTTACCTTTTTTTAAGGAAACTGGGAGCGAAGCTGCTCCTCCCGAATGCTTTAAACAAGCATTGAATCCCCCCGTCAATGATTTCAAAATTGGCATGAAACTAGAGGCTCTTGATCCAAGGAACGTTACTTCGACCTGCATCGCCACTGTCGTTGGAGTGTTGGGTTCCCGTCTGCGCTTGCGTTTGGACGGAAGTGATAGTCAGAATGATTTTTGGCGCTTGGTCGACTCGAATGAGATTCACACGATTGGCCACTGTGAAAAAAATGGAGGCATGTTGCAACCACCACTCGGCTTTCGCATGAATGCCTCCAGCTGGCCCGGTTACCTGTGCAAGATATTAAATAATGCCATGGTTGCACCGGAAGAGATCTTCCAACCAGAACCGGAAGGCCCCTCGGAGAATCTCTTCAAAGTTGGCCAAAAGCTCGAGGCGGTCGACAAAAAGAATCCTCAACTGATTTGCTGTGCGACAGTTGATGCGATTAAAGACGACCAGATTCATGTGACTTTCGATGGGTGGCGTGGTGCGTTCGACTACTGGTGCAATTACAAGTCACGAGATATTTTTCCCGTGGGTTGGTGCGCCCGTAGTTGTCACCCGATGCAACCGCCAGGCCATAAATCGCGTATGGACTCGAATTCGAGTAAGCACCGTAGCCCACGGCCGCGATACGCATTCATTCAGGAAACGGATGCAATGGTACCGGCTACACCAGTCACTGCTCACTTTCGTACAAACTGCAAGGGCGGGCCATTTATTAGCAGCTCGAAACTGCCTTCGATGGTAACGGGGCCCACACACCAGACGCTGGCGAAACTTTGTCTGCAGGAAGTTCTGGCAGCTAGCACAGATACGCAACAATTGTCTAAGTTACTTTTTGCATTGGAAGGTGATGTGCATATTGTTACGGCGGCGGGGAAGAACTTTACTGTAAGCTTAAAAGTTAGAAGGTAGTCTGAATCTAGTCAGATGACTCATAATTTCTTACTTACAGGTGAAAATACCTTCACAACTTCGGATGAAAGATGACGACAGTTTGGCACAATTTATTGAAACGTTGTGCACTACATGCAGGGCATGTCCGAATTTAATCTCACTACTCCCTGATACAGAAGAATGTGAGAAATGCACACATTCCAAAAAACGACAAATGTCTCAGTCGTCCACCCCTCCTTCGTCTCCTGTCATACCAGAGAAACGTAAACCCCCTTCAGTTACGGATAGCAAGCAAGATTTGGTAAAGCTTTCTCCAACATCTTCGAGTTCAAGTGGTAATGTCGATTCTTCCTCATCAACTCCTACATCTACAACAAATAATGGACAGTCGACATATAATTCTTCAGTGAAAGTAAAACCCGAGCCGAATACCAATGGAAATGGAGTTCAAGTAAGTGAATGTAATAATTTTAACAACCAAAATAATTTTCCCTACTCGTTTCCTTCTAGTCTTCTTCGTCGCAATTGTCTTCTCAAGCTCAGTCTTTACGTCAAATGCGTCTTCTGCATATGGGTTATCAACAAGAAGACTCCAAATTGACGTCTAATACAAATGCAGCATCCTCCTCATCGACAAGTTCGAATGCTAAATACCTGGCTCCTCTTGTGGCGGAAGTGCATCCAGAGCAATCGAATGCCGCTGCCGCAGCCTCATCATCCACATCTTCTTCCATTACATACAAATCTCCATCGACACTATCATCCAGCGCCTCTTTACCAACATCAGTATCCACCCCATTCACCGCATCACAATCAGTTTCATCAACAGCGGTAGCTGCATCTCCTGCTTCTGCAACTTCAGTAGGAGCATTTGCAGCTACCGTACCGGCAGCGGCTTCTATCGCTGGACCTTCAGCATCATCACCTATGAGTACAACTACGGCAACAATTCAGCCGTTACGTACCCATCCAGGTGATTGGTCGATTGAGGAGGTTATACAATTTATTGAATCAAATGACCATTCGTTGGCCGTACATGGTGATCTCTTCAGAAAACACGTAAGTGTTTTGAATATCTTTCATTAGGTCATGAAAAAATATTATTCTAATTTAATACAGGAAATAGATGGTAAAGCATTGCTCTTGCTAACATCCGAAATGATGATGAAGTACATGGGTCTCAAACTAGGACCAGCCTTAAAGATATGCAATTTAGTTAATAAGGTAAATGGACGACGAAATAACGTATCCTTGTAAAAACAGAATTAATTAAGTATACATTAACCAAATACCTTCTCCTAAAGTGAAAACACTTAATACAAGTTAAACGAAAATTGGAAGACAAACAAATGTATAATTAGTTGAACAAAAGTTACAATGAATATTAATGTTGAATTATAAAAACACTTTGATTTTTAGTTTTATTTTTTAATGTTTATTTAAAGAAAATTAAATATTTCGTAGGCATACAAATGTAAAATCTAAATGAATTCAATTTTAATAAATATAAATGTATATTTCTAATCTAAGCTTATAAATTATATAACACAAATTATATATTACTTTGAGGTAACAATTTGTAAAATTTCAGAATAAGTATTAGCTGTATTTAATAGTTTAGTTTATAGTGGATTAATATAATATGTATTATGAAATGAATATAAACATATAATATGCAATAACACAGTGAATATAATATAACACTACTTGATTCTAAAGAAAAAACATATAAATATATCTTTTAAAGATATTAAATAATACACACACAGCTAACAATGCATTATTAGAATGAAATCTCAACTGTTAATTTTGTATATCCCTAGTAAGGCTGCACTTAAATTAAAATTATTAGATTTCACCTATTAAAACATTCGGTTAGAATATATCACAACGTTTGGCACAAAGTAATACACACTATTTAAATTTACATTGAATATGATTTTATTTAAATAAAATTCCTACAACAATGATCCTCGAAAAGTATTTTTTCTTTTATTTCTATTAGGAAAATACATAAACATCTCTTAATCTTTATTTGAAAATATGAATTCTTTTTTTGGCTTTTTTGTCCGATGCCTTTCACCAGATGGGAATTGGGTTAACATTTCTGAATTGTTCTCCCAATTATATATGGAGTGCATATGAAATTAATATATTGCAGATTCTGGATAACGCGAGATCATGCGTTCATAAAATAGATTTTGCGATGCGTCTATTTATCCATATCCATTTGTAAAACTCATCACAATGTTACACGAAACATCAACAAACATAATTCACCCTGAAATCATGATCGTGCATTAAGAAAAAATTAATTAAGGGAATAGAAAAAATAGTTAACGTAATTTTAATTTTGTAGTATAGTAAGAGAAAATCAAGCAAGGAAGTAAAGTTATATTCAACCTGTAAGAAACAAGAAATATATTTATAAACATTGTTATCGAATATAAAACAAACAATACCACAAATATATAAAGTTTTAAAAATAATCTAAATATATATTTAAACACATGAACTTGTATCAAACCTCAATATCAATACATTGCAAATATCAATAGAATTAGTTCGTAATCTACGTATTTCAAATCAGGCCCAGTTAATCCCAGGTATACTTGCAATATACCTCAACGTATTATTGAATACGAATATACTTTCTTCGGTTTCTTTTTGTTCTTGGTTGGATCCGAAACGTTGGCCTCTGTACCCCCTTACTATTAGAATAAACCGTCTAAAATATTGTACTCGACCGTATAAGGAATATACTCACAATCACTATAAAATTACACATTATAAAACGCAAGACGTCAGTTGAATGCATCTAGGACAAATTTAGGCAGACAAAGTGAATAAGTGTGTAAATTAGCGAAATTATCAAACATTTTAAACGGAAATAGTTAAATAAATTGTACATTTCATTTGCATCTTCACAGCGTTCTCTTGTGCACAAGAAAGATAACAAAACCTTTGAGAAATTCTAATATATTTTGTACTGCGTACGGCTTCTTAAGATAAGTTATGTAATTTGAGTAAATTCTTGTATAAATAAACTATAGTCCAACAAACTGTCGTTTATTGCTTCATTGGTCCGAAATCTGCAGGTACCGGAAGCTGTGATCGGTCGGTCATTTGGATAAGGGCTAAAAGGGTTTTTTGCACTTTGTTATAGAATTTCGATGGGAGTTAATTTAAGAGGGAACAATGAAGGAGATCGCCTTATCTTGTGTCCGAAATGAGAACGACAATATGGTATGCGAATAGAAATCTTCTGTCTTAAAGTTAATATTATTTCTCTGTGCAAATCATCCCTCGGCGCGTTATTGATTGAGAGAAATGGTCCGTGCTTACATATATATTTACATATACATTTGTATATACTTGTTGTTTGCATGTTTGAATCCGCAGTCAATTTTATTTCGAATCGAAGCCAGTTGCAGATGAGAACAATTCCTGAGAGTCATCACACTTTTATTAAGATTAATGACGACAAATGAATGATTTATATGTGATGTACATGGATGTAAACCAGGACGAAATGACAAAGTTCCGAATTGCGACGGAATCGCCCCCATGTAGCATCGTGTGACATCACGCCAAGAGATTAAGAGGGACTCCGGAAACTTTTCACAATTCCAACCTAGGGTTCCCCTGTCTATCACAGCCATTCACTGCTTGCGAAATGCTGCATCATGCCCTATTCTCCTCTGGGCTTCAAACGAATGATGCCACTATTAAATAAAAGCGCCTGGAAGTGGGTCTGAAAGGCGGAAGTGCCAGCACGGCAGCGGGCCCACAGGAAATAGAGGTGCTGCAGACGGAGCCGGGACTAGGAGTGTGTTGGAGACTGTGAAGCAGGAAGCCCATGATTTAGGGATAACTCAGGGTCCGTTGGCACAGACACGTTTTGCAACGTGCATCTGTCGGAAGGGAAGGGAGGTGTCCTCAAGCTCTACGACAAGCTTTACGAGATCGAGGTATTCGAAGTAGGTCCCAGTTTTTGCACCGGTCCATTGGCGGCATCTGCTGCGCGGCAGATGGTAAAAGCTGACATTAATTGGAACCTCAGGAGCTCTGGACAAGAGCAAACTCGCATATTCGGAAAACGATAATACGGAAGAGTATATGCTAGTATATCAGGGCATGGTGAGCCTTGGCTGGTTCAAGTGCAGCTTCATCTCCAATGCCGAGGGTTCCTTGAACGTCGAACAGGAAATTGTGGTAAACAAATGAGCATCAGCTCTTTGGACTCCACCTGCAAGCCAATCCGAGGAAGTGGCCGGCTCAATTTACCATTAGCATGCGAGTTCATTGACTCCAAATCCCATTAGTCGCCTTTAACATCGAATGCCATGGGCGGGCAACAGCCGTAAATGCGTTTTTTTCGTGCGGTGGCTTTCGTCAACAAGGAAGAGCAAGCGGAGTCCTTTCTGGATAAACAATATGTGGCGAAACAATGGACCGACGAAGCGCCCGCCAAACGTGTCCACGAATATGACAGATGAAAGGACCATCTCCAGGAGGAGCCCAGTCCGTTTCCCCAGCCCATCTCGCTTCCCCACTCATTGTCAGCACTTTTCGAGCTCTTGTTGTGTTTGTGCACTCATGCATGGGTGGGCGACGTGCAGACCCGGGACCGGGCACAGGTGCCGCCGAGGTACGGGGTACAGACCTCGTTAGGAGCGGCAACTGTTTGTTTGGTTTTGCTCATTTCCGAGAAAAGTTTTCCGGAATGTTTTGTGAACGGAGATGATATGGCAATAGTTCCACATTGATGATAGAACGAGTCCATGAAATGACTAAACTTCTTGTTGGGCCTTCAGGGGGCCTTTAAATTCGCCAGTTGCAATGTCAGGCTAGCCGAACGAATCCTTAGGGCCAAAGCCCAAGAGTTCGATTAACAATCATAGCGAATTGATATTAAATCGATGGCAAAAACTACTCGCATAAACTCTCGAACATTCCCTTAAATGAAGGACGAAGCTAAGGTCTGTCTATTGAATCTTTTCAAAATTCGGGCAGGTCACTCACAAACTACAAATTCCGTGCATGTGTGAGGAGTCTTGGTCGACAATGAAGACGTTTCACTTACCAGAATCCCATTAGCGTGGACTGCAAATGGGGGCTAATGCTGATTTAGCTTAGTGGAAGGCATTACTTAGAAGATTATGCCGTTTCCTGTACGTTGGCTGCGAACCGGAAGAGGCATATTCAAATGTTCCACTAAATCGAAATGGCGGCGTGCTGCGGTTCCGTCATTCCGTTGCCGATTTCGGTGTAAAGGAGAAATTCCAGCACAGCGTCGGGGAGGAGAGAGTCGCAGATGTGTTTAATTGAGTTCAAAATAATCCCAGAAGAGCTGCACAAAGCGAGTCGTTCAAATGCCTGGCAGTCGCCTGCGAAAGCGCTCAGTCAGCACGACTTGGCCGGGATGGAGAACCGGACGCGGGGCAGCGAGCGTTTGTTTGGATGCCGCCCCCTTTAATTAAAGTTTAACAATGAGACGGCGAGACCAGGTGTGGGTGTCGGGTGGGATTTTCGGACAGGCATCCCAAAAAGGTTGAGCTCTAGCCGCTGAGCCTTTGTTTGCCATGTGTTTTGTGTTTCCACTTCGAGGCGAATCTGCTGGGTCGAGCTCTGCACCACCTTCGATAAAAGGTTTACGGCGGCCTTCTGCCAATGGACCGACCGCCGAGAAACGCTCCGCCCAAAATTAGCTGCTCTGCATGCCTACCAAGTGATGTTTTGGTGGCCGCAGGTCCACCGACATTGGCGCCTCATTTTCCTCATTTAACGCTCACTGACGCACTCGGCGCCTGCACCCGTCCGGCCGGAGCCCAATCTTGTCGCAAATTTGTCCCATCGGATCTGATTTCGTCCTGCGACTGCGACGCGTTCGGGCCCCCCATGCACTATTTATTAAGAGCGGCCACAGTGAGTTGGGCATGCGGCCCGCCTCCGACGTGGACGCCATTCGCTCGTCCCGGTGCAACTCGCGAAGGACTTCGCTCTTCGCCAGATGGCCGCGCGACTGCGAGTTCGACACTAGATTGCGCGTCCGCCGCTGCTTCGTGTGGGAATTGATGACTAGCGAGGAGTCGGATAAGGATCTAATACAGGGTCGGCGGAGCTGTTTTGAACACAATGACACCTCGATAGTGCGATGACTGCACTGGTCACTGGACCAGCGACGCGATGGAGGTGCGAGGTGGTGGCCAGGCACACCCAGCCAGAGCGGGGACATTTGGAATACACATCCGTGACGGGTCGGCTCCATTGTTTGGGGATGGCCTTCGAGCCTCCCATCGACCGAATGACACGTTTTGCCGCTTAAATCCAGTTAGACGAGTGTAGTTCGTAAATAAAAGAGGCCTATCGGCAAATGCAACGACCGCGTCGCCGCCCCGCCCCCGCTGGCGACACGTAAGCCCTGCAGCCGGGGCTTAGTGCGCGGACCCGCCCCTCGGCCTGCCCTCGCGACGGTGCGTGCGCCGGGCGAGCACCTCCGCCAGGGGCCCTTGTTAGCCGCTTTATTGATGCGAAATGGAAAAGGCCAATTTTCGAATTCCGATCTCGAGTGTTGCCAACAATGCAGCAGCGGAGGCGGGGCTGGGTGCGGTGCTGGGTCGCAAGCTGCAAGGCGGCCGAGAGGCAGCCCCAGAGGGGCTTCGGAATGTTTAAATATTTCCCGAATTTTCGGTTTTAATTTATGGACGAGGCAACAGTCCTGCCGGTCCAGAGGACTCCTGGCAACAAGCTCGAGGCGGGCTTATCTGTGTCCGCATTGATTTTTCATCTGCCGGGGGGCGAAGACGAGTCGACTGGCAGTGTGTGTGTGTGAGCGTGCTTTATTACTAGGCGCAAGGCCCATTGACGACGCACCGATGTGTGAAATGGGACTTCGGCGCCCGAAAGGATTTGCGACTAATTGGTGTTTCACCATCGCTGAACCTTAAAGGGTCCACGTCCACGCCCGTTCAGGCCCGACTCCAGTGGCCCTGATTGACGAGCCCTCAACGCCCCATCCGCCGGTTGTTGAGTCCAAAATATGTTGTTTTGAAATCAATTTGCGTGTGATTCTAATGAAACATTCCTCCGGCGCTACGCCGACGTCCTGATGTCGTCCCCGGCCACGCCACACCCCGGCCCACCCTGCCACGACGCAATGAAATCATTAACATTCCGCAGCTGGCAGCCGCACAAAGCTTCGGCAGGGACAGCTCGACAACAACTGTAATTACAACAGCAACTGCAATAACACTAAAGTGAAACAATTACCGGACAGGGGAGGGTCGGAGCGGGGCGGGCTCAACAATGAGCCTCCACATTGCACTGGGGAACCGAAGTTCGTGGGCTGCTCTCTGTTCGATTCGCAATAGATGTGGGCCGTCATGTCGGGGCTACACTGAAGGAAGTCGGCCGACTTCCGACTGCTCGACTGCTCGTGGCCCACAACCGACCGAGAAGTTTCAGGAGT
The DNA here is from genome assembly GCA_947389925.1 of Coelopa pilipes. Taxonomy (NCBI): domain Eukaryota; kingdom Metazoa; phylum Arthropoda; class Insecta; order Diptera; family Coelopidae; genus Coelopa; species Coelopa pilipes. The sequence goes on from OX376697.1 coordinate 6,844,767, forward strand.
CTCAGTAGCCCGGTGCCTCCATCGGTTTGGCTTAGTGTAGGCAGCTCATTATAAACCGATCATAATGGCTATTCCAGCCGTTTACTGAAGCGCGCACACGTATTCCTCAGATTGTGTTCTTGTGATTATGAACAATGGCACAAAGGACGAGGCCGCCTCCTCCCCCTGGCCGCAAGTGGGTGCAGGGAGGCGGCGGGAGGAAGGTGAGAGTGAAGTAAGGAAATCGACTTAAATTGTGGCGACGGCTGCCGCTCCCTCCCTGGCCGTGTGGGGTGTATTGGTGTCTAGGGGAGGGCTGGCTAATAGACACGGACACCCACACAGCCATCACGTAGGTCGGGTCGGCAACAGCAACAGTTCGGGGCGGGTGGGGCGCCGGAGCCTGCGGCGGTGTCGGAAATTGCTTCGCCCCGGCTTGCATCGGACCGACCAGAAGCCGATAATGTCGGCGTTGATGGCAAGTGTGCAGCGGCTCCTCGCAGCCACCGGCCACCGTTGTTGCCGGTGCCGCTGCTGCTGCTGTGGTCGGCTGGTCGGCTGGCGGCCATGGCGCTGGCAGCAGCTGTTGCTGTTGCTGTCGTTCGTTTTTTAAATCAACACTCCGCACGTGTGGCTCGGGCTGGGGCGGTCGCTTGTTGTGCTTGGAGCGACGAGCGGGTGAGACGAGGCAAAGTACAATCAATGGCGAATAACAATCGTATTTGCTCCGGGCGGCACCCGAGGCCCGGCAACGCCCAGGACTTCGTCGGAACTCGCGGTATCCGTTTCCCAGTTCGACCCGGACGCCCTCCCGCCCCTCCACCAACTTTCTCGAAGAGTCATTCGCGTGCCGTTTGCAAAATTGCTTAAAACAATAAAAGTAACTGCAGCTGGCTCCCCTCTGCCGCCCGGCCCATGCCCCGCCCCCCGTCGAGCCGCACTCGAGCCACCTCACGCCGACTGCTGGCAAAGTTTTGCTCTCAAGCGCGGGGAACAATTACTTTATTCGAAAAGTTGGCGAAGACCCGCGGCGCGCTCCATCACCCCTCCCGCCCCGAGGACCCTCGTCGCGGCGGAATCCGCGGGTGCCGGCAATGAAAAGTTTATTATTTGCCGAACAAATTCGCGCAGTTGTTTAGGAAAAATAGTCGGCCGGGGCTCGGGGCTTGACAAACAGGTGGCAAGTCTTGCGCCCACCAGTCGCGCGGAATGACTTCAGTTTCATTCGACTGATCCTGCGATTGTCTTGTGTGGGGTTCGTCCCGCCTCCTGAAGGACTTGCCTCAGGCATCGTCGCGCTGGCAGGGACAACAAAGTGGTGGCCGAGATGACTGACTTTTTCACTGGAAATCAATAGTGTCTGAGAGACTCCTTCTTGGATGAGCCGCATGCGAACGTTTCGTTCGGAGCCTGTGGAGGGAGCCCACCGGTAGGACACCGACCGGCAGGGCTTCATAAATGGAGCCCGGCCTGCGAGGCGGATCTTCGTGAGACAGCAAAGAATTCGCGCTCCTGAGAGACAAGTCTAAAACAAAACCCGCAATGCGCACAAAAACCTCGGTGAGGCGGCGCCCCGACTGCTCGGAGGACATGAGGGATATGGTGGAGATGCCGGGGATGAGGAGCTGTGGACATGTGGGGAGGAACGAAGTCAACCCTGCGCGGAAGCCGGGCGCCATTTGTTTTGTTCGCCAAACAATGCCAGCGGACGGCGGGCGGCCAGGGCGAGTCGTGCGCTGAGGGGCGGCGGCGAACGCACGATTTGTCATGCATACGTGGACACCGAAAATTCCCGAAGAAAAACGCGCGAGTCCTTCGAGGCCGATGCGGGGAGCGCGCTCTGGAACTACGTTTCCAGTCACATTTCATGCGCGATTGCACAAAGAGCCGCCAGGATGACTCGCCGGTCTGCCCAACCTCGCCGCCCGCTCCTTTGACAGCCAACACGCATGGTGGCCGTTGTTGCGGGAGTCGCCACCCGTGTGGCTCTCCGAGAAGACTGGAAGACTAGTCCTCGCAACTCCTTGGCCGGGCCGTCGCAGGACGCTCTGAGGAGCCACAAATCGCGCCGAGCAGGTGCATCCAAGTGAGAACCCCCTCCGATGCTGCTGTGCTGTCCCATTACCGAAGGACGGCTCCTCGGTGAAGTGGAGTTGGTGAATTTGGCCTCTCATGCGGAAAATCTACGTTTTCAGCACATAAAGCAATGAGATGTTTGTTGAACACGGTTAATCTCACTGTCGGAGGGACTTCGCGGTTGCCTGCGAAGACCCGCCAACCCCTCCTCGCAGCTCGATGACGAGGTCCGTGCTCGGGTTCGGCCCGGGTTTTCTTGGCGCCTCTCTGTCTCTCACTCATCATCATCGCGGTGCATTGGGCTCCCAGGACGCCTGCTAGTAGACTGGGTTAAGCCCTTGAAGAGCTGATTGCGAATTCCGGTGGACGCCGTCCCGCAGCGGCCTCGCCGTCCCACTCGGCCACCTGCGACTCCGCAGTCCTTGTCTTGGATGTGTCGGGACTCTGCCGCATCGTATTAAATTCCGATTTGATTTGCATGTTCGCACTTGGCACGAGGAGTTCGTGCTCCGTGGAGGACGCGACTCGTCCCCGCAATAAATAACACCATGAAAATCAAGTTAGGATAATTTATTTCCTCTACATTCGGGAAATAAAGCTCGGGCAAAGGACCTTGTGATACAAGGGGTCGGGCGCCGACGTCGGGACCCCGAGGGCATTAATATTCAGCATACGCGTCGCCTCGCCTCGCCTCGCCTCGTGGGTCGCCCTTTCCGTCGCCGGGCCTGTCGCGCCCTGGCTCCAGGCGTCGCCTGCGCACTCCGCCCTCTCATCCCGTGGCCCGATTTGCGAACCGAGCTCGCGCCGCAATTACACGCGATTTGCTGCACATCACAGGGAATCGGAGACATTTCTCGGTTCGCAAATGCCACTGACCGGGAGCATGGCCGTCGTGGTGGGGACCCGGACTGGCAGCCGAGCACTACGATGCACGATTGCAGCTTTGATAATGTGGACAGCAACAAATTGGTAAATATATAAATGTAGTAGTGACCTAGTCTGTGTCTGTGTTTATGCCCACAGAGGGGTCGCGATTTCTGCCCTGCCGACCATGGCCTAGAAGGGCTCGCGGTCCTGGTATTTGAAACCAGACAAAAGGCTCAAATGAAGATGAAGAAGGTGTAGTTTGTCTCGTTCTTACGGCAACTCAGAAAATCAGATCCATCAAAATAATTCATGGGAGTACCAAAATCGAAAAATTCGAAAGTCGCCAAAATCTAAATAAATCGCCCTTTTCAGTCTTTGAATTTCGTTTGCGGAAATGCTATTATAATAACCAGGCTCTTCGTCTAAAACAATAAATTTTAGGAAATTGTCCGGCATGGCCCAGGTCATCATGGTAATGGAGACCTCTGGTCTCTATATGTATTCGCAAATATTGACTCCGTTCGCCACAATTTGTTATAAAATGCGGTTCCAGTGAGAGCCGACGGATCATCTGAAAATTTGGGCATAGTTTATTCACAATTCCCCCATTAGCGGCATCCAATTTAATTCAAATACTTCGGCATCCGGCGAGCGGTCGGCAACGGCGTCCGGGGCGACACGTGGGCGTGCGACTGTTTGGTTGTCTCTGCGAGTGTGTGCGAGATTTATTGGTTTAATGAATTTTCGCAAATTGCCACACACTGCAGTTTGGGCTTCGTGCATCAGGGCGTATGGGGGAAGCGGGCGTGGCGTAGTCACAGAGCACGATCGGCAGGCATTTCGGACCGAACGTGCTCGTTCTAATTGAGCCAATGTCCACGGGGACGAGGTCCGGTAGCATTCTTGTCCGACAGCCTCTGAAGTGGGCTTCCTTGGGCTCCACTCTATTCGCCGAACGGAGGCCTCCTGGGCGAGTTCTGACCATTGAATACGAGCAAATCGAAACTCGCGGTCCCGCGGTTCCGCGGCGCTCTGGGCGGCTGGTGACCATTTGAAGCGCTGGCACATGATGGAAATTTTTCATGGTTTTTGCTCTGGGGCACGACGTGTTTGGGAACCCGGCGAACCGAAAGCACTTCCGAAGCTTAATTTGCAATTTATCGCTTTGACAAGCGTTGTTTTGCAGCGCCCAAATGCGGCCGTCTCTCGAACTCCATTGGATTGACTTCGCGTCGCCATGGTGTCAACCCAACTCCGGTGGCATTGACAGGCGAGGGCCCTAGGATGACGAGGATGGGCTTCGGATCCCGGCCAGTCAGGAGCTGCTTATTAGGACTTACAGCTCAACGCCCTGGGCCTCCGCTGCTCCGCTTCGAAGGGTTCACTCGACATGCAAATCTAGTTACAGTCGTCGATGGAAAAGAGACAAGAATCCGACAGGATTCGCGGAGTTGGACTGCGAGGACTTGAGGCGTCTGGCACGTGGAAGCCGGCACATGTGAGAGGAATTACTTTTTATTGGGAACCCGCTCGGCGCGAGAGCCGCTAAAAATAAAACGCCTACGAATTAGCATAAATTTAATTTACTCGGCGCGGATTCGATTCAAGGTGCCTCCGAAATTAAATAAACGCGGGATAAATAGTGGGAAATAAAACCGAGGAACGCGGCCCTCCGGGCTGACGATTGGGGCAACTCATTTGCATATCCTGGGCGCGGCGTCGGCGGCGTCCTTGGGCGCTGGGCGGACGCGGAAGGGTCGCGTCCCGTTGGCTTTTTATTATTACGTTTTTGTAGGAACGATTTCATCGTTGTTGTTGTTGTTGCGGAGCTAGATGCCGTCCCTGGCGGCAGGAGCAAGTTATGATAATTCGAGCGAATCCGAGCCGATTGTTCTCGAAAGCCCCGCTCGGCCCGGCGGCTGGAAGGGTTGTGTCCTGGAAAGGGAAGCAGCGGGAAGAGCGGTTCTGAACACAGTTCAGTCCATCCACGCCCAAGGGCTTTCTTCGGGCCTGCTAAGTGCGTTCTGCACTCGTCACGCAGGAAACTTGAACAGTTTTGGAGCGGACCGAATGAGGGAAGTGGAGTAATAAATAACTAACGATCCGATTAAATCCCCGTGAGAACTTGAAGCAGCCAAGGTCAGGGCTGCAGCCGGAGCAACTTTGCCCAAGTTCTCTCAGGGAGGGAGAGATTTCTCCTCGCCCACTCACACCCCCACACACCAACGCCTCCACCCACGGGCCCACACAGCCCTCCGCCGTCAACTCTGCGTTGGCGACCCCAGTCCGGTCGTCGCCGAGTTGCCGCGTGGCCCCTGGCCGCATCTTATCTGCGACGTCTCCATCATCGCTCCACGGCCGCTCCGCTATCGGGGTCCTCGTCACGGCCCCTCCCCGCCCCGCCCCTTCGCAATCAGGCACAGAGGCCGCCAGCAACAGCAACAGCCTCCGCAGCCTCCGCCCTGCAGGCCTGCGGCTGACCTCAATTAAGGAGGCGTCAAGTACCGCGTCCCCCGGCGGCTCCCCGGGGAATTCACGCATTCGTCCTCGCCGCCGCTGGCTGTTGCTCGGACCCATCCGCGGCAGGGCGCGTGTCCTGCGCCATTCCGCAATCGCAGTCGCGATAAGGCGGCCCTCTATTTCGGCGCTTTAATGACGTCTTCTGGCAGGACGATAAGAGAGATAGTTCCCCTGGCATTAGTGTGTCGGCACGTCGTGTTCTCAGGTTCCCGGCGCTTCCTTAACGGCCATCGCCACAAGAACCGGGCCGCGGCAGCCGCTTCGTGGCTTGCACTCGTCTCCTAATGACGCCCACCCTACGCCTGCCTCGTAACGACGGCCCGCGATGGCATCCGCCGCTGGATTCTTGTGCGACGCTGCCATGCCGTAGTTTTCACATTTGCACCGGAGTGAAGTGGAAAATTCTTCCTGCCGAGGACTCCGGAACTCGCCGACACGCAATAAGGCATTTGAAGGCGAGGACGAACGGCGCGCGGCCCGCTCGGTCTTTCACGTAGGGATGCGCTGCGGATCCCGCGCGCCCTCGTAATCCGGCCGGCCCACCGTCTTCGAACGGCACCGAGCCGCTGCATTGTTTCGTAGCAAGTGGGAAAATTCCCAATTGCGTTCGTCTCCTCGACGCGGTCCTTGATCAAGAGCAGGGACGACCAGGATGCACTCACGCACCGGGCTCGGCGTCGGGAGCTGCAGCCTTCGAGTGTTGATTACACGCTGGCACGCTTCAAACTTTTCCAATACGGCCGGCCGAGTGCTCCTTCTTCTGGCCAGGCCTCGGCGAGGACGGGCGGCGGACGGACGCCGCCCGCACCCGCACCCGCAAGCAAAACACAACTATTTGAAATATTAAGCGAAACTTTGCGAACACATGTGAAACCGCTCACCCACACACACACACACACACCCAGTCACCCAGCCTCAGGCTCGCTGGGTCGACAAGGGGCGAAAACCGAAAATTAAAACGTCGTATTCTGGGAACCGACGAGGGCTGAGTGAATGGCGTTTAGTCAAAGGTCGACCTCATGTCGGCAAATAAACCCCCGGCGTCCCAACAACGACCGCAGCAGCTCCCGACAACCCTCGCCTCCGTCACCCAGGACGCCCTCGAGTTGGAACTGTTTCAGGATTTCGCTTTCGTTGGGCGCCAATTAAATGAGTTTCACTTCCGGTCCGTCGACGCCCCGCTTCTCAATTAGAGCTGCGCCATTGAGCGCCTGTTGGAATGTGGCCCGGTTCCGTCCTTGCGGCGCGCGGACGGGCTTCGACCGAGCCGAACCGACTGAGCCGAGCCGAATCTAAATCCGGCATGGCTCATTGTCTCCGGGCCAAAGCAAACAGATACAGAGGCCGGCCGAAGGGACCGCCCGGCTAGGGCAACTCGCCAGGTGGCGATGGGCCGAACCAGTCGACAGCTCTGAAATGACCATGTTTAAACCTCCCCACTATGCATCGATAGACAAGTGAGCCGTAAGGAGCCGCTTGAATGATGCAGGGAGTTGCTTTCAGTCCCCTCAGTCTCCCCGCATCCATTTGGGAACTCATTTATCAATAGTCTCGACGCGAGTTCATTGATTGCCACTGCTCGGGACCCGCGGATCCGCCGACAACTTCGCATCGAGCTGTCGGCGTCGATCCCGATACCGAGTCGCGTCACTGCGTTCCAGGGCTCCCCGTGCCGCACCAGGGACTCAATCGCCGTCTACGGGCTCGCCATCGACTGCGGCCCCGATTTTGCATGCGACCCGCTTCCCTCGTCGCTTCAGAAGCACTGGCGGGGCTGCGAGGGGGCCCAAGCGAAATAAACGTCGTCTTCCGCTGCGCTGCTGATTCCGGCAGTCGGTCCCCGTTGGCGGTCGCTGGCCCCGCTTCCGGCGCGTTTTATTGTCGTCGACGGGGACGGCATCATCAGCGCCGGGATGCTACACACACACATGCACATGTGTACGTCGTGTGCGCCCCAGCGGAAGCAGGTTCCGCGAGTGGGGGGAGTGGGCGACTACCTCGCGGTTTATGCGAATTTAACAACTGGGCCCTTTAAGGAGTGGCTGGGTTAGTGGAGGCTCTCCCGATCGCCCGTCCTTGGCCGGGGCCCCGGCGGTTTCTGCCACGGGGCATCCGCGCCGCATGCTCCTCATTTCCGCCGGAACGTCCTTGCAGTTGGGAAACGCAATCGACAGGGCGAGCCACAGGCGACGGCCAGCAGCGACCCACGACGGCCAGCTCGCCCTGCACTTGACGCAGTTGAGTCCGCTCTCTCTCTCTGTCGCACATCCGGCCCCCCGGACAGGGCGTGTCCGCGCAGAGGTCAGGAAATCGCAGAGGTCCGAGGCTAGAGAGATTACGCGGATGTGCTTCCGATTGGGTGGGGGCGGGTCGCGGGCCAAGGACCGGGGACCTTCCTTCGGTTCGCCGGCGCCCACTGGGTGCACCGACCGCCAGCTCCGATGCGAGCGGAATCCATCCAGAGGGCATCCATTGGATCCTTTGCTGGAAGTGCATCAAACGCGCGGCCCGACTTCGGCCCTCCCTCGCCTTGTGACGGTTGGAAAGTGGCGGGCTCGGAAGGTGTTTGCCTGGCGAGGGAAGGGTGGGGAATTCGAAATTTATGTGTCACATCGCTAGAAATACGACTCTGTTTGGCGCCATAAATATTTGCCCCCAGCCACACACCCACACAGACACAGGCCGGCGTCAACTCGCATCTGCAGCAACATGTGCACGCGTCAAGAGCGCTCCGAGGTCGTTCAACCGCGCGTCTGACACTCACAGTGGCAACAACGGGGCCGTGGTCGTGGTCGTGGTCGTGGTCCTTGTAATGCTGGGGCAGGACCCGAGCGGGTCGGAGGGCATCGAACGCGATCGCCGCCGCAGCGGGCACGGGGACTTGGTTTTCTTTCGCCGCCGCCCGCTGACCGAATCGGGTCAACAGCAACTGTTGGAAGAGTCGGTCGTTCGCGGGCCCGCTCGAGCCCATCGAACTATCGGGGCGATATGGCCCACACACCTGCGGCATCGGGAGCCGACTCGCGAGGGCTGGTGCGCGAGGGTGCCTGTGTGTGTGGGCCACACACACGAGCCCGCTGATATCAGAGTGCGCGGCAGGCGGAGCGGCCGAGGCGGGCGATAATTTCGCGCTCCGTTGTTGGGAATAAGCCACAGAACGCTCAGTCACACCCCCACGCTGAACAATACCGACTCGCACACACACACACACCAGTGGGAGTCCCTGGTGGTGGCGGGGCCGCGGATGGCCACGGGTTAAGCGCGCAATTTTGCGCTTCATGTGTCCGCGGATGAATTCGCAAACTTGGCCGGGGCCGGAGCCGGAGCGAGAGCCCTTCGCCGGCGTATTCGGGCGCGCTTCCGCCGGGAAATCGCGACTTAGCCTCTCGATTTGGCGGTCGCCACGGCGGCGCGCGGGCTGGTCGTGGCTCGTCTGACATTTCATTGTGAACTTTTCGCATTTCAACATCTCGCACATTCCCTGAATTATTAAAACGCTCCTCTGCGTCCGTCTGTCTTTCCGTCTGTCCGTCCGTCCCTCCTTCCGTCCGTCCGTTTGTCCGATTGTCGGCTGGAATGGAGCAGAGTCGCGTTTTTGCCCGCGTGGCTGGGAACAAAAGGGAAGATTTACGCCGATGGCTCCGTTCGCCGAACTCGGCCGCGTCTCCATTGAGACTCCTCCGTTGCATTCCGCATTCCGCACACCGCTCCGGTCGTCCGGCGCCCTTATCTGGGATTTCGTGGTACTTGTAGATTGTAGATTGAAACTGTAAAAATTATCTGGCGACAGTTCAAAAAACTCTTCAGGGCCCTTGGCAAGAAGATAAATGCCGGCGAGCGAGTTTGTGCAGCGAGTGGCGTCGACCCGAACTCGAACTCGAACCTCTTTGAACACATCTTCCGGGAGCGCGCCAACTGCGAACTACGAGTCAAGCCCCGGCCCTCCGAACCCGGCCCTGGCCTCGCCCCAGTGTCTTCCGGCGCTCGGCGCGTCCTTTGCGGGTCTGTGCACGAGGCAAATAAACGTCTGAGGACACTCTCGCAAACAGGAAATCGCATTCGTGAAATTTTCGGGAATTGATTTATATCCTTTTTGCGGTCTGCCCATCGCCGTGCACCGGCTCCGGAACCGGCTCCGACACCGGCCCCAGATCACTGGGCGGTGGACGGGGGACGGCGAGGAGTCGAGGAAATAAAAACGGGAGCGAGCGGAGAAAAATCGAACAGGATGCAAAGAAATGGCAAGTCATCTATCTGCGTCGTTCAGGGCGCTGCTCCGGGCCACCGCGTGTCTGTCGCATGTGACTCGGTGTGTGTGTGGGGTGGGGTGGGGTGGTGTGGTATTCGCTGGGGCAACCCCCACCTGCAAGACGACGAATCCGAGCAGCTCCGTGGCCAGAGCGCCATAAACCGAGGAACCCTGCGGTTTGTTTTCCACTTAGATTCCCAAGAAGCGCTGGCGACGATGCACCGATCGCCCTCGAGTCGTTTAGCGGAAGCCCTGGTCGTAGTTCGGGGTTGGGGCGGGTGGCCAACGGGGGGGAAGGAGTCCGCTTGCCAGGTGAAACCCGTCCGACGTGGTGTCCGTCCTGTGTAGGAGTGCACGTGTGTGTGTGCCTGAGTTAAGAGCTCGATAAATCACCGTTACCCAAAGCCGTCTGCAATGTTTATGTCGTCGATGGCGTCTCCTCGTGACGAAAATCGACAACATTGATATATTACGTTACATCCCCCCTCTCGCTGGCACCCCGCCGCCCATGGGTACAGGGGACTTTTCGGCTTGCGTCGTCGGCTCCGATTCGAGGGCGAGCGAAGCGTCCCGAAGGACTGCGCGCCTGGAGCGGCCTAAGCAGGGGCGCCGCATCCCAGGCGGGCGGGTGGCGAATTCCTCCTTGGCGCTGTGGTGCTTTTTCTTAATTGAGTGCTCCTCCGGCAACTGCAATCATCATAATTCAGCCGAGGAATTAGCAGCAACGGCAACTACAACAACGACAACAACGACAACGACAACGACGACAATGAAGACAACGACAACGACTGCGACTACGACCACGACCACGGCAACAGAATCGTGTCGTATCCTCAGCCTCTGCTCAGCCGTAATGAGCATTAGGGAAATTTCATTAGCAGCAGATAAATATGCACAAAGCCAACACACATGCACACAGCGACACACTCGCATCGGCTCCCGACTCGACTCAGCTCGGCTCGGCTGACGCACAGACATGCGGACAGACAGCCAGACAGACAGACAGCCCCATTCATCGCCACTGGTTGCGCATGTGTGCGAGCGAGAGTTGGTGTGTAATTGCAGAAACGTGAGCCCGGCTAAACGGGCACGTGCGTGTGAGCGAGAGCGTGTCGGGGTTTTGGATGTACATTTGCTCCGGTTGGTCCTTTAACGGCTGTGCATGTCTGTAGGGAATTGAGCAATAAATCCGCATGTGGGTCCCCGAGACTCCGTTCGAGCCGCGCCCGGGACGACGCAAAGTCAGCGTCAGCGACTGTCTCTCTGCGTCAGTATCCATGGAGAGTTATCCACTCGAAGAGCAATAAAACAATTAGGTCGCTCGCAGATACCGGCAGGACCACAAAGCGGCAGGACTGGATCTGCCTATTTTACAGTCTGGACCTCCAGCCAGTGCAGCAGCCGACATTTAACCAATCGAGATCGATCCATCCTCGCCATGATTCCAGGATCCATCTCTCGCCCACTGGAAAGGAGCGGTGCACGGGGACCTGATCATCGCCAGAGGAGCTGGGGTTCGTAATTGACGATGAATGTAGTCCTTGCCCATCAATGCTGGCCTCGCAGTTCCCAGGAGATGTAGGAGTTGGCTCTTGGGGAACGATTTTCCCGAAAGAGTTGTCGCGAAGTGGTGGACGCCGACTTAGGAAGGCATCTCCGCAGCCGAGTGCTTTGGCCTGTATTCAATTTGGTCGACAATTAACCAAGTTTGCGAGCAGCACGAAGCACAAGGAAATAATTGCATCAAACAGAGGGAAGGACCAGGAAGGAAGCTGCCGAATGAATATCAAAAGAAGTCCAGATAAAGTTTCGGCGCTGTGTGGTCGCTCGTTCCGGCGACGCAGAACCATAAAAAACACAGCACCGAGTCGCAAGGGCTCGGGGGGCGAGCGGTGAAGCCGAAGTTGCACTTTAATTGCGGACTGCTGACCACGTTTGTTGTTCCCGTCTCGACCACTTTCCGACACTCCCCACCGCCCGGCCGCCCGACCACCCGGCGGATGGACGTGTTTGGCACGAGCCGGAGCCAGCGGCCCGGGCAACTTTGGTGTCGCTAATGAGACGGAGCTCTGATTGAGTTTCGGCGGGAGAGCGAAGACGGATAATTAACAGCGAGACTCACATGCCATGGAGGACGGTTTATTCTGGGGAAACCCCTTGGGACGGAACCCACTGGGAACTGGAGCAGCTCGATGCGCCCGGTCCATCCGATTAAGCAGGTCCGGGCATTAGCTGCGAATGGCGGACCGCCTTCCCTCCGACGCGCGCCAGGGTCCTTCGTCCATTCTTCGCACTACTTCGGTCGGGTCCTTCTGAGCTCCTCGCCGGCGCTCGCAGTGCGCTCGGATAATGTTGTTTCCTCCGGGCCACCATCGACAGCGCCAGCGCCCGCCACCCGTTCCCCGGCGCTCTTATTCGTCCTTCCGCGTAATTTTCTTTTCAATTCCATTTAATAATTCTTAATTTTATGGCAGCTGCAGGTCGGCGAGACGAGGCGAGGTGGCGGAAATGGGCTTCTCGCTCGCACCGCTCCGCTCCGGCGCCCTCCCTCCTTCCGGTCGGTTGCGGTCCGCTGCAGGGCCGGGAAAGTTCGCCCTGCGTCCGGGCCTGCGACTGCGAGAGTGCGTGTGTGGCGAAGAATCGGTGCGCGAGAGCGCAGAAACTTCTCCGGCCACTCGGTGTTTGCGGGAGCGGCCGTAAATAATGCAGGCGTATGTGTTTGTCTCGGAGTCACGCCAACGGCCTGAAGAACGACTTGAGTGCCCGGATTTGTTGCAGCTCCCGCAGCGGGTGCGTGTGCTTTCGGCCAAATTAGATTTACCGCTGCAATTTGCGCCCCACCCCCAGTCAATAAATCCGGATCCGAATCCAACCTGGATCCAATCCGAGGGCAGAAGTTTCCACTCGTTAATGAATTCCTAAATCATCTCCACGGCGCCGAACGACGCGAACTCGACTCGGGTTATTTATGAGTTTGCTCCACCCCGACCGCCGGCCCCGGCTGGGCTCCAGGGCTTCGTGGCGGCCCCACACCGCCCGTCAATCGGCAATGACTGGGCCCTCCTCGACGGCCTAAAGACTTCCGTCGACACGTCTTCCCCCAGTTTCCGGCCGCCGCGCCGCGCCGTCCTCCAGCGACGAAGTTGATTCAACTTTCTCATCTGTGTTTGCAACAGATAAGGAGTCCTCGCCCTCACCCTCGCCCCGCCCCGTCCCGTCCCCGACCCTGGCCCCAGTCGCGGCGCGAGACACGTCGGCGGCTCGATTCGCGGACGATGGAGACGTTTGCGTTGACAACGAAAGGAAATTCATCAACGATTGCGAGCGGATCCGCTGACGAGGCACAGACACAAAATTGCCAGCGGTGGGTGGCCGTCGTCGTGCCCAGGAGTTCCGAAGTCGGTCGCTGCGGCTCCGATTTGCTGGGAAATTATGGAAGCTACTTCCGCCCCTCCGAGCCGCGGCCGTCGTCTGTCTGACTATTGGAATTCAAGGGGAGGAGGAGCAGGAGCAGCCCGTGATTTCCGGAAGCCCCAGGACTCGCAGCTCGGCCCACGGCTCGACGGGCCAAATTGAGTTGTGCGGACTTCCGCATTTGCGGGATCGGGAGCCGGCTGCGGGAACCCACCCAGGCCGGCTCCACAGACTGAGGCGACCTTCTCCACTTGCCTTCATTCGAAGTACATTTGGCTTGGTTTTTATTTGCAGCACCTAAAAACGCCTTCCCTCAGCCACTCTGCCCCGCAGACGGACTGGGGGCGGACGAGGAGACATTTGCATATCTATTTTTGTGTGGACTCAATGCAGCCATGAACTCTTGCCGCTCTCGAGCGCCACGCACTGGCGGCACAAGGCACCGCCTTGGTGTCTGCGACCTCGGCGCTTCGTCTGAACGGGTGGCTGCGCCTGGCGTCTCCGTCTCTTTCATTTTCGTACAAATTAACATCTTCATCCTTCGTCAAATCAGCAAAGCGTAATGAACACACACACACCCAGCTCGGCCAACTCGCTCCGTCCTCGCAGCGAGTACACAGGACTCCTTCGGAGCAGGGGCGGAGGAGCCGAGAGCTCAGAGCTCAGAGGCAGAGGAGAGGCTGAGCGAAACGGGGGGTTTTTTATGTAAATTCGGAGCAGGGATCCCCTTTGATAATGAAGTCGTTCGAAGGTTCCCTCAAAGCACTCTGGGGTACGCAATGGCTCTCCTTAGTTTCGGATCTCTTCCCGGACCGAGCTGCAGGCTGAAAATCCTGTCTTCAGAAACATAACAAATCTCTCCAAGATTTAGGCAGAAACTCCAACAGGCGTCAGGCACTGGTGGTCGAGGGGACCTGCCTCGAAGGAATCCTTGATCCTGCCATGGGACAGGGGCTACTCTTCAAGGAACCCGACAAATGAAAGGCAGCTGCTCTCAGTCAGAATATGTATATATTTATTACCAGCTTTCAATGTCCTTCTGATTACAAGTACATATGCATGTATGTTTATTTTACACTATTGCATTACTAAACGCCTGCCGTGGCGAGCAAAGCGCTCAGCCCTGGTCTGCTGAAGAGAGTTCGCTAAAGTTACACCATCTTGTTTTTGTTCCTGGTCCTGTGTGTTGAATTTCGGGCCTTTCTAAAGATTTTCACATAGGTTAATACTCGCGTTCGGCTTGAGGAACTACAATGGTTTGAACAACGTCAATCGTACAGTATGAAGGTCATATGCTAGTATATACAGGACACCCTACAACGGCTTGATTCAACACCATATTACAAAAATCCCCTACGACCCTATTGTACTCTTAGTTACCTACTACTCCACTAGATAGCGAGCTGTTCTCGGTCGCCCTGATCAGACAACAAGGACTCCTGCACTTCACTACCAGGCATCTCTTCCCGGAGCTAATAACTCAGATCAGCTTGGCACTGGACATGTTGGAGCGAACAATTGATTATCTACTACATTTACACAGTTCTATGTTGAGACACTAAATTTAGACTACGCTAAACAACTCCCACCGACGAGAAGGAACTGCCTCGATGGCTATCGAGGTGCACACCCTAACAATAGGAAAGTTCTGTAAAATCGGAACTGGTTGAAACAAACGAGCTCTGGCTTAATCTAACATATGTCTTTATATACTTTACTGCTACACCTAACTCTTCATGACCATAAGTACGCCCGGAGAAGTTCAAACTTGGGTGCAGGACCTACTTGATATATGTATATATGAATGTATGTCAATTATAATAAATACTCTGCGGCTCTACTTATAAAATAGGCAATTAATATTATTGTTTTGTGTCAGAGATTTGTAGTGTTTTCTGCGCTCGGCTGTCGTGGGTCCTCGGCGCCAGGGCCCTCGTCGCGCGTCCGGTCTTCATCAGGGCCCATCCGCGTCAATATATGTCCAGAAGTCCAGACGCAAACGGTCCCACTTCCCACATCCGTCGTGCTGCTTTCGCTTAATTGCCGTAATCGTCGATGAATGTGTCGATTATGTAGCGCTTCACCTCGTTGATCGACGTCCGGACAGTGGAGCACTGGTGGCGCTCCTGGTTGTTGGGCAGCACCAGCAGTTGCTGCAGCTCGCCCTGCAGCCCGCGGCGACGCGTGGAGCAGCAGACAGGAAGAAAGGAAGAAAGAGAGCATGGGTTGGAGGATTGAAAGCTAGGGCGCCGTGGGGCGTCAGTTAAAAATCATTATCACTCGCCGCCGGACAACGTGGCGTATGAGCGCTTAATAAATTATTCCATTCTACCGCCCGGGGCGCCCAGGGAGCGACGCCGACAATGTGGGAGGGAATTCGCTTGTTCGGCCGGAAAGATAATTGCGGAAAACGGCCTCGCGCAACAATAACAGAGCTGCGTGGCGGACGGACTGCGGAACAATTATTAATTGTTATCTTATTTGTCGAACGGCGCGACTCTCGTGCCATCCCTCGCTCGCCGGAATCGGGTATTAAAATGTGCGAACACACGCATTGTGGCGCGGAATGTGAACTTTAAAGGACCCGGCAGCAGTGGATCTGCAAATGGAATGGATTTGTGGTTTCAGGAGCGAAGGGTACCGGATAAGGGCCACGATAATCGACGGGAATTTCATCCGCTGCACCGTCTCCCACCCTCGGAAATAGTCCTCGCCTGCTGGGATACAGATGTGGCGGCCACAGAGCCACAGAGCGCCTCCACCTCCGTGGGCGGCCACTCGAAGCACTGCTGGCACGAGTCCCGGTACTCACATTAAAACCGCGTCCAATCTCCACGTCTGCGTCCAGGGGCAGCGCGAACAAGCGCTTCGACACGACGAAACTGTTCGTCCAGGAGCAATCGACGAAAACGGATATAAAGTCGCCATTGTGGACGCTGGAAAGAGAGCGGATCCGACGGCCGTCGGAAAATATTAAATTAATTGAAAAACGCGCCTCGCTGCGGCGATTTAAGGCGTGCCAACAATGAAACCAGCCCGGCCTTGCCGACAGCCTTTATTGCTGTCGTGTGCCGGCGAGGGTGGGTGGGCGCGCAATGGTTGTCGCTGTCAACGACATGTGCCTGCCGCACACATGCGATACATTGAGACGGAAATTAATTCATTTGGGTGTCCGCGTGCCCACACGCACTCGCCCAGGCACAGACAGCCAGCGCGACAGAGAGACGGGGAGAGAGACAGAAAGGCGCTGTAGCGCCGCACTCACCTGATGGCCACTTGGTGCCAGCGGTAGTCGTGTAGATGGAACCTTACCGACAGCATCTCCGTCGAGTTGTCGCGCTCCAGGTACAGGCGCAGCCCCTCGCCGCTGGGCTCCAGATACAGGTTGTGCGTCGAGTTGCGAATCGAGAAGATCGTCGCCGCGGCTCGGGCGCGCGTGTCGTTCTGCAAGGTGCGGCGGGGGAATAAGAGCAAATGGGTTTTAAACAACGTGGTTGTGGCCAACGCATGGGCTCGTGCTCGGCTCCAGCTCGGGCTCCCACCGACAGGCCGGCGGAGCTAAGCTGGGCTGAGCCGAGCTGCTGAATGCGATTGCGGTGGCGGACTGGCGCAGACTTGACCCAGTTCCCTCCGAGGGTGCAGTGTGGGGATCAACCAGCAGAGCGGCGTGTTATCAGCATCCACATGGGCCCAGGCAGGAAACGGCCAATGGTGGCGACGAGCGGACGGACGAAGACGACAGGAGTCGGACGCGCCACCGGCCTTGCGACCGTGCCTTGTGGACAGAGACTCAGGGTGCCCATGCGTGTCCTTTCGCCAGACTCCCAAGGTAGGTCCGGTTCCCTGGGCCCTGTCGGCCTCGTCTTCTCACACCTACCTTGACCCGCAGCGTCATCATCAGCGTGAAGTTGAGCCCGTTGTGCCAGCTGCGGACGAAGCCCATGTTGGCTGGTGTGGAGGGCGCGGCCGCTGTCGTGGCTGCTGCGGCTCCGGCAGAGGCCGCCGCAGTGGAGGCCGCAGAAGACGCGGCCGCCGGCGTGGCCGACGTGGGTCCAGCCGTTGTCGGGAACTCGTTGGCGGCCGACGCCGTGCTGGCGTCCTCCGGCGCCGGGAACTTCTTGTAGAACTTCAAGAGGTCGCTGATGTCGTCTGGAAGCAAAGACAAGACCTCAGTGCGACGCCGGTGGAAGGGACCAGGGGTGGCGACTGGTCTGCCGCTGGACTCACCGCTGCACTCGAAGGTGTTGCAGTTGCGCTGCTCGATGTTGTAGCCCTCGCAGAACATGGTCGAGAAGCTCTTGGCCTTCTTCTTCTTCTTTTTCGTCGTCGGTCTGCGTGGCCCTCGGCCGTCCGTGACTGCGCCCCCCTCGCGGACCCCGTCCTGGAGGGTTCCCTTGAAGACGCGCATCACCTCGTCGTCTTCGGCGCCGTTGTCAGCGCCGTCACCGTCGCCGTCCCTGCGACCGGCCTGGGTCGGCTCTTGTTTCCGCACATGACGCCGTTGGTGGCCGCCGCCAGCAGATGCCGGCAGCGTCAGCGGTTTCCCGACGCTCAGTGTCAGCTGATCCTCGCCCTCCGCACTGGACACCAGATTCAGGATTTCGACCTGGCCTCCCGAGTCGAGCTCGACATCGGGCACGCCGCTGCCGTTGCCGCTGCCGTCGTGCGAACTAGAGGTGTCATTGCTCGGCATCCGGTCTCCGCCATGCGACCCGTTCCTGGCCTCGCGGGTTTCGTCCTCGTCCATCACCTCGTCGTCCGCCTCCTCCTCGTCCTCGGCCAGGTTCATGTTCAAGTCGACCATCGGGTCGTCGAGGAGGCAGCGCCGGAACCGTTGTTGGACTCCTTTGCCGCATGTCACGCTGCAGAGCGTGAAATCACTCCAATCATCCCAGCCTGGAGCCGACGTCGGTGTTCGACGGCGATGTGTCGTTGTTGTTGTTATCGGCCGCAAAGGGGTTTTTGATCCGTCCGCAATGCAGGAACAACCAGAGCAGCGCCGCCAGCAGCCGGCCAGGGAAGAAGGGAGGAGAGAGAAGGGACAGACATCAGTGGCCGAACTCGTGCAATAAGGTTCCCATGCACAAAAGAATCGCTGAAAACACCTCGTTAGGCTTCGACTCGAGTGGGGGCCTCATTCGGGAATGGATCCCGTAGCGTTCGTCAAAGCACTGAGGGAGCGATACGTTTGAGCTCAAAGCGGAACGCGGACGTCCGGCCGGCAGAGGAGTGGAAGATTTCTCTCCGTCCAGGTGCGTCCTCGGTAGCATGAGGCTCAAGAGCGCTGCTCCGAAACATCAGCCATATCGAAATACCGATGGGCTCTTGTAGGACTAAATCGTCATTGAGAAAGACGACCCAATACTTCTCTCTGCAACTCCGGAGACGGAGGCTTAGTTGGCACCAAGGATTATTCGCGATATCCTCCCAGCGCGTGGAGGCGCCTCGTCCCGCCCGGCGACCACGCAGTTACAGTAAAAGCGCCCCATAAATCCCTTCACTCACGATTACCCTAATTTGGGCCAAATTCCTTTGTAAACACTTCGCATGCCGCAGGATGGCGACATCGAAGGCGGCACAGCCGAGCACAGACACAGGCACAGACATCGACACAGACCCGCAAAGCCAGCCAAAGCCACGTAATGCCACGCAGCAGTTCTTGGCCGGGTCGTCGGGGAACGGCTCCATCAAAGCCACATAGGGGAGCTGAAGGTCGTCAGAAACACCACACATTGACACAAAGACGTCACTGACTCCGCGTCCGATTTCTGCGCACTCAGCCGGTTCTGCAGCGCTCCCTGCGGACGCCCGGACTACTGCGGCCCTGCACTGAGGGTGACGTTGCAAAGATGGCATGTAAATAAAATCGATAACAACACTCCGTGGCCCCCACCCGCCGACCTCTCGCCGCGTCCTGACTGTCCCGGATCCCATTGTCGGTGACTGGATCCCGCAGAGGTTGCTCCAGTCTCCGCGCATTCAGTCAGCATCCAGAGCTGGCCTGTCCAACGCACGACCAGGAAGCGTCGACTTGGCGTGATGTGTCGGATGTCTGCACTTTCTTTCCGTGCCTCCTCTGCCCACCCAGGGCAAACATCCTTAACCCCAATGCGAAGTCAAGCGAGGCAGCGGAAGAAGTCCTTCGTCCTTCGTTACCCCGCGACGGCCGTTGACTCGAGTGGGGTTGGCCTGGTCCGAGTTTCGAATTTCCACTTAGTTGGTTAATGAGGCCTCCAGCCGAAGTGGGAAACACGAGAACGCAGCGAGAGCGAATCCTGGGACTCAAAGTCAACACAAACCACTGGGCACCGAGGGCAGCCGATTGAACGACTGCTGGGCGCTCTCCCAAATGCACGAGGCGCCGAGGGCAGATGGAGGTTTCCCCACTGGGACCCCGAAATTTGGATTTATCGCTGCTTCTCCTTCCGGGCCGACCGGCCGCACTGCTGTGTGGATCGGACGAAGGGCGTCGAATTTAATTTGCAAGTGTTATATTTTGCACACAACGACCGATGCAGTAAAACACGCACCAACTGCCACACCCACATCCCCATCCCCCCAGCTTCCCAACCCGCAAAAAACGCCTGCTGTCCCCCATGTAACTAATGACCTACATGGGCGTGGCGCGAAACGCGCAGCGGGATCGGTCGATGTTTTGCGGAAATCGAACCTATTTGGGAACACAAATCTCACCTCCATGTATCGCATGCACGCTGATATGAATATTTATGAAAGAACTATCGGCTCCCGGGTCGCCCCGAGCACCCGCCTGATCAATTAGTACCTGGTGCATTTGGGCGACCTGTTTTCGGAACACGTCTCTGATGACCTGGAGAGCAGTGGCAAATGGCAGCGGCAATAACCGCATTGAAATTGGAGCTTACAGCGAATGTTCGCTGATGTCAAAGGGCTTCGAGATGATTGGGTTCTACCGGCCAGAGCTCACCACGCGACCCAGGGCTTAATTTTGCCGTCGCTCCCACGATTCAAGGGTGGTTAGAGTGTGTCAGTGCAGTAAATAGGGCGCACGCACACTTCTGCGCCAGACAGGCGGAGAGGGCCGGCGAGGTGCCGATCGAGCAGTCAAGCATGTCCCTATCAAGGGGAGGAAGTCACTCATGGGGAGCGGAGAGGGCCAGGGGACATTTCGCCGGACACTTACCCAAGTGCTTCCAAATATGATTTTCGAACTGGGGGCTCCAGCGATGCAGGCCGTTTATGCTGATGCGCAGGATGTCGGGTCCGTGTTGTTGCTGATGCGGCTGCTGTTGACTGGGCTGCTGCTGCTGCTGCTGCTGGGTCGTAACCAATTTGCCAAATGCAATTAATTCGGTCGGCAGCATTTTCAAAACGTTGCCGTCGAAGCAGGATAATGGCGCCAGTGTAGCATTTAATTGCCTGCGTTAATGGGGCAGAAAACATCAGTGGGAGTCAATGAATTAAAGCGACACCGGTGTGGCTGACGACACGTCGCGAGCCGGCTCCATCTGCGTTGGGATCAAACGTGAAAATCGCCAATCGCCGAGTCGTGTGAATCAACAAAACTCCGACCATTCTGGCGAGGGAGGGCGCGGGATCAGAGAACCCGCTCCCGCTCCCTCTCCCTCTCCCCATCCCCCTCCCCTGCCTCTGCGGCTGGAGCGATTGATTTATTTTAATTATCGAAACTAATTATGCTCAGGTCGCCGACCCGCCAACCCGCCAACCCGCCAACTACTCACCCCTCGTACAGGAACGCCGGATCGCCGCCCCGCGCTGCGCTCTCGGCCGTCGGGGTCGTCTTCAGCAGCGAGGCGCCCTTGTAGACCGTCTCCGGGCTTAACGTGATCAGAATCGAGCCCTCGGCCGCGCCCGGTCGCCTGTCCTGCCACGGGTCCTGCGACTCCAGCGCGGAGTCGGTGAAGATGCGCGCCCCCAGCGCCTTGAGGATCACGGGGCTGCTGCGGATGAGCCCGGCGACGCTCTCGTGGGCGCAGTACGCGGCGGGGTCCTGCGGCAGCGGGGTGGAGTGTGTGGAGAGCGGCAGCAGGTGGCAGCTGCAGACCAGCAGCAGCCAGTAGTGGACGGGGGTGCGCGGCCGCGGGTTGATGGACATTTCGCGAGAGATTCCGGTGGGTTCTTCGGCTGCGAGGGCGTCCTTGGTGCGCGAGCTCAGTGCTCGAAAAACTGTTGCGTGCCTGGGCAGAGCAGGTCAGTGGTGGGGGCGGTCGTGCGGGTGCGGGTGCGAACGGCGGAGTCACGTCTGATTGTCCGAATCCATATTGATTAGAGCTCCCGCCCTGGCGCGGTGGTTTGCGGTCGCGGTCGGTCAACTGAAAGAAAGAGAACGAGAAGGGCTCGCAAATTAATGACTCGGTGTTTGAGGGGCACGGGATGCCGACATGGCTCTTGAGCATGAACAAACGCTGCCCTCGGCGTGCTCAAGAGAGTTCGTCTCTAGCTTTGGTAGCTTCCTGTACGGACTCCTCGTTCCTGGCAGTGCCCGTGAAGCCAAAACCCAACCCAGTCTACCCAGTCGAAGGCAACTTTCAAACTGCCAAATTTAGCTGACTGACTGAATGCTTAAAGTAACATCACTAAATTAATCTGTGTAATCAGCCCCCAGTCCAACCACCGTACAACCAAAGGCAAAGAACACAATGACCTCATAGAGAACAATCGTACTTAATCCTGTGATTCAAGACGAAATTTCGGACCAGGTTTCGGCATTGGAATTGAAAGCTTTTGATCCCGATCAGAGGAATTGATGTCAATGTATTGTCATCACAGGTACCTTGCCTTCGTTTCGTGTTCCTTCACCTCGCCGTGCAGTGCACAAAGTCCTTTGTGCTCCTTTGAGCCGCGGGAGTCGCAGCGCGCAAATTCGACGCTCCTTCGCTTTGAGTCTCAGATGCCGAGCTCAATTAGCACGATACGCCTACGGTGAACTGGGACTGGGGCAAGTGCCGCAGAGGGGGTGGAGGAGGTGGAAAAATCGTCTCAGTCGAGGAAGGCCGAAACTCGCAGGGCCAAAGGACAATGGGTCAGAACTAATTCCGGGCGTGTCGTGCTAAATGAATTCAGTAATCGGCTTCCGTCGAAAGACAATGGATTTCCGTAAGCCAATCGCAAATTGAAGGCATCAATTCAAATAAGCGCACGGAGCCGGCCCGGCGTCCTACTTGAATAATCGCATCAAGCAACTCACTAAACTCCCATTTAAAATTCCAATCGTTTCTCTTGCGGCAGGGCCAACAACAAACGGCAGCCAGCGACGATAAGGATATAAATAAATTTACAACGTTGCTCCAGCGTCCCAATTCCTGACTCCGAGAGCGAAATGAAGCCAACAACGACCTCTGCTGCGACGACAGCGGCGCAGGCAATGAAAACGGCAGAAATGTTTTCCGTCTCTGCCGTCTCTGCGGAGGGTACTTGGC
Organism: Coelopa pilipes; assembly: GCA_947389925.1. Taxonomy (NCBI): domain Eukaryota; kingdom Metazoa; phylum Arthropoda; class Insecta; order Diptera; family Coelopidae; genus Coelopa; species Coelopa pilipes. Next base: position 6,867,291 of record OX376697.1, read on the forward strand.
ACGGGCGGGATCGGGTTGGAGAGGGGCTGGTGTAGGAAAACAAACACAAAAGCATTTAACAAATTGCAACTGTGGCATCGGTGGCCGGGAGCGGCGACGGCAACGGCAACGGCAACCCTACAACTGCAGCAGCCTCGGCCATCCGGAGTGGTGGAACTTGTTGGACGTCCTGGAATGGTGGGCGCTCCGAGTGGAGTGGTGGACCCGGATTGCTTCGGAATTCATGTGCGACCAAAGAAGCTATTAAAGTGATTTTCGAGAGCCAACCCGGAACACGAAACCAGTAGCTTTCGTGGCGACTGCAGCGGACTGCAATGGGCTGAGAGGAGGCATCTCGAGGGCCATGGCCGGCTACTCCCGAAGTCTTGGCTCCATCGAGTCACGTCCTGATTTGCTTAGTCCTTGCATTCGGCTCAAGGGCGGCTGCAGGAGGACCAACATCAGCCACTCTGCTACTGAACAACAAACGTAAAACCATCAAACGGAGATGCCATTAAAACCCCCCTTGGGTTCCTGGGGGGGGTGAAACCTGCTGCTCGATGCTCTCTTTGATCCTCGAAGCTGTCTCCCAACGCTGTGCAGCTCCGGCCGGAGTTTCGACCAAATGAATAAATGGCGCATTTAATTCACTTGGTAATTGCTTTTTAATTACGACACCATCGATCGACTGGACTCGACTCCATCGCAGTTGCTGCTGTTGATCTTTGAGGGCTGTCCAATTAATATGGTGATTAACTGGCTCACTCCTGGGTGGGCAGACGTGGACACAGGTGTGTGGTTCCAAACACTGTAAGCCCTCCCCGAAGTCACCTGTGCAACTCTTTGGTTTCCACTACTTAGTTTCCCATGTAGTTCATTTGATTAAAACAATCCTCTCTATCCGTTTGTGCCCTAATTAATCTAGTATTAATAGAGTGAAACGTGTACGTTGGGATCAACTTTGCGGAACAAGAGCCCACTAGCAGAGGAGTGAAACTGATACAATCGCAGATACAGGTACAATCATCTGCAATCACTGCAGTTTCAGCGATTTAATGAGTGGGCAGTGGCTAGCGGAAGTTGTGTGGGGCTGGAAAAAGATCCCTAATTAATTACGTCGCTCTGTGAGCTCCAGCTGCCGCCCTGCTGATAGCCCGACCGACACAGTTCGACCCGTAAAATTTGCCGAAACTCGCCGAACGCACGGACAGACCCGTAGACACGCACCCCACAGCGTGCGAGGCAACAACACTGTTGCAGGGCGGGACGACGGAGGCCTCGGCGCACCTGTTGCGAGCCGCCTCGTGGGAAGGTGTGCGAGTTGGCTCCCCACAACAGGTGACAAAGTTTCCTGATTTGAGTGTCGAGGAGCGAGGAATCACCCAGAGGATGAGGAACAACCTGTGCTTGGCGATTACCTCGATGGACTTGAGCCGACAAGGAAACAACTACCACGACTCCCAATGGCCCCCGAGGACCTGACGGGCATCCTCGGCCCGTCAAGTCCTTCGAGAGAGCGGGTCAAGTTTGTAGAACAATATCGATTATTAAACTGTTTAGATCCGCTTTGCGTCCATAACTCGATGCAAATACTTATTTATGGGCGCTTACATGGGGCCTGCTGGGAGCATATGGAGGAGCCGGAAATAAATTATGGGCATTTCGGGCATTGGGACTTAAATCAATACTCAGCCGACGAGGGAAAGCACATGCCTCGCCCTCGTCGATGGCCGTGGGGCGGTTGGGGATGAAATGCTGCTTCAATTTATGCAAAATATGCTCCAGAGCTGCTCACAAATATTTCCATATTGACTCGTGAACTGCGGGGCTGCTCATCATGGCCCGAGCGCCGACCACCCAACCGGCACCCAGCGGCCCGCGTCCCGCGTCCCAACAGAAGGCGGCGGCGGCCGACGCCTCGTCCCTATTGTGTTATCAATAAGCAGGACAATAAAATAAATTCCGAGGAAGAATTTCGAGTCGACTGCGGCCAGGCGGTGCCGGTTGGGGGCGGGAACGAGATGCAGAAGTCAAGAGGAGAGCTCAAGAAGCAGCTTCGATCGAAGCGATAAATCGTGCGGAGGAGCCAGCAGTTGGAAAGCGAGTGACGGCCGGGTGAGCCGGAGGAAGGAAGCAAGACGAGTTATATTTTATTTGCTTATTAGGGTGGGAGTGGTCGAGATGGGGACAAGGACGGCAGAGCGGCAGCTGTGGAAGTCGATTCAAACTCAATCTTAAGTCTTGGATTTCAAAGAGGGCCTCGAGTCTTTTTGCTGCTGATCTACTCGGCGATGTCTGCGGAAGTCCGTCCGCAATCGGTCCTCTGGCCGATTCATGAATGTCGGGTTCGACGAATTATCGGGGGAGTTCTTCCAGGGCTGGTCTGAGTGCGGGAGATGGACGAGTCCCTGCATACATTTTTGTCCGGGCTCCCAGCACGGGGCCTGGTTTCTCAGATATTGAGGGCATATTGGTGAAGCCGCCAGCGACGCGATGCCGGCCGAGACCGGACGAGCCCAATTTGAACGCTTTGACCGCTCCGATGCTGGTCCCCGAACGGTTCCGGTAGCCATGGCGGGGTCCTTCGGTAGGGTGTGCGGCCTAGCGAGATTCCCAGCATTCCGACATTAACTTTTATTGAACAAATTTTATTCCGGACCACATAATCGACATGTCCAAAACACGTCCCCGAGGACATGTTTTTCACTTGTGCTGGATTTTATTGCTTCCCACTTGAATGGCTTTCAGGTTGGAAATGCTTCCTCATTTGGATGCGCAGCTCCTCGTTTCGTTTCGCCCGCACAAACACTCATGTGTGAGTGAGTGTGTGAGTGTGTGTATTCACCAGCCGGCAACATGCCCGCACGCATCCTTGTGGGCGTCCGTAGAGCCCCTTGGGGACTTGGCGCTGTTGTTGGGCTCGGACGCGTATCTTCTGGGTTCTTGTTCTGAGTGCGGCCTGAACATAACATGCAGACAACAATTTGTATTCAATCATCGAGTCGTGGACACCCCCACATCCCCCACGGTCTGGGAGCCGGCCGTCGTCCGCAGCGCGGAACCGCCCCGACCTTACTGACTTTTTATGGCCCGAAGTCAAGCAGTTGAAAGTCAACGCACCATCGACTTCCCGCCGCGTTGGAATCGGAGCGTCCACTGCAGCAGTCGGACGAGCGAAGTCCGACAACCGCAGCTAATGGGGCCAAATTAAGATCGTCATTAGAGGACCAATAAAGTGACCGGCCGAGCGGTCGGTGGTCGGTGGTCGGCGGGGCGCCGGAGAACACGGCCAGCAGAAGGGCAGAAGCGTCGGGTCTAGGAAGCGTTAATGAGGCTGCCATAATTTCGGGAATTTTGTAATTTGCTGCTTATAGGGCGGCTGCAGATGATACAGGGATGTGCAGATAGCGGAAACATTAAGTCGCGCGGGGTGGTTGGGGCGTCGGGGAGGGCCCTTGGGAGTCCGATTAACCGTGATTTATGTGAGAGCTGAACCTTGGCGAATGTTAATTAAATCGCATGCTAATTAAGCAGAAATATGTTTTATTAACAATATTTGCTGAATCGGCGCAAAGACTGCCGAGCGCCAGAGCGCATCCCGCGCATTCACTCAGTCAAATGCTATTAACTTAAATATATTGTTTTTAGCGATTTTAATTACCTCGCTATCGCCCCCGGCGCCCACGTACAAAAACTCGGCGACGACTGCTCCTCCAGAAACCCGCCACGTCCCGAAAAAGTGGGCAACTTTCCGCCAAAGCTCGGTGATCTTTGCACGACTCCGCTCCAGATTAAAATTTCAAATTAATTGTGCGCATAAATTTCAGGCCAGAGCTCGTGCGTGCCGCGGATAGAGCTGGTTTATGAGCCCCCGAATCCTACTGCGTGGGAGCGCCCATAAAAACTTTAAACCGCTGGAGTCTGCGGGGCGGTGCGGATGCGGTGAGGGGCGAGAGGTGAATGGCCTCGTCGTTCCCTCGGTGGCAAGGGGTGAAGTTGGCTCCCAGAAAGGTTGCCGTCGATTTGCAAACTGAGCCCGTACTCTGAGAACTCAATTAACAAACATCATCTGGCTTTATATCCACAACCATGTAGCATGAAGTCGCACACAAGCTCGAGCCATCAAACTTTCCCAAAGTACAGTCCAGTCGGTAGGAGAAACTGCAGAAGCCCCACACTGGGACCGACCGACCGACAGACAATGGAAATTAAAAGAACAGAAATTGAACAACGATTTAGAAAAAATGTTGACTCAAAACCAATTTGCTTGCCGAACTTAAAGAAAGGGAGATAGAGGTCTGTAGAATTTGGAGGGCATTTAAAGTAGAGGACGCCGTTTATCTGCCTTGTTTTATCTGCCTATCGCCACTGTCGGCATTAGAGAAGACCAGATTCGCCAGGTGGAGGCGGTTCTTAAGAGTCCACTGTAGAGCTAAGACCATGACTCGTAGGGACTCGGGCGCTCCAAGGCCACCAGGTAGAAGCTAATTAAACGAGGGTCCTTGGCGGCGCATGTTATTCGATTCAGCCTCCCCGGGCACAAGGTCGTTCCCTATGCGGCTCCCTTTCGCCGCAATAAACACCGATCTGGGGCAATAACGACGTCAAGGACGCCAGCTCGGAGAGGACGACGAGCAATTACTTACACTGTTGCTAAACGCGATGTAATTTATCCAATGAATTATTATTTCCTCGTTTCCGCGACGAAGCCGGGAGGGGCGGAGGCGCGACGTGAACGACGTGAAGGAGACACGTCAACGAGAGGCGAGGGGACGGCCGTCCCACGAAAACAAAGACACGGCCGGGAGTTGTTTTTCCGGGTCTGCCTCGAATTGTTTGGGGTTCTTGTGCTGTCTTGCGATTTCGGATTCGCCCCCGACTCGAGGCACAAACGCGCACAAAGAATTACGAAATTAAATCAGCGAATCGTAATAACAGGATCTTCCTCCGAGTCCTCCGCGGGACTGTCGTCGCTGTTGTGTCCGCTGGGGCGGCTGCGTCGCCTCCTACTGTGCGTAGTGCCGACGGCGAAGTGTGTTACACTCACCGAGTAAACACGGAGCCCTCAAGCACTAGTTGTGTACACTCGGACAGCCGCAGTTCGGTTTCCGGCGACCCGCCTGCGGCCACCGACTTCCGGGCCGGAATCTGTCCGATCGAATTTACGCTGAGAATAATCCACTAATTTCCATTAAAATGCTGATCACCGATCACTGTCGCTGTCGCTGTTGCTGCTGCTGCTGCCGCAACCTCGGGTTCCGCGTGGCGGCAGCTGTCGGAGCTCGGGGCGGACGTCGCCAATGCTAACCGCACTTGTTACCGCTGCATTCGACCACAAAAGCCATTTCGAACACGCAAAAATGCAATCAATTAACAACGCGAAACCAATTACAGCGCGCGATATCTTTCGATAACTTTTCGCGAATCACCGCCAGGCCACTGGCGACAGCTTCCGCGCGCGGCGTCGACGCACAAGGACTGGCTGCTGCAGGAGGGGGCGACGAGGACCGAGCACTGAACACGAAATCTGTCCGCCTGCACGGGCCTGTACCGGGTCGCTGCGAACGTTCGACTGTCGTGCGGCCGAGAGTCCTGCCGCCTCTTATAGTCGCTCCCGGCCGAAGCTCGCGCGGAGCTTTGCGCTCCGACTCCGGCCGGAGAGAGCGCCCTGCGCGGATAATTCACCGGCCCGTGCCTTTGTTTACACTGGGTCCACGTGCTCGTCGGCCGGCCGAGTGGCGCCTCGCCACGAAGGACCTGTTTTGCGACGGAGGTCGCTGGAACAGGTGCTTTCTCGGGCTTTCTCTGGACAGATGAGGACCTTTGCTTCGGGCAAGCGATCCTCCCTGGCTTAGCCGGCGGGATTTGCTGAGAGCGTGGCTCTCCGGCTCGACGAGACGGTTGACTGGGTAGGGAATCCCTCGTCTCTGCTACTCCATTGTTGTCCTTGTTGGCGCGGCGCTGGCTCGCGCTAGCGAACTGCCAGCACAACTTCGGAGTTCGGATGAGGTGTTAAAAGTTAATGCATCGAAAGGACCTCGCTTAACTCTGTTTCTGTTTGCCTTTGTTCACGACTGAGTTTACGTGCAATTTATTTGCCCGAAGTTTTGCGATTTCGCTCTCTCGGCACCCGAGAGCAAGCGGCGAATATTACGAAATGCGATTGCACCGGATTTGATAAGTTTGCAAACGTTAGCGGGAAAACGTAAGGCTTGGGCTTTGCATCCGCCCACCTGTTGCTGCCGGGTCTCCGTTTCGACAGGGGGCTTCTTTTGCGGAATCCAAGACAATCTCAGAGGTTCTCGGAAGCATCGTGCATTACAAATCCCATCTCAGAAGACCTGAAAGAGCTCTCTTTATGTGGGGTGGCTCGAGCTACCACCTTAAGCCCTCCAAAGGAGATCATGACATTCCACCACAATTCTCGGGATTCAATTAATTTAATGCACATCTCCTTGGCATTCCTCGCAAAGAAGAACAAATAAAATGACCGTAAAAACCTCGAGCAGCGCCGTCTGCCGCCCTGCCCTACTGGATGCCGTTCTTCCTGGCGGATGCACTCTGGTCACCATCTTGAAAGCCAAGCATTCCTCGATGACGCGACCGTCCGCTCCTCCCGGGCTGACTGGCAGGCAGGCAGGCAGGAGACAGGCGGGCGCGCGAACCTGGACGTGCGAACGGCTGGTCCGCAGGGGAGGGCGACAACTGACGCTCGCTCCTTAAATGCAGACAACTCAATTCCGGCGACTGCAATGAATGGCGAGAAAATGCTGCCGTTGCATTTAAAGGCGCTGAAATCGCGCCGCGCCAGGCTCCGGCAACTGCGGCAGCTGCTGCAGCCGTCTTCGATGTTCCGGAACGAGCGACGACGGCGTTCGCAGGAATTTTCAACTTTATTGTGGCGCCTGTTCGCGCTGACGGCCGTCAAGTGTTGAATCAATAACTCAATCAATATGTTGGAGCTCCGGCGCGATGTGATTAAGTTGCGCATAAATTAAAATATTCCCGGACCCCTGCCTCGCCTCGTCTGCCCGCCGTCGTCCGACAAAGGACTCCGTCGTAGCAGACGTCCGTCGTTTGCCGGGCCCCTCCCGACAGGCTGCAGATGCGAGCTAGTTAATGTCTATCCCTCCGCTCGTCCCCGGTCCACTCGCCAGTCTGTCCACTCGGCAGTCTGTAAGTGTGTCAGTCGGATAGTGCAATGGTGGGAATGGATGCAGAGCGAAGGCGCGCCTTCCATTATCTCTTAGAGGAGTACAAGATCCAGATGAAAGAGACTTCTTCCTATGGCGGGCGTCTTGTGCCGTTCCGCGCTAGCTCCAACATCTTGCATTTGCATAAATTATAAAAACGCGCTTCTTCGCGCCCTCTGCCCACCGCGCATATTTTGGGCCCCCTTCAACTGAGTGCACTTGGGGCGAGTTCGCCGGCAGATCAAGACGGAGCCCAGACTCTGGCGAGGCAGCCAAGAGTCCGTAAAAACTGAGCGAGCCCGGCGCATACGGCGGCGGCGGCGGCGACGTTGACGTGGCCGGGCGCCAACGCGCGCTGGTGATGTGAACTCGATTTAGCAGAAACTCGGCCTAATGTCGACCGGTTGTGGGGGCCTGGCAGGACCCGGTCATATCATCAATCAAGCATTTTATGCCCGGCAGTTAACCGACCGTCCAGCGGGTCCTATGCAAACATATCCCATTTATATTTGCGCTCCACAGACCAACAGGGGTCCAGCATCGCGAGCGGCGAACAGTAGCAAAAACACGTTAACAGTCTCGTGTGAACGACGAGGAAAAACAATTTTAGGCCTCATCAGTTGCAGTGCGAGAACTCATTTGTTACTTTCCCGCCCTCAGCCCCGACGAGGGCGGGTCCGGGGGTCGTTCGGGGCTCTTCCGGGGGAAGCGGCGAACTCGTGTGTGAAATTAAGGGCGTCTGTGTAAGAATATTAATAAATGATAAATCGTCTCGACCGGCTGCGAGGGTCGGAGGGCGTTCGACTCGATCTCCGCTAATTCCTGACCGCACTTCGCCATGCAGTTTCCATCGACTCGTCCCTGTCCCTGTCCCAGCCTCGTGCTCCGGTTGCCTCCTCGTGCGCTCCGTGTCGACGGCACCTGGCCGGCGAGGTGTGCGGGACGCAGCACTTGTGCATTTTTATTAACACTTGAGTGTGAACCCTCTACACCATCCACACACACACACATCGACGCCCTTGCTGGGACACACGTGAAGGTGCGAACAGTCGCCAGCATCAACTGGAGTTGTAAAAGTTTTATTAAATTCCCACCGAACATGTTGCGCGCTCCTCAAAGGCGCTTTAATTTAGTTTGCAGAACTTTCGGTTTACCGTTCATGATATTGTTTGCCCGCCTGTCAGTCCCTGGCTCTGCGGGACCGCGGGTAATTGACGACTGAGAGGTCCCCACTTTGGCAATGGAAATCTTCCCGACTGGATCCACCTGATATCGGATAAGATCGCCTCGCCCGACGATTTATAAACAACTCCGCCATATGCGGCAAAAGCCATTGAACGGAGTTCTGAGAGGATTATGAGCAAGATTAACAACAGGACAAGGCTTGTGGTGAGCAGCGAGCATCTGAAGACAGTGCAAGTAAGTAATCTGCAAGTGGGAGGCAGGGCTTCGGAGGGCTGAAAACAAATGTTGTACATGAAACCGAGTTTTAAATCAGCTCCACGCACACACGTGCATGTAGGGTGGATGAATGTGTGCCGAACGTTAAACACCACTCGTTGGGCTGCCGTCGCTGGCGCCATTGTGTTCCAAATTCAATTTGCGAACCATTTTGAGTGCAACAACATCCGTTTTGTCGGCTCTCTCGCATCAAAGCTAGCAGTCGGTGCTGCCAGTCCATGAATATTTGCGCAGAATGCTCTCCGACTGTTGGCGGGGGACCGGGACCGGGGCAGGCAAAAGAAAGCGGAATAAAGTGCCTGCAAGTCTATGGCTGCAGGACTCCAGTAGGGCAGGAGACTGCGCCCGTCCTTGCGCAAGGCTGCCCATACAGTGCCACCTAAAATAGTTCGTCTTCGTCAGCCGCCCTAAGCCGGAGCACGTTCGACCTCCTCGGCACCTCGAGACTTGTTGAGAGCACAGAAAGCAACGACTTTGCGAATAATACCGATGACACTTGACATTGATTGAACTGCCGAACCGGGCTTGCGAGGCGTGTCTTTTCAATCCAGTTCAGTGTTGTGCGAAAATCACAGACAGGAGAACACAGGGCTAAGAACCATGCATAAGAAGCCCTTCTTAAAGGATGAATACTGACGATAGCGAGATGTCGAAATACAGAAATCAGTCTCGCTTTCCCCGCTGACCCTCGTTCGCAGCCTCATGACAAACATTCGTTTCCCATCTCACAGGCTTGCTTTTGGGGGCCCGAGCTCCCCCAGCTCCTCCTCCACCCCCGTCGACAGGAATAATAAATGTTTCCTGTTTCGCCCGCAAGTAATGTGTGCGTGGATACGGATACGGAAGAATACACACTCGGCAATGGACACGCCGTCCTCGAGCACGAGGGCGTCCATTGAAAACCCATTAACCACACGGGCCACTAATTTGTTCCTAATGAACTCGGCGCAGCGGACGACGCAGAAGTGCGAGTGCCGTCCGTGCTGGGGCGAATTCAATTTGGCTTCATTGCCATTTCCGTTTCCACTGACTTGTGTAGCCGGCTCCTTGTCGGGAGCCCTGGGCAACGGAATGTAGAGGCCGGGTGTTGAATGTGATGAAAAATTAACTCTCATTTTCCTGACGCTCTCACGACAGCATCCACTGCGCCAGGGTCCGTGGCTGCGGCTGTGGCTGAAACAGTTGTGAATGAGCTCCTCTGGGCGCCCCCTGCGGTAAATGGTTTTTAATTTGCCAAATATTTGCAAGTCGTTAAGCATGCATGGAGCGCAACCAGTGAGCTATTTGGGCAAAGAGTTGGGAAAGGGGGAGCCAAATTGATTACGGACAGCCAGTTGGTTGCCTGCTCCCATCCCTCGTGCGGCCGGAGCCCAGTGGTCCATTACTTCGGAGCAATAATTGCTCGGAGGGAGGAGGAGTTCGGCGCCATCGTAGTCATCTTGCCACAAGCCCTACTTAGTATTCGAACAGTGTTTCTGGCCATAAAATGCGTTCGACCAAAGGGACATCGATAAAATCAACGTGAAACTCCCCAAATCGAAGACAAGTAGGCAATGGGATCGACAAATGAGGCAGTGGTAGCAGTTGGCAGTTGGTCCGGTCCATCCATCAGACAGGACGAGGAGCACCGGAGGAATGCCGGCTGAACGTGCTGGTGCGTAGAATGCAGGGCATAAGGGGTTCACTTCCTGTGGTGATTCGACCCCTTAAAAGTTCAGGGCAATCAATCGATTTGTCAATCCGAAGGCGAGCATTTTTCTCCTCGACATACAAGATTATTTTCACCAGGAATTTGCAGAATTTCATGTTGGTTTCGGAACCTTACCGGATCTTACCCATCATTTGGAACGGGAATTTTGTATATGGTTTTGAAATTCTGAATGTGTATGGAATGTCCTCACTTTGTCCTGCATGGAATTTACATTTGCACTTGTTTAGACCGATATTTCAGGGAATAACTGATTGAAAAGGAAGTTCTTGGATCCGTTCACAAGCACTAAAGGGAGGCTACCAAAAGTAATTAATCGGAAGTAATCGTCAGCAGTCCGACGTCAGTCCAGTTTATTTGTATAAAGCTGAGTATAATGCAATAACCTGCGTCTGTTTACTTGTTTGTGTCTGGACAACTGCGATCTCTGCTGCTCCAACAGGCACATATTCCCAGCACTGCACCTCCCATCAGGGCACCTTGTGCGAAAACAATAGACACGAGGCAAACACCGTTGTTGCAACGATATCTTTGCGACAACTGCGCAAACAACTGCAGGGGTTTCGTAGCGAGACATCTCTATAAAAGCAAACATTCCGGTAGCGAACTCCATCAGTTCCTCCATTGGCACCATGAAACTACTTACCTTCGCAATCTTCGCCATCCTCCTGGTCTTCGTTGTGGCTCGTGGGCCTCCTGGACAAGGACCTCCAGGACAGGGACCTCCTGGACAGGGATCTTCTGGACAGGGACCTCCCGGCCAGGGACCTCCTGGACAGGGATCTTCTGGACAGGGACCTCCCGGACAGGGACCTCCTGGACAGGGACCTCCTGGCCAGGGCCCACCCGGACAAGGACCACCAGGTCCTCCTGAGGATGAAACCACCACTGCAGCCCCAGAAGAGGATTAATGCTGAACTATTGAAATAAAGAAATTACTATACTGCAACAACCTAAATAGAAAATATTTTCTTTCCCCAATTATGTTTGAATCCTCTATTCAACTTGGATTGGACAGTGAAAAGGATAGTCTTGGAAGATACCATGTTGAAAACACTCAGGGGCGTTGCCCCAAATTCACTCTTCCATCATCTCCCGATTGCCTAGGTTCGAGAGGGCTTAAACATGGCTTTCATCCCATAACCAGAGCCCCGGAACTATCAATTCAAATGGCTCCTATTTCCCAGAGGGATTTCGCATTTAACTGCGAAATCATCGGACGCTATTCTATCAACAGCTGCTCCTGAGCACCTCCGCTTCATCCAGCTTAGGCATTTGTTCGGGATTCACTGCTCGCCCTCGTCTTCGCCCTCGCACAGAACGATGTGCGTTTCGTACAGATCTGGCGCCGTCTGCCCCCTCCCGCGTGTCAGCCGGCCTGTCTGTCTGTCTGTCTACCGCTGGGATGATTCAATGGCTTCCTGTTGTGTTCATATTTGCCTTGCAGCTCCTGACAATTTTTATTTCCGTCGTATTTTCCAACCTGTCTGAAGTGATTCGCAGCTTATTTTGTCGGGTTTCTCAATAAAATAACATATTTTGTCATTTTTTCCTCGGCTCCTCGTAAATAATTTGATTCCATTGTGCAGTTTAAGACGCTCCATGCGGAAGCCTTCCCGACTCTCGGCTCCCGGCTCCCGGCCCCTGTTCTTGTTCGGCTGCCAGTTTATGCAAATGTACTCTGTCTGGCATTAGCATAAAAATGCGGGCTGAACTGAACTGAGTCCGGAAGAGGTCGGCGAGTTTATTTTTGCGCAATTGTTGGATTCGGGGCTTGGTGCTCGTCTCGTCGGATTTCCGGAATTTAAACATACTAGGGGGTGCTGCCGTGTGTGTGTGTGTGTGTGTGCACAGATTCACATGTCTCGTTTACAGCGATGAAGTCGGACGTGGGTCCAGAAGTCAGGCATATGGCGCACAGTAGCCAGACGAACGCCACCCACGCCCTCTCTTTCTCTTTGAGCGAGTCCTTCTCCGGTTGCTATGGCAGAGCCCTCGGGCTGACATTCATTCATTCAATTATGACTTCCTGCCCTTCCGAAGGCTTCGCCAGATACAGAGCACGAGGTGTTGTTTCTGTTGCAATCGCAATTATCGTCGCCAACCTCTTCTACCTCTCAGCCGAAAATTGTTGGCGGCGAGAGAGGGGGACCCCCAGCACCCAGTTGAACTCTTTCTCAATTAAGTGGGAACGAACTCGTTTGGTCCGTAGATCTGACCTCAATTAGCAAGCGAAGCACAAGGAAGAAGTGGTTACCACGTTGTTCACTTCTAAGAAAAGCCAGCTGCACCCGATGCCCGTGGTCCTCGCCAGCATCGACGGTCGCTGGAGCTAGGATCGTGTTTTTTCCATTATCCTTGATGGCTGTAATTTGCTTGCGACATTCTCCAGATTCTAACTTGCAATTCAGACTGTTTAGACTTGCCTTGTTTCGCGACGTTTTTATTCATGGTTTCAGGCCGATGTCTTCATCCACTTTCCCCACCCTCCCATCTGTGGCAGAGTTCATGGAAAACTCTGTTTGTTTAGCCTCTGAAAATGGGAATGCATCGTTGGGACTGCGCATGTGCGGATAATTGGCCGGCGGATTTGTTTACATCGGAGCCCAGTGACTGAAATACATGAATCAACGCTGAGCTGAAACTTGTGCTCAGTAGTCATCAAACCGCATAGAACCGGAAGCCGCACGAGTTCGGATCCAAAACGCAGCCCTGCAGTCTCCGCTTCTGTGTCATTCACTATTGGTGTCCTGGCCATTTCCACTGTTTGGAGAATGCCTTTGTCGCGTGGATCCCGAGAGCTGTACAGAGTTTATTCAAACAGCCGGTCGCAGAGTGTCCAGAGAAGGCCACCATGAACATCGAAGTCGAACCTATTTTAGTTTGAACAAATCTTTAAAACCATCTGGACAGAAGCAAAGGCGTCCTGGGGCATCTGCCTTTCGTTGCCACCATCCGTTCCGTTTTCCACACCTCGTCTCCTGCACCCCGGTGCTCGGTGCTGTTTTGAGTTCTTTGTCGTTTAATTTATTTTCGCATAATTGAATCAAAGTTTCAAACTCCGACACTACTCTGTTTGGCACTCTCACCTCCGGAGCTCCCCCTCCGCTCCACGCCACTTTATTGTCACTTGAACCCGCCGCCCGGACGAGTCCTGTTCTGTTGTCCTGTACTTGAGGGCTCTTCTCGCTTTCCCATTGCCTGCCGCTCTCTTGGCCACCTGGGGCCCGCCCACTTCCTGACCCGTGTGTTCGAGGGACCCTCTCAGTGCCGAGCAATAAAAACACCCTCGACCGTGGCGGCCCCTGTTCTCATTCAACTCTGCGGCCGTCCTTTGCGAGACTGGGGCTGCCCTGCTGCAGGATTACTCAACACAATCGACTATGCCCTGAGTCGGATCCACTCGAAAGAGTCCCGCAGTGTCGCCCCATCTGGTCGACTGACTGGTCACCCGAACTGGCCACGCCGTGCCTCCCCCTGATTCCAGGTACCGAATCCGAGAGACCTGCGAGCGACACTCCCATATCCCAGGGGCGACCCCCCACCGGGGACGGTACAGAGCTCCGGAGAAGGAGGAAAATAAATAGAAAGTCCATAAAGCGGCATCCAATGGACTCCCGGGAGTCGTACTTCAGTTGCCCTGACCTTGGACTGCGCCGGGCGTTCGGAGCGTGTGTCGGCATTAATTTTTATGGCGAACGCCCATGCAAATTCCTGTCAGAGACCAGAGGGATTTTCAGATTTAGAATTTATAGTTCGTGGGCGGAAATAATGCAGCCACCAGAGCTGGATTCGAATTCTTATTTACGACCGCCAGAGTTCTTATCCTTCCAGCGGCTGCGAGGCCTTTGTTGGGAAGCACTACTCCCCTAACAAACCACCGAGCTGTCCTCCGAAGTCTTTGAATCCGGCGTTCTCCGCAGCCGCCACACTTCGCCTTGGATTGCCAAATCACCGGCGACGGGAACCGGCTCCAGCTTAAAGCGCCGGAGTTCAATCGAGTGGCCTCCTTGGGCGGCGGTTGTTTGCTGCAAGGTCGCATCCTCATCCGCGCTGTCGACTGCATAATTTGAACCCATTTCACGCTCCAGTCAGGCAAACATTAATATGCACATAAATGACTGTTCCTCGCATGGGCAGCAGGAGGCAGCTGAGGCGGCAGCCATTCCGCATCCTGCACGCGCCGCCGGAGGAGTCAACAACAAATGCATTCGTCGAGGTTGAGGTGGCGGCATGCGTTATTGGGTCAAGACGCATGAGTCGCCCGCCTCATCATCGGCTCCTCGCCCGCCCGTGGTCAGGTCGGCCCAGGTCAGGAGTGGGTGGCATGGGATGGGTTTGGCGTCGCAAGTGCCGGCGCTGCCGCCCATTTGCATCGCCGGCAAGTGACCAATTTATCATCCATCAAAGAGACGTTGTGCCCGAGTTATGCAAATGTCCCTCGGCAGGTTATGCTGACTAATTGCCCAACTTATTTCGCTGTGAGTTCGGGTCAAGACGTGGCAAACTCCAGGCTTAAAGCCTCTCCGATTGACGGTGCTCCGATTCGGCGGTCTCGGCGCGTATTGATTCGGAAGCCCAAATCTCGGCAGGTGTTCATTTCTGGGAGAGGTGACTAGTGGAAAATCCGTCCTGAGTCGCTGGAGAGATCACAAAAGGGGGCAACCAAACCCAAACTCTGCTGAGGACCCGCAGCATTGAATCATTGTTGCTGCTCCCTTGGGCGACAAGAGATCCGATAAATATCGCAATTGTTGCTGGAGACAATGCCTAATTGATTTCATTTGAATCACGTTGAACACACATTCCTTAAACCGCAGGAACCAGCACGTCCTTGTCTCGGGTGGACGAGGAATCAACGGCGAGTGCGGTTTGAGTCAGTTATTTGCAAATTGATCAGATCATCCAGAGAGACCAGCGAGCTCAATGTTTCATTGCACGGAAATGTGCACTAATAAATGAGAATTTCAAATTCACAATTCACAGTTTTCGTCTGGCGGAATTAATCAGCCTCCCTTGACCTCCTCCTAGTGACGGATTCCGATAGTTCAATTCAGTACCTGGCAAATTGGCACGGTCTTGGTTAGCATATCACAGAACTTCAAATTTCTTTGGGTGAGATTTCTGATTCTGTCATATTTTACAAAACCTCAAGTTCGCCAACATCGATGAGGTCGATGGCTTTTGCTGGCCCATGGTACTGGGGGAAAAACCTCATTTGCCAATAGGTGCAATAACTGCCTAAATAAGGGCCTAAATTGTCTCTAAAAGGATGAGGATTCGTTCATACTTTGGCTGAATCCTGCTACTTAGCCAGTTGAAGTCAAGTCAAGTTTATTGGAGACCAGTTAGCAGTTACTGTGCAATAACAGAGCAACAGTACTGTAATAAGTCACTGTTAAAAAGTGCAGTAATAAACTTATGTTTACAACATTCGCATGTCCAATAACGCCTTCAACTTTTACCAATGCCACGAACCCGGAATGATATCCGAGACACCATTCGTTATAACAGTTCGCAACGGCATCTACCTATGAGTGTTTAATGTATTTTGCCCAGTTTACTTCTCTCTCTGGCAAGGACTTTCCCTTTCGTGTCCGTTGTTGCATTCTCAGCCAATCGAAGCTGGACAAACTGGCGCACCACCATTAGACCCTCCATTAGACGGGAGTCCAATATGGCTGCCGGCATCAGGAGTCTCGTCAGGGTGGGTTGGTCCAATAAGGATTCCTTTGTAACAGACCTCAGAATCCGCAGTTGGGAAACAGTCGAACGCAGGATTTCGCAGGAAGTGGTCGCTGGTGTCTAATAAGAAAAATCGGTCGCAGTGTAAACTCGCTCTACTTGGCCACGTTCCCACCTGCACCTTGTCACTGACCACAAGCACTCCGACAATCGACAGAGCGAACGATGCAACACCATCCGGAGCCCACGTATATGCCGGAAGTGCCGTTTCAGCCCCTGTGGGGCCAGGAGGCCCCCCCACCGCCGCCGATCGTGCCGTACCAGGAACTGATTACAGGATTTCCCTGCACTGACTTAGGTGAGTGCCTCAAGAGATTGGAAACTCCGTGCAGTATACTGACGATGAATGTTCTTTTCCAGCGATTTGGCAGCGCCAACAAGTTTCCACTCTGGTCAACCACCGTCCAACCAACAGCCGCAGCAACACAAACAGCCACAGCCACAGCCAGACGTCCTCGCACGGCTCCTCGAAGAAGACCCGCCGCCGCGTGGCCTCGATGGCCCAGCGACGGGCCGCCAACATCCGCGAGCGCCGCCGCATGTTCAACCTGAACGAGGCCTTCGACAAGCTGCGCCGCAAGGTGCCCACCTTCGCCTACGAGAAGCGCCTGTCGCGCATCGAGACCCTGCGCCTGGCCATCACCTACATCGGCTTCATGTCGGAGCTGCTGACCGGCACCCCTGCGAACTCCCACAAGGCGCGCACCCCGGACATCTACGGCGGCTTGAACGGCCACCACCACCCGTCGGCCATGGCGCACCACCTCCATCCGGCGGCCTTCCAGCGGGACTTCGCGTCGCCCTACAGCCACAGCTTGGCCTAAAACTGGTTGCGCGGACTCGGCGTGCGTCCCAGTCTACGTTTCTAATGTTTATTATTGTTGAATTTTGTTTAGAACTATTATTCTTCTATTCGTTTTCCATTTTTGTAATAAAATATATAATTGTATAGAATAACATTCAGAAAATTACTTCACCGAGGTCAATAAGAAGAAAATACATCTCTTACGTTGGGACCAATTTAAGAGATCTTGAAACGAGTCAGAAGCAATCCTCTTATTTGCCAACCAGGTGCTGAATTCCGAAGCAAGGTATGGAAGTCATGAACGGTTCCAATATAAACATATATCAGAAATAAATTCGTCTATCCGACTGTTGTCACAGTGTGACGCAGGCAGTCAGTTTGAAGGTTGCATGCCGACACATTATGTTTGCTATAAATATATACATTGATGGCGATTCTGCTCTTTATTGATAAGAGTTACTGATAAGAAGTCCTTGTTTGACTTGCTCGCTGAATGATTTCGCTAAATATCTTAATATTCTTATCAGTTAGCAAAAAGTTCAAATTAAACTGCTTATCAATGAGTTCAGAATATTATAATTTAGACGGGGTTAAAAATTCAAAAACTGAACTAATCCACCTGATATTTAAGAAATTACCATCAATCTGTTGACTGGCTGCTTGTTATCCACCGCAACGAATCTGCCTCGAAGGCGATGAAATGTTCGCCCAGAAAAGCGATGGGAAAGAAGTCACCTGCTTGGCATGTGGCGAGTTCCGACCCCGCACTCCTCACCCTCACCCGCTGCAAGGTAACAAGCAACAAATGACGCATGGCTGAAGGTCGGCGGCTGGAAACAAAGCGTGAAATTATGATTAATAAATTGAATATAACAGATTGTCTTCAATCCGGGGCTACTGGCCGCATGGCTGAGCCACCCTTACTCTGAAGAGTTGGGACGTCGATGTTGTTCTAAATACCGTGGAATGTTGAGCGGGCTGCGGCAGCGGCAGCCAATTTGGATCAGTTTCACGGTTTGACGCTTCGATTCCGCAATAATGAGGGGTGCTTCCGCCTATGATATGATGTAACGAATAATACCGTTGTTGCAGAAAATAGTACAAGTAATACTGCAGGCGGGATCCCAACTCGGGTAGATCTGATATCCTATCCTAAAATACCAAGTCACAATCCCATTCTGAATTGTGCGGTTACTCTGGCCGTTGTTAAGCAGCACTGCCGTTGCTCTGATTCGAGCCCACCGCAAACACTCGCCCGGCCCGAGACACCCCCGTAGCAATTAGCTGCACCCTTGCGCCGGCCATGCCCAGAGCGACCATGACTTCTTGACTTCGCGCGACAACCCAGCGCCAGGAGGGAAGGGTGCAACGTTGTACAACCGTCGGCCGCCCTGCGTGGAATCCGTGCAATATGTTTGACGCACTCGTCACACTTCACGCCGCATTGGCAGGCACAGACAGCAAAAACAAAGGGGACCAAAGGACGAAAGCGGCGGCAAGCAGGCTGAATTAGGGGAGGGGTGCGGGATTATTTAATAAAGCATCATCCACGGCGCTAAACGGCTCGCTCCTGAAGAGGCGCCACGTGCGGATGTTTCGAGGACGGAAATTCAATTCAAATTGTAAAGAGTTTATTAAATTATTCGATACAATCTCGAGAGCGGACCCTCGAACGGTAGGCAAAGCAGGTTGACTTTCTCCCGCTGTGCGGCCGGCGTTTGGTAATGATACTCGTAAGAGGCGTGCGAAAGCTTCGATTGCGAGCTCGGCTCTGCCGTCCAACAAATTGAGAGACGCTCGTTGCGCCTTCCCATGTCAAATAGGTCTAGCTTACCCGACACCCCTGTCCGCCCCTGCCCTCTTACGCACAGTCTGCCTGAGTCGCAGTCAGGTTTTTGACACTATTTGACAAATTAATCGCAATTCGGCGCAATTTCCGCCGAAATTGCACTGATTTGGTCACTGGACTTATTAAGATCCGATTATGAGCCGGATGATGGATCTTTCGAGGCAGATGTTCTTGCAACGGGGGCCCACATCTGTAGGTGCAATGTGCAAACAGACTGTGTTTTGAAAATATTAGTGAATATGAGGAGTTAAATAGGAAGAAATGCTCTTAGGGTAGATATGGTAGGTATTGATGGAAACCTATATATACCCCAAATCTTATCGCCTCCTATCAATGCGGCGATGATTAAATGAAACTATATCACCCAAATTCCGATGGAATCTTTGTAATAATTGGGTGTGCCAATTAGTGTTAAGAGTCCAACGCAATATTAAGGATGTCGTCTATGCCGGAGAAACACTTTGGGGCCAATGCCATCGAGCACGTGCTGCGAGAAGCCATGCCCGACTTCGAATGTCTCCTAGACTTCAGTGAACAGGAAGCCTACGATAGTTGTGGAAACATCTTTCCATCTACGAGACGTATAAGCATGCGGGTACAACTGAAGGGTGAGATAAGCGAGTGCGAATGACTTGTACCCGATTTGAACGTGTTTCACCCACAGATGGCAAGACTCGTCATGCCTCCTACCTCTTCAATCGCCCCGGCGTCTGTGATGGATCGCCCTGTAAGATGACTTCTGATGTCACAGTTTCAAATGAACTCACAGCTTTCCAGGAGCTGCTGCCCGCCTTCGAGCGGCTCTATCGGGAGGCGGGCACGGAGCGGCGGTTGGCGCCCTCGAGTGTCGTGTTGAAGGAGGGCCCAGGGGCGCCCACACTCGTAATTGAGGATCTGGAATCCAAGGGTTTCAGGCGCTTCGATCATCCCGATGGCATGGACATGCGTCATGCGCAGACCGTCCTGGAGAAATTGGCTGCGTTCCATGCCGCCTCTGCGGTGTACTTTGAGACCAGGAAACTGCCGAAATTTCACACAAAACCGACAGTGGACAGGAAGCTCCAGCAGGAGCTGGAGGAGAGGAATAAGCTTATGAACAGAATGTTTGTTGAGAGTTTGCGAAATTACGATCTGCGAGAGTAGCAGGATAAAATTGTCGTCTGTTAATCTGCGCACTTGACTCACTTTAGTAACAGAGTGTTTCATTACAGAAGCAGTTACAGTTGCGAAACTTCGCAAGGAACCCAAACGAAGTCAAGGAATGTACGCCCAATGAGTTTACAGCCCTGACTCATGGCAGCTGCAGGTCGTCCCACGTCATGTTCAAATATGATGCGTTTGGGAACATTGTGGACGCCGTCATCGCGGACTTCGGCAAGATCAACTATGGGTCCCCGGTGCAAGATTTGCTCTATTTCATTTTGTCTTCGGCACGAATTGAGGAGAAGCTCAAGAGTTTCGACTTCTACATCAAACATTATCATGACCATTTGGTGGCCAACCTACAGTTGCTGGGGTATTCCTCGAACGTTCCGAAGTTAACTGATCTTCATTTGGCTGTTCTAAACAGGAACAGCTGGGGTGAGTGGATTGTCAGACGACACCTTGAACGTGGATTACATTGAATGATATTGCTCTCAGCACTCTCCGTGGTCTCCAAAGTTCTTCCCTTGGTAACGCTAGAGGCAACCAACAGGTGCGACTTAGAAGGATGTGCCATCGACGACAGGGAAACATTGAATTCGGCGTTCTCAAACCCACGTTATGCGAAACAAGTTCAAGAACTCCTGCCGTGGATGGAAAACCGTGCATTGTTAGAAGATTAAACAATGTATTTGATTGATGTTAAATATATATTTAATCATAAACTACTCCCCAATCTATCTATTCTAATTTGAAATTCAGCATGAATTTGCAGATTGACATTGTCACCTCCGCTCATCTATTCAATGTGTTTGCTGCTGTCGTCATAGTTTGTATTGAAGAGACTCCTCTGATTAATATTTTTCTTGCGGGATTTCATCTTCAACCGAATTAGGGTCCAAAACAGGGGTCTCTCTGTTTCCATTACAGATGAGTCCAAACATAATCGAAACGCTAGCGTTAGTTCGACGGAGAAACAGAGAGAGAGAGAGAGAGAGAGAGACAGAGAAATGGAAAAAGCTATGATAAACGCCAGAGACGATCGGTGAGTGCCAGTTAGTGTATGTTCGACTTCGAAAAGAAGTAGTTCGCTACCAGCGGGTTCTTTGTCAGTCTCTTTTAAAATGGGTGAATATCCGAGCAACGAATCCGAGGAGAAAGCAGTTTCCCTCGAGATACCCGAGTGGTTGTCGCCGGAGATTTTCAATGACACTATTAGAGATGATATTGATAACTTTCTTCAAATAAAAGATATGAAGATCGCACCCGCCGTAAGTACGGGCGAAAATTACATGACCGTTCTGCTGAGGGTGTTAATGGAGGTGGAACTGCAAGGTACAGGACTGTGCTGCTTTCATATGTAGCTTATATCATAAAATATATTTTTATTTCTAGATGCGACAACAACCAGCACTTCATACATGGTGAAAATTCTTCCTAACTCTGAGCCAAGGAAGGGAATGGTGAGCAAGTGGAAAGTATTTGAGAAGGAGAAAAACACATATAGAAATTATATACCAGAATTCGAGGAAATGTACTCTAAAGTCGGAAGATCTCTTAAATTTGGTCCCAAACAGCTGGTTGTTCAGAACTCAAAACTGCCAGAAGACATATTGATGATGGAGGACCTGCGGTTGCGAGGATTTGAAAACGTCCCGCGGCAAAACGGACTAGATCTGGCCCACACCAAGAGTGCCCTGGAAAAAGTTGCCCAGTTCCACGCCGCTTCCGCCTGCCGCTTCGAGGCAAAAGGCCCCTATCCTGACATGTACTCTCAATGCTTATGTGCCGTGGATGACGGTTTCGTAGACTATAGAGAGGGTGTGGCAAAGCAGGTGCAAAGCTGCCTAGACTTGTACAAGGCCCCTCACCTATCGGAAAAATTGGTAAATCCCCGGTAGAGTAGTCCGATGGAAGTATCAGGAAATAATGTTCAAAATTTCTTTAGAAAACCTACAGCCGTGAAACTATGGATCAGTTTCAAGCGGTTGCAAAAGTTGATCCCGAAGCCTTTAATGTTCTGAACCATGGTGACCTTTGGTCAAATAACATCATGTTCAAACACGATTCCATGGGAAATATTCTGGACACACTATTGATAGATCTGCAAATGAGTCGCTACTGCTCGCCTGCCCAAGACCTGCAGTACCTATTGCTGTCATCAACATGTTTGGAAAACAAATTCGCACTATTCGACTACTTCATACAATACTACCACGAGAAACTAATGGAAAATTTAACGTTGCTGAACTATCCCAAGAAGCTTCCTACCCTGAAAGACTTGCATATCTCTATGTTCATTAATGGTGACTGGGGTTAGTATTATATTAGTATTCATTGATTTGTTGCTCTCGCATCGATCGACTCTAACACCATCTCGTCATTCTAGCCTACACCATTTCTACAGCCTTGCTGCCTATTGTCCTGATGGATCCCACTGCGACGGCCAATATGGAAAATTTCTTGAGAGACGATGAGGAAGGGAATGACTTTAAGAGAGACATGTATAGAAATAAGCTTTATGTGCAACACATGCAACAGTTCTTGCCGTGGATGGAGAGACGAGGCCTGTTGGAGTGCGGAAAATAAATAAATTTTAAAAACAAAACCCTTGCAGTCTTAAATGAAGATTAACTAAGTAATTAAAAGATAATGATAATTAGATAATCAGTCAGACATGTTTTGTATGGGGGGTCGCTTAAGTTGGGATATTTATATTATTTCCTTCATAGGGCACAAATGTTCCATACATCAAAATATCATTCTAAATATTTTATTCGAAACCTTTAGAATGTCTCAAAACATAAGTCTAAAGGACCAAATTGAGCGATGCGTAACCGTGTAGTTAGTAAATAAGTTAAATAATCCCAAGTATTTTAGCATTCAAGTAAAGTCCGGTATTACGGAAATTTCGGGTTCTGTGAATACGTATTTATACCAGTCGCGTCCAAATAATATTATTTGAACTATTTTCATGAATTGATTACTATACACTGAGAATATTAAATTATGTCATCGAATTTATTTAATATATGCTTATATCGTTCTTTGAAACGATACAAGTTTCCTCAGTAATTATTTCTATTCATCATGCTGATACCAAAAAGTATAAGGGTATTTATTTATGTTTTTTAACTAACAATATCAGATGGATATTCACTGACGTATATAAAAATAAACCTTACCACTAAAAGTGCACATTCACCATGAACGGCTTAAAAGTTAATAATTAAAGCTTTGAGATAGTACATACATAAGTGGGTACTAGTTGGCCTAACATACATGTAAAACACAACCAGAAATAATTATCAGACAATTGACAGCCGCGATATTGCTGGTTATATGCAAGATTCCTATGCCGATTCTATGTCTCATTCTTTTTTAATTGAAAGACATAAGAATTGGACCTTCATACGCTGTTACCGCTTTATGGCACGCTATATCTATAGACCATAGCCCATGAAATATTGATTACTTCTGAACGTAAAGTTATATTCTGATATTCACCAGAGCCAATGTGTGTGTATCGATAAAATAAAAAGCTTATCGCAAAAACACAAATTGAATTTCTCGGTTTAAAAGCTGCTGGTGTTGACGCTCAGTACAGAAACAATTGCGGCCGGCTTTGGATGTAGTTCTGCACGATACCAGAACTAGGAAAATTATTATAGCACTATGGGTCAACGTAAGTCTAAACCCGGAAAAACCAGCTACGATGTGACGCCCACGGTCGCAGTGAAAAACGAAATCCAATTCGTGCGGGGTGATCCTGATCCCGAGAAGAAACCCGCGGTTGTCGACCCAAAAACAGAAATATCACAAGTTGTCGACATGAAGTTGGTGCCAGCATGGGTGAATGAAGATCGTTTCAATGATATTATGAGAGATAATGTCGTCGATTTCGAAAAGATTACGAAGTTTGTGGCATGTCCGGCCATGGCCCCTGGAGAGAATTACGCCACGCTGATGCTCCGCGTGAACATTGATTATGAACTGAAAGGTAATTCAAGGTTCTGGAACACGTAATTGATTCTTCGAAAATGTGCCTTATTTTACATTGTAGACAAGAGCACCCAGGCGATATCCTTTATGTTGAAAGTGGCCCATGATAATGAGCAGATGCGACAGATGCTGGGATTAATGGACTTCTTTGCTCTTGAGTCCAGCATGTACTCCAATGTGATCCCAGAACTGGAACAAATGTATCGCGACGCTGGCGTCGACATAAGCATTGCCCCCAAGTCCTATAGGTTCAAAGAAGACTCAGGCCACAAGTATATTCTCTTGGAAGACTTGCGCCCGCGCGGCTTCAAGAACGCCAACCGACTGGAGTGTCTCAATATGGAGCATACGAAGTGCGTGCTGCGCAAACTGGCTGCCTTCCACGCCGCTTCCGCCTGCCGGGTCGACAGGAAGGGAGCCTTCCCCGAAATGATAATGAAAGGTTTGATGGGAGAAAACGCCAGGGTTATAATGGAGCCCATGCTTGCCGGGTTTTCGGCTTCCTTCATGCAGAACATGAAGAGCTACAAAGATGGTGAGATGTACTACAAACACTTTGTGAGTATTTTGCGGATAATTCGGTGTACATTTATGAAATAACCGTTTTCCAGGAGTCCGCATTGAGCACTATGATCGATGAAATGATCCTAATTTTGAAGTATGATCCCAATGAATTCAACGTACTGAATCACGGCGATTGCTGGTCAAATAACATCTTATTCAAATATGGCGGGGAGAACAATGTGGAGGAAATGTTTTTCGTCGACTTTCAGAACCCACAATGGGGCTCGCCAGCTCGTGACCTCTATTACTTCATAATTTCGTCAGTTCACATTGGAATTAAGCTTAAGGAGTTTGACTACCTGATAAGATACTACTACGACAATTTAGTGGAGTTCTTGCACACCTTAAAGTACTCTAAGACGCTCCCTACGCTCCGCGATATTCATATGCAACTCGTTAAGTACGGATCATGGGCCCTTTCGACGGCTATTGGAACGTTGGCCATTGTACTGCTGGACTCAACTGAGAGTGCAAACATAGAAAGTCTAATAGGCGACTCGAAGGATGGTATGAATTTCAAGAATCTAATGTACTCGAATCAGAGATATCGCAAATACATCGAGGAGGTTATGCCATGGCTATACAATCGTGGTTTTCTAGTTCCCTTGTAAGTGACATGACAATCATGATTCTCCCTTGTCTTCAAATCTCTGTGTTTAGATATTCTAAAACAGTAGAAGGAACAGACTCAGTTAAGTTGCCTGTGGAGAGTGCAAAACCAAGTCTAGCACCGGAATGGGTGGACGAGGATCACTTTATTGATATACTGCGCCAGGATATTCAGGGCTTCAAAGCGATTAAAAGCTTCTCGGTGGTTCCAGCAACTAAAGGCGGCGACAACTATGCGTCATTGATGTTGCAGGTCGATATTGAGGTGGAAGTGGCGGGTTTGTGTCCATCAAATGCCGACGGCGAACTTCTGATAATTTTTTCTATTTTTAGACAAGGAAACAAAGGTCGTTTCTTACATGTTAAAAGTAGCGCCTGCGGGAGAAGAAGCTCAAGCGATGCTGAACATGTTCCAAACCTTCAAAAAGGAGACTCTAACATACAACGAAGTCATACCGCGCTTCGAGAGCATTTACAAGGAGGCTGGCCTAGAGGTGACTTTTGCACCTCGCAGCTACCAATTCGCAAAGGACCCTGGCAGCGATTACATAGTTCTGGAGAACCTGCGCCTTTTGGGCTTCAAGAATGCCGATCGACTAACCGGAACGGACATGGAGCACACCAAGAGCATACTAGAAAAATTGGCTCAATTCCATGCCGCTTCGGCCTACAACGTCGTTATGAATGGCCCGTACAACAAGTGCCTCTTGAATGGAATGTTCTGTAAAGAGAACAGACCCGTACTCGAAAAACTAGGCGAAGCCTTCTTTGAGCAGTTCTACGAATGCTTGAAAACGTTCAGTGGCTGCGAGGAATATCTTCATAAACTAGTAAGTCCGTGTATGAAAGCAATGTGTGTGATTCTAGTTGTTTAATTTCAGACTTTAGATAATAAAGAGAAAATGTACGATGCCATGGAATTTCTTAATGAGGTTAATCCCGACCGATTCAACGTACTCAACCACGGTGATTGTTGGACTAATAACGTCATGTTTCAGTACGACGATGAGGGCAAAATAAAGAATACATATTTCGTTGACTACCAAATGGTCAAATATGGATCACCAGCTCAAGATTTATACTATTTCCTTCTCTCTTCGCCCAGCTTAGACATCAAGATCGAGCAATTTGATTACTTCATCAGATTCTACCATGAAAAACTCACGTATTACTTGGAGTTTCTAAAATATCCGAATAAGATTCCCTCTCTGAAGGAACTGCATCTGGACTTGTTGGAGTATGGAAGCTGGGGTTAGTAAATTCATTTGTTAAAGTTATCGAAACACGTAAATTGAACTTATCCCTAGGAATCTCTACCGTGAACGGAGTCATGCCCGCTGTCTTGTTGGATCCCTCTGATGATGTTTCTATGGAGAACCTTTTGAAAGGCAACGAGAATAGCAAACAAATTACAAGGAACATGTACAGCCATGAGCGCTATCGCAAGCATGCTGAAAAGATCTTGACATGGCTGAACAAACGTGGACTGTTGGATTTCAAGTAGGCCTGTGTTTCGCATCAGTCCCTTTCAATTTTTATGTCTATGTTTCATGTTTGCAATCACATTAGCTTTTGAAAAACTTTGTTCTACAGAACATTTACTTTAATCAAATCATCCGAATTAAACAGTATTTCATTTTCTTGTTGTAAACACTTTCTTGCTATTTATTTCATTTTATTGTAATTAAAAGAGGTCTCTTTTACAGTGTGCCGACTACTACTAGCGGTCGAAAAGTAGAAGCTCGAGCTGATGTCGTTCCGGCCTGGATAGACGAGGATCACTTCATAGACATTGTGCGAGAGCGGGTCCCTGACTTCATAAAACTAGTCAACATTTCTGCCGCCCCTGCCACTAAGGCGGGAGACAATTATGCATCGGTCATCCTACGAGTTGAGGCCGACGTTGAATTAAAGGGTAACAACTAGTAAAAGCCAGTCCAAATATACTGTTCAACACCTGAAACGAGTTCGCTGTCTCTCTTCAGATGGCTCCAGAGAAGTAGTCTCATTCATGCTCAAGATACTGCCAACGGACGGCGCAATAGTAGACATGTGGAACTTCTTTCCCAAGGAAAACATAGTTTACAAGGAGTACCTGCCAGCTTTCGAGCAGATGTATAATGCCGTCGGAAAGGAGTTGGTGTTCGCGCCAAAGATATACAAATTCACCAAAGATCCTGGCTGCGAAACGGTTCTGATGGAGGATCTACGTCCTCGGGGTTTCAGAAACGGCAACCGCTTGGAAGGTCTCGACATGGAACACACTAAGAGTGTACTGCAAAAAATGGCGCAACTGCATGCTGCCTCCGTGAAATGGGTTGAACTCAATGGGTCCTTCCCTGAAATGTTAAATGAGGGAATCTATTCAGAGAAGAATCGTGAATTCCTTCAAAACATGCTTAAGTCTTCGAACGAAACTTTCCTGCAATGTGTGCGCGAATACGAGGGCAACGAAGAATATATCAATAAGATGGTAAGTGAGGCGAGAACCATAAAGAGGTTATTACTCTAACTAAACTGAATGTCATCCCATTCGAAGCCACGCATTCAAGAAGTATTTCTCGAAAAGTGCATCGCACTGGACAAACCCGATCCCAGTGGTTTCAATGTGTTAAACCATGGAGACGCATGGCTGAACAACATCATGTTCCAGTACGACGATGACGGCAAGCTTCAGGAGACCCTCTTCGTGGACTTCCAAGTGAGCAGGTACGGAAGCCCAGCGCAAGATCTTTACTACTTCCTGATATCGTCCACTCAATTGGATATCAAAGTAAATCAGTTTGACAACTTGATTCAATACTACCATGAGCAGTTGGTGGAGCACCTAGCTTTACTGAAGAGCACCACGGCGGCACCCACTCTGAAAGAATTGCATGTCACGCTTCTGAAGTACGGCATCTTGGGTAAGCGGAGATTTATTCAATTTTAGAATGGTAACTGAATTCGGACTTTTTATTAGGATACGCGACAATCGTGGGCGTGGGATCTATTTGCCTACTGGAACAAACGGAACATGCCAAAATGGAGAGCTTCTTGGAGGAATCTTCAGAAGCTGAAGTTTTTCGGAGGAATTTGTACACCAGCGACAGATACAAAGCCCACGCCAAGGCTGTTTTTACCTGGTTGAACAGACGTGGTCTGTTGGACTATTGACCAACCTGCTTCTGCTTCTTTTGTATGTTTATGATCAATAAATTATATATGAATTTTACACCAGTTTTATTTATGTATATCGCCTATTGACAAACGCATTGAAAGTATTGCGCAGCGGAAACTAAAACTGAAAATTGACAAATTAGAGTCACGTAACGCAAATAACTACGATATTGCACAGAGTAATGCATAGATAAGGCTTGGGGAACTATTGTAGCGAAAGTAGGTTCCTACACTATCGCTAAAGCCACTAAGTGCTGAGACGACAGTTGATAATATCAGTCTGTAGTTTCCAACGCCGAAAAGCTCTAATTTCCAGATTGATGCTCACTCTACAATCGTGTTGATAATGGAGAAACAAATCGGAGACGCTTCATTGCGTGAGAATTTCAGCAGCACAACGATGAAGTCGGACGACGATCCAAGAGATCATTGCTCGGTCGACTGCCCTCGCGATCAGAACAGTTTATTCAATCAACGCTACGCCAAGTATCAATTGCCTCACAAGCGACCGACCCGGAAAGCAGACCGAAGGAAAAATGAGCGTCGTTCCAGAATGGGTGGCTGAGGCCTACTTCATTGACATCATTCGGGAAGAGGTGCCGGAATTCAGGAACATTAAGACGTTCTCGGCGAAACCCGCATTGAAGCCGGGAGAAAATTACGCCACTCTGATGGTGCGAGTGGAAGTTGAAATAGAAAAAAATGGTGAAGGAAATGCTGCAAGAGACTCCGCGACACTTTGTTACTAACTCGATTTTCCAGACGGGTCGTCCCAGCCGATGTCCTTCATGTTGAAGTTGGCTCATGCCACGGAAAGTATGGAGAGCCTACTCGAGCAAAATGACATATTTCTGTGTGAGTCAATTATGTATAAGAACGTCGTTCCGGAAATGGAGGAAATGTACGCAGCGGCAGGAAGACGAGTGAAACTTGGCGCTAGATCCTTCAGTTTTACCAAAAACCCTGGCTGTCGCACCATCCTACTTCAAGACCTGCGACCTCTCGGCTTTAAAAACGCCAATCGCCTGGAGGGTTTGAACATGGAGCATACCGAGGCAGTTTTGCAGAAAATGGCAGCTTGGCACGCCGCATCGGCGTTTCGTGTGATAGAAAAGGGACCCTACGAGCATTTTAAAAACTGTGGGTTCTTTTCCAAAGCAGCGCGTCCTTTTGTGAAGCTGATGACCGACAACGCGATCAAGCCCTTCTTGCAATGTTTGAAGACCTTAAAGTGCTGTCAGCATTTAGAACCAAAGATTGTAGGTACAACTGTGAAGTTAGGCCAAACTGAGTTTGAAGGAAGTCATTTCAGGAACGACTTCAATCTGAGCTGATGACCGAGATAGATCGTATGGCCAACTACGAATGTAACTTCAGTGTCCTGAACCATGGCGATGCTTGGTCCAATAATATCATGTTCCAGTACGACAGTGATGGAAAGCTTCTGGAGACCTATTTTGTTGACTTTCAGAACCCTTCATACGGCTCTCCTGTGATCGACCTTTACTATTTTATTATCTCCTCAGTCAATATTGATATCAAGCTTCAAGAGTTTGACTACTTCATTAAGTACTATTATGACCATCTCGTTGACAATCTGAAGCTTTTGAAGTATCCAGGAGAGTTGCCGACTTTGAGGGGTCTGCACATGGATTTGCTTAGATCTGGTGCCTGGGGTTAGTACTTTCTTATTGTAAAAATATCAATTATACAATTCATTCCTAGCATTCCTTTGCACCGAGACCATTATGTCAATCGTTCTGCTGGATTCAACGGACACTGCAAACCTTGACAACTTCATGAATGACACTGAGGAGGGCCTCGAGTTCAAGATGCTCATGTACACCAACCCACGATATAAGCGCTATGCCGAAGCCGTCTTGACGTGGCTCGATCGACGAGGCTTGCTTGATATCTAGACGAATATTTACAATTTTAGCCATCTCAATCGAATGGCTTATGTAATGTAGAAAAATAAATTAAATTACATACCTAATAATAATGTTGTATATATTTTTTTTTTTTTTCATATAGCCATAAATAAGTGCGACTCTAACAGACTTTCTTTTTAAAGTTAAGCCAAATAACAATCCAAAACGTCTATATCTAGTTATCCTAACCAAATTTCCTATATATGAAAACCTCTCTTCAAAAATCTCACTTCAGTTTCAATTAAATTTCATTATTATCTCTGTCAACTTGCCTTGAAACTTGAAATATGAAGGATCCGAGAACGAGAGATATGATTCGAGAACAGTAAATAGAACCTGCTTTCATATACAAATTCGATTACCCGTAGTCGACCATAATACAAGTACAAATAGTTACGATAAGATAAAAAAATAGTTAATATAAAAATTTCAATTAGGAAAAGCTCAGCTATTGATAATTTGCCATTGGCACTATCGAGATTTAGCCATAAATGTAGAAAGCCATCAATGCACTGGTCTGGTCAAAACTTTCTTGCCTACACGAGTAGGAAGACAAATCTTTTGGTAAATACTCGGTTCCTCACCAACTTCTGAACTTGAGAATTACACAATGAAAGCTCTTCTACTCTATTCAGTGCACGCTGAACCTGCCAGTAGTTCAGTCAATCAAATCAAGTAGTCCAGATATATTTGCACCATGGCAGCAGATTCAGTGAACGGCGCCTCAAAGGTCCCGGAGTGGATAGTCGAGGAAAAGTTCGAGAGCCTCCTTCGAGAGAATGTCGCTGGCTTCCAGAGAATCAAGAACTTCAAAGTATCTCCCGCAATGTCACCGGGCGAGAACTATGCCACTCTGGTGCTGCGGGTTGAGATCGACGTCGATCTAGATGGTATTATCTGATATATTCCTTTTTGTGTTCGTGTGTTCGCAGCAAACATCATTGGTATTTTTCAGATGGCAAGTCCAAGTCTATCTCCTTCATGATGAAAACACCACTGGACAGTCCAGTGTTCAAAGAATTAATGAAGAAACAAAACATGTTCGTCAACGAGCAAGGCATGTACCTGGAAGTGGTGCGCGAAATGGAGGAGATGTTTCGCGATGCGGGGCTTGAAGTGAAGTTCGGGGCACGGTGCTTCCCATTGGAGACGGGCGACAACGACTGCCTGTTGTTGGAAGATCTATGCCCACGTGGTTTCAAGAACGCAAACCGGTTGGAGGGTTTAGACATGGAGCATACTAAGTGCGTGCTGAAGAAGCTGGCGCTGTGGCATGCGGCTTCTGCCACACGGGTCGAAACCAGGGGAAAGTATGCGGACAACTACGCCGTCGGCTTCTTCAGCGATATGTATAAGCCACTTTTACGGACAGTGTACGAGGGCTCCCTAGAGCCGCTAAGTAAATGCATGAAGTCGTTTGCCGGCTTTGAAGAGTACGGCGAAAAAGCGGTAAATTCTTGTCATAAAATGGGTGCATAGTGCTATCTGAAATGAACCTTCTTTAGCTAAAGTTGCAGAGCCAAATAGTGGATGAGCTGTTCAAGCTGGAGAAAGTGGATTCCAGCGAGTTCAATGTCTTGAATCATGGCGACTGTTGGGCAAACAACATCATGTTTCAATACGACGCATTTGGCAAGATAAAGGAGACCTATTTCGTGGACTACCAAATACCCAGATATGGTAGCCCTGCGCAAGATATCCTTTATTTCCTCGTGTCGTCAACGAATATCGAAATCAAGCTCAAGCAATTTGATTACTTTATCAAGTTCTACCATGACAATCTAATAGAGGCTCTGAAACTACTCAAATACCCCAAAAATCTGCCTTGCCTCAAAGATATACATGCAATGCTCTACAAGTATGGAATCTGGGGTGAGTGCACAAAACAATGTCGACTTATCAAATTTAATTCTAATTTCATTAGGATACAATACCGCGATCGGAACCATGTGTGGAGTGCTGTTAGATCCTACAGAAAGTGCCAATTTCGATCACTTCGTCAGTAAAGACGAGGCTGCCATCAATTTCAAAATGCAATTGTACTCAAACCCAAGATATAGAAAGCACATTGACGTTGTTTTACCCTGGCTGTATAATCGCGGTGCTTTGGAATGCTCTTAGGACTTATTTCTCCAAACAACAAATATAATACAGAATAAATTAAATAAAAGAGAATCCTCTTTAAACTTTTTCGATCTAAGAACAGAGTGTCTTCAGACTACATTCGAGGTAATATCAAAATACTAGTACTGCCACAAATTTCATTAGGTTGCAACATCCATATTAATATTTTTATTCTCAAAATTTTTATCACAGATCATTACAATAGAACTATACTACTATGTTAAAAATCAATGCTTAATTTATGCCTTCTATAAAATATTTGTATCAAGTTGCCTAAGAGTATAAACAATTTGCCCTTTCGTCTGTAAAACATTAGGGACGGTTTCGTAGGACTATTAAAGTATACATATTATTGTTGTACTCTGAGTCGATATAGCGATGTACATATGTTTTTGATAAGTACTGAAATGTTCAATTTACTACTTTCATATGTATGTGTAAGCGACTTGTATGTTAAAATGGGATATCTGATTCAACTACACATATTTATAAATATGAAACTGATTGATTTAACCAGAATTGTATTTTTAAATATATATTTCTTTAGATAGACGGGGTAATTGAAAGAAGGTTAAACGTATTATTTACTCTATGACGTCTGTGAGCATTGAATTGATTTAAAATTTTAAAAAGCTTTTCAAAGCTTTCACATATTTTCGAGTGTTGTTTGTTGTTTCGAAATACTGGTAGAATGCTACAAACTGTTATACGGTATGATTGAAAAATCGCTTTAATTGGAAACGACATGCTAATCTAGAGGACCTATTCGCCCATAAGAAGTACAAATTAGCGCAATTTCATTATCAACTCATGGTCAATACTTGCATACAGAAAATGCTGCTCAGCTTTCATTAGTCTATTAGTCTAAATAACTAAGTGTTATTATAATTCAAAAGTTAGCATTACTTGACAATAAATTTTTGGAAATATAAATTGTCTTGAAATATTACCGATTTAAAGTTGATAGTTTAAAGTCAAACTTCTTTTGAGAGTGGGAAATTTACCAAATGTCGCTGCTGGTTCGCAAAAATTAAGTAGAAAAAAGAAACTGTCAGTTTTTCAGATATCTTGGAAATTAAACAAATATTCTCTGTGTACTGAAATCAGTGTTTGAAGAAAAGTTACGAACTGTCTGTCTATGGATGTTATCGGGCGAATATACCAGATAATGTATTCTTTTGATTTCCATCCACACTTGTTATGAAGCGAGACTGACTTCCAACACCGAACTGCATTTTGTCTTCTAGAATTTTGTACTCTAGAATTTGAGTTTGTAGATGCCGTAAACTAATTGAAGCCAGCCTTCTTTGCTTACACAATCGTCGAACGTGTTTGATGATTGCCATTGATTGCAATCAAATAGGCGTGATGATATATGGTTTCCTTCCTTTCCCCATTTCCTAGTCAAGTATTGTGTAGAGTACCTATGCCTAAGTTTGTCGAATATTAAGAAACCCTCTCTCTTCATCTACATAACTCTACATAACTCTTGTCTTTTCTGACAAGAGAGTAAGTAAGTAAGACCAATTAGTGGGAAGGCAAAATAAATCCATGTAGACCCAGCGTCACATGTCTCGATTATCGAAGACCCATAAAGAACGAATAGCAAAAGAAACTCCAGCAGTAAACGTTGCAAAAGGAGAAACAAAAACATATCAATCAAAAATACAAGATGGATGATTATACACAAATGAACAAAAACTATACGTGTGTTTGCCTATGTAGTTTGATAAGGAGTTGCCGTAGCCAAATATAGGAAAGGCAAAACGCAACGGAGCCGGGGACCCCGACGCATTCAAATATTAGGCGTTTGTCCATAGTAGGTTGTGGTTCCGGCAGAGCAGTGTCCAATCTTGAATTCACTTGATTCTTTAAAGGATTTTAAAGCTAGGAATAGGTAATAGTGTGTGTTAAAAATATCGGCGTAACCAAGCCATCACATCGGTTTACAGCACTTATCGCAACATTTTGGACTGATAGAACTCAACTGAATAAATTTAGTGACTCACGCGACCCAGACGACAAGTCTGTTCTGCCTGCACTAATGGCTCTTGCGTTTCCTTAATTGGAACTCATACTCAATGTTCTAGACATTTTATCACCCAATAGAACGTGTTGGTGCTCGAACGAGCCAATCGATACAGAAACCAACCCCCATTTAGAGGTCATATCGCTCCTCCCACTAGCCACGGCGCCATCTGCTTGTCATCAGTGTTACGAATGTAGTTCGAAACCGTTATACTTCCAAAGGACTTTCGAGCTATAAGCGCAGAACAGAACTGCAACAGACGCTCCGGCTTCTGTAAGCTATCCTCTACAGATATTCAAATTTCGCCGATACATGCACACATCTGGTATCTCTTGAATTTCATTATCATAATATTCTGATAAGTCTCGATAACTCGGACGATAAAAGCGATCGATAACTATAAATACATTGTCGATCTATGCATCTCAAGAAGTATCTAGAACGTAAACGATGGGGTGGCTCTCAAAATCTCCAACTTTTCCAGTTGCAGTTGGATAGGGGTGAGGGGTGACCACTCAAGGTATAGGAGGTTTCTCATTTCTGTCGCCGTTGGACTTTCCTAGGACCTGTAACCCTTTCAGCTACATATGAATATGGCCGCCCAGATCGGCGTAGGGTACCTCGCAGAGGTGCTTTGTCGGCGTTCGGCAATTGTTGAAAGTGAATAACCACCTCATATTATTAGGCTATTATATAACTAGTAAATATAAACAATAGCACGCAAGTTGCGTCAGGACAATCGCACAGATACGATAAAAGAGTGCTCCATCCGTTGTTAACTCACAGTCCCTTTAGACTCACGTATGGAAACTCTAATTCACAGATCGTCATGGCACCGGTGGTAAATGGTAACAACTATGCAAATGGTACCACGGCGACGTGGCCCCATTGGCTGGATAGTGTGAAGCTGGACAAGGCCATCTGTGCAAGCGTTGGTGCCTTCGAGAGAATAGTGGACATCACGCCCACTCGAGCCTCCAGCGAGGGTGAAAACTACACATCTCAGATGCTGCGTCTCCGAGTGGAAGTCGAGTTGCGAGGTCCCAGAACTGACTGCCGAACTCCATGATTATCTCAACTAACCGAATGCTTTGCTTTTCAGATGGAAGCAACAAGACAATGTCCTTTGTACTCAAAGTCCAGCACAACAACGAGGCTATGGCCAATGTGCTGAACGTGCTGCAGCTGTTTCCCAAAGAGGAGGAGATGTACCACAAGATCCTGCCCAAGTTCGAGCACCTCTTCGCCGAGGCTGGCAAGGAGATAAAATTTGCTCCTCGCGCCTTCAAATTCGACCGTGATGCGGACTTCGAGTACATACTACTGGAGGATCTGCGCATAAAGAACTACAAAAACGCAAACCGCTTGGTCGGCCTCGACATGGAGCACATGAAGAAGGCGCTGGAGAAGCTGGCACAGTTTCATGCTGCCTCTGCTTGCTACGTGGAGCACTACGGCATGTTTGGCAGCTCCTTCACGGAGGGCGCGTTCCGTGAAGAGAACCGAACATTGATCAAGGAGTTCAATGTGTCGACTGCATTTCTTAATCAGCTCAAGAAGTGGAAAAACTGCCTGCAGTACTACGAGAAGTTGGTATGTCCAAAAGGAACTCATCCGAACTCCTGATTGATTAGTTTTATACCTCCACTATTGTCTCCAGGCGGATAGCGATGATTACCTCGTCGACCGGCTGATGGAAGTTCATAAGGTTCATCCTCGTGAATTCAATGTGCTGAACCATGGCGACTGCTGGGCCAACAATATTATGTTCCAATACGACGGTTTCGGCAAGATCAAGAACACTCTGTTCGTCGACTTCCAGGTAGGCAAGTACGGGTCGCCGGCCAACGACCTGTATTACCTTATCCTCTCGTCGGCGGCCATGGACATCAAGCTGACCCAATTTGACTACATGATTCGCTTTTACTATGACAACCTCGTGGAGAGCCTGAAACTAATGCAGTACCACCGACCTCTGCCCAAGCTCAAGGGTCTGCATACGGCTCTTCTGCGGAACGGACTGACTGGTACGTAATAATTATTGTATTTATTTTAGAGTTATCTCATGCCAGTTTCATTCCCATAATTTCAGCGTACTTGGTCGTGTCGAAGGTTCTGCCGATCGTGATGTTGGAGCAAACGGACAACGCTCATTTGGAGGACTACTTAGGAGATGAGTCAAAAATGAAGGCCGCCATGTTTTCGAATCCGAAATATGTAAACGCCATGGCTGAGATTTTGCCATGGCTGGATAACCGCGGTTTTTTGGATTTCAAGTGACCCCATCCAAAATCATTCAAGCAAAAACTAATTAGAATTCATCAAAATAACATTAGTGGAGCTTCTGAGATCTATTATAACAATACTTTACACACACATAAAAAATATTAATAAACGTTAATTGCTCATTTTTAAACTATAATTTTTGGCATCATGAGTTTGTTATATTCACTACCTGCATTAAATCTTCGAACTTCGACCTTTCGTGAGCTAAATCACAGGTTAGAAAAATGAATCGGACAATAGCTTTATCCCATCTGATTAGTTTTGATGATTTAGATAGATAAAGCCCGAATAGAGTAAACTGTCACCCAAGCCACAGAGCTTAATCAACAAATTACTATACGATAACTAGTGTATTGCTTCTCTTTCACACATTATTGTTGACAAGTTGAAAGCTTGAGCTTTATTTATTTATTGACAAGCAAAGTTTACTGTTGGCGCTTTGGTACCCTACACAAGGTTAACGTCGCACTGTGCCGAATTCCCTCGTTTCCGATTAGCATAAACCAAGCAGCCTTCCTTTATACGCTCCTGGTAATTTTATCAAATATTATTAGTAGATGTAACGAGTTCTTTGGTACCCACTAGATCGAAGGTTATAACATTATAATTTATCGGTCGGAATGATAAAGCTTCAATGATAAGCATTCTGCTGATTCATTACCGACTCTATGTAATCGTTCGCTTTCAATATTATTAAATGATTATAATTTTGAAAATTGGTCAGACTAATGCTTCATTGTCTGATGGGGTTTCTTTTCCCTCGTCCCTAGGAATAGTTTCAAATGCTTTGGATTTTTGTGGTGTTCAGATAGTTTTCAAATGCGAAAGGTAGCGGTCACGCGATCTCTGTGGCTTGGATTGCTTATTTCGTAGCGAATACTTCTGTAAATATTTGATATAAACCGAAATCGTTCGTGCTTAGAGTGTAAAACTTATGTATCTTGATTCTGAGGCACACTGCAGTTTATAGTAGTCGTTACTTTGTAAGTTTTGTCAATTTTCTTGGACTCTTCGCGATGCTGTTGTTTGAATGATATAATGGAAGCACAACGTTTGAATTCTGCGTGTTTGGTTTTCTTAAAAAGATGCCGTAAGCTAGAGCAAAACTAGTTATTTCTGGTATCTTAAATCTTACAAAAATTCACGACTGAACCTGTTACTCTCTGGGAAGAAATACTACGAAAAACCGGATTAAAATCAAGCCGTCAGACACAGAAACTAAATTTGTAATTATATTAAAATATTGCTTATAGTATTAACCATTCTAATACAGCACACAACAAAAATTAAAATTCTAAATACAGAATATAACAATAAATATATTTATCGCCCAAATAAGCAAGAAAGAAGTTAAATTTCGGAATCTTAAAATTCCCACTACTTGTGTGAGACACTGTTTTTGTTCTGTTTGTTTAATGAATGTGTATGTTACAGTTTTATTAAAATTAATTGGAAGCTCTTATCAAATAGAGACTTCTAATATAACAGTCAAACTGACTGCCGTCATAAAGCTTCTAATAATTAAAATGTCGGCACAGACCAAACGCATTGTATTCTCCTCACAATTCGCGTAGCATGATCAATTGAATCTCAATGAATGGACTTCAATGTAATTTATTGACGACAAACATACATATATGTAATCAACCAGAAAACAGCTGTCACTGAAACGTAGTTGTGAATCGCAAATGTGGTATTAGATGATCGGTTTCAAAACTATTCTTTTATATATACGTGCAGTAACTTAAAACGCGTCGATCTCTGATTTGAAAGATTGGAGAGATTGTTTCGTTTGAAAGTAACCTTTGATCCAGGGAGAGCAAAATCATTTGCATGTGGAGATTATTGAATCACTCACAGTTGTGCTTGGTTTATGAATTACAGTTGTGTGTGAGCAGAGTCAACCAATACCAAAATGACACCAAACACTACCTCCGAGAAGCCCACGTCTCCGAACGAAAATCTGAAGATTCCAAAGTGGATCACTGAGGACTACTTCCAGCCAATCCTAGAAGCAGATATTCCCAACTTTGACAAAGTGATCAGTTTCACTCCGATCGCCGCTACTGTTGCCGGTGAGAACTACACCTCTGTTATGGTGCGGGTGGTAATACAGGCAGCGTTGAAAGGTAGATAATATTTTAGTAATGGTATTATGAATTGGTGTTCATCACTCCCTTCTCTATCGCCATAGATGGTACCACCATGCCGACCTCCTACATTCTGAAAACAGCCCTGGAAACTGAAAAAGCGGGAGCAGCTTTAGTGTCCTCCATGAACCTGTTTCCGAAAGAGAGGCTCATGTATGAATCAATCTTACCCAACTTCATCAAACTGTACAAGGAGGCGGGAATCGACGTAGAGTTGGGTCCCAAGTGCCTATTCGTCGAGAACAAGCCAGAGTGCATCACTCTGGTTATGGAGGATTTGAAGCGACAGAACTTCACCAATGCGGACCGCCTGAAGGGATTCGATATGGCGCACATGACCAGTGTGTTGAGGAAGCTGGCAGAACTGCACGCCGTGTCTGCTGTCCATTACGAACTTAACGGACCCTACGACGAAATGTTCGATAAGTCTTTCTTCGAAGAAGCGAATCGCCCCATTTTTGAAGGGATCATGGAAAGCAGAAGAACCACCATTCAGAAGGCCATGCAGTCATGGGGCCTCGAAAACACGGAATACTACATGAAGAAGGTGCAGTCATACTCAACCAAGGAATATTTCGACATGGCCATACGCATAAATGAGTGCGATCCCAACGAGTTTAATGTGCTGAACCATGGCGATTGCTGGGCCAACAATGTGATGTTCAGCTACAAGGACAACGGAGATATCGACCGAACGCTATTTGTGGACTTCCAAGTAGGGAAATGGGGCAGCCCTGCTCTGGACCTGTGGTACCTCATTTGCACCTCCGCCGCCTTGGATATTAAAGTAAAGGAGTTCGATCACTTCATCTACATCTATCACCAACGGCTGGTAGAATGCCTGAACTTACTGAAGTACTCGAAGCCCATACCAAGCCTGAAGGATTTGCACTGTCTCTTGTTGAAAAATGGCTTTTGGGGTGAGTCCTACGCGGTTATTGCAACTTGTCTACTGGTACTAACATTGTTTTCACACAGGATATGTGACGTCCACTGGCGTCTTAGTCGCTGTCCTGCTGCCCTCAGACAAGGATGCCAATATAGACAACTTGATAGGAGAAGGTCAGGAGAGTGAGGAATTTCAGTATAAATCACTGATAAATCCCTACTACACGAGGGCAATGTGTCAACTTATGCCTTTCTTTAACAATAAGGGTATTTTAGATTGGAATAAATAATCTTAATCTACAAACATATATTTGAATTAAAGTAATAAAATTAAAATAAAAATTATGATAATTATGAAATATGTTTGAAATATGCAAAAAAAAAATTTAGTTTTGAATTGTTTTGCACTGAAGCTTAAAGTGCTTGTCGTTGCATCTCAAATATATACAATGTACAATGTTTTTACGTAATTCCAACTCCCCAATGACGAATCAAAAATTTCGGAAACCGTGAGTAAAATAATTATATGATGATAACATAACATGACGTGTATTTAATTACGCACAACCAGAAAATCTCATCAGTTTGCTCTAGGAACGAATAATAGGTCTGACTATGAATTTTAAGTTAGGATTTCATGAAACGTCCCAGCACAGCTTCAAATACACGGAAGTAATTTTGTTTTCTCTGCTGGCCACTAATTATTATAAGTCCTCCCTGAATGTAAAACTCATTTTTAGCGGTCGAATCATTTAGATAACATATCATTATAACCATTAGACATAGACAGTTAAGTAAATAGTAATGATATGCAGAACTCAAGAGTTGACTGATAAAATAGGTTCTTCATTCCAGCTCTCAATTACGTTACAGATTAGACTGTTTAGCAAAGTACTCGAAACCAAACATATTTGAATGTATGTGACCGAGAGCTTTTGAAAGCTTTGCTGGAATGTGAAGACTCGTAGTCTTTGCAATTTGTGTTGGCGATCGTACCGAACAGGGCGACATTTTCAGTCGCTGAAAACAATCCACAATCCGCAATGCCAGACTCTGAGATCAAAAATCCCAATGAAGACCTTCAGATTCCCAAGTGGATAAATGAAGACTACTTTGTAAAGATACTGCAGA
Organism: Coelopa pilipes; assembly: GCA_947389925.1. Taxonomy (NCBI): domain Eukaryota; kingdom Metazoa; phylum Arthropoda; class Insecta; order Diptera; family Coelopidae; genus Coelopa; species Coelopa pilipes. The sequence goes on from OX376697.1 coordinate 6,908,047, forward strand.
AAAATGAGCCAGGTTGCGAGCAGATACTGAAATTTACCACGGTGGCCGCCATACCGCCGGGCGAGAACTTCACATCTGTTATGGTTCGAGTGCACATGGATCTGCAAATGAGAGGTAACTATCCCCATTACATTAATGAGACTATTCGGCAATATCCAAACTATGCTTGCAGATGGCGGCCGTAAGTCGAAGGCGTATATCTTGAAAACTACTCTGGACGAAGAGAGAGGTGGCAAATTTGTGAGAGAGCTCAACCTCTTTCCCAAAGAGATCGAAATGTACCAGAAATACATACCCGAGTTCGAGGCTCTCTTCAGAGAGGCTGGTCGCGATGTCCAATTGGCCCCGAAGTGCGTTCATTACGAGTGCTCTGCTGAAAGGGTCACTATTGTCTTTGAGGACCTCAAGGAGGCAGGCTTCGAGAACACGGATCGATTGTATGGCTTAGATATGGAGCACATGCGTCGTGCCCTAATAAAACTGGCTGAACTGCACGCAGCGTCCGCGGTGTGGGCGGACCGCAACGAGCCCTACCCAAAGAGCTTCCAGAACGGGTTCATTAACGGAACCGAAGTTGAGAAAATGCATAGGGACATGTTCGAGGCTCGTACGGAATCCTACAAGAGGGCGATGGCTGAATGGGGCTTGGAAGAAGCAGACAAATACATTAAGAAGTTCGTGAGTATTCTCGGAGAGCAAACAAAATATCACTGTAAACTTACTTGTGCGTTCTCTAGCCCACCTTCGAACAATTTTGGAATTGCTGTATGCGCTCTTCGGAAGCGGACCCCAATGACTTTAATGTCCTCAACCATGGCGACTTATGGTCGAGCAACATAATGTGGCATTACCTTCCAAATGGAAAGATTAACCAGCTGCTCTTCTTGGACTTTCAAATTTGCAAGTGGGGCAGCCCGGCACAGGACTTGCTGTTCTTCATAACTATCTCGGCAGCCAAGGACATCCGAACCAAGGAGTTCGATCGTTTCGTTGAGATCTACCACGAGCACTTAGTCGACTGCTTAAGGGTTTTGAAGTTCTCAAAACCATTGCCGAAGCTCAGAGATTTGCAAATGGCAATGTACAAGGAAAATAATACATTTTACGGTAGTGTCTTCTCGATAGGCATTTGTTGATCGATTGAACATTTGATTCCTTTTGCAGCATTTTTCGCCATGTACAATCATTTAGTAGTCATCTTGCTACCCACCGACAAGGACAGTAACATACACACGTTGATGAGTCGGGATGAATTCGGAGAACGTTTCAGAATGCGGGCATTCACCAACCCCCCATACGTTGAGACTATGTTGGATCTGTTTCCCTTCTACCATCGCCGTGGCTTGTTCAATTTCGAAGATTTCAATTGATATGAACATTTGTTTGTACTGTTAGACCATAGTATCATATGTAGGAGTTCGATGAGTAGTAATGTAATTAAATATCTGTTTCCGTTTATTACTAACCGAGAACATTCAATTGAGTTCTGCTTCCTACACTGAACTTGTAGTGGTCACGGGACAGCGACATAATCTACACATTAAGATCTCTAATGCTTGAAGGAGCCTTCCTTAAACTGATAACACAGCTTTCGCGCTGAACTAGAAACCAAGAGACACTTATCTCTAGCGCCAAAGTCGTATTTATCCAACTATAACTTGCATATCGCCCCTATGTGAATTTAAGGCAGTGCGCCAAATGATGTTTGTTCGTTGATATTGCTATCTGGAAGCACCTGCGACATGAAACGGGAGCAAAACAAACTGCTCGAAAAAATGTTTTCTAAACTGAAAACGTACAGTATCTTGAATTGTTTGACTCGATCCCCTTCGCAGTCGTAGTTGCCAATTATAAATATCAATAAACTGAATGGCTGTTATGGCTAGTCACTTGTAGGGTTGTTTTGGAATAAAATATGAGTTTATCATGCAGCCAGAGAGCAGCATACATTTAGTGATAGTGGAGACGTCGAGGCAAACAGTTAACAGAAAACTGCGCGGTAGTTAAGGTTCATTGCTCAGAATGCCAGACAACAGTACGAAGTTCAACCCGAATGTGCAACTTGCGATTCCGGAATGGATCAACGAGACGTACTTCCAGGGGATTCTCCAAAAGGATTTGCCCACTTTCGGAAAGATTCTCAAGTTCACTGCAATCGCAGCCACGCCTCCTGGCGAGAACTATACATCGATTTTGGTCCGAATTCTCATGGATATTGAAATGCAAGGTATTTCGGAATTCATTCGAATGGGAAAAGTTGAGTAGAGCTTCATTGGGTCTTTTTTTTAGATGGTTTCACTCAGCAGAAGTCGTACATTATGAAAACTATGCTGGACGATGACAAGGGCGGCCGTGTCTGCTGTCCATTACGAACTTAACGGACCCTACGACGAAATGTTCGATAAGTCTTTCTTCGAAGAAGCGAATCGCCCCATTTTTGAAGGGATCATGGAAAGCAGAAGAACCACCATTCAGAAGGCCATGCAGTCATGGGGCCTCGAAAACACGGAATACTACATGAAGAAGGTGCAGTCATACTCAACCAAGGAATATTTCGACATGGCCATACGCATAAATGAGTGCGATCCCAACGAGTTTAATGTGCTGAACCATGGCGATTGCTGGGCCAACAATGTGATGTTCAGCTACAAGGACAACGGAGATATCGACCGAACGCTATTTGTGGACTTCCAAGTAGGGAAATGGGGCAGCCCTGCTCTGGACCTGTGGTACCTCATTTGCACCTCCGCCGCCTTGGATATTAAAGTAAAGGAGTTCGATCACTTCATCTACATCTATCACCAACGGCTGGTAGAATGCCTGAACTTACTGAAGTACTCGAAGCCCATACCAAGCCTGAAGGATTTGCACTGTCTCTTGTTGAAAAATGGCTTTTGGGGTGAGTCCTACGCGGTTATTGCAACTTGTCTACTGGTACTAACATTGTTTTCACACAGGATATGTGACGTCCACTGGCGTCTTAGTCGCTGTCCTGCTGCCCTCAGACAAGGATGCCAATATAGACAACTTGATAGGAGAAGGTCAGGAGAGTGAGGAATTTCAGTATAAATCACTGATAAATCCCTACTACACGAGGGCAATGTGTCAACTTATGCCTTTCTTTAACAATAAGGGTATTTTAGATTGGAATAAATAATCTTAATCTACAAACATATATTTGAATTAAAGTAATAAAATTAAAATAAAAATTATGATAATTATGAAATATGTTTGAAATATGCAAAAAAAAAATTTAGTTTTGAATTGTTTTGCACTGAAGCTTAAAGTGCTTGTCGTTGCATCTCAAATATATACAATGTACAATGTTTTTACGTAATTCCAACTCCCCAATGACGAATCAAAAATTTCGGAAACCGTGAGTAAAATAATTATATGATGATAACATAACATGACGTGTATTTAATTACGCACAACCAGAAAATCTCATCAGTTTGCTCTAGGAACGAATAATAGGTCTGACTATGAATTTTAAGTTAGGATTTCATGAAACGTCCCAGCACAGCTTCAAATACACGGAAGTAATTTTGTTTTCTCTGCTGGCCACTAATTATTATAAGTCCTCCCTGAATGTAAAACTCATTTTTAGCGGTCGAATCATTTAGATAACATATCATTATAACCATTAGACATAGACAGTTAAGTAAATAGTAATGATATGCAGAACTCAAGAGTTGACTGATAAAATAGGTTCTTCATTCCAGCTCTCAATTACGTTACAGATTAGACTGTTTAGCAAAGTACTCGAAACCAAACATATTTGAATGTATGTGACCGAGAGCTTTTGAAAGCTTTGCTGGAATGTGAAGACTCGTAGTCTTTGCAATTTGTGTTGGCGATCGTACCGAACAGGGCGACATTTTCAGTCGCTGAAAACAATCCACAATCCGCAATGCCAGACTCTGAGATCAAAAATCCCAATGAAGACCTTCAGATTCCCAAGTGGATAAATGAAGACTACTTTGTAAAGATACTGCAGAAAAATGAGCCAGGTTGCGAGCAGATACTGAAATTTACCACGGTGGCCGCCATACCGCCGGGCGAGAACTTCACATCTGTTATGGTTCGAGTGCACATGGATCTGCAAATGAGAGGTAACTATCCCCATTACATTAATGAGACTATTCGGCAATATCCAAACTATGCTTGCAGATGGCGGCCGTAAGTCGAAGGCGTATATCTTGAAAACTACTCTGGACGAAGAGAGAGGTGGCAAATTTGTGAGAGAGCTCAACCTCTTTCCCAAAGAGATCGAAATGTACCAGAAATACATACCCGAGTTCGAGGCTCTCTTCAGAGAGGCTGGTCGCGATGTCCAATTGGCCCCGAAGTGCGTTCATTACGAGTGCTCTGCTGAAAGGGTCACTATTGTCTTTGAGGACCTCAAGGAGGCAGGCTTCGAGAACACGGATCGATTGTATGGCTTAGATATGGAGCACATGCGTCGTGCCCTAATAAAACTGGCTGAACTGCACGCAGCGTCCGCGGTGTGGGCGGACCGCAACGAGCCCTACCCAAAGAGCTTCCAGAACGGGTTCATTAACGGAACCGAAGTTGAGAAAATGCATAGGGACATGTTCGAGGCTCGTACGGAATCCTACAAGAGGGCGATGGCTGAATGGGGCTTGGAAGAAGCAGACAAATACATTAAGAAGTTCGTGAGTATTCTCGGAGAGCAAACAAAATATCACTGTAAACTTACTTGTGCGTTCTCTAGCCCACCTTCGAACAATTTTGGAATTGCTGTATGCGCTCTTCGGAAGCGGACCCCAATGACTTTAATGTCCTCAACCATGGCGACTTATGGTCGAGCAACATAATGTGGCATTACCTTCCAAATGGAAAGATTAACCAGCTGCTCTTCTTGGACTTTCAAATTTGCAAGTGGGGCAGCCCGGCACAGGACTTGCTGTTCTTCATAACTATCTCGGCAGCCAAGGACATCCGAACCAAGGAGTTCGATCGTTTCGTTGAGATCTACCACGAGCACTTAGTCGACTGCTTAAGGGTTTTGAAGTTCTCAAAACCATTGCCGAAGCTCAGAGATTTGCAAATGGCAATGTACAAGGAAAATAATACATTTTACGGTAGTGTCTTCTCGATAGGCATTTGTTGATCGATTGAACATTTGATTCCTTTTGCAGCATTTTTCGCCATGTACAATCATTTAGTAGTCATCTTGCTACCCACCGACAAGGACAGTAACATACACACGTTGATGAGTCGGGATGAATTCGGAGAACGTTTCAGAATGCGGGCATTCACCAACCCCCCATACGTTGAGACTATGTTGGATCTGTTTCCCTTCTACCATCGCCGTGGCTTGTTCAATTTCGAAGATTTCAATTGATATGAACATTTGTTTGTACTGTTAGACCATAGTATCATATGTAGGAGTTCGATGAGTAGTAATGTAATTAAATATCTGTTTCCGTTTATTACTAACCGAGAACATTCAATTGAGTTCTGCTTCCTACACTGAACTTGTAGTGGTCACGGGACAGCGACATAATCTACACATTAAGATCTCTAATGCTTGAAGGAGCCTTCCTTAAACTGATAACACAGCTTTCGCGCTGAACTAGAAACCAAGAGACACTTATCTCTAGCGCCAAAGTCGTATTTATCCAACTATAACTTGCATATCGCCCCTATGTGAATTTAAGGCAGTGCGCCAAATGATGTTTGTTCGTTGATATTGCTATCTGGAAGCACCTGCGACATGAAACGGGAGCAAAACAAACTGCTCGAAAAAATGTTTTCTAAACTGAAAACGTACAGTATCTTGAATTGTTTGACTCGATCCCCTTCGCAGTCGTAGTTGCCAATTATAAATATCAATAAACTGAATGGCTGTTATGGCTAGTCACTTGTAGGGTTGTTTTGGAATAAAATATGAGTTTATCATGCAGCCAGAGAGCAGCATACATTTAGTGATAGTGGAGACGTCGAGGCAAACAGTTAACAGAAAACTGCGCGGTAGTTAAGGTTCATTGCTCAGAATGCCAGACAACAGTACGAAGTTCAACCCGAATGTGCAACTTGCGATTCCGGAATGGATCAACGAGACGTACTTCCAGGGGATTCTCCAAAAGGATTTGCCCACTTTCGGAAAGATTCTCAAGTTCACTGCAATCGCAGCCACGCCTCCTGGCGAGAACTATACATCGATTTTGGTCCGAATTCTCATGGATATTGAAATGCAAGGTATTTCGGAATTCATTCGAATGGGAAAAGTTGAGTAGAGCTTCATTGGGTCTTTTTTTTAGATGGTTTCACTCAGCAGAAGTCGTACATTATGAAAACTATGCTGGACGATGACAAGGGCGGCAATTTCATTAACACCCTGAACCTCTTTCCGAAGGAAAAACTCATGTACGACACCCTGATCCCACAACTGGAGCAGCTCTACCACGATATCAATAAGAAGGTGAAGTTCGCACCCAAGTGCCACTGTATAGAGGAACTAGGCGGCCGCATCACAATCGTCCTGGAAGATCTTCACCGGAAGAAGTTCAAGAACATTAACCGGATTAGGGGATTCGATATGCTGCACATGAGACGAGTGCTCGAAAAGCTGGCGGAGTTTCATGCGGCGACTATTGTGTGGCAGGAGCGCAACGGAGCCTACTCAGAGGAGTTTCAGAAGAGCTATCTACCTGCGAATTATCAAAAATCCAAGTCATATCAGGCCCGTGTGGCTAGCTACAAAGAGGCCATGGCCACTTGGGGTCTGGAGGATAGCGAGTGGTATATTGAGCAAATTGTGAGTGGTACCTAGGACTGGGCCTAAATTGAACTTTGTACCCAACATCTTTTTCCAGCCCACAGCAGAGCAGTTTGTCAATTCAGCTATGCACTGCTTCAATTCGGATCCCAAGGAGTTTAAGGTTCTCAACCATGGAGATTTCTGGTCCAGCAACATAATGCTCAACTATTTGCATACTGGCGACATCAACCAGGTTCGGTTCGTGGACTTCCAACTGTGCAAGTGGGGCAGTCCGGCCCAAGATCTCTGGGAGGTCATAATCTGCTCTGCCGAAAGCAGTCTTCGTATTAAAGAGTTCGACAACTTCATTTCCATCTATCATCTGCACCTGATCAAGTGTTTGGGACTTCTGGGGTATGCCAAACCCTTGCCAACGTTAAAAGACCTTCACACAGATATGCTAAAATACGGCTTCTGGGGTAATTCATTGCTATTGAATCAATTTTATCCAATTACATTGTTTAATATTATATATAATGTAGGCTATTTCACAACATTCACACACTTAGTTCTGATTCTCCTGCCCGTTGACAAAGAATCCAGCCTCTTTAAGCTGATGCAGCCCGGAGAAGATGGCGATAAGTTTCGGATGAAGGCCTTCACGAACCCACTGTATGTGAAGGCGGCTCAAGAGATCTTTCCGTTTTTGCGTAGACGCGGTATCCTCGAGTTTAAGTGATATGAACAAAAAATAGCGTGGCTGCGAGGAGTATTGAATTAGATATAACGCACATAGCTAAGAAACCAATTACGTGCTATGAACCTATAAAAATAATTCTGTTGGAGAATCTTGTGACAAGATCCCGGCTATATAAAAAGCATTTAGCTTTAAAGACCAGTTATTTAATATAAGTAATATGAATAAAAATATGTGAGAATTAATTAAATCAGAGAAACACTACTTCGTTTCTATCGGATAAGGAACTGATAAGCGTTATGTGCGAGTAACTCATACCCGTAAATATATGATTATGTGGGTCAAGTTTAATGTATTTCTCTCTCTGAAACTCTCTCTAAAGAGAGAAAGCTACGACAATAAAGCTATAACAAAGCTTTGCCCTAGCTTTCGTATCGGAACAGCTGGTCGGAAACAGCTTTGCGTACGATGAATGAGATATCTCGCATTAAAGTGTTAATTGAAATTCACTGAAAGTGAGAACTTTGGAGAACGAGTTCGATGAGAAACAATAATAATAGTGAAAAGAGAGATACAAATAGAAAGAGAGAGAGAGTGAGAGTAGGCGCAAACACCGAGTATAATGAAGAAGATAAGAGGAAAATTATAACCCAAAGTCTGACACAACTCAACGTTGTACTCGCAAAGACGCATCAGTCGATTCCACCTCCGTCCACCTCTAACAGAGTTAACACTAGTCAGGTGACTTGCTCGTGTTTTCCTCGAGGATTTTCATCCGTGAGTTTTGAGAATTGTGCGTAAAATCGAGTCAATATGGGAACCGGTGCGAAGAACTACCAGGCGCCAGAGTGGATTACTTCCGAATTCCTGCAGGACGTGCTGAAGGAGTACTTCAAAGACGACTCTTTAGAGGTTCGCGACCTTTTAGTGAAGAGTGCAACTATTGGAGAAAATGGTTGTGGATTCGCTAGCGAAATGCATCGGGCCACATTCAATCTGGTGCGACAGGATGTTACAGGGAAATTTTCGGTTATTGTGAAGGTAAAAGCACATTCACATGTTTCTTGCCCCTCATGATAATATTGGATCCTACTATTATAAGGACCATCCCCAAGGATACACTGGAGTTATTGCACACAAGAGCAAGCTGTTCCATCGAGAAATTTTGACATACAGGGAAATCCTGCCCCGCATAGAAGAGTTGCTGGCTTCCATAGGTGACACCACGAAAATCGCTCCTGCGTGCTATTACACCACCGAGAGTCCTCAGCCTTTCCTCATACTCGAGGACTTGGCCGTTACAGGATTTGAGAACTTTGAAAAGGGGCGACTATTGAATCTGGATTATATACTTCCCACTGTCACAAAGGTGGCCAAGCTGCATGCGTGTTCTGCGGTTCTTGCTGCTCAAAGCCCGTCAATAATGGAGTTCTTCGAGGAAGGAGCCATCTCCCGAAATCCAGACCGCAAGGACTTCCTAGGCTTCTTCCCAGTCAATATCCGGTGCGTGGCAGAGGAAATAGCCCATTGGAAGGGATACGAGGAGATCACTGAGAAAATGTTCAAATTAGCCGAGAACGTGCTCCAGAATGCAGTAGAGATGTATGAATCACACGCACAAGGATTCAGAGTGTTCAATTTGGCGGATATATGGATCAACAACCTGATGTTCCACATAGACAACGAGACCAAGGAGCCAGACGATGTAGTGCTTGTGAGTAGCTCAATAATCTAATACTGAGACTTTCTCCTATTCAATACTGCTAATTTTAGCTAGACTTCCAGTTGGCCTATTACGGCTCTCCCGCCGTTGACTTGAACTATTTGTTGTTTGGGTCTTTGAACGAAAATGTTCGCAAAGTCCATTTCAAGTACATTGTAAGGGAGTACCATCGAGTGCTGAAGGAAACCTTGGAGAAGTTGAAATATGAAGGCACGATTCCCTCTCTGAAGGACATAAATATTGAGCTGATCAAAAACAGCCTCCAAGGTAGATAATTCGCTGGAATTAAACTGCAATTTACTTCTATCTCACTCTAGCCGTCATTGCTTCCACTTGTCTGACTCCAATCATCTTCATGGAGACCGAAGGTTTTGAAAACTTAGAGAACCTGAATTCTCGGACCGAAGAGGGAGACAAAATGCGTCGGCAAAATGTGGAGAATCCCAAGTATCGAGCTTTCTTGCAGCGAACGGTGAAAGAATTCGAACTGTGTGGATTCTTAGATACATAAAGTCCCACAATTACGAACAACCAAATTGTATTTTAATTTTAAATGTTACGCGTTTAGTAAAATAAATCAATTTCTATATCTCATCTTAATGTTGTGTTACAATGTATGATTGCAGTATTAGTATATACAATTACTTATACATATATAAAATTTTAAATGATAATTACAGGATAATTACAATGATACAGGATAATACACGCACCACATTTGCAAGTGAAAATTACCACTTGTTGCTAAATCGGTGGTCAGCCTCACTGATCAACGTCCAACAAACCCCTTCTGTCGAACATCGGAAGGAGGTTTCTCAGATTTCTCTGAACCACTTTATTCTTGTAAATGGAGTTCTTAAACCTAATCGCTCGTTCGTCCTCTCCCATCAATGCATTGAAGTCTGCATCGTCCTGGTTTTTTTCGTTGATCATTACAGGTTGTATGATACAGGAGGAATGGAAAGCTGTAAGAATTATTTGAAATTAGTATCTGCAGAGCTCACTAGTAATTCGGCGCTAACCAAAAAATCTCTTCTGCTCCACTTGAAGCTGAAAGACTCGTAAACTAGGTATGGGGTTCGAGTGATACTGCAGTTTCCTCAGGATGTCAATGAATTGGGAGTGATAATACTGAAATAACTCGTCCTGACAATGAAGGCGCATGTCCTCCTTCAAGGAAGTGTTGAAGAAATGGTGCAAGTCAAGGGTCGGAGATCCCCAAAACGAATACTGGAAATCTATGAGGATCACGTCGATGGGTTGCCCGCTTTTGGCATCATACTTAAACATCACGTTATTGGTCCAAAGATCACCATGAGCCAAGACATTGACATGGCCGGGAGTGGGCTCGAAGCACTTCTTGCCGATTCGCATATAATGAGGGCTCAACTCCTGCAACTTCCTCCCGTACCGCGCGAAATCCGGCCACTGACGCACCAGCAAAGTACAAGCGTCCAAGGTTCCGACGAAGTATGAACTGTAGACATCGGTGTGGCGATTGAAGAAGCCGCGATCGTATATCTCCAGCACACCAGATTTTCTTTCGTTAAGCACTGCCGACGTCGCATGCATTTTGGCCAACTTGGACAATATCATCTGCACGTGCTTCATGTCCAGACCTTGTGTTCGATCAGCCATTACGAAACCTCGAGTAGTGAGGTCTTCAAAAACCAGAGCGACCCGGTCGTAGTCCACGTACACCGCCCTTGCAAAGAGCTCATCGGGATCCTGAATTTCACGGAGTAACGCGGTTAACTCCGGCAAAACTAGTTGATAGATGGACATTTCCCGATTAAAAATGTCGTATGGTTTCATTTTTTCCCTTGCAAACTCATCGTCCTCAAACGATATTTTCACTATGAAGGTCTCCGTGTGTATGCAGTCGCTTCGCTTGTACTCAACTTTAGCTTTCAATAAGATGCCTCCAAAGTTTTCACCCTTAGCGAGCGCCTGTTGAAAGTCGCATTTCGTGATTATCAAGGTTGGGTCTTTGTGATATGACCGCAGAGCACCTTCCATGTACTCTGGAGTCAGCCAGGCGGGAATCGTCATTGTCACAGAGGGTGGTGGGAAACGCTGCGATCCGTTCTGCCACAATGCTGTGATGAGATTCAAATGAAAATTCAAATTTCTGACACAATTTCTTTCGAGTGAATCGTTTAACCTACTGAACGTCAGACATCATGCAGTATTATTTATACCATTTGCATGTTCTTTCATTTGAAACATCTCACTGATATTAAGCTAATTTCAGTTTATTTCTCAACAAATATTTGCATTTTGCGTATTCTGCCATGTCCCATTGTCTGGAAGCTCGTCGTACACCAATTATTTGTCTCTGCTCCACAAAGTGGGACGATCGTGTGCATTCTGCATGTTTCAATGCAAGCTTTTGTGGCACGTTTCGCCAATAAGTTTCTGGTAAGTTGCGACATTTGATGTAGATCGGCGTCTGTATGTGAAGTAATAGGATTGATGGAATCCGAAAAATGTTCGTTTTCCAGACCTCGTTGCCAAGTGCACCCGGGGGAGTAATAACAATACGAGAAGATCTGTTTTACAATGTTTTAAATCACAATAAGCTTACTGAATTAACGAGAGCCAACAAATATGTGAATATAAAACGAGTTGAGTGCCACGGCAGGTTCATTATTACCAGTAACCTTGAACAGCGAATTCCTCAGAGTCTACAGTTACAAGTCAGCAGAAGGATCGTTAACATGTCTACATCCCAGGTCTTGAGCTCGACCGAAGCAATTACTACGATTTTGGAACCCAATATTCAAGGCACATACACTGGAGAGGCCCTTTTACCGGACGGCCCCGCTTGGCTGACGAAGGACTACATCGAGGAGTGCCTACAGAAGCACTATGATGATCCGTGCCTCAACATCAAGAACATCTCGGCACGGCCAGCTCTGGGTAAGGGTGAAAATTATGGCGGAGTGCTAACTAGGATAAAGGCCGACTTCTCCACTGGAAGCGGAGGAAATAAAGTAAATAAGGGACATTACATAGTGAAGACCTCGTTTGAAGGCGACACTTTCGCCAGGGAAACAATGGCGCCCTACGACATATTCAACCGTGAGATGTTCATCTACGAAAGCGTCCTGCCGAAACTGAAGACCTTGTTGAAAGAGAACGGCGACACCGAGCAGATATTCGCGGAGACGATAATGGTGGACTATGAGCGTTCTGCCCACGTCTTCGAGGACCTCAGTGCGCAGGAATTTGTGATGCCCGACCGAGTACAGGGCCTGGATATGGATCTTACAAAGATAATACTGCGGAAACTGGCCAAGATGCATGCGGCTTCGGGTGTGCTGAATGAACGCGAACCCAGGTCCTTGGAGGGCTACGATCGCGGCATGTTCAATCGTCACACAAACAACTACGCCCCTGGCTTCGAGGGACTTTTTGCGGCCTGTGCCCGAATGGTGGCTCAATGGGGACCAGATTTCGAAGAACATGCCAACAAGTTGGAACGTTTAAAACCTATGTATATGGAGCTAGGAAAACGGGTATTTGATCCAATCAAGGGGCACCTCAACGTGCTGGCCCATGGTGATCTCTGGACCAATAATGTGCTGGTCAAGTACGACAAAACCAGTGGAGAGCCTCAGGATGTCATCATTATTGACTTTCAATATTCTGCCTGGGGGTCGCCAGCAATCGACTTGTTCTATCTATTCAATACATCTCTGAAGGAGGAGATGCACATAAGTCGCCAGGAAGAACTGATTGAGTATTACTACATCGTGTTGGCGGATACGCTTAGAAAGCTACATTTCGGAGGAAGCATCCCTAGCCTACACCACTTCCATTTACAAATTCAGGAGAAGGCCTTCTATGGTAAGAACTTCTGCATCTAAGATCGACCAAAATTAAAATCCCGATCCTCTCATTTTCGTCTTTCAGCATTCAACTCCACTTGCGTCATCCAGCCGGTGCAGCGCAACGAAGAAACAGCCAATGCAGATTTCAACGCCTTGATGAAGACGGATGAGCGGGCCGTTGAATTCAAAAATACCTGCTATAGGAATCCTTATTGCCAGCGAATGATACGCAAGTTGCTCCCAGTGTATCAACGGCAAGGACTATTGGATCCGGATCAATAAGGGTGTTCCGCTGAAGAAATGAAAAAGTGCTGTAACTATCTGTCTTATCGTACTGCCATCCAACAGTGATTATGTCGTTTAATTACGTACATGATAACGTAATATAGTTCAACGTGTACTACACAAGTTGTGATACTAAATTATATCATTCGTACATACATACTTATTTGCATGCATATGTATATCTGAAAATATTACTTCAAGTTACCACCCCATATGTTCAGTTAGTAGTTACGAGGGTGAGGATACAAGCACTAGTAATCACTACTGTGAAAGCGCTAATTTGCATGTTTGGGATAAAGAGCCCTGACATAAAAGTATAAATGATATCAGCCAAGTTAATATTATCATATTTATACATCATCAAGGGATTTTCACAATTGTGCAAGTCATTACAGGTTACTGTATTTTTTTTACTAAGAGTAAAACAAAAGTTTTAACCTATTTTATTCAGAATACAATTTTAATTATGCAAATACGTTTAACCATGTCTAAAATTAGGATATATAATTAAATTTATATTATAAATGTGTCATCAAAATAAGCTTTTATATTATGTTATAAGAAAAATGTCCGTACCTTTTCTGAATATCATTAAATTACATTTATTTTACGATTCTCGCGCCATATCAGATGTTAGCTTGATACAGGAATTCAATTAAGTTTCCATCTCTATAACAGATGTATTAAATGCTGAGCCAAATTTTTCTAAACAAACACTCATAGAGATTTTTCGGGCAGTCATTTTATATTGCTTTACTCTACTGTTTATCCAGACGATCAAGGCATAAAATCCACATGCGCAATCAGCTACAAGTGAGCAGTTACGAGTGTGAGCAGAGCATGGATCTAAGATATATAAGGGGGGAGTCGTCTGCATGCCAAGTCAATCTTCTTTACGGACTGGAACGTGGAACCTCGCGAAAAAAATGTCGCTTAACGAAATCACAGCCCAACCCTCGGGGCCCAAGTGGCTGACAGTCGAGTATTTCGAGAAAGTGCTCCGACGTTACAAGCAGGACAAGAGCCTGAAAGTGGTGGACTTCAGAATAAAACCGGCCACGGCCAAGGGCGAGAACTACGCCAGTGCAATGACTCGGGTCCAAGTGAACTACCGAACCAAGACGGACACAGAAGTGCATCGGGAGTCTCTTATTATGAAGGCCTCCATCGAGGACGCGGAGACCGCGTCGCGTCTAATGGTCGAGTACGATGCTTACAGTACGGAAATGAATATGTACAAGGACATTTTGCCCAAGATCACCGCTATACTTTCGGAGATCGGAGACCACGAGAAGTTATTTGCCGACACGGTGCATGTGGATAACGAGCGCTCGGTGATTATATTCGAGGACTTGTCTGTTCAGAATTATGCGGTCGGTGATCGGTTGGCCGGCATGGACATGGCGCACGCAGAACTAGCCCTCAAGAAGATGGCCAAGATGCACGCCGCAGCGGCGGTGTTGAATGAACGGTCGCCGGGCATTCTGCGTACCTTCGATCGCGGCATATTCAATCGCTACACAAGGGGATTTGCACCCTACTTCGAGAACACTTTGTTAGTTTGCGCCGAGTTCGCTCGTAACAGCAAGGAGCTCGGCAACTATTACGCAGATAAATTATTAGCTCTAAAGCCTCATTTGGTGGAATATGCAAGGCGAGTGTTTGATCCCTGCGAGCAGTATTTCAACACCCTAAACCATGGTGACTTCTGGATCAACAACATCATGTTGCGTTATTCTCCCCCACAGGAGGGTGCCGACAAATCTCTCCGCGATATTCTGCTAATCGATTTTCAGTTCTGCGCATGGGCTTCTCCAGCAGTCGATCTGCATTATTTCTTCAACACTTCGTTGGTGGAAGATTTACGACTATATCATCAGGAAAAATTGGTGCATTACTATTACCAACATCTTTCACAGACACTCGAGCAATTGCAGTACAGAGGAAAGATTCCCACTTTGCATGAGCTTTGGGTGCAGCTGGAGGCTGGACGTTTCTACGGTATATGTTATAAAGCATTTCCATTGTGCAGATTTAAAACTAGGTTTCGTCTACTTGTAGCCCTCTCGTCGGCCCTCATTGTTCAACCCGTGATGATAAACGACAAAACTGACGATGCCGATTTTGATGCTCTGCTAGTGGACGACGAGCGTGGTCGCAATTTCCGCAAACTTGTCTATTCCAATCCGGTCGTGCAAAAGCGTGTGAAAAAGTTATTGCCAATATTTGACAGACAGGGACTTCTTGATATTTACAATTGACATTTCTTTATGATCTTGATGAAACGTATTTGTTTTTATAAGTAGAAGATTATATTGTTAGATTAATAAAGTTATTTTGTTTATTGATATATGATACAACGACTTTGAATTCTATACTAAAAATCCCAACCTGCATATTCTTTAACCACATCCTTATTTTCTTTGCGATGACGGTGCACGGCGCTTGCCTCGCCTTTGGCCACGCACCGCTTGCGCATTTCTCGCTTTTCCTTCACATCCATGTTCTTTTTGATGCGATCCGTTATCACGGAGGGTGCTATAGTGCTGGCCGTAGTTGAATAAGAACGTTGACTGCGTGCATCACTCAACAGCTTTTCTACCATTTTCAGGCGATACATGCGCGAGTTAGGATCGACAAGTTCTGGTATATCATCCACTTCTAAATCATTAGAACTTATGGAACGAGCATCTGAATTATAGTCTCTAGATTCTTCGAATAATGTTTGGTTACCCTCTGATGTTTCAATATTTGCTTCAGTAGTACTTTTTATGGATTTTGGGGGTTCGTTTGAATTTGCATCATTTACAACATTTGACAATTTGCTTGATAATGGTATATCATCTGGAATTTCCACCTCTGGCCCTAAAGTAATATTTCCCAGGTATTGTGTGCATGATTCGATATAACGACGAATTGAATCATCGGCTTTATGTGACTTCTTCATTTCGGAAAATTGTACCTCGTTTTCTAGTTGCTTTCGATATTCATTGAGGTCATCTTTTGTACAATCTGCTGAATTACTTTCATCTTTTATTACAGAAGCATCTGTTTCCTCTTCATCGTCATTCTCATCTTCATCGATCATGCCGTATTCCTGTTGATAAAAATAATACAAATATGAACACGAAAAATCAAGAATGTGTTGGCATAATTAATGTACCTGGAGCAAATCCTTTTCCATCTCTTTAGTGAATCCATAGCCAGTGCAGTGCACTTCGGCATCCAAATCATCATCGCGCACTAGGTCTGTAAACTTTGGATAATCTTCACTCTCGTAACCGAATTTACGACGGAACATTTCTCGCACACAATTCACGTCACGATCAAAGAAACTACACAAAAGTGATACCATAACAAGTCATTAGAAAATTCATGAACCATTATAATTTGTAATATACTCACAATTCAGCATTTTCATGGGAAGTAGACATCATTTGTGGAAAGTCGATAAGAATTGGCCGCCCTTCATCTGTCAACATTAAATTGAACTCATTAAAGTCTCCGTGTATAACGCCAGCGTTGCCCAAACGAACTATTAAATTCATTAAATCATCATAAACCTGGTCAGCATCTCGCAGCTCATGGATTTGAGTCCTAGAAATATTATACGTTTTAAGGAGGCCAGAATATATTATCTTAAGTTGAATTGTCGAATTTATTACATTGGCCATCCATTTACCAACTCCATGAGCACACAATGTCGATTAAAATCTATTGGCTTCGGAACGGGAAATCCGCGGTCATACAAAGCCGTCATATAGGCAAATTCTCTTGTTGCCGAAATACGTGATAGATACAACCAGGAAGCCTTGTGACGACGTCCATGATAGTCACGTTTGGACTTTACATTACGGAAACAAGTGCGACCAAGCCGATGAAGTTTCAAGCAAATTGGATTGCCTTCCTCATCCGCCACCACGTAAATATTGGACTCTTTTCCAATACCGATTTGATTGCCAAACGAAGCTACAGATCCACGCAGTGTGAGTGACTTCAGAGCCAAGTAATCGTACCCCGTATTAGTCAGTCTATAGCCATCATCTATTGAAAAGTGTAAGTTGTATTAAATTGGGAATCCAAATGTGTTAGGACTAACGAACATTTTTTCCCGCGTTCATATGTGACCAGCTTATGTTTGCATAGTTCTCGCAGTAATTTATGGACTCCACCAGCTTTCAGATTGGCAATAGAAGCGCACAGAGGTCCCGGCACTAGTTCGTGGTTTTTCATTCCCATCTCGATCTAGAAGTTCAAAATAACAAAAACATTGTCCAATATTTACAAAACCTCGCACTCACAGCAGTCAGGACACGAAAGTCCTCCTTGGTGAGGTATCGCAGGACGGTCACGTTTAGCTTTCCCATTTTTATTTAATATTTTACTACCATTTGCAGATTCTCCTTAAAGTTTTAACAAATAACTTTGTAAACACGTGTGAGTACTGCAGTAAATAAAATGAAAGAGAAACGTCAAAAGAAATCAGTTGTCAGTCGGCATTCCTCCAGTGCATCGTATTGTTTGAACCGACATCTACCGGAATGAACTGTTTCTGGTTCGAGTACTTGGAATTACTCGAGTTATCGTAAGTGGATTGTGGAAACTGCTAATGCCAAGTTATTCTCTTAAAACGTGAACTAAACATCACAATATTAGTTTCGCACTTAGCAATAGGTATTTTAATAATATTCTGATAATAATTAATAAAAATTAGCTAGATGTAGATTATTTTGGTATATAAAATGAGCCGACAAAGTATATAATTTCAGCACAAGAAGGTATTTTGAATATATTTAAATGGTAATCCTAACTTGGTACGAACTACAAATCATTTCTTGTTGTAATTTGAAGTAACTAGGTTTTGGTGTCCTCTGTGTGGTTCTCCTCGTCCGCGCACTTCACGATCACCTTCTTGTTCCCCACATTCGACTCGTGCAGAGCCGCCTGGAAGGCGCACTCGATCCGGTCCCACTTGTACGTCTTCGCGATTAGCTCGCCCATGGGCGCCTGGCCGCACTCCATGAGTTGCAGGGCGGTGGGAAACCTTGTGATCGAGGTGGAGAAATAGTCGGAGGGTTCGGTGGCGAGGGACTATCAGGCGACTTACATGTTCGACGATCGGAAGCTGGTCTCCAGCCGGAGGTTCTTCATGAGCACGTCCATGGCATTGAAGCACACGCACTCGGCCTCGCAGCCGGCCAGCACGCACGTGCCGCACGGCGCTAGGGACATCACCGACACATGCATGCTCCGCTCCGACATGGCGCAGTTGATGGCCACGTCCGGCCGCTCCCCCATGCAGCAGTATATGCCCTCCAGCACCTCGGCGGGCTGCATGCAGGGGGCGTAGTGCACGTAGTCCAGGTCGAAGTGGTGGTGGATGGCGCGCAGGTTGTGCTCCTCCGAGCAGACGAAGCAGACGCAATTCGCGCCCACAGCGCGGGCGTACAGGCCGGCCGCAATGGCCGTGGGGCAGGAGCCCAGGATCAGGACGTTGCTGGTGGGGCTGATGGACGCCTTGTGGCAGGCCTCGCAGCCCAGGGCCAGGATCGAGGCCAGGCAGCCGTCCTCCAGGGAGACGGACTCGGGCAGCTTGTGGCACAGGTCGGCCGGGTGCACCTGGTACTTGGCCAGGAACCCGTTGTACATCATCTGCGGGCAGATGTTGTACGCACCGCGCTTGCAGAAGTCGCAGATGCCGCACGACAGCCCCGTCTCGATGGCCACGTGGTCGCCCGGCTTCAGACTCAGAATGCATTTCCCCACCTGGGAAAGGACTTCGCATCAGGGGACCAACTCGGATTGGCGCTGCTACTCCTGCACTCACCTGCTCCACGACTCCCGACGCGTCATGGCCCAGGGTGATTCCTGGCAACGCCTTGTCCCCCATTTCAAACACGTGGATGTCCGATCCAGACAACGCCACGGAGTCAGTGCGAATCAGAACATCTTTAAGTCAGAGGCAAGCGTTGTTCATGGTAGATGGGGGCTGAGGAACGTGGACCACCTACCGTAATCGCTGAATCTGGGAATACTCTGGGGGATCCTTTCCACTTGACACGCCTCGGAAATCTTGATCACTTCGTTTTTGGCTATTTTCTCCTTGTTTACTCCACCGACGCACGGCCCCTCGCCACATTTCCCCTGGGAACCCGCGCTCGTTCCGAATGCACGATGGGGAATGGTTTGGTGTGGGTTCGGAGGCGAAATCGGCGAGCTCTTATTTTCTACCTTGTTGGAAAAGGAAACAGTCTTTGGAATGATCGGTCCTTGCATAACGCGGCATTAGTCCGAGACATACCTTTCTTGTCGGGGTCGCACGCGGCGGTGCCGGGGCACACAGTCTGCTTGGGGCACTTGTCGTCCTTCTTATACTTGGTGCCGCACGGGGGATCCTTGCAGGAGATCCGCGGACACTCGTCCGTGCTCGACGGGAAGCAGTCCTTGGGCTTCCATTTGGACTTCGACTTGTCCTTGGGTTTGGAGCGATTGTTCTTCTTGTTCGGCGTCAGTTTGGAACACTTCTTATCACTGTCGGACGGGGATTTCTTGCCTCCCTTCGAGCTGAAGGATCTGAAAGCGCTGAAGGGCAACGGCCTGGGGCCCCCGAAGGGTGCGGTGCTGAAGCATCGCCGCCACACCGCGTTGTCGCTGGGCACGACTGCTAGAGTGCTGAAGCTCTTCTTGCAGGAGCTCCCGCCGCCAGCTCCACCGGGGCAGTTCGGCTTGGTGCTCTTGGGAGTGGCTCCCTCGGGTTGGCTGTTGGCGCACTTGGTCTTCTTCTCCTTTGGCGGCTCTGGGCACTTGGCCTCGCAGGCCGGTTTCGGAGGAGGACATGGAGGTGGGCATGGTGATGGGCAAGCAGGCTTGGGGGGCGGGCATGGTGGTGGGGGACATGGTGGCTTGGGAGGAGGGCACGGCGGTGGGGGACAGGCAGGCTTGGGAGGTGGACACGGTGGCGGACATGGCGGCGGTGGGCATGGCGGCTTTGGGGGCGGACATGGCGGTGGACAGCCGGGCTTGGGCGGTGGACATGGCGGCTTTGATTTGCACTTCGATTTAGACTTGGGCTTCTTGGAGCCACACTTGGGCTCCTTGCTCTTGCCGCACTTCGAGAGTTGGGGCGTCTTCGACTTCTCGCAGGGATTCTTCTTCTCAGACCCACACTTTGGCTTGTCGGGCGGTTTCGAGGAACCGCATGTCGACTTGTCGCGCTTCGGCGCCCCGCATGCCTTCTCCGCGTTGCCGCCTTTGGGCGGTCCAGGGGCGGAACAAGCTTTCGGCTTTGGCGGCGGAGGACAAGGATCCTTCTTGGCACACGGATCCTCCTTCTTCGGGCACGCATCCTTCTTTCCGCACGGATCCTCCTTCTTCGGGCACGGATCCTTCTTCGCGCACGGATCCTCCTTCTTCGGGCAGGGGTCCTTCTTGGGCTCGCAGGGATTGCATTCGTCCTTGCATTGCTTGAGTTTCTTCGGCGGCTTACAAGTGGCCGCCCGTCTCTTGGCCGCCTCCTCCAAGGCCCGGGCATAGGCTTTGCAGCTCATCAGCCCCCTGGCTCCGAACTCGCCAATGATTTCGGCCATAGTCAGGGGGCCTGCTGGAGCCGGGCACACTCCGGCGGATGACATTGCCTTGGGGGCGCCGCCACCAGTGGCGACACCGCCGCTGCCGGCAACGAACTTGGGGTTGTCGGCCAGTCCGGGCGAAATGCAGCCCTTGTCCCCTTCGCGGACGCAGACCACGTGCGGGTTGCGCGGCTTGGAGCCGGCCTTGTCTGCTCCGGACTTGGTGGAGAACGACATGCGGCTGAAGTCGGCCGGGAATCCCTTCTTCAAGGCAGTGCTGCAGATATTGGCCGCGATCGCCGTGATGTATTCGTTGAACTCGGGCACCTTCAGTTCTCCCAACTGCTCTGGCGGGATCTTGGACGCGTCTATCTCCACGATACCCTGGATGAGGGCATTGAAGTTCAGGGGCACGTTGCGCGTCCCCGAGTTCGTCGCCGTCTCATAGCACGTGGTCAACGCATGCGTGGGTTCCTTCAGGGCTTTGAAGTTGCCCGGCTGCCTCACCGTCGCCCCCGACACAGAGCCCAACAGCAGTGCGTCCTTGATGTTGGTCATGTCCATCTCGAAGGCCAGCTGCATCGAGGAGATCGGCATCTCCTCGAGGGTCTTCTCCAGGCTGTGTGGCACCGAGGCGTAGATGTGGTTCTTTGACTCGCTCCACGAGTGGGCGTCGAAGGAGTCGTGCACCTTGACGCGACTCACTTCCTGCTCGGCCATGGCTCGCTCCAGCCCGTCATACAGCTCGATGGCCTCCTTGTTTTGCAAGTCCTTTAGGTCTTCGGCGTCCTGCCAGAAGACCATTTCGTCTTCGCCCTCGAATTCGTTTAGAATCGGAGTGCTGGACTCGGTCGTGAGGGGGTTGGCTTCGAGGTCCTGTGTCCCGCTGGTGTTCGGGAGGATGCTCGAGGTCTCGGGAAACGGGAAGGGGGGCTGGGTGACGGGCATATTGTCGGTGAACGCCTCGATTTGTCGCGCGTTCTCGCGGATAATGGACAGCATGGCCATGGTTTTCTTCACAGCCTCGTCATCACCTTCGAATAGATTAATCGGTATTAACAAGATCTTCAACGAAGAAGCGCTATGGCAATTGCTGCGGCAATTGAGTACAGCCACTGGTAGCATGTGGGACACGTAGTCAACAGTTGATCCGGACGTGTGGTCGGCGGTGGTTGCTGTGGACTCACTTGACTTGGACTTGTCATAATGCTTTCGTGAAGATCGATCGTTAGTGCGATTAAAATATTGGGAATTACCTGACTTGGATCCGACTGATCGGGAAGTCGTACATAATTGCACATGACGAAGGTTGGTCAGACGGGGGCTGTGAAGACCGCGGAGACCGTTGATACAAACGAGGGAGGAGTAACGACGTTGGGTGATGGAGCTGCATGGTATCCGGGAGACCTGCAATGAAACAGTTGAGCCTGGGATGGCCTTGACCTATCTTCGACCTATCAGGTTGCCGATACTCACTCGAAGTGTATGAACAAGTTTTCCAAATATTCGCATTGTACTTTAATTTTGATTGCACAAGAAATTTTGTTGTAAACCGGAAGAGAGAACAAAATGTTTCTAGTATTTTTTTTTTAAATTTTCATCTAAGTTTTCTGATTGAAAATTCGTGAAACATGTGTTTGCTTTAGGTCTAGTGTGTGAGTTTTTCGACGAGGGGTGAAAATAACTAGAATTATCCAAAGTGAACCCGTTGTCGTTGCCTCGTTTCTGTGAAAGTGAAACCCGAAGATTGAAAGCCCTCACAATGGAACACTCGGAGCACGGTAAGGGACCATCGATAGCACTCTTGGGCTCACCTCGTTCTTTCGCTCCGAGCAAAGGGCACGGGTTCCAAGTTCGTTGAACGATGGGCAGCGTGATGTGTCGACAACTCTTGACCACGCTTTGAAAACAAGCGGCTTCGACGGGTCGCCAGCGGCCCAGTCGCAGTAGTGCCACTTAGTATTCAGATCAGGGCTCTGAATGGCCACTTATAGACATGTTGGGCTTATGTAATAAGGCAGGCTCGTCCCCTACTCAAATGCACCACCTCGCCTGGCCATGAATCGCTCCAGTGGTAGGTAGTTCAATCGAATATTGCAATAAATATGGTGGGATGTGGCGTTGGGTGGAGGAAAACCGCGGCATTCCAGAGTGACTAAAGGTTTATTAAATGCGAGTTCGAACACTTGTGGGGAAATATTCGTAATGACATTCGGACACTGTGTGGCGCCCAGTGGCCGCTTAGTTTGCTTCACGCTTTCGACGCGATCGAATCGTTAGCTCTGCGGAGGAAGAATAAGCTAGTACGATGTCCAACTTGGGGAAGTTCACCCTGACGTGGTGTTCTCTTGTGGCAATAGTAAGTGGCGAAAACCGCAATCATAACTCGTGGAACACTGCAAAAGATCGGTGATTCGTAAAATCATATAATTGGCACTAGTGATCTGATAATGTGTTCTTTCGAAATGTGTCTACTGGTGATTTTTCATAAGGACATTGGGAAGAATGCCATCGATCCCAAATGGGACTTGGACCTAGCTCACATAGACTCATTGCTACGCCTTTGACTACGTTAGCCTTCTGGATTATTCGCATCCCATATCAAGTAGCCTTTGCCCATTGGAAGTGGAATACTTTATATAATATCGGCTGATTCAGCAATGCTGTTTCGATCGCAACCGATGCTGATTGTTCTGTAATATTCCAAGGTGCACTGTAACGATTCGAACCGATATTGAAAGCTAGCCTTGTGTCCGCCGCCGCCTTCTACTATTGCGGCCACTTGCATACAAAGCACTCTATTAAATCCTAATTACGTTCCATTGTTTCGTTCGATCCCTCGCAGATCTCGATACTGGGAGTCGAGTCATTGCCAGCGACGACCTCAGAGCCCACCACACACATCATAAGCTTCGTGAAGCAGAAGAAGCTCAAGCAGAAACACGACGAGTTTCCAGACTTCGACTTCGAGAGCATCAGAGCCAAGGGCAATGCCAGCGACCCACACGAGCAGAAGATGCGGAACGGAGCGATCAACCTACTGGTGGGGCGGTTGATGCAACAGACGGACCCCGGGCTCGACAACAGCATCGACGCTACCCTGGCGGAAAGCAACAACTCCACAAAGCCCAGCCAGTCCACGGACGACGCCGCAGATCAGAGCCAGAACACCCTGGAAAACGACCTGAGGGACGGCCCATCCCGGAACGACTCTTCGCAGGACACCGGCGACGCAGACCCGCTCCGGAGCCGGGTCAAGCAGAGCATTCCGGTGCTGGAGCCCGTGAAACACCTCTTGAACACGGTGCGCGACGGCGCATTCGGCATGAACCACAGCTCGCCTGGGTCCGGCCACCACTCCTCGCACTCCAAGCACCACCACCAGTTGGTCGGCTCCGACGGCGCCGACTCGCCGGGTAACGGGGGCGGCGAGCACCACGACTCGGCGGTCATCGAGACCGAGGAGGAGCGTGAGATGGTGAACGAGAGCACCGGATTTCACTTCCTGGAGCTGCTGGGCACCATCGCCGGCATGGTCTGGGGCTTCTTCACGAACATCCAGAAGTTCTTCGCGGCCAGCAGCGGCGGTGCCATCGCTGCGTCGTCCTCGTCGAGTTCCGGCGCCAGTCGATAGTGTGCATGTGTCGATCACACACACACCTGAATGAAGCTGTGATGCACGAACCCCTGTAATGCACAATTGTGCGGTTGAGCATATTATATTCATAAAATGATTTAAGGCAAAATAAATTATGCGCGTATCAATAACTGGACAGTGTATTTTTGGTTTAAAAGGAATCGGAACATCTTTATTTATAAGGGGAAATCGGTTATATGCTAATTTTAAAGTACATGAGTCTAATAGCGAGAGAGTGTATCAAGCAACGAGTGAGCTACAAATCAACGGAGGTTGCATGGGAAAACAGGGGGTTCAATAAACACTAAAAATCCGCGAGGTGGACGTTTTTCTCAGAAAATCCCGAGTCGGTGTGTGTCTACACTACGTGTGCGTGAGTGCGCTGCAAGGTAAGTGGTTTCGAACAGCTGTTTCAGTTGTTTCACGGCGGCACCGGCATGGGTCTGTCAAAAATTCTGCGTCGTTTTTGGCCAAAGGCTTTCAGAAGAAACACTGCACAGCTGGTAGAAGATGTTTCAGGATATTTCTCTACTTCAGGTAACTAATTTATTCTTTTTTTTTTTTTACAGCAAACGAGCGCCTCGACTTCAAGAATGGCGATGGAGACAAAACCAGGTCAAGCGCTGCTCAAACTACGTGAGCTCGGTTACGCCTTCAATGCTGGCAAGTTGAATTCTCGTTTTCCTGATCACTGGAAATTATATATTTTGTTCACTCCTCTCCAAAGATGGTGAGTTGCGTAAAGTTGACAAAGCAACAGGCGAGGCAGGCGATGAACCATTCCAGTTTGATATCCACAACGGTGACCAGGCAAAGAACCAGAAGAACTACGAAAACCTTGGAGAGGTGAGTCCAAGTGCTGCCATCGAAAGGAGTCGCTAATCTTTATTCAAAAACAGCTAATTACAGAAGTAGTTTACGATTTGCTGGAGCAGGAAGGATTATCTCGAACATACATACCCAAGGACGTGCCGCAGGAGCAGGCAACTTTTATTTTTACGCATCCAGAGCAGCTGAAGAACTCGAAGAAACTGCTAGTGTTGATACATGGCAGTGGCGTGGTGCGAGCAGGGCAGTGGGCAAGAAGGTGCGGATTTCCCTTGCATTTGATTGAAATAGTTCAACTTCTTTCGTCTTTAGATTAATCATCAATAACTCCATCGATCATGGCACCCAGATTCCTTACATAAAGCGTGCTCTGTCAAAGGGTTACGATGTTTTGGTCACGAACACCAATGACAATTATCGTGTTATTGATGGATCTCGCAAACCCATTGTCGGACTAAATTCTGCCAGTTCGCATGCGGCGTACGTTTGGAAAAACGTGGTGATGGCTTCCGAACCGGAGAGTGTAGCTATTGTGGCTCACAGCTATGGGGGAGCTGTGACATTTGACCTGGTGGGTGTATTTGGATTGGAGTACTCAATTTGAAGTACTTGATTTGAAGAAAGAATAACTTTTTTTTCAGGCCAAGCGATTTTCAGAATTCTTTGAAAATAAAGTATTTGCAATCGCACTTACGGACTCCGCACACTCCTTTGTATCCAGCGACGTTGAAAAGACGGTGGGAAGTAGAACCTGTAACTGGGTTTCTTCCAATGAGCCCTTGGACAAGCCAATGAAAACTCCAAAGGGGGGAATTAAAATAGTTTCAGCAGGCAAGTAACCAACAACTGATATCTTTTAACTATTTTAATGTTTCTCTATTTCCATTTTCTTAGGGCACCCCCAACATGAGTGGAGCTCGTATGCAGCCTTCGAATCGGTATTTAATTTCTTGGAGGATAAATATTCTGACTTCACGGACAAAATCGAAGCTAAAAGAGCTAAACTGGAGGAGTAGAGAAATACATCGTATATGATAATTACAAAGATTAAAGCTGGAATTGTAAATTAGTTTAAGTTTGTTACTCGTTTAAATGGATTTGGAATAAATATATCTAAGATTCCTATGTGAGGGTATTCTTAAGAAGGTCCTTCATCGGAACGCTGTCAATATTATCTCTTCCAATCGATCAGCTTCAAACACAAACGCGCTGACCGGACTGACACTTATCCTTTTCCTCAAAGGACATCCACATCGAACATCAACGGCGCATAAATCAAACTATCAGTCGACCCTCCTGTCAGCCACTCTCCGGCGCAGTCAAATATGTCACAATCATCTACATCAATTCATTTAAGTGGGATTCCACCGACGCCCGGAAAACTTGCCGAAGGAAACTTAATAAAATGATGTAGAAGCGATAAAAACAAGAGGCCCAGAAGACATAAAAAACGCCTAAGAGCCTCTAAGCCGTCCTACCAACATACGCAGGCAATAAAAATTGATGTGCTGCGAACACATTGCTGAAGTGAAAAACGGCAAATGTCCATGGCATAAAAAACAATCAAACAGGCGTCAAAACGCACACTCCCCCGAGGACTGGATGAGGGTGATCAGCTAGTGCTTATGGATGCAGTGGTCAATATCCATCCCACCACTCGCTCTCTGCTCACATGCATCACTCATATCGAATATCACACCGTACAAGTGTCAAGAAGAATCATATCTACTGGAATGTGAGGACCTCCTTTGGGGATGGTCGTCCCAGGGGTGCGAGGCATGTGTGAACGGGAGTGGTAGAAAAAATTATCGCCGCAATGGGTTTGGCCTGTTATCGAGCCGCAATGATGAGGGAAGCTTTGGGCTCACAACTAACAGGTTGTTGCTACTCCCAGGAATCATAGTTCATGGACAGAACTGCGAAAATGAGTCGCACTGTCCAAAACTATCCCTTGCAAAGTGCCAAAGGAGAACCTCTGCATAGCTACATGGAACATATCCTTGTTTGAGAATCGAATAGCGAACTTTCGTGCATGTAATTCTTGACTTCCCAGAAGCTGCAAATAATTTATACTCAGTTGGAAACACGTTGAAATACTGCATTTAAAGTCAAGGTGATACCGCACTGAAGTTCACAGGCACCTCCATGCTGTCCTTCCATTTAGGTCCTGCCTCATGCCCTTCCAAGCTGTGTACATAACTGGCATTTATATATATACACAGCTGTATATACATATGTACATCCCTATGTCGCCGAGTGCGGCGAGGAACGGGAGCAAATGTCTGCTCGTGCGTCCTGGTACATGGGTAAATGTGTATTAGACGCACACCAAGCGCATGACCCATCTCTGAACTCCGACTGCTCCTTGCCCCGCCGCCTCGGGCACCACCTCGGTCGCAGTCGTGCCAACGAAGCGCACACGAACCCGAACTCGCACCCGCACCCCCACCCGAACCCCGGTGTCAGAGTGTAGGGCCTCAAACAGCCAGTCAGTGGCAGCGTCGACTCGGCAGGACACGATAGGATAACGGAGGATAAGGTGGAGCAGAAGCCATGACAGCGGCAATGGGTGCGATAAAGCACACAAATGGGGAGCAGAGTGGCTGCCACGAGCTTGCCAATGGGGAGGGTCGGCCAAGAATTATGCCCGAAGAACTTTGTGCAGCGTGACCGAGGAGATGAGGACGGTCACCGAGATCATGGTGATCGGGTTTTTTGCTCTCTCTGTTTTCTTTTTTGTGTACCAGGAGTGACTTCAAGTTGCACGGAGGGCTGCCAAGAGCCATGTCAAATGTTCCCCAAGGAGACGTCTTGGCAGGAAGCCGGCGAGCACCAACGATTTCCCTAACTATTGTCACGTAAAAAATAAAAGTCCCAGGAGCCAAATCAAAGTGAGTCGCGCCGACAGGATGACATTCTTCAGGTTCAGGATTCATTTCCCCGTCCCTAAGTCAAAGGAAAGTGTGTTCCTCTAGGCTTTGGCGGGCTTAAAAAGTGTGACAAATGGATGGATCCGCCACATCAGCCGCGCAGACAAGCCAAAGGACATGCAAATGCCACTCGTCACGAGGTGGTTTTTTAAAGCGCACATACACAAACCTCGACCGGAGGCCCACGACATGCACGACGGGTACTGGCTCGATTTCGCCGGGTCCTGGGCACCCACCACCGCCTGCCGCGAAGGCGCGCCCCCACCCCAGACACACTTGAAACCCGACGCCCAGGCAGCGGCGGTGGACGCGAAGAATCACAGTTCGCACTTAAACATCCTGGAGGAATCGGGTCCTCTCGGATCGAGACACGTTCCTCCAATTCCGGCAATTGATGTCGTCATCGCAGCAACCACCTGACGTGAAAACACCTTTATTTAAAGGCGGGTTTCCTTCGGCTAACTTTAACTCAAATAGAGTTTTCACAAGTTTCCTCATCGCCTAAAATTTCTAAAACAGAGAAAATATCATATGTCTTGTTGGATTTGCTCTTAACAGATTTCACATTCATTATAAGAAATTTGAAAATGGAAGACCTGCCGTCTTGGTGTCCAGGACGACCGCAAACAGATGCAGTCGTGGGAAGAACACGACGTATTTGCAAAGGGGCCACCAAATGGTCTTCAATTACATTAAGTAATCCTTTCTTGGAGTTTTCGATGAAATCTGTAAGCCACATATCGCATTTGTCGACGGACTTGAATTCATGTCCTTTTCCTCACACCAAGCATCCCTCGAGCAGATATCCTTCGTCGTGTGGACAGTAATGCCTTCTAAGGCTGTCAGGGCGACTAGGAGACTGACTCAGGGTTTCGCCAGAAGGATGTAAAGATTTACAGCAGATTCCGATTTTACTGGGCCGATTGGTGGATACAGTCTCTTGTGAAAGGATTGGCGGGCGGAGGATTCGAGTTGCAAATGGCAAATGATTCTTTACGACACCATGATTTGTTAGCGTTTTAAACGTCCATTCATGATATTGTTGCAAATAAAGAAATTTCACCAATACACGCCACTTTCATTGGTGCTCGGATTTGTGATTATTTTATTGTCAGAAACTGACATTGTTTTGCGGATATGATATCACAGATCTCATAAAATGCCCCCTTTATTTCCAGTACATTTTCTTTAAGGAATTTCTTTTACTACAGGAAGAAGAGCTTTTCGACTTAAATCAAGAGCTCTCCAAATCGAACAAATATTTTGAATGAATAGGAAAATTACTCAGTCTTGTAAACATCCCAGTAAAATTTGTTTGTTGTTTATTCCATTTGTTTTCTTTTCCATTAGAAGCCGATCACAAATTAGTTAAAACGGGTATTGGAGAAGCCACCGAGGAACTCGTTATGTTGGCGAACACGAAAGCAAGTGTTAAAGTTCTGTAAATGGGGTTTATTGTTTTACACAGAAACCTGTAGTCAAACCGGAAAAAAAACAAAACACGTAGAAAACATAATACGGAATAAACATTTATCTGTTAGCTTAAGTTATTGTAATTTTGCTACCTTATTTAAATGATAAAATTTTCGAATTAATTTGTACAAATTGGCTTCTTAGAACCTAAGAGAACTATAAACATTAACACGCACTTTTTGTTCCAATAAGAAAGAACAGTCGATTAGGAGAAGGCAACAAAACGTTTGTGTTTAAAAATGATCCGATATTATAATCAATCCCTGTCGAACATTTACTAATCGTTTACATAACTTTTCTTAAATTGTGGTCTTCGACTTGTGCTACTATAGTAAGTTAGCTCTGATACATATAAATAGTAATAATCCTAAGAGAAATATCAATTTCTTTTAAGTTAAATTATTTAACACGAATAAACCCGGTTAAGTTATTTTATGGGATTAATAAAATTAACTAAATTGTTGTTTACTACTATGTCTACTATTTTATTATTTGTTGTCAAAGTTAGGAATAAATTCAGTATTTCTAGATTGTTTTTGACTAATGGGATAGTAATTAACGTCTCATTAATGTAAATTGAGAATTCCCAACGTCTGGGAAATAATATATAAAAAATGAATTGTTCAAACCTGATTTTATACCAAGATGCAAAGCTTTCAGCAAGGTGATCAAGGTGACCAAAAACTATAGTGTTTTCTATATTTACTATATGTCGACGACAAGTCAGTGGAAATTACTGAAACAAATAATGAATGGGAAAGGAGATGAAAACATGATGTAGTGCGATTAGTCAGCTACAAGGGGAAGAATTGGAAATTGAAAATTCTCCGTTTCTGCGATCAGATGGCGTTTGATTCCACATGTCCATTTGGTTTCGGGTGTGTGATTGCAATTACAGTCAAGTTGAAGTGTCAAGCATATCGTAAAAAAAAAATAATAGGCGAACAAAAAATGTTACCATAAATCATTTTAGTCTAAAAATGCAATTTTAATTTTATTTCCACGGAGTTCAAGTGTTGCCACTCAAAAAGTCATAAATAACAGCGTTGGTCAATAAATGTTCGCATGCGAGGGCAGGGTCTGTAGGCAAGGGTGGGAGCTGGTCACGGTTCGTTCCCTGCGGTCCTTTGTTGGGCCCTCAGCGGGCCGTGGTGCCGAAGGAGAAGGTGGTCGTCCACTCGAGTTTTCACGAAAACTTTTCAGGCCGACCCGAGGACCAACCGTCAATTTTTGAGGAATGATGGCGGAACCTAGGCGTAATTTAATGGTCAACCGTGACGAATTTTATGGATGTCAATGATAAATGTTAAATTTTTAATGGTTTCAAGTGATTTTTTACGTTTTCGGAATGAAATTCATTCCCTCTTCAAACAAATTGCGAGCCGCGTCCCGTCCCCACTTAATGTGATAAAAATCATGCCATAAATTCATGAACCCCGTTTGAATGGCCCGATAACCCTTTGAAGTTCGCTTTTGTTTGACCAAAAACAAAGGGGCAAAACAAAAGAATACATAACACACTTTCGCGACAAAGACAAAGGCAGAGGCAAAGTAATAAGTTCTCAAATTGCTTCGTTAAAGAATATATCAGCGGACTCGCTTATCAGTGCCGCGACTTGGAGGCTTCCGAGACCGCGTTCACGCCGAGCATCTAATGGAAGATACCATTAACAGTGGGACAAGTCAAAAGTGAAGTGAACACTCGGCACTGTTTCTGCTCCGGCCACGACACCACCCCATTGTTCCCGGCCCGCGCCGCACCCTCGCCAGTCCCGAGCAGACCCCCAAAACATCGCGGGCAAACGCAATAAAGCAGGACCACCCGCCTCAGGATTCCATTGTGCAATGGTCCTGTGGCCGCAAAAAGAGCTCGAAGTGCTGAAATGTGCGTTTAACGCAGAAATAATACGAAATGAGATTAGATAAAAATTGCGGCGAAGACGCGCCGAGATGGATAAAAAAGGAAACGAAACAAATAACGTAATTTGCACCCCTTTCAAAAAACACCACAAAGGCCCTGACTGGGCGCGGAGGACGTGGAGGAGTGGTTGTCTTAATGTTGGACTTATTTAAGACGA
Organism: Coelopa pilipes; assembly: GCA_947389925.1. Classification (NCBI taxonomy): domain Eukaryota; kingdom Metazoa; phylum Arthropoda; class Insecta; order Diptera; family Coelopidae; genus Coelopa; species Coelopa pilipes. The sequence continues at coordinate 6,939,829 of OX376697.1, forward strand.
CTGTTTGTCTTCCGAGGAGGGCGACCAGAGCCGAGGACTTTAAAGCCAATAAAATGTTTTCTGCGGCCTCGTCTGCTGTTGTTGCTCTCAATCAGGGCCACGAGTGCCGGGGCCACCGGGTGGCGCAACCTTGTCGACAGCTTGTGGGCGGCGACGGCGACGGCGATTTCGACGGCGGTCGGCCGAGGGCTGTCAACGGCGAGGCGATGGGAGATAATAGTATCATCCGCACGCGGGCAGGAAGCCCTCCGCCCCAGGCCCTGGCCAGACCCCGGCCAGAGCGCGGCCGAAATGGGACGGTTTCTTTTGCGGCTTCCAGAGGAATATCGGAGCCGGTCTGGGGGCCAACCGCAATAACAAGTTTAGAATCTGATAACGACATTTGTTGTAATTTGGATGAATTTTGATTTCGGCCCCACCTCGGGCCCGAGTGGGAGAGACGTGGAAGGACTGCACCGACCTCCAGGAGGCTTTTCGACACTTTAGTATTTGGAGGTCTTGGACTCGGCCTGGTCGGAGTTGAAACGCACCTCACCGCGCGTTTAAAAATCATTTAAAATCCCATTAAACGCTCCTTATCCCTGCTAGCCTTTTCGCTTTTTTCTCTCCCAACCTGTTATCCTTATCGCGTGCCCCGCGGTTCGCCCCGCGCCGGTTGTTCACACTTGATTAACACGCAACTGACATTTGTGGCAGGGCTTGCTTTTCATTTTATTTTTTCGGATTTCCATTCCGAGCCGGAAGGAGCGGCGGCTGCTTCTTGTCCTTTGACACTTTTTGTTTGCGATCCCGAGCGCTGGCCGGGTCGTCGTCCCGGCACCCGCCCGCCGGCTTCCGCTCCTCGCATTATTCATTCGAGTTGAATTCCGCCCTCCACGTCGCCTGCCTGCTGCCCTCTGCGAGCTGCGAGCCGCGGGCCAAACTGATTAACAAACCAGACGTCAAGCGGAACAATGAGCGCCCCCACCCCCGCCAAACAAAAACAACAACAGCCGGGACGACGTCGCCGGCACGGCAACGGCAACGGCAACAGCTGTCATCCGAATGTCATGCGTCCGAGCCGCGTATTCAAATGCGAAATAAATATGGCGCGCGCCAGTGTTAACGGTTCACGTCACGAATATCCTGTGCGAATAACTTCCGTTCGATTTCATTTCACTTCACGAGCGGCGTGCGCGGAGAAACCTCGACTCGCCTTTGTTGTTACCACTGGTGCTGTGGTTGTTGTGGTGGTGCTTGTTGTGGCTAGTGTGGATTGGGGCAGGGCTGACACGCCCCCATTGAACGCTCGGCAAGGGGCGACGGCGACAGGGGAGGCCAGATCGGGTCACAGTTGTTGTGGTTTCTTTCGCAAATTACTTGCTCATCATGCGGTTTGCTTTACATTCATGAACAGCGCATCGTGTGGAGTGGGCTTGGGTTGTTCAGAACGACTTCATTTTTCAAATCTGTTCAAAGGACGTAGGCGCTATAATTTCAGAATGAGGCTGACCTTCGGTGACAATGTCTTGAAAGTTTTATTCTTGTATGGGAACCCGAACCTGCAGTACATTCAACTAAACCTACACGATTTCCAATGGACCCAATAAGTTTGCCAAGCGGACCTTGTGGAAATTAATTCTAAACTCGGAGCCTTTTTCCGAAGAGCGCCGGGTCTTCATCCGCCTCAATCATAACCGTGGCGACTGGCGGACAGCCTGGATCGAGAGACGCCTGATGTCAACGACGATGTCGGCATTTGTGGCGTTGCGTGCATTTCAAAATGCTGAAAGTTCTTAATCCCTATTCCTGGAATATGAATATCACGTCCGCGTCGTTGGTGTCTGCCGCGCGTGGTGCATATGTATGGGTACTTGTTCTAATTACTGCCACCACTTAACATAATGACCGAGAAGCCCGCCAACAGATGTGTCCCGAAAGCGCCATCAGCTAGCAAGTAACTAACAGGGCATCAGCATGGCAGCACTGCAATTAACTTCGCACGGCAGGGCGGCCGAGGTGGCGGGGGTGCCCGGGTGCCCGGGTGGCGGGCGGCCGCAATTAGGCTAAATGAACAACAAGTGTCGGGCATTACTTTTTATGGGAGCTGGTCCTGCGGCCCTCCTGTGGGAGAGGGGGTGTCCATATTTAGACAGATAAATAATTCCCGGCGACAGGACACTGAAAATGATTTAATAGGAACATTAGACCGAGTCTAGAGCTCGTGGTCAATAGAGCCGCAAACGAATTATGGACGCTGAGTGCTCGGAGCCCATTAAATACGCCCACGCCTCTGGACCCGACCTGGTAGGATTACCCGGAGTCCCTGAGGACTTGGATCTCGTGTCTCTGGCCAAGATACAGGCCCGACTCTCGCTCTCTGTTTAATTTATTAACTATGTCGATCGGCCGTAAAAAATGCCCGCCAAAAAAGTCCACAATAAATCTTCAACCACTTCGAGCTCGGCGTAGAAGCGTTATTTATGGGGTGTTTATGTATCGATACAATGGAAACAAAGGCCCTGCTGCAATAATGTATGTCCTGCTCGTATATCCTGCGGCTCCACCCAACTGCTCACGAGCCCGCCAAAGTCATCTCGAGTCGCCCACTCCACCTCCACCCTCCAGACTCCAGCCGGAGGACCTGCAGGATGGACGGAACCACCATTAGACTCACAAATGCCTTCGGGCCCAACTATTTTCGTCATTAATCATTTTCGCTGGTTGACTGGGCGGCGGAGTCACTTGGCGGCGTGTAATGTCTCGATAATAGCTCGTCCTTAAAGCGTTCGGAAGCTTCTTTGTTCGACGGCACTGCGACAAAATGGAGCAAGCACAACAAATGAATCCGCCCGACTCTCGAACTACGTCCTGAAGTCCGTCCATCTCGCTAGCTGTAGGCGCTTTCTGACGAATCATTTAATTATTCCGCTCGGCGGTACGATTTACGAGCGACCTCCCCACTTGCCCTTCACATCGGGGTCCCGCTGCCTCCTCGCCGCATGACCTCGAATTAATCTACCGAAACCTCGATTGTTATTGTAATGCCAGGAGTCCTCCCCGACTCCGCGGCTCTTTGAAGCGTGAGGTCGAGTGAGTCGTTCACGATGATCGGCTCTGTAAAACTCGGAAGGCTCACTAATCTCCATCTCAACAACCCTTAAGTTCTTGAGGCAGCCACGATTTATAACAAAGTTAATGCATTCCACGAATGACCTTCTTTCATTCGAGCCATCTAATTCGATTTCTGTTTCGATTCTCCAATGGCTCGGGTTGACTTTTAGTGTTGACGTCGACTCGAACTAAAGATCTCTTAGATTTCCCACTGAGGGCTTTTGGCTGGAGGCCTTTTTTATCTAAGTTTGAGCTTCCTGGATCTCTGTCTTATATGGTATTCCTTGGCCAATTCTTCTTGGGCGTCCATCTCGGAGTTGATCGAGGAGCACGACGGAGTCCGATCCGAAATACACCACAACCAGGTCCGCGTCTTCCGCCAGAGAGCCCGAGCTCGAATTCAATTTTCGGGCAATAAATTTCACGGCGAATTATAAGGAGTTTTGACAATTGAAGGAGGACGAAATATGAAGAGACCCGGCGGCGGCGTGACTGAATTTATCGCAAGGACATGAAATGTGCGCGGTGGTCTGTGGTCTGTCAAAGCCAACCGCCCTCGACATGTGACATGCATATCAAGTGGCCCCACTTTGCGTCAACAGCAAGGCAACGACAGCCCGGCCCGAACTGAGCAGCAGCGACTATGCGCTCACAAAGCCGCGTTAAATTTGCACAACTTTGCGAGGCGGTTTTTTAGGCGCGCCCACCATCCGAAGAAGGGAACGACGGGAGTTTTTGCGCAACAAATTTGCGAACTCCAGCCCCGCGCCGCGAGCCCCAGCCCAAGTGCCGGAACAAGAAACATAAATATCAAATTTAAGGACAAAATATCAATATCCACTTTGTGGCACGCGGGCCGAATTCGGAATCACGTCTGGCTCTGGCAAGGCTGACACGGTGGATGACGGTCCGATGGGGGCTGGGCCCCGGCCTGGCCTCTGTGGGCGGAAAACTATCGTCGGATGCGTCGTCGGCAGTAACGGGGTGAGAAAATGCTGAGGGCTGGGGCAGCGGGTGGGACGAGCTGGAGAAAGTCACATAAATTTTATTTCTTATTCTCGTTGCTGAAAAATGTTTGCATAATTTTGGGAGTGGATCCTTCAGCGCCATATTGCGTGGAGGGAGTATACGGATTAAATTGGCCACAACAACTCCAACTTCAGCCACAGCCACAGCCACAATCAGAATCACAATCGCAACCACAGCGACAACCACAACCACAGCCACGACGACAACGACAACGACAACGACAACGGCAACAACAACTCCGATTTCGAAGCGACTCGAGATAACGAAGTTTCGTAGAGCGCAAATGGGCGACACTGGAGGGGGTGGAGGGCGGACGATTGCGAATGTTACGTGCGCAATCTGTTCCTCCGAAATGTTTTCATTTGTTTCACTTTCCTGTGGAAGGACGAAGGACGCCTCATAAATTCCGAATGCGCCGGGGACTCTTGGCGGCTTCATCGGCCCCATAAACACCTATGCAGCTCTGGTCGCGGCGTTTCATTAACCGAAACCCACAGCAGGAATCGAGAGCCAGACCTGCGGAAGAAACGATCCAGCGAACCAAAAAATGGTACCTCGCTCGAGGTATGAGGCTCAGGGAAAACCCCAGCGAGTGGAAAACACCTGCGTTATTTGAAGGGCCGGCGGACCACATGACACTATTTTACAAGCTTGCATCACTTCAACTGAAGCGAGCCCTGAACTCGTTCCCCCGGAAGGTTCGCCTTCAAATCCTCCCGAACAAATAGCGGAATTTGTTCCGAGGCATGAGGCACAGCTGTGTGTTTTCGGGAACTAATGTCTGCTCATCAGCAAAGGTTATGATGAATTTATTGGGAGATCTACATATGTGGCAGGAGGTCTTTTAATTGGGGAATCGGCAGCGTGTGCAAAGGGTTAGGATCGGGAGTGTCAACCGCATTGGGGAGTAGATAAGTGGCAGCTTACAATGATTTGTGGGACGACTTCAAGTGATTTATTGGAGGCAGCCGCCACCTCTCGCCGGGAGTGTCCTGGGAGGAACTTCCTTTCGGCATCTTCAAGTAGGTTGTTCCAAAGGGGACAGGTAGGAGGTTCGAGGACCGCAGAGATGGCAAGGTTACCACCAGCATCTTCCGCTCCTTCTCTGCCCCATCGCAGAATGCGTGGCGTGACGTCCAGGGTGCTTCGAGAAGTCGTCACACCATGTGGCACCGAGAGGAGGACAGAAGCAGGGCTGCGAGGCTGGAGGGAAACTGTGACATTTATCCTCTGGCGGGCGAGCCGAATGGGTCCATAAAAATCGCCATCCCGACAGAAGTCAAGTCCCGTGCAGGGTGGGTTCCTCCCCGTTCCCTCGGGGTGTGGAAAGTGGGCGGAATATTTTTAAACGAGTGCTTTTCTTGATCTCAGACCAGCCCAGTCCGCCCTTCAGGGGTGAGAAGTTCCGCCGGGGTCCCTGGGGGCGGGGTGCAACGGAGCTAATCTGAAAATTAGTGTGGATTAAATTCCAAACTTCTTTGTTCGGCATTTCGGCTGTTATTTTTCCGGGATGCGGAATCGGGATGCAGGTTGAAGCACGTTGGCACTTTTTTACCCGCCGCCCAGCCTATAATTTGGGCCATTACTTCAGGAGCAGGAGCAGGAGCAGGAGCCGGACCCCTTCTGGCAGTTGTGATTTATGGAGACACTTGGACGGCAGCCCAACATGTGGAAGACATGTGCTGCAAATCGCTCGAATTACCACTAAAAGCCTTGAGTAATTCCCACTCACCTTCCCCCCACTCCTCGTCCTCGCCCTCGTCCTCATCCTCGTTCGTCGTTGTGTCCAAGTGACTTCCTCGCTGGGGACGCCCGCACCCCTGGAATCGCCGACGTGTCGATGAGTTCCCGGGTCTCCTTTTGCTCCACGGTCGCCTCGGTGTGAAAAAGTGTCCCCACCGAGTCGCTCCTTAACGAAATGGTTTTTTATGTCTCTTCGCCAACCACCGGCGGGCGAGGCCGGGCCGGGCAGGGTCCTTCAGTCCACCTCAATGGTCATCACTTGCGCCAAACAATGACAAACAACGACGGCGATGGCGACGACGTCGACGACGACAATGACGACGACGACTGTGGCAACGATGGCTGTGTCCGGGACGCTGGCGAGGCGAGAGCGGGGAGATCGGCGGCCGCCACCAGAGCCGGGAATGTAAGTCCTTAATCAATTGTCGTCAATGGCCGCAGAGGAAATTTATTGAATCGAATCGCTCTGAGGTGATGCCCGCCGTTTTTTGGTGCTTCCCGCTGCTCGAGTCAGAGCGTGATGCTGGGGCCACGAAGCCGGTGGTGAGGGAGATTGAGAGAGGGGGACGGTGCCGGAGCCGGAGCGTGACCGAGAGGCTGGATTTATGGGGGCCCGGCTTGCGGGCGACAGCTTGACAGAGTGAATGAAGGAATTTGTCCAGTTGTGCGAAAGTTATGCGTTGCTGCTGTGGCAGTTCCTGCGACTGCGGTTGGCCGATCCCACGCTCGAAGTTGGCTCGGTCAAGTTGAGCGGCGATGGCTGTCAATGGACTCGGACTCTCGCTGCCCACGTCGGGAGTGGGACAATTTGCCACTGACTGGCGCAATTGACAAGCAGCGCGATGATTTCTGGGAAGGAGTGCGAGAGTGGGCGGGAGAGAAATCGGAGAATCTCATTTGCCACCTCGTCCATTCCTCCTCTTCTCTCGTAGGACGTTTAGTGCTCGATTCCAGCAACCATGATCTCTGTATACAGTGGAACAAGTTCCTTAAGCCGGGGCCGTGAAAACCCCGCCCCGACAAATCTCCGCAAATTGGTTGGCACAACAATTTGACAGCTCGTTCAAACCCCCGCCTGCTCGAAACTCCGAAACTCGAAATGAACTGACAAGTGTTTGCTTTGCGAGTCAACAGCGGCGTCTCCCAAGGAGCCGGGAAGAGCTGCAGTATGAGCTGTAAATAACGTAGTCGGTAACGTAATAACGCCCTAAGCGCTCTAACGATATTCGTAAGCGACTTATTATGCGAAGTTGAGAGACTTCCGAGTGGATGCCGGGATCAGGGGATGAGGGGGTTCGGGGATGCTGCACGGCGTTATTTACACCCCTCTGTCCGACGCGAGGAATCGTGCCGGCGACATGGCCAGCCACCAGCCAGCCACGAACCAGCGCCGGGCCCCAGAACCAGAGCGAAAACAACAACTACAAGTGACGACGCGACGACGACGACAAGAGCAAGAAATGTTGCTCGCATGTTCAGATGATTGCAGGAAGATGGATGTCGCCTCGGCGGCGGGCCGGGAGCTCGTGTAAATCAGTAGCTGCTACTTAAATGGAGGCAGGCGTCCCCGTCCCCGTCCACGTCGCAGTCACAGTCGCAGTCGGAGTCGTATGCAAAATAGATTTATTGAGTTTGAATGCAAATCCACGCAAGCCCGGATTTAACAAATTTCCGCCACCCGAGGGTTTGGGGCGGGCATTTGTAGATCCCTTCGAGAAGGGCGTCCCTTGGCGGGAGGAAATACCTTATGGCTGGGACCCCGAGGATTCAAAGAAGCATTTCTTTGGCGGAACTCGTTGGGGCGCACCCCAAAATCAGGTGTTGAAATCACTTCGGCTTCGGTGGGAAGGACTTCGTTCCTCGTAGAGGCGACAGCAAAAAACGTTTATCGAATTTAAAATATTTTATTTTCGGGTTTCCTACATTCTACACTATTCTATGTTTGTTTTGAAGATCACGTTCAGCCGTAGAAGCCGCCCGGGCCGCCGAAACCGCCGCCGAAGCCAGGGCGTCCGAAGCCGCCGCCGCCGAATCCAGGACGGCCGAAGCCGCCGCCACCGAATCCAGGACGTCCGTAGCCGCCGCCATAGAATCCGCCCGGCCGTCCGTAGCCTCCGCCGAAGCCGCCTCCTCCGAACCCGGGGCCGCCGAATCCGAACTGTCGCTTCTGCCGCACGAGCTGCTCCTCCCGATGCGGGTCGGCGGCGAAGCTGAGGGCCAGGAGGGCGGCCAAAATCACGAGCACAACGAGGGATCGCATCTCGAACTTTTCTTTTCTTACTTCTGAGTTTGCGGGGTGCACGTGATGCTCACTCCGAAACCCAATGGAACTGATCCAGAAGCTGAAAGAGCGAAACGCCTTTATAGCACAAACGGCACCCTTCGGAGGGGAGCTAATCAAACAAGCTGGGAACCGGTTTCCGAGCCCTTGGCCTGGCCGCAACAGGTGTCAACTGCTTCCGTACTTTGAGGACCGAAGATCGAGCCGAATTCCGAATCGTTTGTCGTTTTCGTTCACGGACTATCGCCAGTCATGAGTTTATGCTAATGATGGTCACCGCCGAGCGACGAGAAGTTCGAAGTCACTGCGAATATCGGAGACGGATCTCGAGAGCTTCCCGTGCAGAAGCGAGAACAGGTTCCGCTCAAAGGTGAAAACGAGAAAACCCCCGACTTTGGCCGGGCCTTTGATTTGGTTCTCTGCGAATCTGGCTCCAACGGTTGACTAGAACGACACAGCTCCACACACAGCAGGGATTCCCTGCAACGGGTTCTGATCGTTTCTGAGCGTCTCGCAACCATTCTGAGCCATGCTCCATGTAGGTGGCCTAATTGCGAATAATTTATTTGATGAGTTCTGCGACATAAACGAGATATTCAAATTCATGCTGACAAAATAAGGTGCGACGATGTCGACGATGACAACAAATGACGGTTTCGGAGTTCCCCATTTACGGAGATGATTTCGCGCCATATTCAAATGGCATTCGGAGACGCCTATCGCGAGTAGCTCGTTGTAAGAGTGGCTGCAACAAGTGTTAATAACGACATGTCCAAGTACGGGGAACACGACGAAAGGCAGAGAAGCAACGAAGCTGAACTGAAGGTGTTGCCGTTTGACAATTGCCTCGTTGTCCTGGGCCTGCGAACACCGTCCAACTGGCTCGAAACGCCCTGCGGTTATTACAAGCACAAGAGCCTGCCCTCCCCGTCTCTGGGATCGGGTAAGGCGTCTTCACAACTACTTTACATGCGAGATGGGCCCGTGTACGATAAGGCTACCGTGATTACGAATCGCGCAGACAGAGCTGGAGCCAGAGTCGAAGTCGGAGTCGCAGAACGAATCTGGTAAACTCGGATTAATTATTAATCTGGCCACGGGCCACGACGAGCCTCGACTGGCAGGACTCGACACCACGACTTGAAGCCGTCGCATGCAAACTAATCACTGATTTGCAGAAACAAACGTGCAACCAGCTCGGGGCGGCGAGTCCTGCCCAGCCCAGTCCAGACGCGACATGCTCTCGTTAGCCAGTTGGGAAACCAATACCGAGCGTGCCCAAGCCAGCGCCTCTCCGAGTCCCGGCCCAGCGCCCAGCCGAAGCGAGACAGCAAACGAGGCGTCTGTTGATCCTTGTCACAAGCGCCGGGAGGCAGACGGCGGCTACGGCGACTACGGCGGACGCGGAACCGGAGCGGTCCCTGCACGGCGGACCCCTAATAATTCAATTAGTTTGTAAATTGCAGATAGAAGAGGCACCCGGGCCCTGTGACTGCGGTGTGCGGCGGTGCGAACATGAGGTGGTTCAAACCAAATAGCCGCGGGACGAATCCCTCGCGCCGCGTACCTCGATCCGACCGCGATCCCCAGCTGTCGGTGTTGTGGGCTCGACGATGGCCTAGTGGCTGCGGTTGTGACTGCATGGCCGCAAATCGACGCCTTCTGTGAGTCGTCCAGGCAGGAGGAAGACGGAGGGAGGAGCGTCGACCACAGTGGGACCGTCTTTAATTTCCCCCAGCCAGGTCGGACTTGGTGAGTTGGGGCGGAGTGGTTTAGACAAATATTTGCCAACACGTAAGCGGTGTTGGTTTCGCAGAACGCGCTCCGAGATAAGGCAGCGTGTAGCAGTGAATGCCTAAAAGTATGCACTGTCGCCCGAGCTCTGCTCGAACCCGTGGCTCGGCGAAGGGTTGGTCGGCGTTTCCAAGTTCATTTCGTCCGTGCAGGCACCTGGTTTAATCGCTCGAAACAAAGGCGGCGAGGATGCAAACATTAAACTCTCTGCTCCAATGGACTTATCTCGGCGTGTTCGGCATTGTCTTCGCCGAAAGTTTGCGAGCCACACGAGGCCACGAGACCTGAAAGAGCCAGAAATTTGTTTGCCACGCCCGGACATGCACTGATAATCGCCGCCTTGAAAGCCATTAAGGTCCTTTGTGCCCACGGCTTCTGTGGGTGTTGAGTGCGGCGGACCGGCGAAGCCAGACCCGGGCGGTCGTAATAAAGTTCGTCGCGCGCATAATAATTTAACCTTTTGCCGCCGACGCCCGGCAGCGGCAGGACATCGGCGTGCAAATGTTCCGCCAGCGATAAGAGCCTCACACGAGCGGCCTAATAGAATTAAAGCGGAAATGACACGGCGCCATGTTGCCGGCGGCGGCGGAAGCGATCTCCGGGGATCTGCGCCGAAATGGCCCCTGGCGACGAGATGTGACGGCCGCAGTATGCGTGAGCAAATACCACATTCATTCGGGTTCGCTGCCGCGTCCGTCCGGGCCAGGAGCTCGCTGCTGGGGTTACGAGGGAATGATTCAAATTAAGATTCATATGTAAATTATTTGGATGTTCGGGGTGCTCCACCCCTACATCGCCCTGCCCTGCCCCGCCCCGCCCGGGCCACAACTGCGGACGGCGGGGTCGCAAGGGCGAGGGCCGCAATAACTCAGGATTAAAATATTGTAATTGTGGGTTTGGGGTTAATTGCAACATTTGGTCAGGTCGCCGCAGATAACATTGGCCGGGATTGTATCTCATGCGGCGCTGGATTCGACTTCGATGTCTTCTACGACTCAATCGAGCGGTCGCCCGGCTCACGTAAGGCGCCTCGTCTCCACGCAATTAACCGAGCCGCCTCCCCCCGCTGCAGACCGGTTCTCCACCTCGCCACCCAGTCTCGCCGCCACCATGTGTGCCTCGCGTCACTCAACCTAATTGGGTCTCTTTCTGCGGCAATCTCGAAGGCACCCTCGCCCAACGCCCGTCGCCCGCTGCCAGTCGCCCCGAGAGCCGCGGCTGCCCCACATGTTGCATTGTGAGCGATGAATAGACGACGGGATGGAAGCCTTTGTTCCGCTTTCTTGCCATTTAAGCCATTATTCGTAAGCCATTAAGCCTAAGTGACTGACGGACGGCCCGCGCACCTCCCACCGCGCACCGGTTGCCGCCTCGAGTGCGCTGCCTAATTGCGCGAAGGATAATCGAGCCGGGGGCTCGCCCTGGGGCGTCTTCCACTCGACGAATGCCCGCACCTGCCGGCCCTGGACCTGCTCCCGTCCTGACGAGCACCTCTCGATCGCAGGCTGGGCGGGATGCCGAGTGTCTTGCGGCAGAAGGAACCGTCTCAATTCCGAATGCAAATGCGGCAAATTGCTCCAAATCGACTGATCGCCGAGCCAGGGTGCCGGAGTGCGGAGTGGAAATGGGACAATCAGAGCAGAGCCGAGAGTCAACCAAATTAAATGCAAATCGAAACACGGCGACCGCGTGTTGCAATCAGCAACGCCCACAGGTTGTCAATCAATGGGCACCGCGGCGTCCGGCAGCCGCGACAGAGCCGACGGCGCGCAATCGCAGACGCCCTGGATGCCTGTTGTTGTCGGCAAATTGGTCCGGCAGCAACAACTTGCGGCCGAGTCGCACCGGGAACCTCGTGCCAGACGACGCTGCTGTAGGTACGGCTGCGTCGTTATCGCCAGGCACAAGCGCCGAAGTGTCACTCGGCGACAATTGGCCGGCCACGGCTCCAGCAACTCCTACAGCTCCCGCCACAAGCTCAGCCCAGCCCCAACCGCGCCAACTCAGGCCACGACAACGCGGGCCCCCGATCGACCCGCAGATCTCGCCTGTCGGCAGCCGACTTGATATCGCGGCGACCTGAGGTGGGGTGAAGAATGCGATTGCGTCGGGCCTGAAAGTGGGGCGCGGAGATGGCGAAACCTGTGTCGCGATCGACGGCAACCGGAGTCAGCCGACCTCCGCCTCCCCGAGAGCGACTGGCGTCTGGAGCCGTCGAAGACCCGAACGAAGCCAACCACCTTCGCAGCCGCCAACCTGGAAGCGTCGCCGAGATTGGACGGTGGGGCAGGCGGAGGACAGGAAGGAACAGATTTGCGCTCCCAACAGAGCCATCCATTAATGAGCAGACATCGGAAGTTCTGAACTGTGCATAATTAAGCCGGAATCGCATTAAGGAACGACTGTTTGCTGACAACACCGGCGGCAGGCAGGGGCCGGCAGCGCAAACCGAGTGAAATTGAATCCAAACTCATCAATGCGGCGACTCGACGCGAACTCCAATGCCAGGAGGGGGACAGGAGAAATTATTCACGCCGCATAATTAAAACAATAACAACTGGGACCGGGGCCGTGGGCCGGTGTCGTTGCGGCTGAGGTCGTGGTGGGCCAGGAACAGGGGAGGGTGAGGAGGAGGAGGAGGGGAGCGTGTCAAAGGGTTGCCGTGGCCACAGGCGGCGAGGAGTCGGCGGACGAGGCTCAACCGGCTACAATTACACTCAATTACGGCTTTCAAGGCGACACTCGCACTTCCCGCACAAGGCGATCCATTTTCGCCAGGGGCGCCGGCGGATGCCGGGGCCGTGGCCGTGGCCGGGACGCCAGTCAACAGGTAACGCCAGGCCGCAGGAACGCTCATGCCGCCGATTCGCAGCCTCGAACATCCCACAAAATCTATGCAAATTGCGAGCGGAAGCGGATTCGGAAGCGGGCGCCAGCCGCGGCTTCACCTCGCAGCTCCCAGGGGAGGAGAAGTCGGAAGCCGCAAACGACGACAATAATTACTGCTAACCCTATCCCGTTACTGGCGCTCGTTCGCCAGCCGCCAACCGTCAGCCGCCAGCGCGCTTCGTTAAATTATTATAGTAAATTAATTTTTGTTCATTAGATTGGACAGCATCGCGAGGTGGCGACGGCTCTCGGCGAGGTGCTGGGGGTGGGTGTCAAGTGCCGCGGAGGGCGGGTGTTTGGGCGCTAGGGAGGACTCGGCCACCGGCTGTCATCGAGTGTGCCGTGGTGTCGAGTGACACAAAGACAAGGCGCGGGCTCGCCTAGGGTCCGATTGCGCGGCGCCCAGTGGCGTGTTGTCGTCATACCTTTCAAGTAGTTTCAATTATGAGGTGAAGCAGAATTCTAAAACCAGTGTGGCGTTGCTACTGGAGCCAATTTTGTCCGCATCGCCCATGGGCTCCGAATCCAGCGGACCCAGCGAGCCGGGGAACAAATGCGAACGGAATCGACACTTCCAGCCACATCCGAGCTGCTGGCGGATAACTTGCTCTGCGGCAAAACTTTACCACCGCAGCCAGGACACCCGAGCAGGCTCCGGGCGCCGTCATTGGCAAGGGGCAGGGCAGCGCAGGGCAGGGCAGGACGAGCCAACTGTAGGTAGGTTTGGCTTTGTGCTATTTAATCCTTTGCAAATGCTCGAACGAAATTAATTAATGTGCGTCACAGCCGGAATTTATGTGCTTTCCGACGGGACGCCGGGACGCTGGGACTCCATCCGGGCACAGGGGAGCAGAGGGTTCTCTCCGAGGACTGGCCTGCGGAGGAAGTGCCGGGAAGTGCCGGGCATTGAGGCGCAAACTGCAAATCGATGGGACTCTGTTAGAATATTGTAGTTCGCTGAATGGCCAAACTTTGCACAGGAATTAATTGAAAACGGCGAAAGGACGGCGATCGGCCGGCTCTCGGCCGCTCCGATAAACAGTGCCCATGACTCGGGGTGGGCGCCTGGATGACAGAGCATAATAAATGCGGACATTATTGCCGTGTCGATAAAGCAGTTGTGCGCTTTTAATGTGTCGCAATTAAAATGGTAATTTGTGGGCGGAAAGCCGCCCATGCCGGTCTCTCGCCTTCAGTTGCCGCCACCCCACCTCGCTCCAGGCTGCATGCAAATTGAACCATCGCCAAGGAGGGCGGTGAGAGCCCAGTCTGTGCCGGCGGAAGGACCCGCTGGATGATGATGTCATTCATAAATATTGAATATTTCCCCAGACCGGCCGCCTTATCGGATCTCGGCGAGAGTTTAAAGTTTTCCCCTTTATTCTTCGCAACTCTGACAGAAGCGTCAAGTCTCAAGTTTCACACTTTTCACACACAGCCCCCCAACCCACTCACGCACACCCCCGACCTGTCAGAGTTGTACTTGCCATTGTGGCGAAGTTCCGCTCTTCCTTCCGGCCACGCCGAGTACAATCAATGCGTCGGTCGTGGCCCGGACGTGGGCCGCTTCTTGGCACGGGCTCGAGCCGAACCACTGCAGTTGTGCGTTGGAGTGTGTTGGTAATTCGAGAGACACACGTGACACCGGGCCGGCGCAGGCCCATCTGAGGGCTGCCACACAGGCTGAGCGAAACTTTGCAATAACTTCGGGAGGTCATCGTTTCATTCTGCGGACGGGTCGCCCTTTCGTTTGCATGTCATTGTTATTGTCGTCCGTCTGTCTGTGGGTCCATCCGACGCCTGGACGGAACCCGAGTATGACATCCGTCGTCGGAGTAATCTCGGTGGGAAATCTCCCTCCCCGATTGGGAAGCGAACAACAACTCAATCTATCTGGGGTTCGCCCGAGTCCGAGGCCGGGGCCGGGGCCGGGGCCGGGTCCGAGTTTATTGCTTTTGCGTCTTCGTCATGTTTGAGTTCGTGTTGTTTGCGATTCCTTCTGGTCCTGCATCTCGTCTCGTCTCGCCCTCGCCCTCGCCCTCGCCGGCGTCGTTGATGAACATTAAACTGCAGATTAATTGCATCAATTAATCCTGCTAAGTACGGCCGCAAACACTGGCCGGCAAAACTAATAAACGCGGCGGGCCCAGCGACGAATGCGAAAAAATGAATCAAGTGGCATTTCCGTTTTTCATTACCGGAAACCGAGCTGACAAGCGAAATAATCAGAAGAGCAAGCCGAGACCAGAGTCAACAGAACGATTTGTTCCCCACTGCCAGCCGCTCCGGAGCGAACAGCAGGAGCCGCCCGCTGTCGCCGGACCGCATTCCTCATTCCCTCATTCCAACCTCAGCCAACCGCCCGACTGCCCACTCCTCCAACGAGGCCATGCGATGGGTTTCATTTAATAATTGCCACAAGGAATTTCCTACCTAATAATTTTGATTACTCCTATCAACGGCCGGCGGGCTCGCCAGCATCCCTTCCGACGCATTACGTGATTAGCTCGGCCCGGACTCGTTGGTGGCGGCGCCTCCTCCCACCTTCCCACCGGCGCTGCTCTAATTTCACACATGTTCGAGTTGGCGTCGGTTGAATTTCGTGCGGTTTGAATTGATTGATCATCCCCGGTGGGAGTTCCTCCAGCAGCGGTTTGCTTATTATCCTTGTAACGCCGGTGCACGGCCATGTGTAATCAAGTGTAATCTTGTAAAAGCCTGTTTGACATGAGTCTCAGCGGGGCTCCTCTGTTTGCACTCCTCATCGCCGGCTGCCGGCCGACTCCCGGCTCCCGACTGCCCGCTCCGACCTGCTCTTCACTGACTTCGGAACCGTCGGCCGGCCCTCTCTGGGGACGCCGCGAGAGGGTTCAGTGAAAGAGGAAGATGCCTTCCTTTCGACGCAGAAAGGGCCGAGGGAACAGGTGGCAGATCAGTCGATCCAGGTTCCCCCGAAGCCATCCCAGGTCTGCGATTCTCTCGTCCCAAGGTCCCGGTTTCGGTTTCGTTCAATCACGAGTCGGTCAACCGAGGAGCTCGGGGGCCGCAATCCCATCGACGGCGGTCAGACATTTCGCGAGCCGAGCGAAATTCGACAGGATGTGCGATAAATTTCGGCCCGGGCGGAAGCGTGCATTTGGAGTTGGGCCCGCGGTATCACGGCGTGTTCATCACCCACTCACACGTCACGCCGCGGTAACCTTTGTGCGGTGACACATTTCGACTGCGCGGTGTCAATGGGAATTTTGACGTTGTTTCCGCTCTCAGCCTCCGGGCTCGAGTTCCGAGTTCCGAGCGAACGGGAGTAAAAAACACTCGACAACATTTCACAATTGCTACAAATGCACTCGAAAGCGTCCTCATGCGTGAACGGCCGATAAGAGCCGAGCGATGACGGCAAACAACCACGACCTCGCCACCAACGAGCACAGCAACTAAATTTTTTCCCAGAGCCGAGCCGAGCCGAGCCGAGACCCTGCCGAAACTGGCACCACCGGCTGATCCGGACGGTCGCCTAAAAGCCCGGTGAACCCGGCAAACACCGAGAGCCAAACCCGAGGCCTCCATTAGCCCACTCACCACTTGGAGGGCCTCCGCCCATCCTCCCGGTTCGAGCCAGGACAAAGGAGCAGTCGCTCCCAAGAAGCAGCTCCGTCCCAGACGTGGGCACCGCCCTCCTGAGTGACCACGGAGCCCTCAACCGCCCCTCCCACGTTCACCCTGTTGCGTATCCTCAACTCGCGCCCAACCCTCGACAACAGCAACGGCAACGGCAACCGCCGCCAGCCGGCAAATGTGCGAAACCGCAAATGCTAAGCTCGGGCGCAGTCAATCTCCGTAACCGCACATGAACAGCAACAGCAGCGGTAGCGGCAGCAGCAGCAGCAACAACAATGGTGGCCTCGACGCCGGGGTTCCTCAATCCGCCAGGGCTTAAACAAATTTGCTCGTCTATTGTGGTAAATCTGGCCGGATTACGAGTCGTCATTGCGGGTTTCGCCCGTCGCGGGGTGGCTTCGGGCTGCGCCCACAAGGGTGCGTGGATGGGCTCGAGGGTGGAATCCACTTTGTCCTGGCATTTGATTTTTAATGTCTCACTGACGTCCTCCCCGCCCGCCGGCGACGCTGGGTGGGGGACTTTGGCCGAGGGCGGCCCACGTTGGACACAGCAAGGAACGCGACAACGTAACCGGCGACCGGGCCGGCTCCTGCCAGATGTCCCACATATGTGCATTGTTCAGCCCGTCGTCGAGAGGGCGATCTGGACCACTGATGAGCCGTTTTGGCATCCTTCAAAGAAGCTTCCAAGTGCTCCCTACGTGTCGCCAATCGGGCCCGCAGCCATTAAACACCTCCACTCAGCGCTGCAAGTGGCTGTTGACAGCCCTTGTCGACGGAATGAATAATCAATCGCATCCTCTTCATCAGCACCTTCCATTAACGGCACGCCGACGGCATCTACCCTGGCTGGCGGCCCGAATCCGAAACCACTTCACAAATTGATATTCAATATGACTTTAAAATCGGCCTCGAAGCCTCACTCGCGAGAGAGGGCGTGCAAAGGCCTCTCGAGTCGGAGGATGTCCTCGAAAGTCACCAGAAGAGCGCTCGCCGCAATCGCAACTCTTGATTACTTGATGCACTAATAAATCGCATTACGGCGGTGGTCGGCCGGGCGGCGAAGGGGTGCGGGAAACGGTCAGGGGCCAGCAGAAGGGTTGTTCCGACCCTCGGGCTGCCCGCAAACAATTAGCGCGGGGAAATTGTCACAGCCGCAAATTTAATTACATGACATTCGATGCGACTCGAACTCGATGCAAATGAAGACGTTCCCTCGAACCGCGCTCGAACACCCCCAGGACGAGGGGGAGGCAGAGGAGGAGGAGGAGGGGTCCTTGAGTAGTGCTTAGGGCTGTGCAGGGGTGGCTCGCGCGCGTCAGTGGATGAAAGGATTTGCGACTCGCGAGGTGGGCTGGGGCTCGCGGCTCGGGGCTCGGGGCGAAAAGGCCGTGTGTGGACGAAACTGAAAACCATTTCACATGGTAATTCTAATAAAAATGCGAACAAAGAGAAGCCGCGGCCGCATCGGGAGCGAACTACGAGCCATGCAAATTGTCGGCAAGGACAACTCGCGGCTGTGTGTTTGTAATCAATGACTTAATTGAGAATGAGGAATTAAAACAACGAGGGTTGCTGACAGACTCGTTTGTCAAGCAGGTCGTGGCTGGACCGTCGATCACCACTGGCCGACCGCACTCGAGGGTCGTGGCTGGCCGACTTTGTTTCAATAATTTCCGTGATATTTTGATCGAAGCCCACATGTCCCATTACAGCAACTGGGAGCCAGTCAGACGGGAAAAATGTCGTCGACGAAACGAATCCCCCAAGGACCAAAGTGACCACAGGTTGACCGCTCTCGAGGACCGGGCGAAATGACATCTCGTTCGCCCTCGCGGCCTGAGAGGCTGGGGCTCCCCGAGTAGATACACACATTCTGCCCGGAGCCCGCGGTTGACACCCTGCTCTTCTGCCGCCCGTCCCCGCCCCGCCGGCGCGCTCCGCAAACATTTGAACCATTGAAAATTTCTGATTGGAAAAAATTTAATTTCCTATCCGTTTCGCTCGGTTATCAATGATGGAAACATCGCAGCCCGACAATGGGAGCCGAAATTGGAATTCGGATTTTTCCGCACATGGCGGCGTCCATTGTCAATGCAGAAAAATGACTTCGAGGGAGGACGTGGGACGTGGGCCGTGTGGGGGCCCGCGCTCACACCACGATTAATTAAAAGCCACAATGAATGCGGAATCGATTGTCTGCGAGGCAAAAACGACTCGCACCGGGCGCAAATCCTTTGGCCCGCGGTTCACAGGGGCGGCTGGCGGTCGTGGGACCCAAATGGGTTCAACAGCGGCCGGGCCCGCACCGAGCTCCAGCCGCCCGTGCCACCAGAGGAGTGGGGCGGCAAGTGGAAGTGTTTTTTCATGAACACGGTCTGACGCCGCCCCCTGGTTCCGGCCGTCACTCGCTGCGCTGCACTCTGCACGTCGCCCCTGGGGGACGGGTCTGGAGTGCTCCGGTTTCCATTTGGATCGGCGACAAACAGGAGCCCGTCGGCCGCGGCTCTTCGGGGAGTCTCGGCTTCGTTTTATTCGCCCAATTTTTCGGCAATTCCACCGCCTCCATCCACCACCCACCATCGTCGCCTGTCACCGAAGCTCGATAACAAATCGAAATGGCTTTCGACAAACCGTCGACGGCGGCAGCGGGAAGAGCGTGGAGCGGCGAGAACCCAGTCGCGAACCTGGATCGCTGGTTGGGAAATATTTGTCCTCCGGCTTCCGTTTCGACCACGGCCCTCGACACGCAGCCCCGCGATGGGCTCCGAAGGGTCTCGATCGGCGCCCAGCCGGCGAAACACATCAATTAAAATGTACGCATTAATATTCATCAGCGGCCAAGACGGCGGGCGGACGGGCGGACGAACCAACGAGCCAAGGCAGCAGGCGGGGCGACCCGAGCAGGCTCCTGAAAAACAATAACATTAAATCACTTAAAATGTCAGCAAATTCGCATTTCATTCGCTCGCCGCGTCCCCAGATGGCACCCATTATCGGCGACAACATAAACTGGCCGACCAGCGGCAGAGGGCACTAAATTCGCAAAGAATGAGCTCAACTGGTGGCCGGCGGCCGGGGCGGCCGTGGCGGCAGGCGGGGTCGGTAATTACCGCCGGCGTCCCATATGGGTGTCGAACTGCGGGTCCGGCGGCCAGGGTGGGAACCGGGGCGCCGGAGTCGCAGGACACCCGATGCAGTCTCGGCAGCTGCAGGGCAATGGGGGTTAATTGGCGAGAACGCGCGACACGCATATATCTCCCTAATTAAGGCTCCGGCACTCGGCGAAACGAGCTCGGAGGGACCTGATCCGCTCGACAGTGGGAGCGCGCACTTTCACTGGCTCGGGCGTCTTGGGCGCACTCGGGAAATTCTTTCACCACTGGCGGCGGTGGGGGCGTACACTGGAAAAAAGAAGCCGTGCGAATGGCGCGTTGGACTCCGGGAATCGCCGGACGTGGCGCGACCGCACCTGGGGACAGGGGACAGTGAAAACCACCCGAGCTTCCCCTTTTGGCCGCACCCTCCAATGGGTGAGGGGGCGTTTTCTGCCAGTGGAAGGGGCCGAGTGCCATGTGCAAGTCTTCTAATTGTTTCTTAATGACACATCATGAATATGGATGCCCTAGAGTGCGTGGTCCACTGGCGGCAACGGGTCGCGCGAGTCCACTTTCTCGGAATTAATTTATGAGGCGTGAAACTGCGCACCAGAGCCGCCCGCACCCCTGGCCCGCCCATCGGCCGTCCTGCCAGCCGCGCGGAGGGCGCTGGCGACTGTCAATGTCAGCAGCAGCCGCAGTGGTGACAGCGAGAGCGACGCCCGCAAGTGTCATTGGACTTTCTCCGGGCTGGTTTCTTTGTTCTGCCATGTTAATTAGCGCAATTTCTTCATTTCTCCATAGACGCCTATCGAGTCGTTAATTGCCGCCTCTGGCACCGCCGACTGACGCGCGGAGTCGGGCGCCGAAGGACAGAACGGGACGATCGGCTGCGGGTTACCGGCGGTCACGGCGGGAATTGAGATGGACGTGCCTGGTTCAGAGGACGCCAGGGTCCAACCCCGCTGGAATGCGCGTCCAGCCGTGCATGTGTGGCGGCGGCTGCCTCGGCCCTGACTCCAGCCGATGACACCGGTTCACTCAACGCGGGGCTCAACGGCCTGCCTGCCAGGGGCAAGGTGTCGGGCTCAGGGCCAAAGTCGGGCCAATCCGGAGATAAAAACACGAGCCAAATCCACAAAAACCCGACGAAGCAACCGCGGGCGACCACGAGGGCCGCGGCACAACAACGGGCGACGGCGAAACCGCGACTCCGCGAGGACATAATCCTTCCAGACAAATGCTCCGAAATTATTTATTAGTCGCGCGATTTTCCGCGACCGGCGACTTCGGCAACTTTGGCCCGGGTGTGCCTGTGTGTGTCCTGGGCGCTGCGGGGCGGGGCTGCATGCGTTATCAGGCCGCCGAAGGACTTTTTGTGCCGTTTGAAGCCAGTCGAGGACCGGTGAAAAGCGCAAGCACCCTCCGGCCGCCGCGGCGAAGCAAGTGAGAGAGAGAGGACAGAGTTCACCGCCAACGGCCCGGGATCCGGCGATAAGCCTATTAACGGTCTAGGTGGAAGTCGACTTGCCCCGAGCATGGGACGGGGCTCGGACGAGGGCTTTAAGAGACGAGAAATTCGGGAGACACACATTGCGGATGCATCAGTTTCGGGCAAGGCCAATATAAAACGATTAGTGCGCCATTGATTGAAGTAATCCAGCTCCTGATCCGTCGTCTCCCTGCCGCGGCCTGGACTCTTAATACCACTCCAGAGGAATCACAACATCTTTTAATTTTGCCTACAAAAGCGATCCGACCCGCCCGCAACAAAGGCACAGGGGCGGACGCACCACCCCCGCCCCCGGTCTTGATTTGCGGCCTCCCGTCTCGACTCCTGCCTACCGCCTGTCGCCCTCCTGTCTCGCCTAAGAAGTTTAAGCTCATTTCAGCCGCCGAGTCGTGGCGAGAACAAAGCGGCGTCGTTTATTGCCCCAAATCAGCACAATTCGTGGTTAATGGCCAATTGCAAGGGATAAAGGACCTCGTTGACAAAGGGATGACGTCGCTGGCGATACCCACGTGACACATCCGTCTACACGGCGTAGCTCCGCTGCTGTGATCGCACACGACTCCTGCTTACGGAGATGGCTTCGCATTTCCAGCCGTAAAACATTGGTGTCCTAATTAAAACCAAGTGCTTTGCGGCTCGTGCTCCCAGCCATGGCTGTTTTCGGGTAATTCAAAAGCGTGGAAACCGCGATGTGTGGCCCACATTGTCTTGGGTCACGGCTACATGGGCCCCCCAAGACCTTGTGGCTTTTGACAATCGTGTCTCGGATCCGGACACATCGCCCGTGTGCTCCGCGTGACAAATGACCCGAACCACCGACCTGTGTAATGCCTTGTGCCTACAGAACATGGCCCGAACGCGGAATGAAAAATGGTCCTGGGCCGCCCTCGTCTTCGAGCCGCTTTGACCATTTGGCGGACGGTAATTAATCGTTGTTCCTGCCGAACACAATTTGTCGCAACAGCCATCACACCCTTCCAAGGATGCAGGAGCCGTCACTTGTGTGTCTGTGTGGGAGGCTGGGGCTGTGTGCGTGGGATCTGAAATGCGTCGGAGACTTCCTGAACTCGTCTCGCCTGACGGGTGTTTTCTCTTGCCCAGCTCACATGCTGATTGATTGATGACCGCCTCGAGGATGCACAATTGCAGTCTATGCGAAATCAGTTGGCCGGCGAGGTTTGACCAAGTGAGATTTGGACGAAGTGAGAGTTCGAGACTCCGACTCGCCTCTAATTAATGGTTTTATTATATTTTGACATGTGAGTCTTTCTAATGAATGTCTTTCCGTGAGCATTTCAGCGATTGTTTGAGATTGTTTGAGACTTTATTTTATTTTTATTGGTTTGAGGTGGTCCGCAGTTTGCACAGGACTCGTTCACCAAAAGGCTGTCCTCGTCAACGGAATGCATTTCGGCAGATAATGGCTAAGCGCTCTCAGTCCGACATCGCCGAGTCCAGCGTCTTGTCGTGGGCCGGGGAGGCTGGCTTTGTTCACATGTATTTCGGCCACTTTGGGGAGGGCGAATAATAGCTAATGGAGCGCATTGTTCGCGGCGGCCAAATGGATTGCGCTGCGCCGAGGACTCGTCGGACGGCTGCGGAACTGCAAATGGCGAATCAGCGAAATCAAAAAGACTCGCCCAAATCCTTCACGGGACCGCCTTCCCTGCCTCCTGTCGCCATTCGGCATACACTCCAGTCACTAATAGAGCGGCAGTAATAACGCTAAATAGTACGAGCGCTAACAGACTGTGACGGCGATGTTTATCCATGATTATCGAGTCCAAACTGGCCACTGTCCATCAAAATATTTGTTTAACACGGAGCAGCTCGGCACCCGCGACATGTGGCTGGGGCTCGGTGGGGCGTGGAATCAAAATATTTGCCGGAACCGCGGCGATACTGAAAAACCGAACCCTAACCTGTCGGCGGGGCAGCGGCGCAATCGAAACCACTGATCTCGAATCAATCAGCCGTGACGCCGACCCCGACCCCGACCCCGACCGCGGACAAGGACTCGTACCCGACCAGCTCGTCGGATCAACGGAGCGGGGCGCTGCGCATGTTTAATTACAAAAACAACCCGTGGTCGCGTGACGACGCCCTCCCGCCCCGCGACGCCCTCGCCACGGCCTAGACGCGAGTTAAACGATTGAACAAACAGGGCGCGCCGTTCTTGAGGACATGTTCGAAGGACACTCGTGGCAAGCAACAAGCTCCTTCCCCCACCCTCGCTCCCACATGGGTGCTCGACAAGTGCGCCCGAGGTTGTTGGTCTGACTGCGGCGTGTGTGTGTGCGTTTGTGTGTGTGTGTGCTCCGTAAATATTTGCGAAAATGTTAAAAGCTTTACAAATTGTGGTGTCTGTGGCGCTTGTGTACTTTGGTGACAGTTTGCGGCGAGGGGTGGGTCTTGGCAGCTGGGGCGGGCGATGTCAAAAATCGGTGTCCTTTAATTACGTCCCCAGATCTCATTACGGCCGAGGTCCGCCGCGAGGATACGAAAATATTTGTTTCCAATTAAAACGAAGTCGCGCCCTTGTTTGCCCCGAGTTTCTTCGACTTTGTTGGCCCGCTCCGCATCATGGCCGCCACATCTCGCGGTCCAGTGGACACGCTCCGCAGTAGGCGGCGAGGGGAGCGACCGAGGGTCGCGTCGAATTGAGCCAGAATTGAATGAAGACCACTGGAAGAACTGACCAGACGGAGCCGTGCGAGTTCGGCACGAGCCGGCAGCGGGCTTTGAGATTCGCTTCCAACATCCCAGCGCCTGAACGCGACCCACACCGAGGCCAGCGGCCATGGACGCCCGCCCTCTCGGCGCAGAGCGAAGGCCTTCGTTGGGGGCGATTCGCCGTAATTAATTTCCCAATCGCATTCCGACCGGCGAGGCGGATAAATCAGCAGCGGCATCCGGGGCGAGTCGGCGCCCAGGCAGCGGGACGGGCTCCCATACATTACTTCACAATGCGACGCCTCGGAGTGTTCAATTTTAATCAGGCCAATCGCATCCCCTCCCATCCCATTCACACCCCACCCAGCGGCCGTCGAGTGTCCTTTGGGCGCATTCAATGGCCCGCAATACAAGCAAATGAGCAGCAAGTGTCGCCATTAATCAGGAAATTGTCAACCGGACAGAATGCAGCTGCCTGCAGGCGGTCGCCGTCCTGCGCCAGGGTTGCCAGCGTTGCCGGCGAGCTGCACTCGACGAGGGCGCCCGCTCCGTTCTGCCCGACGGAGTTTATTCGCTCGATTCGCCGGTGTCGTCGCCGCGCTCGCACCCAGGACATGCAGCGGTCGCTCGGATCGAGGACTCTCGGGTCGCTCGCTTGGCAACCCTCGCCCAGTCCCGCCATTGCGGCCGCATCCGCCCAGCCCCGCCCCCGACTTCCGCAGACAATTATCAATTTATCCAAAGTTCAGCTCACCCGGCTCCTGGCTCCTGGCTTCTGGCGCCCGGCTCGCTTGCCACGAGCCCAATAAATTTCTCCCGCCCGCAGCTGCAGTCGAGAGTGCAGCGGCTCCTGCAGCGGCTTCGTCGAACGGCCCCCACCTCCCCCTCTCGGGCGACGCATCCTCGTGCCTGGCTCAGCAAACCGGCTCCGTTGTTCGCCGGCGCTCGTGCAACGACGCATGCGACGAGCTGAGTCGGCCGCATCCCGCGCCCCTCGCCCATTTATCACCGGCGCCTTTGACAGAGCCGGGCAGAGGCCGGGCGGCCGCAGCGCCACCCCCGGGTGGGCGATGAATGATGACTGGGGCACAGGGTTGGGCGCCTCATTGGCCCTTTTTACCTTTCATCCGTGGGCGCCGGGAGCATGGGCACGGGCGAATTTGCGCAAACCCTAAAAGTCTGCAACGAAATAATTACGAGCACCCGGGCGACTGAGACGTCGCCGTCGCCGTCACCGCCGCCGAGAGGATTTTCTAATTAATTTTGATGGAAGAGCAAATTTGTTTGGATGCGTCGCCGAACGGGGTGGGTGGGGGCGCGGGGTGGTGCGCAGATGTTTTCCGTCGGTCTCGGACGGAAACAACAGGACCAGCCAAGTCGAAAAATACGTTTTTATTCCACGTGTTTTGGGTAAAAAGTTTTCGTCAACTTTTGAGTTGTTGATTGAGCACCTTTCGGTGGAGTGGCTTGTCGCCGTTGTTGCTGTCGCCAATGGTGTTTTTGTTGTTGTTGTTGTTGTTGTTGTTGTGGCTCTCTTGCCGCTGGCTACTGCCGCAACTTGCTCCGCAGGATCACACAGTGTTTTTAATTTTTGTGGTGGGCATCACTGCGTCGCAGAGACAAAAGCTATTAAGAGAATTAAAAATGCATGAAGGGAAAATGTGTTTCACTTGGGCACAGGTTCTGAGTGAAAGGAAGCGGAGAATGGGCAGGGATGGGTGAGGGAGGTGAGGGCGGTGGGCAATCGCTGTGCCGTCGCTGGTGGAAAAGTTGGATTAAGAAATTAAAAATTCCTGCCGGAGCGTGGGACGACTCGTCGCAGGTTATGGACCGGCTCCACGACGCGGGTCCGCACCCACATCTGACACCGAGGCAGCGTCGACAACCACCAGAGCGCGGTTGCCTCTGGCGAGGGCGACACCTCCGACTTGGCAACAGCACGTCGAAGCTCTCGCGCCGCTGTCGGTGGCAGGGAGAACTTTAGCAGTGTCGAAGAGCAGTCAAAACAGCGATACCGTTGCCGTGGCTCAGGCCATGGCTCGGTTCATTCCTCGGCGCATTCCTCGACTTCTCGCATGTCGTGCCCGATGTCGTCGCTTCTCGGAACCGAAGACCAACGGCCCCGCCACCAGGGCTTCCGCAGCTAATCGGGGACCCCATTTGCGGGCTGTAATTAGATGGATTGCCCGACGAGACGCCGCTCTTTTGTCGCCCCCAAACGACCAGGCATCGGCCGGCGAGCCCTCACCTCCCTCGCCCCCGACCCGCCCGAGGTCGAGTGCGAGTGCGAGTCCGTTTCTTATTCATCCCGTCTAATTAATAGACAAAAATGTTGTCACTCTCACGATTGTTCGCGGAGGAGCGGAGGCCGGCGGGCAGGTTGGGGGCTCGAGGCGTTGCTCCGCGCCATTAAACGGGTGCAGTTCTAATTACCAATACTTAAGTTGTTTATCTTCTGTAGGAAATAGAAGTTCGCCAGCACCGACTCGCCGCGGCGGTCGGGAGCGAGTCAGATCTTAAGCGGATCGTCGCGGAAAAGTCAGCATCGCTTTGGGTCTCCACACCAGCGCCCCGGTAGGAACATTCGAGGGCAGTGCCAGAGCCCTGCAGGTCGGGCCAGAATCGACGTGACGACGACTTCGTTCCGTGGCGAGGAGCTGAAAGAGAGCAGATTTAAGAGCGAGTCTGATGTGCCCAAGGTACGTCCTCCAGTGCTGGGGCGATCGGTGAGACCCGCGGATCCCTAGCGGGCTGCTTTTCACAATTTCATTCATAATTGAAGTCACTTGCGAGTAATTGAGGGGCGCTGCAAGATCGCATGTCGTCGTCGTGGGCCCAAAACGCCAGCTTGTACGATCCGTGTTCCTATCTCGAAAACTAACTAATTTGCTTGGAACGGCCGCATGGGCCGCATGGGCCGCAGCAGAGGGCAGCAGCGGCAGGGGCAGGGAGCACGGAGAGCCGGCTGACATCTCAGCATGCATGTTGGGCGAATAATCTTGATGAATGCATAATTGCATGCTAGCATTTTGATGAATGGAAGCGGCCCACGGCAGAGGCGACGCGCCGAGCCGCGATGGGAGCGAGTGTCAACCAGCATAATGAAGTGCAGCCGTGTCGGGGGGAGGACGGGATGAGAGCAGGAGGGCGGGAGAGGCGAGGCGGGCACGTGAACCCACCGCACGGCCACTCACACGCATTTCCCCACCTCGCCGACCAGGTTGGGGGCCGCTGGTCCTGCAGGCGGCCTGGCCGACCGACCGCGATCGCCGCTATGGAGGCCGCTCGAGGCGCGCAGGGCCTCCAGGCAACTGGATCGCATGCCTCCCTCCAATTATCGAACAATTAATTAACCGAAATCAGCTCCGCCGCCGCCGCCGCCGTCGCCACCATGGAGTTGACGTTGACGCCGACGGCAATAACAAATATGACCTAAATTATTCAATTCGTCTTTATTTATTTTTAATTCTGGATTTGCCACAGTGGCCGGCCGACGTCGACGCCGCCGTTGGCCAGTGGACGGGGACCCTCAGAAAGGGGTCTCCGGGCGAGTGTTTGTGCAACTCTTATTCTAATGCGACCCGCGTCCATCGGTTTCCCAATACATGCGACGCCGATCCCGATCCCGATCCCGAACACCCTTTAATTGTTGCCACATAAACGCCTAAATGATGGATACACTTTTCATTGCTTCCGACCTCGACTCTGACTCGGGCGGCATGCGTCGTGACCCTCATCTTTCAATTTATTCACTGCGATGATCTCGAGTCGTTTCTCTACATTTGAGTCTATTAATTGCCCTAATAGGCGAGCGCTGGGAGCCGCGGAAGGCCCCAGATTCGCCTCGGCAAAGGGTCCGACACCCGAGTCGGTTCCCAGGAGAGGGGATGCAAATCAATGCGAGCTGCTGGGACCAACTTCGAAACCGTCTCCCTCTCCACCGACGGGTCGAGTCGCAGCCGCGCTCTGGACTGAGCGCGCGGCCGGATCGTCTCCGAAGACGGTGCCCTCGTCCCTGGCGTTGGCCCCACTGACAAATCATCCATATTTCGCACCACGGCTCCTGCCCTCCCCGGCCCGCGTTTAATTTATGATCCTTGCACTACTCGGCTCAGGCCGGGTGTGCCGCGAGTCGGCCAGGTTCGGTCCGGCCGTCGTCCGTCCGCCCGTCCGTCCGTCCGTCCGTCCGTCGTTGTCGTCCCTGGGCCGGCGTGTTCGCCACACAGTTAACATGTCTGAACATTCCAGCCAAATGCCTCCAAGAGCCACGACGAGGTATCACCAGCGGACAAGAGCGGACACAGTCGGGGCCCGGCCTCGCGCCGATCCGACCCGATGGGACAGGGCGCAGTGCTGCGACTCGGAGCTCTTGTATGGTGTTTTGTTGGCTGTCGTCGTCCCCTTGTTTTGATTTGTAACTCAACAGGATTCTTTTGTTCTTGTTTTGTGTGGGACACGAGGACCCTCGAGGAGGCTGGACGCAGGAAGGACACACTCATTGACTTGCGCCCTAATGTCGGGCTGGCATGTTGCTGTAGCTGTTGCGGCGCAGCATGGAGTCGTTTTGTGTTCGTTTTGGCGGATATTGTGTCAACATTTGGTCAATTCATCCCATTCCTCGGCACCGGTGCCAGTTGCAGCACCCGCTCCGGTGCTTCCTTTCATGTCGCTCTGTCTCCTAAGTGTCTTCCATTTGATAATTTATAAGGACTTTCGAGGATCATTGTTGCCGCATGCGGGCTCCCTCCCTCGTCCTGGCGCGCGCGAGCAACACAAGAGCTCTCTCGGAAACGATGTCGAAATTTGTCGATCGGGGCTGGCGTTGGGGATGGGACGTGAGCTCGGACGTGGTCTCGGACACTACTCTCGACTACTCTGGAAGCCGTTGTTATTCGATCTCTGCAGATCTCCTTTGCCTTCATTGACTTCCTCCGGTCCGACCCTGCGAACAGAAGGACGGAGGAAAACCCACTCCTGATTGTGTAGCTGTCGCACGGAATTAGTTCGAACAAGGACGTTAAAAGGATCATTCATGTCCGCTGCTATTTATTGCATTGGCATTGGCCCGGTTCGGCCTCATTGTCGCTTTCACGGTGTCCTCAGCGCCGTTGTGTCCAGACGGCACATTATCGAGCCGCGATTTGTAAGTGTTGGCCAGTCGGCGTGTTGGCCGTTTTTCAGCCGAAGTGGACGAACATGGGCTCATTGTGCACCTAATCTGCACTCCTCAGACCCTTCACCGGGCTGACACCACTCCTGGTGCGAGCCAACAACTCAGCCGGACCACGGGGATGTCGTTGACTGGCGAACTTTGCCTCGTCGCCTCTCGCAGCTTCTGCCAGCTGCTGGTTCAGTGGCCAAGTCCGTTGGAGTCTGGCTCCGACCAATGGGCCTGGAGTGCAATTAATATGGCAGCTGTGGACAAACGTCTGCCTCTGGGACGATGTTGCCATGCCGTTCTAAGGAGCTGATATGAAACCGATCCGACCTGCCGTCTGACAAATCTGCACACACAACCATAACCATGCCCGGCGTCCTCGTGTTGGCTGGTGAACTCCTTGGAGCAGGAGTGGCTGCGGCAAGTGGAGGGTCGTCCTAGAAACTGCTCGAGCGTCTTCGGCTTCGTCTTCGTCTTCGCATTGCTTTGTCGGGCACTTCGTGTCCATCGATTTCCATCTAACAAGGAGTTCGGAAATAAAATCTCAATTTCGCCAGACGGAGCAGAGCGGTCGGTGGCCGGGGGTCGGGGGCAGCGCGGCTTATGTAAATTCGCAACACGTTATTAACATGCGGCCGAAAGGACTCCCACCACAGTGGGTTAACGTCGTGATGGTGCATATTTCTGCCGTCCCGTCACCCTGGACCCCGGCGCCGTTAAGAGCAATTTGATGCCTAATGAAGCTCCCACCGTTCCTCGCCCCTGCCCCTGTCCCTGCCCGGCGTCTGCCCCGACTCCGGCGACCCGTCACTCGCTCGCTCGCACGAGACCCGAAATCTATCTCTATCGGCGGATTACAATGATTTCCAATGCGAGCCACGAGATTGAGTGGAGACGGGGCGGACGGTTCCATTGTGGCTGCCTCGGACCGGGACCGGGACCGGGCCGGGTCTGGGTCCGGGCGCTCGCCGCATTTGCATGTACTTAACATAACGCAATCGATGGTATCGACAGGGAAAATATGTTTCCCCCGGACGGACGGACGGACGGACGGCGCCGCAACTTTCGGAATTGGCATTGTCTCGAACCACGGCCGCGGCAGATTCTCCGCATAGATTTCCCAGTTATTGCGATCTCCATTGCGGGGACGCTGCGTTCAGCCGCTCCACCCGAGTTTGGCCCGGGCTGGTGGCGAGCTGTGTGGTTGCGTTGGATCAGCGAAGATTAATCGTTTCGCCGCGAGTTCACTTGAGCATTTCTGGGCTGCGGTGAGAGCGTCCTAGTGCAATGCCTGGATCAAGTCCTGGCGCGATAAGGAGGAGGCTCGATAAGGCCATGACTCCTGCCACGGCCCTTCAGGGTTCCCCCGGACCAGGGAGGACCAGGAGTCTTCCCATCAGGCGACCTCTCTGGCTGATTGGCATTAGGTGTCTGTGCCGAGTTCGGTCCCATCTATCGGCCGGGAAGTCATAAGTCGAGCTAATGTATTATTTATGTTTAGCACAAAATGATAATTAAGCCAACTGCATCGGCCAGATGGGATCTTAACAAGTTATTTTGTGTTCCAGCCGAGGCACAATCGGCGCCCGCCCCACCTCTGCGCGGTCGGACAGCGAAAACGTGCGCCTGCTTATCGCAGCCCCCAAGAGCACGGTATCTCGGGACATCGGCGAAGGGCGAACCACCGAGGACGGCGGCCGCAGTAGCGAATTTCGGCACGTTGTGGCTTGGCTCGGTCGTTGTTATTTCGCCTCCCGATCGCCGATTGCGATCGGCCGCTGTCGCTGTCGCTGCCTCGGTCGCGGGTCGCGATAGCGCGCCGCGTTATGAGCACGGCGAGATCGGCGATCCGAAAATACGGTAGCCGCCGTTGACCCGAGCCGCTGAACCCTGGTAGCAACTGAAGGCGGCTTATTAGCCCGATTCCTCGGAGCCTCGGCCTCGATTTCCCAAGTGCGCCGGGCAATTGACTGGAAATCGGTCTCCAGACGAGGGCAGCAGGAGCGGGTGAGCCGAATCCGAGTCAACTCGGCTGCCGAAAAGGTCGTCAGGGCAACGTCCTCCTGCTGACCTGCCAGCGATAGAGCGAGAGAGAGAGATCGGATCTACCGATCCGATAACTTTTCGCCACCAGGCTCCGGCGGCGCGTGACGTGGCCGTGACACTTTCAGCCTTGTCCGCGTCGGGCGTTGGTATTTATGGCCAGCCGAGGTGCTAAAGAAGCCTCGTGTCCTGCTCCCCGAGACCACGCCACCGGTAGCCGAGGTGGCCGAGGAATCTAGTCGCGATCGGACCGCGACGCCCGCTGCGGGACGCTGGAAACTCGCAGCTCGCCGGAGAGTTTCCACGACAGCCTCGGGGCCGCTCGTTCGGAAGCCGCTCCTGGCCTTGTCAGCAGCGGCAGAGGCAGCGGCAGCGGCAGCGCGAGCCATAAATCTCCGGCGATGGAACGCACTCGAGCTGCAGCCGTTGCATCGCGATGCCATTGTGTGCTAAATAGATTTCGAAAGGCGATACAAATTTGCCAAACAATGGACCCGGGGACACGCAACGGCCGCCGTCTGGCCCGACTCCTACCTTCCGTCCCGCAGTCCGTCCGTCGGTTGCAGAGGCCGGTGGTCGGCGGCCAGAGGAATGTCAACAGCGTGCCAGTGACCACCAGGTCCACGGCCACGCGGCGGCAGTTGTCGCAGTTGCATAATCGGTTTACAGCTACTCATGCTGCTGCGCGGACGCAACGCCGAGCCGAGGAGGCGGCGAAGACGCAACTCCAGGAGCAGGCTCAGGACGGCCGGAACAATGCGATCGCCGGGAAGACTCCCGTTGCCACCGCTCGCTGCCTGCTAATCTCAGTGGAAATCTAATTTCTGGCACGCAAGCTGGAAACGCGCCGCCGCCGCCGCCTCCGCCTCCGCCTCCTCGGCCCTGGCAGGAGCCTAATTCTTGCCTTCCCGGACACAATGGGACAACAAGCAACCCGAGAGGCGTGCGACGACCTCGGATGACGTCCGCAGAATCGACGCTGTTTGGATTGCCTGTGGTCGGTCGGCCCGGGCTGATTCGAGGGCGGCCGGCGGGCTCTGGGAAGGTCGTTGGAAGGCGCAGCCCGCTGGGCAGGTAATGCGATTGCTCAAGTGGTCAATGAGCGATGAGTCGGTAATTTGCGGGCTCTCCGGAGGGATTAGGCAGCAGCTTGTTTGCCTTGTGTGGCTCGCAGATGTCCCCGAGTCGGGTCGGGCCGAAAATGCGGCAGCGTGGGACGGCGCGCGATCGGGCTGCGATTTGAATATCGAGGGCCTCCGAAGTGCCCGCAGGAGGGACGGCAAGGGCGGGGGTCGCTTCACACCTCCTCGCCGTCCACCACCGCGCCGCGCCGCGCCACGCCACGCCACGCCACGGGAGCTTTCTCCAGCTCCATCGGCCGATCGGCCGCGCGGCTGCCCAAAACATCGATTAAATGTCGTATCCAATTTTCCATCGACACGAGCGTGAATAAAGCGAAATAAACAAGAATTAAAGGATCACGGGCCTGGGCCCGAGCCTCCTCGGCAACAGCACCAACGCCACCACCAACAGCATGGAGCCATGCACTCTCTGGAAATCGGTCAGAAGAGGCGACGAGGAGGTGAGGTGGAAAGCCGTACGATCCGCAGCAGTTAACAATGTTAACACCAACAACCTGGCCACATGCTGCACGCCGCAGTCCGGACCCCGACCCCAGCGCTTCACTGACTCACTCACTCAGTGGGCCATCGATCTTTCCCTCGGCTGGCTGGCCACGGAGCGGAATGCAATTTCGTACACTTCGCATGGCAGACGTTGAATTCCTTCGCCGCAGCGGCAGGGAGTGCGGCAAGGCAGGGGCAGAAGATGGGGCGCGCAGTCGACGTCGCCACCGCCGTCGCCACCGCCGTGCCAAGCTTAATAGCTCTTTATATGAGGCAGCGCGTCGGGCGCGCTTAATGTGGTGGCTTCAATTGCGCATCCATATTGCGGGCCAGCGCTATCTGCGTCGTCGTTAGCTGGAATTGGAAAAAGGCCATTAGGATGCTTTTCCCCTTAGAGCCGCGCGATCGATCTTCGCTCGCCTGCGCCGCCACGCGGTGCCCTCCTCGGATCTCGGCTTTCGGCTTTCGGCTGTCGGCTGTCGTGCCGGAGCTGCCCGCGCGTCCGCCGGCCGATCTGTCCGTCAGGCTGCCAGGCCGCGCAGTGACCCGCGTCCGGCTCGGCACAGACAGGACAAGACGGGACAGGCCGGGACCAAGACCGGGGCCGAGGCCGAGACCGAGACCGGGCCACTGCCGGTCGAGCCCACAAGCCGGCTCCCCAGCTGCCCACCGTTGCCCGCCGTTGGCGCGGCGGTCGTCGGCGGCAACTGTAAATTTAGGAACCTTCGTTAATCGCCGCCAATGAATCGAGCTCAGCACGAGGAAGCGCTCTCGGCGCTCCCAGCGTCGGTCGCCGGACGGGTTTCCGTCGGCGATCTATGGAGGGGCATTTCCACAGCTGACGGAGGTAATTTGTTGCGGGAATTGATACGAGTGAGGGGTGGGGACAGGCGGACCGCGACGCCCAAACCGTCGGCTGCTCAGGTGGCAGGTCCCATGTGGCCCGGATCCACCGACCCCCGATTCTACAGAGTCGCCCACTTGACCCTCAGGCTGAGGATCTGCCATTTCTGAGTGAGCACCGAAATGAAGCAGTTGCCTGGCCCCGGCCCTGAGGTGGCGATGTGTCAATTTTGCCCACATGGTCGGCCAGCCGCTGCCCCATTCTGAGGAGGACCCTGAACTGCCGCCGGATCCGGCGACACTGGAGGCCGGCGCAGCGACTGCCGATTGGTATCGACTGGGCCGAGTCTGCCGGGACTTGGCGAGCACGTTCCGCTCCAGTCCACCCCACCCCACTCCACTCCAGTGTGCATCGGGCATTACCTAATCGGATCGCAATAAGAACACTAAACAACCAGATTAATGCCCGAATAATAAATGTAATTTCGATCCAATCCGAGCGGCGATCATGTGCACCAGATCGGGCCTCGTCGCAACAACACATATCATCACCATCGCCATCGCCATCGCCATCACCATCACCATCACCAGCGAGACGGACGGGGCCAGAGGCGGACGGGCGGACAGACGGCCGGACCGACGGACGGACGGACGGACGGACGGACGGACGGCGGGCGCTGCAAAGTGCGGCAAAGCGAGGATCAATGTGGACGTTAATTGTGCGGGGCTGCGCATGCGCGAGTGTGATCAATTGCGCACTTGAGGTGCCCAGAGGAGGGCTGCGTCCCCGGAGTCGCCGGAGCCGGGAGTCGTGGCAAGGACTCCGTATCACATACGGACGATCGGATTATCACGAGAGCGGAGCACAAATTGCGCTCCCCACTCTCGCGCGCGGAACATCAAGGAGCCGGCCGGCGCAGATCGACCGCCTGATTTGCGTACCGAGGAGACCGACTCGGACGTGGACGCGGATGCGGCCGCGACTCGGGAATTATCGTTATGAGGAAGGCGGACTGCGCGGGCCCGGTCGCCATCGATCGATCGACAGGTGTTGATTGCTAGGTTAGCGAGTGGCGACGGCGCGGCGCGGCGAGGCGGGGGGCGCAGGCAATTTGTGATTGCGAGCATTGAGAGTGAGAGCGAGAGCAAATTATTGCAATTCGTACGTGATTTAAATCAGGCCCGGCCGGGGAGGGGATTCGCGTGAAATTATGGCCGCGGCCGCGGCCGACCGATCGCCACTCGCGACGTGCCCTCGCTCGCAGGCTCCCCGGACGTTGCCCGACTCGTCCTCCCGACGCCAATTTAAATGCGACCAAGGGCGGGCGGCAGAGGCGCGAGGGAGCGAGACCGAATTCCGTTACGCATGCGCCTGCCCTGACGAATTATTGCCATCGATTTGCGTAAATCAGGTTCTAATTTCGGCCGCGAGCTCCGATCGCGATCGTCCTCGCATTCGCATTCGATCAGCCACCGACCAGAAGCCGGCCTGGAAACGCGCGCTTAACTGGGATGGTTTTCGGCGCAGGAAGACTTTCGCGGGGCTCGCAGGCAGTACGAGAGCCCACCAAGCGGAGCCGAGCCGAGCCGAGTGATTTATGCGGCGGAGCGTCTGCTGCTGCTGCTGCTGTTGTCGTTGTTGTTGGGGCATTCGTTGTAATTGTAATTCGCGCACCGAAATCGAATCGCAGGCCGCGGCTCACGCGAGCCGCGCATGCTCGCCGGCTGCTCAGCTTTGTATTAATTTCTGCATGGCTGCGAGTGTGTGCGTGTGTGCGAGAGCCGGGGTCACATGTGTGACTCCTGCGTAGTAATTGAATTTTTATTTCGAATCTCCGTTAACTGCCGCCCATAAATAACGTGAATGCCCGACTGCGAGCGGGGGGCGGGCGGTTCGACGGCGACGGCGACGGCGACGGCTGGAAGACCGGCCGGGCTCTGCCTTCAACCGCACCGAGAGCCCAACTGGGTTGCCCCAAACGACCGACCGCCAGCCTCCAGGACTCTGTCCACCGCGCACCCAGGTCGGTCCCCTCAACACCTCGGGGTCCCGGCTCTCAGTCGGGACTTCGGATCAGGGCGAGGGGAATTTGACTTTCTTTCCGGCCCCTGAGTAAGCGGAAGGTCGCCGAGACCACGACTGAGTCGGGCCCTGGCCGTGGTCCAGGGCAGCCCGGGCGTCCTGGGCGTCCAGGGCTCCGAGGACCGGCGACTGCGTGAAGCGAACTTAATTAACTTGAAAATTTATTAAGTCCTTTATCGCGGGAATTCATTAGAGCAAGACGCGGCCCCACAGCGCGACCGGCGCGACGACAGCAAAACAAAACGCCAAGAAAAAACAGAGCCGACAGCGGAAGTCCTGCTTCCTTGCTCCGAGCTTCCGTCATCCGAACGCCGGTGGCGGGTGGCGGCGAGAGAAAGAGAGTACCAGGGTGGGAGCGAGAGCGAGGGTGACGCGTTTTAAATTTACGCGCTCGTAAGATGATTAATAATTATCATCCACTCGCCGACCCCCGCCGCCACGCACGCAGCTCAGTCGGGCTCGAAGACGGAAGGGCGGTGGACAGGGCTGGCGGCGAAATTCTGCTGATTCTGATGCCGCCTGCGAACTCCGCGATAAAACGTCCGCGTTCTTTTGCATTTAAATGCAAATTTTTAATTTCGTGGCCCGGCGCTTGTTTTGTTTTAATAATTGCGGAAAATTGGGGAAAATCATTGGCTCCGGCGCCGCCACGCACTGCAGCAGGTCCTGCCCGCGGATGATGAATAGGGCGAGCTTCCGCTGCAGCCGCCTCGCCGGCGTCGCCCGCTCGCCGGCGCGGTTTCAATTTAAAATTAGGTCTGTTTCGCTCGCCGCCCGGCCGTGTCGTCCCTTCCTGTGGCTGCCGGACCCCTGCCGGCCGTTCCGCGGCTTCCCACCGAATTCCCGTCTCATTTTCCTCTGCTTTTCAGCCCAAACTGCGAAGTTTTACGCTCCGGGCCCCCCTCCCCACTGCCAGCACTTGACTTGCCATGACAAATATTGATGAGCCGCCCTGCCCCCTCCCTCCAGCCCGGAACCCGGTCGGCCCGTCGACAACTCCGGCATCTCCGGAGGTCTGAGGACGCATTGGCTGTCCCCGGGGACTGCGGGGTGTGTGGCGTGCAGCGGCCACAAAAATATATTGGATTAGATGTCTCGAGTCATCACGACGCGCCAGTCGATCAATCATACCCGGGGCGGGAGGGGCGACCAGTTGCGGAAGCACTTCGGGGACGCCGGCTCGACTGAGAAATCGAGGCAGACCCGGCCCAGAGTCCTGATCGTTTGAGTCGCTGCTCCTCAGCCGCACTTACGCCGGCTCCTGTGGGCTCCTGGGCGCAGCTCGACAATCGTTCATCTGCGAAATTTTCGTCTGCTCAATTAAATGCAGCGAGTCCGGGGCCGGCCCGCTGCTACCTGTGCCCGGCCGGGGTCGGGTTTCGCGCTCCACTTTCATGCAAATGGGACAGGAGCCGGGCCCAGATCCGGCGACAGATCCGCGACTCACACGAGTAACTCCGCATAATTCCGGATTCTGTCCGTCCATCCGTCTGGGTCTCGTCATCGCCGTTCGTCCGTCCGCCTGCCCGGGTTGAAATCGGACACCGGGTCCGGCTAAATGGATTAATGAATGGGCCTGCGAGCGGAGTGAGCGACCGAGCTTTCGTTCGGCGAAGCTCAAACGGGACCGGGAGCGGGAGCGGGAGCAGGAGCCGGAGCAAGGATATGCAAATCGGGCGGAAATCCGTGAATGTGAGAAATGTTTAACCCTAATTGGAAGCACACACACACACGCACACTCACGCTCATGCCCACACCGACCACCGGCCACCGGGGCGTCTCCAGCCGCACATGTCCGCAGCCTGTTCGCTCCCCTCGTCGCCCCGGTCGCCCGGCCGCGCCGTATGGATTTCACTTATCGTCGAGATCACGTGTGTATGTGCGGTTAAATTATCTGCATAAATACTGACAGGCGTTGAAATGTCACCGCATCTCGGTCGCCGCCGTGGTCGTCGTCATCTCGTTGACGTCGTCACCGTGTCGTCTCCGTTAAAGGGTTGCCGCAGCGAGGCCGCGCCAGTCCGTCTCCCTCGCCAGCCAACCGTTGACTCTTTTGCATTTTATGGTAATCAACCTCATGTCAGTCGACGACACAGCGTGACCAACATACGATGACATTGTTGGGGCCCAGTCCCAGTCCCAGTCCGGCCCCGCTCCCGGACCGGCCCCGGGATCCGCCCAGACCCGCCGACTGCTGCCACTGGCTGCAGTTGGCAGTTGATAAGTCATTTAACTGTTGACCATTTCTGGAGCCAGTGCCGGTGCCGGAGACGGACGGCTCGCCATCGGTCCATGCGACATGACACGGGAATGCGACGTCCGAGGGTCCGTCCGTACGGGCCAATGGCCGTAATTGCCATATGGCGGGCCGGGGGACCGGCAGGGGAGGGACATCGATACCACTCAGCATCGGGGCTCCTCCCGCCCCTGGGTCAATAGAGTGCTTGTCGCTGGCGGATGGGAGCGATGTGCATTTGGAGCCGCTCTCGCAGGGCACGCCCGCCCCAAAGGAGCTGCTGGAGCCGCCTCGTCCACGCCAGGGCAAGTGTCAAGCGAGCGTGGCTCGAACTGGGGCCATCCTGCAGCGAGGGCGTCAAGCGGTGGGCGCCGGGCGCCCACGCCTCGGCGAGCCCGACGAGTGCCGGTGGGTGGAGCGGGCGGATTTAAATGTCTGATTGCGCGTTTGCGGAATTAAAAACAAACAAAGGGTCTGGGGCAGAGGCCGCAATTTTACGGAAAACAGGATTATTTGCTAAATTAGAGACCCGTCGGAGCGGGGCCGGGCCACTGAGCGGGCACGGAAGCGACTGCGACGGGCGGCGACCACGCGGGCCGCCGGTGGGCCTCGATGGACGGCGCATAAATTAAGCCAAGGGATTTCACTCGCGACTCCACTCGCCTCAGCGCCCAGGACCGGCCAGGTCGGGCCGCGCCGGGCCGGGACAAGTTGAATCTGTCGAAGCGCGAAAGTTATTTCCAGCCAATAACTTACCGCGCTCTGCGGCGGGCGGCCGCGGATTGACAAACAGCTAACTTCTAATGTTGGCAACCCTGTTCGGCGGGAGCGCGCCGGACCCCCCATGGCGCGAAGCCACTTGGCCTCGCTTAATAACGCGGCCCCAGCTCCAGCGCCGCCGGCCACTCGCAGCGGGTCCCATGAGCTCCTCATCATAATTTTTCACCAAACAACACCTCGCCGGTTGGTCGCGGCGTCGACTCGGTCGGCCTGGGTTCCCACCAGTCACCAGCCACGAGGTCCCAGGACCACCGCCGCCGCCGCCGCGGCCGCCGCCACCCAGTCCGGTGTGTTGCGCATTAACGCACGGAACAATATATTCCAGTCTCCATCATCAAAAGATTGAAAAATGTCCACGAATAAGTCGGAGATTTGGAGTGCGCGGGTCAGGCCCCGGCTCGGGTGCGCAGCTGGTCGCGGAGTCTCCTCGCAGAAGATGGCACCATCTTTGGGGGGAGGGGGTGTTCGCCCTGGACATTCCTCGCGAGCGGCTCTGCCGGCCAGTCGAGGCCCCAACGTCGCCGGAGGGCGAGGGGCCGAGGCCGAGGCCGAGGCCGCGATGGCCCTGCACCGTGGAGTCGGCGTAGTCACGAGTGGCTCGCGCTCGCACAATGCCGAATCCATTGGGCCGAGCTGCGACTGCCTCCCACATGGCCGCCTGTGCGCGCTCCGGCTCGCCTGGGCCGCGTGCGCTGGCCCGAAGAAGGACCGACGCCTGGACCCTCTTGCGAGCGGTCCACAGCTTAAAGCGTTAATTCGTAATTTATGTGTCGCAGAGAAAGAAATTGAATGCCACGCGGAATTATGAAAAATTTATCATTTCGCACGAGCCGCTCCGCTCCACGCCGTCTGCGCATGCGAGCAGCGCCCGGGGCCGGCGCACCGTTGCGACCGCGTCCTCGCCCGCCTTGCCGGACGGTCGCTTGTTTATACAAAAGCAGCGTGTTTGTCAATTCGATTGGTAACGCGATTTATGGCCACGCGCTCATAACTCACGCACAAAGCGCGCCACACAAAGCCGGCAATAAACTTGGGGCGATTGTCGCAGCCGCAGCCGCGCTCCGGCGGGACGCGCGGCCCGGCGGTGGCAAGTGTTAATTGGAATCAATTTGATCATCGGCCGGACCATCGGACGGCCGAATGGAAAAGCTCCTCGTCGCTGTAGCCTCCTGGCCACGCTCGCTGCGGCTTAGTTTGATCGCAGCGACTCCGTGGGGGGCGCAGCAGCCCAGGGTATTCGGGGCATCCGATTGAATTAAATTAAATGCCAATTTATGGAGCCCGGTTCCGGGACCGCGTGCAGGGCGTTGGGCCAGAGATGGGGCCACGTCCTCACCGGCCTGCTGGAGGAATGCAGTTGTCCTTTGAAGCGTGTGGGAACCACTGGAAATTGGGCCATGTCTGTGTCCCCGGCTGAGCCCGACCTTCGACATGGAGCCGCCATGTCTACGAGATCGACCGGCCCGCATTCCTCGCGCCCTACAGGGTGGGGCAGCAGAACTTTTCGAGCTGGTTGGCTTATGGAGCTGATTCCACGGCCACATCCTGCGGCACGAGCCAGCACCCTGTGTCCCCGCGATCGCCGCCCATTCCCGATCGCGTGCATCATCATCATCATCGCCCACTCCGCTCGACTTTCCGCTCTTGAATATTCACACGCGAGGCTCTCGTCAGCAGAGCAGACCGACCGGCAGCGGCGGCGGCGGCGACGGCGGCGAGTGCGGGTCGGCAGAAATTGCCAATAATGAGACATGAAACTCGCGTTTACTCCGAAACGGAATCAATTGCAGGTCAATTTGGGCGTCGCAACCGGAGGACGGCCGGTCGCGCTCGTCTGGTCCAGGCTGGTCCGGGCTGGTCGGTCGGCCGTCCGGACACGGATAAATTTCGAGGTAATTTCGGGATTCCCCAGTTCGCCGGCGGCTCCGGCCGCACCGGTCGTGGGGCCGGCCACGCACACACACACTCACACTCACAAGAACCGAGGCTTAAATGACAAATTAGACTCCCTCGGTCCGCGCTGCAGGCCGGTGCTCGCTAATGGTGTCCAGCAGATGGACCGTTTGATCAGTCGATCGTCCGGCCAGCCATCGATCACGCTACAATTTGCCTGATTCAAATTGCCCCCAAATTGGCCGCGCTCCGGCCCGCTCTGCGGTTTCGGGGACCTGAGCGAAGGTGTTGATTTGATTACTTCTGCGGCCATATAAGTAAGATTGCACTTAGGGCTCCCCGGGCGCGGATCGTGAGTTTCATTTGCCAATTTCGGCCGTCAGCCTCGGCCTCGGACTCGGACTCGGACTTCGAGCGCGACTCTGCAATTCGCTACACGCCGCCGCCCCGACCGGGCTAAATGTGAAAAATGATTTGACTTTAATGATCGCCACCGCCGCACTCGATCGGACGAGTGGGGTTCATTACGGCGGCCGGCCGGACCGGGCCGAGGTGCTCCAGCTCCTGCTCCTCCGTCGGCTGCAGGGCATCGTCGTCAGCAGCGGCAGCGGCAGCGGCACCGGTGCGCAGGGAGGTGTGAGAAGTGTCGA
This sequence comes from Coelopa pilipes, assembly GCA_947389925.1. Lineage (NCBI taxonomy): Eukaryota > Metazoa > Arthropoda > Insecta > Diptera > Coelopidae > Coelopa > Coelopa pilipes. The sequence continues at coordinate 6,980,871 of OX376697.1, forward strand.
TTGCCGATCGCAGGGCCAGGCTCCACGCTCGAGCGATGGCTGCCTCGCCGGTGCATCCGATATTTATGATGAGATAATTTATCGCACATAGATGCGCTGCGAAATAGTTGCTGTGGTTGCGGTGATGGTGGTGGTGGTGGAGGCGGTGGTTGTGGCTGCGGTCGTTGGTCGGCCGGCTGTGGTCGCGGAAAATAACGTGGGAACCTCCGGCAGGGCCCCGGCAGCTGGCGGGGCGGGCGGACCCCGACGATGCGCCGACGAGGTGCCAATTGCCGGCCATTATCTGCCCTCTCTATCGGCCGACTGTAACCCGATCGCCCGTCGCGGCGGAGATAAACGCTAGGCTTGATCTGTTGGTAGCTTCTCTTTTATTGTGACTTGTTTACATTTGCATCGTTTGGGCTCTGAACATACTTATATAATTTTGTTCAACGGATTTAGTACATACAGTGGTTTAATACATACATGGAATATCAAAACAAGCAGTGTTAACATTACAACTAGGGTTCATCAAATCATCTCGATCAATACAATATAATTAGCCATTACATAACGTTACACAATCGAAGGGTTTTGTGGTTCTTGTTGTTGTTGTACAGGCCTATCGTCTAGTTGATAAGAGCTGATTATACAATATCTAGACGTCCTATGATACACTTTGCTGATACACTCTCTACACACCTATTCACATGTACTGTTGCTTCTAAATCTAGAGCCTGCCGACCCGCCATCGGATGCCGGCTCGATGCCTCTATGTACAGTGGGCCGACGTCGTCCGCCCAGATCGGCCCGGCGGGCGAGTCGGCGGGTTTCCTACATTTACCTACGCTATTTACAGGTGCGTGGCTCGCGAAATGCTGCGCTACTCAAACTACGGCTAGGGTTTCGTTGCTAATTACATTGCACGGCGGTCGGCACCCGTGGAAGCCGACCTCAGGGCCGCTGATATCATGGCGAGCGCCATCCGCTCCTCGTCTCCCACCCGGACCCCTGCGCCCGAGCCCATGTACGGCGCTGCCGTGACCCACCCGACCCAGGCCACTGCGTCCTTGGCCACTGAGTCCTTCAAGGAAGAGTGGGAGGTCTCAAAACTCCTCCTTTCTACACTAAATAATGCGGACCCTCGTTCGCCCTGAGGCCCCGGAAAACGATAGAAATGAAACGGAAATGAGGAGAAAAAGAGGTTTGTATAAAAACATAACTTTTATTAAAAATAATTGTTGTTGTTTTGCTTTGTAAATTATAATTTAAAAATATATATGTATATTTTACAATCAAATAAAATATGCTTAAGCTACTCTTGCACTGGTTTCAAATTTGGGAAATTCCACAAGTTCTCTATAAGAAGGCAAACGAAGGTAAAACAAAATTTGGTTCGATTGACAAAGAACAAAAGCTAATCCGCATCTTGGAGATGCCTACAGGGAGATACAGAGCCTACACTTAAAGATACATCAGAGGAATACGAAATAAAACAAAATAACATAAAATAAAATAAAGTAATATAAAGTAAAAATAATTGCCACATGGTTGCTGCTGCAGCGTGTCTGCAGCAGCGCGAAGACACTCACACTTCGCAAGCAAAGTGCATTTTTGGTATCGGAGGACCCCGCGAGGAGGAGGAGGAGGAGGGGGGGGGGGGGTGGTGCTTCCCTTAGGGATGCGTGAGTTCGAGTCGCATGAATTAAGTAGGAGACAGTGCCTTATGCTATACACACATTCCAGGGTCCGTGGCGCGTCCGACTGCGTTTGACGCACTCGCGCGCCTCGGTGGCGACGAGGAGCCCCGCGGAGCCGACCCTCCGCAGCCCCACCCGGCGGCCGGGCCCGGTGCTGTGGAGGGCACGCGGGGCCGCGCCGCCCGGGCGGGTCCTGGACGGAGCGACGAGGGCGGCTCCAGCCACCTCCGTGGAAATAAATAAACTCTTCGAATGCAGGACTATTTACAGAAACGAGAATTAAGCTAGTGGTAGATCCTAACTAAGAATACAGTTAAATTTATGCTAAGTGTTTTGTCTGTGTGGGCTGAAATGTTGCGATGCTCGATCCGTGGTTCTGGCATTTTCGGTTTTCGGTTTCGATCTGTTCTTATGCTGTTGTACATGCTACAATTACACTACTTGACATCCACAATGAGAGGAACTTCGCTGATATCGATCAAGTTCGGCGGCGACGGCAGCTGTGGCTGCGACTGCGGCTGCTGCGGGGCGCCGTTCGAGGGCGTCGTGGAGGTGGAGGTCGAGGTGGTCGAGGACGCCGAGGACAGGGCCGAGGACACCGACGACGTAGACGCCGTCGACGAGTGAGCGGACGTCGCGGCGACCGCCATCTCGATGTCGTGGCTGCTGCTGCTGCTGGCCAGCATCAGCCGCCGCTGGTGGTGTTGCTGCAGGCACTGGTTCGCGTTGACGGCCGCGGCCGCCATCATCATCGTGGCGGCGTCGCAGTAGTTGGACAGCATCGCGGTCGAGCTGACGGCGGGCACCGCCGTCGTCGTGGACGTCGCGGCCGCAGCGGCGGCGGCGGCGTAGGTCGTGGCGGCGACCGAGGAGCCGATGAAGCCGCTGCTGCAGCTGCCGGAGGCGAAGCCGTAGTCGTTGACGGCGCCGGCCGCCGAGGCGCCCCCGCCGCTGGTCCCGCCGAAGAGGCCGCCGCCGTAGGTGCCGCCCATCATGATGTTGCCCATCGCCTCGCTGCTGCCGCCGTAGGCAGGGGCCTGGCCATGGACGTGGCCGTGGCCGAGGGCGTGGCCGGCGACGCTGTTGCTGCCCAGGTTGGCGCTCGAGCTGCTGCTGCTGCCGCCGTTGCCGTTGCCGCTACCGTTGTTGTTGTTGTTGATGCTGCTGCTGCTGCTGCCGTGCATGTTGCTGATGATCCCGCCGTTGGCGGCTGCGGCCGCAGCAGCGGCGGCGGCGGCGGCGGATGATCAAGTCGTGGTCAGTTGGCGCCACATCGTGTGTCACATCGAGGGCAGGTAGGGCCACGAGAAACTGTTCCCGGACAGCAGCATGTCGCGGATGAGCGTTTCGATGGGAGTTTTTCCGACTAGACGCACAAAAAACAACTGCTCTATGACCTGCTCGTGGGCGCGACGGGGGAGAGAAGAGGGCGGAATGGAATATTAAATCTCAGAAATGGATGAGCTCGGGCCGCGAGGGCCCGCGCGGTCTGTCCGGATGTCCGTGGCGCGTCGCCGTCCTCGTCCTTGTCGCCTTCCCGTCGGTGCTCTGTCATTTGTCGCTGTCGTGGCCCCGGCAGAGTTCACAAAGTTAAGACTTACTTGGGACGACACCGTCCGCAGCGAGGGCAGGCGCAGCAGGAGCTTCCCGAACCGCGTCGGCTGATTGGGGTACTGGGTCCGGCAGTACTCCTCCAGGGCGCACTGGGACTTCTCTTGCAGGGATTCGATGTGGGTGACGTCGGAGAGGCCGCAGGCGTCTGCAAGAAACCGAGATGGTCAGATGGGGTCCGTGTTGGGGTGGCTCCAGCCGAGCAGAAGCCGCGAAAGTGGAAGCCGTGAACGGAATCCTCTCGAGGCCCGACTCAGGCGTCGGAGGATTTCGTTCAGCGGGCACAGTGGGCGAATACTTATGGTTTTAGTACGTGTGAGTGTGTGAGGGTGTGTGGCAGGTGAGGCTTTGATATGGACACTATGGCACTGAGCAACGACGGGTGTCGAGAAGACCGTGTGACGCGCGAACCTTCCCCAGACCGCCCCATGACGTCAGAACGACGCGGACAGCGGTCGATCGATCGACCGACGCACGAAGCTGAAACATACGATCGAGCCCAACAACACGACTAATCGATTCCCCCGCCCGAGTCGGTTGGCGACAAGTTGTTGACGACGACACGACGCGTTGTCGGCTACAGCAATGCTGGGAGTCGACAACAAAGGAATCGGGGTCAACCGCGCCTACAACGCTGTTTCCCAGGTGCCTCAGGCCTTCTCAGGTGCCTGGGCCGAACCCGGCGCAGTCTGTCGGCAGACACATCGACCCATGGACGACGCCTCGGACGCCTCGTGACAAGCAGACGTCGCGCATGCGTCGCAAACCCGTCCACCGCGCCGCGATCCCGGTCGGCAGAACGCAAGGAGATGGCCAGAAGAGGCCCGCGAACGGGTGGCTGTCGAGGCCGCCGTCGTCGCGTCGCATGTGCAGCCCCCTGGCCCGGTCCCGTCGGCGTGTGTGTTTTTATGGACAATTTAACGAGACGTTAATTGATAGTTTTATTTCCATTCGAATCGGATCTAATGGATCGGTGCCTGCCGTGTGCAAACGCAACATCGACGCCGCTCGTGTGTCGCCGCCGCGATCGCGGCCGATGACGTTCTGATGACTCTTGGTTTCTGGCCTTCTCGCGAATCGCTCATTTAATAACTGCCCACGTTAATGGGGACCCGGACCCGCGGCCGGCGATCGCGCAGACCAGGCCGTGGCCGTGGCTGCTGCTGCGGCTGCAATTAGCCGACGTCCACTGCGGATTTACGCCGCCGGAGCGAATTAATTAATGGGGATTTAGTCATTGCGCGAGCGGTTTCCACCGACCACGTCTACGGCCACTTGTCCGCCGGTCAATAGCCATGTAAATCTCACGTCTTAACGACATGCGGAACCGGGAGGGCGGCGGCGCAGCGTCAGGGGGAGGCGATTCGCGAGTGGCTGCAATGGACCATCTTGCCTGATTGGGCTGTCCACAGTGGTTTACGGAGGAGTACATGGTCAGGAGAAAGGGATCCCCTGATAGAAGTCGGGTGCCGGGAACCCGCAGAGTTCACTCCAGTCGAAAACCCCGTTCGAGTCATCGGGACATTGGTCCCTTGAACTAACCGCGCACACGCTGCAATTCGGACCCGTCCACAAGTCATCGTCATCGTCATTGTCATCGCCATCGTCATCGAGTGCCGCCTGCCCTCCGCCCGACGTCCGACGGCCAGGTCCAGTTCGCTCGACATCCCGACTCCCACTTCATTACCATTAAACGATTTGTCTCCCGAGGCGTTCTCTCGGTTGACCATAAAGCACGGATAATAAACAGTTTAGCCACGGCCGGCCACGAAATGGGAATTGGGAAAGGGGAAATGGGGAAATTGCCATGAAGGCAAACAATAATCGCTGCCTTCAAATTATTGTCAAGAGGCACCTTCGATCCGGGCTGACGCCAGCCACTGCCGCTGAGTCTGTGCAGTCTGGCTCCGAGTCGGAAAACGTCACAGACGCCAGCGGCCCGGCGATCATGTGCCGGCTGGGCAACGACAAAGGCAAAGACAACGGGTGGACGGTGCGACAGCAGGCGGACAGACCGACGTCCGAGGCACGGAGCCCAGTTGGCGAGGAGGATGTCCTCGTGGCGACAGCAGCCGCCGCGGATGTCGTCGCGTTTAACCCACGAGGAGAAACCAATTCGAGTCAATACGACGAATTTTATTTTCAGCGAGCGATTTCTCAAATTGTGCGCACCGGAACCCACGGCGAGCCACGGACGGAGGCGGAGCGGGCGGCACGGCGGCGCTGAAAGGAAATCGGGACCGAGAAATGTGCTTTCTCAGCCCTCGACGATTCGACACGTCGTTGCCGTCCCGGTCCCTTCCCGGCCCGGCCGCGGCCGCGGCCACGACCCAACAGCGACACCGACTGCGATCCCGCGCCGACCAGAGCCACGCGAGCGCTCCCAACTCCCATTCGAGCCAGCCGCAACGGGTTACGGCCGGGCAGCAGCGAGTTAAGAGATCGTGACCGAGTGCCTGAGTCCGTAATGACCGAGCGACCGACCGAGCGGGCGAGCGAGCGAGTCCCGAGTGCTGGCCGGGTCCCACCGTCGGCGCGCTGCCGAATGCTGGAAACAAAGTCTGCGGTCCGGCGGAGGGACGGGCGGGGCCAGCCGTTCTGCCTTTGACAAAGTATTTGGACAAGAGGTCAAACTTTTTAGTATAAATCGCGGTGTAATGTACAGGGAACTTGCTGTGCCTGGTGGCTGTTGGCTGGTGAATGCGAATGCGAATGGGAATGTGAATGTGAATGTTGCTCTCGTAATCACTTTATTAGAAATGATGAAGTGGAGTCGAGTTGGGTTGAGAGCCCGGCGCGGTCAGGGGACGCAGATTTATGCCTGCTACGCGCCTGCATCGGGCTCCCCAGAAGGACTTTCCAAGCGGCCAGAGCTAGGGGCGAGCTAAGGCTGCTGGCCAGTGGGCACCAGCGGCAGAGGCGGAATTCACGGAACTCGGCTGCCGTGCCTGGCACCCTGCACCGAGACCGAAGATGACCCAGTTTGGGCTCCGGCGGGAACGGGGGCGGTCGGTCGCTTGCGCGGAATGGCAACAAAGCCAAGATGGCAGGCCGAAGAAGCTCGCTGAACTACAACTTAACAAGCGGAGAGTTCAAGTGGTTGATTGCAATTACAAGAACAACAACAAAAGCAGCAGCAGGAGCAACAACATCTTCAATAGGAAAAGAAATTGCCATGACTGAAGAAACAACAACAGCAGCAGCAGCGACGAAGGCACAACGTGGGGAAAAACCGAAAACACGAAGATTTTCCTACTACAACAACGACATGTACAGAGGCAGGAGAAAATCGGTCAACAGCTGAAGCCAACCGACAAGAGCAGCAACAGCAACAGCAACATCGACATCGACAGCAACAGCATCGGCAGCAGCCTCATCGACATCACCGGCAACAAGGAAAACAAATAAAGATCCAAGTGTGGCTGCGATCGACGAAAATAACACTCGGAGCGGGCTGGGAGAAGCCCATGGCGAAATCCTTTAAACGGTCCCTCGCAGCCCAGGCCAGGCCAGGCCGGGCCAGACCCATGCGCACGGCTGCAGAAGACGCCGCTGACGACGGTGATCGCTGACGCTGATCGCAACGTGTCGTCAACTCAGCGGCACCGTCACCGGCAGCGGCACCGAGGCCGGGATCGACGTCGCGGGACGAGGCCGGCGTCTGACGGATGCGAGCCGGGACTGGCGAGAAGCAGCCTCGACGGGCCAGCGAGCAGGAGAGTCGTCGTGTCTCCCACAAGAGCACCGCAGCCCGCCACGATTGATCGCGCGCAGTTTATGGACTCATGCAAGCAATTGCGATGCAATTGAAGCTGCGATTATTTGGCCGGGCCTCTGTTTGCCGTTGCCCGGAGCCGAAGCCTGTTGCTCTGGCGTTGCCTCGTCGTTGTCCCGGGGTAGCCGACGTGTCTGCTCGGCAACAACAACGGCCCGACGACCGCGGCGACCGCGTCGACGGCTGGAAGGATGATTCGGCTTGTAAATAAGCGACGTAAACGAGTGTTGCCCGAATGTTCATAAAGTGGGATTTTGACGTCAATAAACGTCGCGCATGTCGTTGATCAGCAGCTGCGGGCAGGGAGCCGGAGCCGGAGCCGGAGCCGGGCCCCTTCTTGCCGGGCGCCTGCCGAGCTCTGGACACGTCGCAAGCGTTCCACGTTGCCCTCGCTGGCCTTTGCGGGTGCGAGACTCGAGGTTCACGACGCGGCCCCAACGCGGGCAACCGTAAATGAGGAAGATGCTCTGGGATCTGTGTCGCCAGCCAGTCGGAGCGACAGGGAAGGGCGCGCGGAATCTGGGCGCGACATCAACTGCCAGCTGCCGGCTGACAGGATCCGACGTTAGCGGAGACCGCAACCAACGCCAGTTGGCCATGTTTGGAGTGGCTCGAGTGCAGCTGGCCCGTGTCGTCCCTGCCAAAAGCAGAACCATCCGAAAGTCTCGCCTTTCACGCCGGAGCAGCGCCGTCAACTGCTCCATCTGCGACTGCCTCCACGAGCCAGCGAGGCTGACGGATGCGCGCGAGCGTGTCTGAGCCGTGATGGCATGACGGCGGGACCTCGCGCGCCGTCTGACTGCCAAACTGCCGAATCCACCTGAAATGCGGACCCGAACCTCGAGTCCGAGACCGAGACCGATCCCGAGCCCAGGCCACAGTGGTCTGCGGAGAGTCTTCCGAAATATGGAAATCGAAATTTCCTCACATTTGACTCGAATTGTACGTGGATCAAATGCGAAAACGTGTTGCTGATTGTTGTGATTACTATTGTTGATAGTCACTGCAGTCACTGCCGGCACTGCGTCGTTGCTGCTGCCATTGCTGTGGTCGTTGTTGTTCCGTTGCTGTCGGAGGAGGCTTGCATTGTTGCGCTCCGACGGCCGCCGTGGCAAGCCTGCAATTTCTGGCGAGCGAGGCATGCAAAGTAAATATGAAAACGTTTTCACTTTTTAGCATATCGGAGATCGCCCGTCAGCCCGTCCCGATCGTGTGGACCCGCCGCAGGGCAGGATGCGAGCCACGACAGATGCCGCGGCCGCCGGACGGACCGCAACGAGGCAGGGGCGGGCACCGGCCTCGTACCGCGGAGCCCAAACCTAGGCTAGAAACACCCGTCACAACATACGTAATAGTAATAGACAATACTACGGCATAAAATCATAAAAATAAAACATATATAAATGGAGATGAATAAATAAAAATATATTGTTCGTTACAAATGCTGACGTGGAGCTGTTGTTTATTCTTCGGAGGACGTAAATTATATAAATAAAAATCGAGGACCTAGGAGTTAGTCGCAGGCTTTCCATCACCAAGTGTTAGTGCCGGGCTCCGGGCGCGAGGCCGCCGAATCGCGAAGAAGCCGTGCTCGGGATGCTGCCAGATGATGGGGGAAGAGTGTTAAGGTGTGAGGAGGATGCGTGTGCAGCGTGCTCGCAGGATGAAACGAAAAATGATTAGTGCTGAAACATGGAGCTGGCCGGCTTTTATTGGAGGACCCTCGACGCGGCTCCGTTTGGAACTGGGGTCAACGCGTCCAATGAAACCCGACCAGCTGAACGGCTGCCACGACTCTTTCGGCCCCGCATCCGCGCTGTTGGCCAGGCCAACGGACGGGGCGAGCTGAAGGCGAGTCGTCGCAGCGCCAAAACTACACAAAACGAACGACTCTACACGGGGGATGCAAATGGGGAGGGTGCAGAGGACTAATTCATACAACTACGAGGGGAAGCGGAGCAACGACTAGGTCAACGAAGCGTACACCAAAGCAACAACCTACAATGGTGGCCGATCGTCACCATGTCCCGAAATACAACAGGATCGAGTCCAACCCGATCCTCATCGAACTACATCTCACTACTCGACTGCTACCAAAGGTTAGACTAGTCAGTACGCGGTTAGGTTAGAGTAAGAAACAAGCCAAGGGTTAATTTTAAGCAAGATCATTATTATTTTTCTCGGAGTACCAATAAATAAATAAATAAATTATTAAACTACACTTATTTCGAGAGGCTATTCAATAGATTACGGCTAAATTAGGCACTAACTATGCTAAGTCGGCCCAACAGCTAGGTCGGGTACTGGCTGGGACTAAGAGCCGTCACTAAATCTACTGTACAACAGTCACGGGAGGACGACACACGGCCAAGGAGGAGGGGGAGGGAGGTCCTGCTGGCCCGGGCTCTTGCGCCGCGGGCCACGAGCAGGAGCAGGAGCGAGAGTTCAACTGATCAACAACTAGTTTGTACGGTTTCCAGGAGACTAGATACACCCGCCCCTGGGGCCGAGGCGGCAACAACGACTACGCACTACGCAGCCCTCTAGAGCTGCCACCTACTGCCGAAGCTGTACGGCGAATACCTGTAGCTGGGGCTGCCGAAGGAGGCGCCCGCGCCGCCCGAGTGGGCCGCGGCAGCTGCGGCCGCCGCCGCGTGGCTGACCCCGAACGGCGTGCTGTGGTGGAACATGTCGAAGGCCGAGCCGAACGCGGAGCGCGGCGGCGTCTGGTAGAACATGGCGGCAGCAGCAGCGGCGGCCTGTTGCTGATGCTGCTGCTGCTGCTGCTGCTGCTGCTGCTGGGGCGAGTGGTACGCGGCCACGCCCCCTGCGTGGCTGCCCGCCGCAGGGTTACTCAGAGGCGAAGCGGTTAGGTTCGGCAGCGAGGAGGAACCGATTTGCGACTGAGTGGCGATGGACGAGCCCAGGCCGCTGCTGTTCTGGCTGCTGTTCGCCGGCGCGCCGCTCGCCGAGGGGGCGGCCGAGCCGGCGTACAGCGAGGAGAGCAAGTCCTCGCCATTGGGCGCGGACGACGAAGCCTTGGCGGGGCCGCAGGAGCTGAAGGCGCTCGTGGCCGAGGGCACGATGCTCGAACCGGAGCCGGAGGCGGTCTTCGCCCCGGAGGCCTTGCTCTCGCTGGCACCCGCCGAGGCGGACGGGGCGGACGGGGCGGCCTCGAAGTGCTCCGTGGTCGTGTGGGCGCTCGCGCTCTGGTGCAGCGCGGCCGCCGCCTCCACGCCGGCGACGCTCTTCATGAACGCCGCCAGGTGGAAGGCGGCCGCCGACGACGCCTGCTGGCCCTCCGCTTCCAGCCGGTTGAGCTCGTCCAGGTGGTCGCGCACGACCGCCAGGATGTCCTCGTGCAGGCTGCAGTCGGAGGAGCCGCCCGTCGTCGCCGAGCTGTCCGAGGTGTTGCTGGTGTTGGGTTGCGCTTGTGCTTGTGTGTGGGACTGTGTGAGGGACGTGTGCGAGTGGGCCGCGGAGCAGACTTTGGCTGAAACTTTGGTTAGTAAGGCCGGCACATCCTTGTACAGGATGTCCAGCAACTTACCGGTGGTGAAGAGCACGATCGCCTTGAGGCAGGAGTACTCTGCCGAGTCGACGTGCAGCGCCTTCAGCTTCTCCACCTGCTCCTGGAAAATGCGGATGTGGTCCATGAAGGCGACCACGCGGTCCGCCGCCATCGGCGAGGCGTGGAGCCCGGCGGCCGCCAGCAGCGGGGCCACGTGGAGCGGCATCGAGCACTGGCTGGCGTTCAGGACGAACAGCTCGGACCAGACGAGGCGCAGCAGCGCCACCTGGTCGGTCACCTGCAGCTCGGGGAAGAAGGGGATGTTCTTGGCCCACTCGACGGCCGAGAAGAGGAGGCGCGCGGCCAGCTCGCAGATGTTGTCGATGCCCATGATGTTGTTCGGCTGCATGCACTGGCCGTACCGCGAGGTCGGGTAGGGCTCGGCGCGCAGCAGCAGGGAGATGTAGGAACTGAGGTAGGAGTGGCCGTTGAAGCCGGCCACGCCCATGGGGTCGCCGTTGGCCAACTGGTACTGGCCGTGCATGCCGGCGAGGCCGGGCTGCGTCGGAGGCACGCGTCCGCGTTGAACAGCTGGAACGAGAAGAGAGTCGAGAAACAAAATAAATTTATAAGGCCATCGAAAGTCGGGCGGGGGTGGGTCGAGGGGACGGGTTCGAGTCAAATGCAGGAGTCGGAGGGGCGAAATCCAATATCTAATTTAGGCGTTTTGCCAACTCGCTTGCGCCGCGCACAATCGCAACAAAGTAATTATTTTGACCACGACATCACACGCCAGACAAAGGCACAACACTGGGCCTGTCAGGACTCCGTGGACGCGCCGCACCGCGCCGAGACGGCCCGGGCCGGGTCGATCCCCTGTCCGGGTGCGAGACAAGAGTATCTGCGACCTCAATCTCCGTTTTGTGATGGAAATCCGACGACGACGACGACGAGACGACGAGACGACGGCGGCGGCAGACGCTGCTCGAACGTATAAGATTTCGTTCTTTGTCCCGAAGACGTTGGGAATCGCGCAACCCCTTGCGGACTCCGGACTCGCAGTCGCTGTTGCCGGGGCTGTCGGCGTGTTGTTGCTGCTGTTATTGTCAGCGGAAGACATTGTTGTTGCTGTCACAACTCGACGTATGTAAATGCGGAGCTCGATTCGTTCGACCCTCGGCTCAGCTCGGTTCCGCCTGGGCCCGGGCCCGGTCCCGGGCCTGCGCCGAAGACGCTTTTAAGTAAATATTACAATTTACAAGAGCGTTTATTTTAATTAAAATTACAATGCCGATATTTACACACACTCTCGCATCGCAATCGCGGTCGCCTCCGAGACTCCCCTGCCGGACCCAAGTGCGAAATTAAATATTCAATCAAGCACCAGGGCTTCCATATACATAACTTTCGATGTTGTCGTTTGCTGTTGTCTTGGCTTCAGTGGGGCTTCCGAGGACGAGGCGCCCTTCGTCGTCCCCCCTTGCCGATCGTTTCGCCCTGGTTGTCTCCAGTGGTCGTGGTGCCGAGGCGGAAGAGGAGTCAGTGGAGTCTGGACGACTTCCTGAAGAGCCGAAGGGCCGAAAAGCGCATCGGCTTCGGCCACTTGGACACGCGTTCGAGCGGCGTGTGAGCCGTGCTTGACGGAGTTTATCGCGCGGCCGCATCGCAGCCAGAGACAGAGGTCGGTCGGTCTGCCCGATGATCCACCGGCGACGAGGCCCGGATATGGGCCCAGGCCGCTTGAGCACGTGCTGCGCCAGGTCGACGAGGGCCGACAGCGAATCGGCGGCGGGATCGCGGCCGCGGAGAAGCCGAAGAACAGCCGAAAACAAAATCAATTCTTATTCATTCATTCATTCATTCATTCCTTCATTCATCAGGGATCATTTGCGGATGCTGCGTGGCCGATCCGTTCCACGGCCCGCGCCCCTCGCGGTACTTCGCGAGCTCGCAGTCGCCGAACCGCCGAGCCCGATCCACAATCTGGCTGCGATCGCGCCGAGCCCGCGCGGCTGCGACGGTTCGCGCCGACAGACAGAGTGGCGCAAGTTGTTTGTTGTTATGGCTCGGTTCGCTCTTCCACGGACAAGAGGGCCCCGAGCCTCACTCCCTGGCCCTGCCGACCCTTGCGCGGCGGGCCGTGGCGGGCCGTGGCGGCGAAGGAACCGGGAAGAGCAAGACAAACCACAGCATCTCGCGCTCAACAATGGCTCTAAGCTGATCAAGCGATCTACGCAGTGCGCGAGTCCTCCGAGCGAGAGAGAGAGGGAGAGCACACGGCGCAGGACGCAGGACGAGACGCGGCCGAGGAGTCCCTGCGAGGATCGCGAGTACCGCAAGGCGGACGAAGTTTTCCCATGCTCGTAAATAAGGCGATGGCCGGCGGACGCGATGCGAACTGGACACTGGCCGAGGGCAGGGGAAGGGGTCGGAAGATCCTCTGCCTGCGCCGGCCGACCAAAGCACAATTACGCAAATGCATTGTGTAAATAATCGCCGGCTCGGCCTCGGACGCGGGCGCCCTTGAGGCGAGGCCGACCGACTGACCGTCCGAGTGACCGCTGGGCTGGACGCCGGTGGACAGCGGCAACGGTGGACAGCAGATTAAGGGAGCCGAACCAGTTCGTCCAGTTTGGCCTCGTCTGGTTCGGCCGCGTCGACGCCGTCCAACCCCTGGCAACTTGTTTAATTGCTTCAAATGTCGTCAACGCAGCGAACCTCGCTGACCACTCGGTGGGCTGCAGGAGACGGCGACGGCGACGGCCTGCAAACAAACGCATAAAGTTCTTAGGGCGCCGGGCGCACAAAAGACGTTACTTTGCGCTCGGCCTCGGTGTCTTCCTTGACCCTCGAGGCAGCGCACCCGGCGGCGGCTGCACCGGCCTCGAGCACTTGGTGGACTCGAGTCGGTCGGGTGAGAGAGCGTTGCGACCGGGTCGGTGGGCGTGGCGCGTGTGCGCTTTTGCAGGCAGTCAGGGATCGACAGGACCTCGGAGGATCGTGAGGCCGGCCGACTCCTTCCGGGTTCGCTGGGAGCTGCGCCCACAATCCGCGACGAGCCGTCGGCCCCCTCGCCCTCGGCCTGTTCTTTTCTCTCAAGTCTAGTCTCCCGACTACTCAGTCGTAGCCGGTCGTCATTGCAGTCGTTGCTCGAGGCGACGTCGTCAGTGACGCCGAGCACGCACGCATCCGACTCAGCTCGGCTGGCGCGACATGAATGCAAATGAAGAATCAATTAAACATGCTCGCCCTTTGACCCCGGATCACCGGATCACAGATCGATCTGGAGCAGCTCGAGCTAAACCCGTTCTGGGCCGCTCTGGCCGAGCAGCGAAGCCGCAATTAAAATGTAGCACACAAATTGAATTGCACCGTCAACACTTGCGCTCCGCCACCTCCCCGCAGACGGGCCCCACGGACCGACCCCACAGGCCCCGCCGTTTCCGCCAGGGACCTAGGAATCCGCTCGAATTCCTCGACGGCCCCGGAGACACGACGAGGTCTGCGCAGTGGCCGACCGGAGGCAATCAGCCGTTATTACCCACACACACATCCACGTCTACGGGCGCCCGCGATCGATCGCGGTCTCTCGATCGATCGACGGAGCCGTCGCCATTGACAAGTGGCGCGCAATTAACCGCCACTCGGAACTGATCCGCGCTGCAATTAGCCGAGTCGAGTCGAGACGCGGGCCGGCCGCTAGAGATGGACTGTCCCAGAGCGCTAATGCCACGTGATTTGGGTTAAGACCGACAGTAATGCCAGCAATTCGCGGGTTGGAGGCGAGCGGCTGTGCGCCCGGGAGGCGGTGCGAGGGGCGCCGTGGCCTATTGCCACATGTCAACAATCCCAATTACTGCTGTTGCAGCACATGGCCGTAATCACGGAGCACCCGGGCAGCCGGGCAGCCGGACAGCAGCACTGGCGGCAGTTGTGATAGAGTCGTTTGATTGTTGTGATTAGCTAATCACAGATCGACAGCTGCTGGTCACTGGCCACTCGAGGCGGCCGCCGCACTTCGCGGTCGGTTGACGAATTGGTCGTAACCCGAGCCGCCATTAGGTCTACATTAGGCCGTCTCCACGACCAACAGCACTGGCTGCCGACTGACGACTGCCGAGCGTCGACTGCTCTGTCGACCACTGGACAAGGGGGTCCGAGGCGCGGAACCAGTTCCTCGTATCGCAGCCCGGAATCGTGTGAACTCGCCAGGCCGTGCTCCGCTTTTCGGACGCTTCTCGGGAGATTCCTCAAGAATTTTCCTCGAATTCCTTCGCCGGCGAGGCGAGGCCAGGCCAGGCCAGACTGGCTCATTATGCGAGGTCGAGGTGTCCGCAGCGACCCTGTGTGAACGGTCAGTTTCGCACGGCGCAGGGTCAGCCGAGCCACCACCAGGTTACGACAATTAAACTTTCCAGGTCATCCTGGCGACGAGGCCCGGCGAGGGCCGGCGAGAAACTGGTTCTCGCTCCCGACCCCGACGTGACACAAACAACTTGTTTACGCAAATTTCCCGTTCGTCGTCGTTGTTGTCGTGTCCGCCTCACTTTATTCCATTTTTATTTTCGTTTTTATTTTTGGGAAACAAACCAGATTTCGACGAGTGCTTTTTCGTCGAATCCACCGATAAAGGCCCTGCCCTTCGCCGGTTGTCCTGCGCCCCGCTGCCCTCGGGCGCTTCTAGGGGGAACCCGGTGCCAGGGCAGGCAGCTGTCGACAACTGTGAGAACTGACGGCTCGGAACCCGGCGCTGTCGGCGAATCCGGGCGGCTCACGAGTTGCGCACCCGAAGGTCGAACACGAGGCGCTTCCTCGAGTGCGGACCGCGCCAGGACAGGCTGCAGAAACCGGTGCAAGGACCCCTCACAAGGGTCTGTCGCCCACAAGGGTCGCTGGTGGCTTCGAGGGCCGACTGTGGGCGACGTGGTGTGCCAAACGACCAGTGCGCGAACTAGGTTGACGCTGTCGAGTCGCCAGCGAGGGCCGGGTCGGGCCGGAGCGGGGGACTCTTGGCAACCGGCGCGCGTAAACAATTGTCGACAGCGCGCGGATGCCGATGGGCCGCGGCCGCCTGGCACTCGGCCGACTGATCGGACTGATCGGACTGATTGGATTCCCGAGATGCCGGCGGTGGCATTTGTGGGGCGACTTCCTCTGCATTTGACTTTTAATTGACCCTTAGAAGAGCTGAAGCTGCTGCTGCTGCTGCAGTCTGTAACTTACCTTCTCGTCGCATCCCCATCTTGAGGCACTTCTTGAGGCGACAGTACTGACATTGGTTCCGGTGGTGCTGGTCGATGGGGCAGTTCCGGCTCCCCCGACACGAGTAGGTCAGGTTGCGTCGCACGGAGCGCTTGAAGAACGATTTGCAGCCTGGAAGAGGGAGAGCAGAGCAGAGCGGAAGATTAGATGCGTGCGATGACAGTTGGTAGGGCACAGTGCAAGGGAACAGTGGCGGGGCGGTGGTGGAGAGGACGCAGAGCGTCGGGCTCGAGACGGCGTCGTCGCTTCCCAGGGCTTCGCGGGTTTCGCAAGACGGATGGGTTGCCAAAGCGTCAGCCGCTCCGCCTGAGCCGCCGTGGTGCGGAGCAGGCGGGAAACGACTTCGCATTTCAATGGGCTCTTAATTAGATCTTCTGACAAATTCAGTCGCACCAGTCGCAGCAGCAGCCCGCAGCTTTCGCCGGCTGGGACTCCATTATGCATGCGGGGCCGGGGCGGGGCCGGGGCGGGGCCGGGGCGGGTTCGGAGGAGCCTCGGAAGACTTTGTGGAAGCGCTTGGGGCCGTCGACTGCCGGGGACGAGTCGCCGCAGCCCGAGCCGGGACTGCGTCGAACCTTCGGCGACATGTTTCGCCTGGTCAGCGGCTGCCCGGCTTATCACGGGCCCCGATCGGGACTGCGACAACGGAGGAACGCGAGGTTGTGTTTGTCGGCGGCTCGGACAAATTACTGTGAACTGATAATCAAATGATGCGCAGACGCAGCCGTCGCACATGCACATGTTCGTCAACGACGGGAGGCGGCGGCCAGTTTGACAAATGCGGAGCTCAACGGGCCACCAGGACGGTTCGTTGAATTGCGAGACGTGGACGCGCCGAGTTCCCTGAAGTGCCTGAAGGGCTGCAGATGGCCCGAAGCCTGGCGTGGCAGAGTCGGGGGCAGCTCGCGGGTCGCGAAGCCCGAATCCAGAGGCCACTGGAGCACCAGAGGCCAGCAGAGGTCCTTCCACTAGACCCTCGACATGTCAATGGCCGTGTTACACGTTCCACGGCTTAACGCCTGCCATGAAATTGCCTTTAATGGGATTCAATTAACAAAGTGTATCTGGGGCCGAGATACCGCGGTCGTCGCCGCCAGCGCCTCGCCTCGGGTAGGGTCGTGGCCGCAGCCGCCGTGGGCATCGATGGTCGGAGCACGAAACGCGGCTCAGCCGCTGAGCAGATCGGGCCGATTCGGTGTCGCCGCGTATCGGAACATGTGTATCAGCCGCGGCAGCGTCCGCTCGACGTCTCGCGAGCGACTTCGGGCTCGAGCGCAGCGCCGACAGGTCGACGGCGTATCGCGATGTCGCATCGTGGTCGACGGGCGCGGCCAGGGGTGGCGGGCGGACCAACTCCGGACTCCCTCTTCCGAGCGCTGGCCGGGAAAGTGAAATCCAGGGGTTCACGGGCTGGCGGCGGCGACCCCTCGCCCCGCTCCCCAGTCCACTGCATGCGCCGCGACCCGACCCAGTCCGCCGCTCATTTCTCACAATTCTTCAGCGAACTAAACGCTCATAAAACTCCTTTTAAGCTGTAAAGTCATCATCGCAGCCCGGCCGACCCCGGCTCCGAGCCCGCCAAACGCCGCCCGCCGCCCGTGCGCAGCAGGTCCTCCTAGACCATGCCCCATGCACTCTGCCGATGCGACTGGGCAGAGGACGCGGGCCCGTCCTGGCATATGGCACCATACGATCCGAGAACGATACTGTCCGAGTCACGATTTTCCGCGCTCCGTTTCTCCGCCTTCTTCGCTGCCCCCATCCTCCTGCCCTCTCCGGTCGCGGCATGTGTCCACCCTCGCCGTCGCCCCCCGCCCGGCCGATGCAATGGCTGGCATCTGGAGCTGCGCTCGAGGACCGCGCGCTGATGAAGATACCGGGCTTCCAGTCGCGCTCGGCTCTGCCGCGGCCGATCGTCATCATGATGTTGCCGATGACGATGCCGTTGCCGTTGCCGATGCTGATGTCGATGACGATGGCGATGGGAATGTGGACGTGGATGCGATCTGGCTGTGGACGTGGATGACGACAACGAAAATGATAACCACGATATCGGACCCGAGTCCGCAGCCGCGGAAGAGCAGGGCGGGGCGGTGGAGCGGGGGAGCCAGGCACCGTATTTTATAGAAAACGAACGCGCGATATCGTGTTATATCAATAACCGAAAAAGGGTGGATCTCCGAAACAGGGCTCGTGGGACGGGCGAAATTACGATTTTATTCTGGGATTTATAGCCGATTGCGCCGAGCCTGAAACTGAGGCTGAACTGAGGCCGGCGCAGTGCGGCCAACAAAGTACGGCCGGCCAGGTCGCGGCCGCGAGTCCGGCGCTCACGTGGGACCCGCTCCGAGCTCGGTTGTGCTGAGTACGGTGTGCTGTGTGCGAAGATCGTGTTCGAAATAGTTGCGCGCGCGAGCTGCAGACTCAAATTCGCATTCAATATGTTCAACAATTGGCCATTGTCTTGCGCCGCGGCCGCGGCCGGGGCCCGGGCGGCCGTCCAACGGTGAGTTGGACAGACAGGCGTCAGACAGTCGGCCAGAACTGGTTGTGGCCGAAGCATTTAATTTCCCTGCTTCAGCTTTGGCTTAGCCGGGCAGCCTCGTTCGGCGCACTCAAGTCGTGGCCGTTGCCGTCGCCGCGATGGGAAAATCCTCCGCCTCCACCGACTCCTCCGGCGTCGTCTTCGCCCAGAACAGACTCGGCTCGACTCGACTCGACTCGGCCCGGCTCGAAGGACTCGCTTAATGCAGTCATATTATACGCTTGGACAATATCAATTGGGCCTTTACGCGATTGCTATGAATTGGCGGCTGGCTCGTCACGGCGCTGCACCTCGGCGCAGGCCTGACCCTGGTCGAGTGGCCGGAGAAACCGACGGCAGCATCGACGCGGGGAATCCTTGGAGGAGCGACGAACTCTCCCTAGTTCTGGGCGTCACCTGAGACCTCGAGCGGCCGAAGGACTCCATCTGTTTGAGCCCCGTTCCCGTCTGGCCGGCCGGCGAGAGCCCGTTACTTATCAAAACGGCGTAAGCGACCTCTCCGGCTCGGCACAGTACGCGGTGTCGAGTGTCCCGTGGCGGGTGGCGTTCGGCGGGGCGAGGCTGACGCCCGGCCTTCGCTCCTCGACTGACCCGACCAGGACTCGCGCCACCTCAATGCGAATGTGAATGCGATTGCGATTGCGAGTGGCTGAAGGAGACTGGGGCATGGAGGGAGCGCGGCGGAGCGCCTCGGGCACGACTGGCCGGCGAGGGCGGGGGCGGCCGGAGCGACGAGAGCTGAGACACCAACTGGCGGATGCCTAAACATGGGTGGAGGAGTTATGAGTTGTTGTTGTTGTTGCTGTGGGGCGGTCAGTCCATTACTGTTGTTGCTGTGGCCGGGGCTGTGGCTGTGGCCGTTGTTGTTCCTTACGCCAAACGAAGCAATTTATGGCCAGAACCAGACCGCGGCCCGACCCTCCCCACTGGCACCACACGCCAGCCGGCCAGTCTTGCCAGCCTCGGCGATGGGAAACTTTCTGAAGACTTCCACCGCAGGTCGCCGGTGCCGTACCGTCGCTGTTGTTGTGGTTGTGGGGCTGCTGCGGCGTTGTCTCCGCGGCCATTGCATCTAAAATCGGCCCGGCCGGGCCGCGGCGAGCAGGTGGCGAGGGGGAGCCGGCCGCGGGTTATGGAACAAAGATCCCCGGAAGATCGCTCGGATCGCCGGAGCCGGAGCCGGGAACGGGGGCGGTGGCGGGTGATCGAGTGGTCGGCGGCGGGTCTTCGCCCAGTCCGTGGCTCCTCCAGCGGACTCCACGACCACTGCTATTTCGAGCGATTGACTCATTGACACTCTTTCGCCGCGATCGCTTTAATTGCCGCGCGCCAATTGAGTTCGGTGCAGCGCGTCGCGGTCGGCGGTGCGGCCCGGCCCGGCCCGGCTCGGACTGGGACGGGGTGCGGGCGCGGGCGCGACGGGGTTCCCGGTTCTGCGAAGCAATTTCACGCTTTAAACTGCGCGCCCGAGCATGGCGTGAGCGCGTGCGCCGAAGAGCGGCCCAGCGAGCTCCAGTGGAAACGCGACGGCCGCCGTCGAGATTCGCACACATTTTCATTTTCAGGAACTTCAATTAATGAACGGCGGCCGGGATGCGGCATCGGAACCAGGTTAACTGTCTTCAGACGGCGGCACATGTGCGTGATCGGCGGCGCAGACGCCGTTGGGACCGCGGTGGCCCCTGGGCAGCCGACCGGCACCGGACCGCACCAGATCGGGTGGAGTCCGCGCCGCAGGGAAATCTCGGCGACGGCCGCGCCCTCCGCCGGGCGACCGCGGGCCGCCCTCGCCACCATCGATGTCGGCCCGGGACAATAAACTCCCGGCCAGTGCCCGCCAGTCCGAGCCCTGGCCAGGGACCGGCCGTCTCTGGGCAGATGCGGCGCAGGGTTTGTGGCGGTTCTGCAGTGTTTGCGGTGGGTTTATTAAAGCTCTTAAGTGCAACGCCAAGTAATTAACACAGAAACCCAAGCGGGCCGCCGAGCGGGCGTAATTGCGCTGAACGCGAGCGCGAGCGCGCGGCCGCTGAAAATTAGCGGCGGAAAATCGAGGAAACCGAGTGCGGAACATGGGGCGTCGGGCCCAGCGCATGTCTGTAGGTAGGCTTGATATATGGCCGGGGGCCAGGGACGCCGTAAAGGCAGCGTCTCGCTAATAAAGTGCAGCTCAAATGAGTTTAGAATAGATTAGAGCGCATCAAGCAGACATGGCAGGCGGCGAGGGCCCGGCCGAGAGGAGCGGCGGGCGCCGACGGTTTAGCAGTACTTCGGCTCCCCAGTTTAATGACTGCCGCGAACACATGTCGGGGCCGAGCCGAGCCGAGTCGAGTCGCTGGAGGAGAATCGGTGGAAGACGACGACATGGACGCCGTGAACGAGCATGAACCTGTCGCGGGAACCCTTCCGGTTCTCCCCCCGCCCCACGCATGGGCAGCGGCGATGGCGACGGCGACGGCGCTGGCGCTGGGCCCGGGTGGGTGTGGGAGCGAGGCATCGTCGGAGGCAGGTAATCGAGACTGACATGTGAATTGCGGGATGATATTGTCAACGTTGTTAAAAAAGCATTAATGGAGAGATGATAAACGAGGCGAACGACGAGGCGACGCGACGCGACGCGACTCCCGTCCCAGCTCGTCGCGGCGACGGATCTGGGTCGGGTCGGTGCAGGCCTGGCCGCCTGGACCAATAAATCAGGGAGTTCCCAGCGCTCCCGGTACCGTTGAGAATCTAAAACCAACTCGCGAGCCTCCGCTCTAATGAAATGCCGACCGCGCGCGGCTGCCCCGGGCTCCGACTCCGGCTCCGACACCGAGTTAGTTACGCTCATGAAATAAAGAGCCCAACTAAAGCGTTAAATCAGGCGGAGCAGGCTCGACGACGGCGAAGACGAAGACGAGGACGCGCTCTCTGGACTGTGGCGAAGCCAGGCACTATCATTATCCAGGTGCCAAGTGAACGAGAGGGAACATGGCCACGGCATGCCCGTGGTTCGTGGGGCGGCCGTGGAGGCAGACGCGAGTGGCCGGGCCGATGACGAGGACGACCACGAGCGCGAGGTCGCGGTCGCGGTGGGAGGGTCGGGGCGGCGGTCTGGAAGATCATTCCGGCGCGATGCTGCCTTTCGTTTAGAATTTTAATCTTCACCACAAGCCAGGTCCCACAGCTCCGGCCACCATCCTCGGGGGGCGACGCGAGCTGGAAGAACAATAACGACAAGCACTAGGCGGCAGGCGGCAGGCGGCTGCGGCAGGCTGCAGATGAAGACGAGTTACTCCTTCACATTCGTATGCCACGCAGACCCGGCCCGGCCAGGCCAGGCCAGGCCAGAGCGAGTCAGGCCAGGTCGGGCCGGGCCGCTGCACAGATCGCGGGCAGCCGCGTGGTTTTGATTTAACTCCGATTTTATGCGATGCTCCGTTGCAGCGAAGATTATCTGCCGGGGCGGGACGAGGGGCGCGGGGCGCGGTGCCGAGGGCTGCGGCAAACCGCCTGGAGGCATGTCGTCAACAGCCCTGCGCCTCGCGGGACGCCAGCCAGCGACTCGCGCTCCGCCGTGGACGTGCCCTGGCGTGCCGAGCCGAGCCGAGCCGAGGCGAGTCGATCCGAGTCGAGCCGGTCGAGGCGCAGGGTCCTGTGTGTCTATCGATCGGCTGTCCCGCGCAGATCGATTAGACAGGCCGGGCCGGGCCGGGCCGGGCCAGGCTGCTCTGCTCCGCTCCAAAGGGCTGGAGCTGCCGCCCCGCCGCGCCGCGCCTCGTCCCGGCTCGCCTTGGAGCGGCGCGAGTGGCTCGAACGGGTCCGTGCTTGGTTGGCTGCCGCTTTCGGCTCGGCTGGGCTCGCTCGGCGCAGTTAGCGTAATTAATTAAACCGTTACATTATATAGCAGCGACCCATACTGTTCTGCGCCAAATGATCACGATTTTTCCTCCTCTCTCGCTCGCTCTCTCCTTCTCTCTCTGGCCGTCTCTCTCGCCGTGCCTTCGTGTGTGTGTTGAGTGGCGGGAGTCGCGGCGACTCGTTTGGAAATCTGTGGCTTCCACAAAAAATCGTGCCAGGCCGTTTTCCTGCTCTTCGTCATCGCCGTCGCCGTCGCCGTCGCCGCGTCGGCCGAAGGAGCCCGAAATTTCTCTCCGGCTGCTCATCGTGGTTATTGTTCTTGTTGCTGGGGATATTTTGCTTCCCCTCGTTGCTGCTGCTGCTGGTGCTGCTGTTGTTGTTGTTGCTGGTTTTAACATCATCGGCCCTAGCATTTTCTAAGTACATCTATTTGTTTTACAATCCAGCTTTAATGATTGCCATGTCTAGTCATTGTCTCTGACGTTTGCTGTTGCTGCCATCGTCGTTGGTGCGCTGTCGTTGCTGTTGCCGTTGTTGTTGCTGTGGTCCCTGTGTCTGTTCCTGTTCCTGTTGCGATTGGCGTTATTGTTTTTGCGCTCCTGACGCT
The DNA here is from genome assembly GCA_947389925.1 of Coelopa pilipes. Taxonomy (NCBI): domain Eukaryota; kingdom Metazoa; phylum Arthropoda; class Insecta; order Diptera; family Coelopidae; genus Coelopa; species Coelopa pilipes. The sequence continues at coordinate 7,003,698 of OX376697.1, forward strand.
CTCGTTGTGCTGTTGTTGTTGCAGAGGGCGCTGTTGTTGGAATTAAAATTCCTTGCTGTCGAGTTGTTGACTCCGCGTCGTGGTTGCTGCTGCTGCTGCTGCCGTTGTTGTTGTTGTTGAGCGCCTTTAATGAATCGCTGCCAGAGCTCGCCGGGTCGGAGGGCGGTTTCGGGAGTCGTCCGGGGTCGCGCTCGGCCCGGCGGCGGCTGCTGCAGGCTCATTATCTGCCCCAGCGCCTGCTGAGAGCGCGGCCCCGGAGGGTTTAATGAGCGCGCCGAGGCCCGAGATGAGCTGAGCCGAGCCGAGGCGAGCCGAGTCGAGCTGGGCTGATCCGAGCTTTCGACCCATGTTTTATTCAGGCGGCTGAAGCGCGCCGTGGCAGCCCGAAGCCGCGCAGCCTCGGCGCCAGATCGCCCGGATCTGCAGATTTGCAGCGCCCTCCGCCAGAGCCAGATCAAAACGGAGGAGCCTGCGAGAGGCGACGCGGAGTCTTCGCAACAGCCGCGCCGCCGCCGCCACAGCTCCGGCAATTAATTGTGACCCATAACTTCGGGAAAGCAGCCGGCAGTCGAGACGCAACACGGGCCCAGAATTGGAGACGGCGACGCGCGCAGGAAACCTCGCGTAAACACGCTTGATTACCATTAGCGTTTGCTGCTGGGCTGTGGTTGCTGTTGTTGCTGACGTGTTGTGATGCTGCTGTCGCAGGTGCCGGGGCTGGTCGGAGTTGTCGGGCCTGGAGCCCGGCTTTAATTGCAGTCTCCGTAACTGTGCGAAAGCGCGGAAAGTTGTCATCGCCCGGCGCGACTCCGTCGCCTCCAACCCGCCGCCGTGTGACAGACAACGTGTCGGCCTCGGTCGCAGCGGCGCCTCCGCAGCGCTCCACATTCGACAGGTGCCGGTCGTCGCCCCGGGATCATCCGCGCGCCCAGCCTGTGCCGTCGACCCTTCGTGGCCTCAGGCGGTTCCCACGTTCCGACCGCTGCGGCCGCTCCTCCCGTCGAGGGAGCCGCGGTCACTTCGCAGCCGTCCCGACCTCGCCTGATCGGGCGACGCGGGCGGCGTCCACGCACCGGCTCGTGTTCGTCTAATGAGTCGACAAGAGAAAGTCGCGGCTGCGGGCGGTTCTTGTCGTTGTTGTTGTCGTTGCTGGCGTGGCTGGCGTGGCTGCGCAGCGATCGATCGATCGATCGGGAACGCGCGATCAGATTCTCGACGACGGCCACGAACTGGTTGCCGGGTCGGGCTCCCACGCCCACCCTCGCCGCGCCATCGACGGCCCCCGATCGGTCGGCGCCGCGCCGGATTCCGCGGCACGCATTCCGCGGTCGGCTCGCGGAGGGTGGGCGGCAGGCGGGGCGGAGGAGAAGCGCCGTAAATCAGCGCGAAAATCCGAAGTCTCGAAAATAAATATTGCAAACGGCGGCAACGCCCACCAAGCGACGACCGCGCTCCGCCTCGCGCGCCGCTCTGCTGGGCGGATTCTGCGTCGCCGAGCGGTCCCGCGGCCGGCCTCGGTGCGAGTTCTAATTAATTGGCCATTTGCAATACGACCAGCGCCGGCGTCGAGGCGCAGAGGTCGAGAGGCCTCGGCGCAGATCCCGATCATCGTCCTGCTCCGGCTCGCGGTTCCTCGGCCGCCTTCCGACCTCTGGCGACCCGAAAGCGGACCCGGACCCGGACCCGGGCCGCTTGCGACAAGTGGCGGCAGCAGCAGCAAAGCAGCGGCAACGGGCAACCGACAGGGCGGAATCGCGAAGCCGTTGTCCTGCCGAGGCGACCGGGCGTCGCCGTCGTCCACCTCGTCGTCGACGTCGGCAGCGACTGCGACTGCAACGGCGACGGCGGCCCATGAGCTCGTCATTAATTTTATCGCTGCGTTTATCAAGACACGAACAAAGGTCTCAAGAGTGCTAATGGTCGATGTTCCTCTTCTTATTGTTGTTGTTGCTCTTCATCTTGCTGCTTTTATTGTTGTTCGTGTGCGTTGTTCTTAGCTTTGTTGCTGTTGCGATTTGCTCTCCTGGCTGTTGCGACGAGTCCAGTCGTCGTCGCCTCGGAGCTGCGGACAAATTTCGGAGATTCAATTTTCCAGCCGTCAGAACGCAGCCGACGCACTTCCCGGTGTCCACCGGCCCTCGGTCCCCGCCACGTCGCGCCCCCCCGCCCGGCGGCCCCTTCGACCGTCGTCCCGTCCCCAGCCAGGTTTCGCACGGCGAGCGACGCGCAGCGCGTTTGCCTCAATTAATCTTCCGGCTCGGACTCGACTCAGTTCGGTTCAGTTCGGTCAGACCTGGTCTCGTCTTCCTAGGCACACACGGCCACGTGTGTGTGTGTGTGTGTGTGTCTGATCCTCGCTCAGCTCGCGCTGGGCCCTCGACCGAGGCAGATCATCTCGTGCACGTGAGGACGTTATGGATCCGACGTCCCCCCGCTCCCCCGCTCCGCACCCCCGAGCTCGGCGCTGTCCGCCTGCGCCTAGACCTGGTCTAGGTCCGGTGGACGACACACACACGCGCACAGCGAGTGTTTTCGCGCGCCGTGCCGTGCGGCCAGTGATGCCTCCATGCCAAACAGATTGCTATCGTGTCTTCATCATCAGCATCGGGCGGCCGCCGCCGCGCCGCAACAACAGCACAGCACGGCCGCAGCGGCGAGAACGGCACAAGAACAAGAACTACGACAACGACAACAACAACAACAACAAGAAGAAGAACAAGCACAAGAAGAAGAAGAAGAAGAAGAACAACAGCGGAGGAACCTCGGCCGGTGCAGCGCTTGGCATGTGGGCCGCCGCCCGCCCGACCCGCTGCGGCGCAGGCCCCGGCTCCGGTCTCGGGTCTCCGTTCACATGGGCCGCGCCGTCTGCGGCCCGCCCGCCCCGGGCTTTGTCCGAGACAAACTGCTGGGTTATTAATTATAATTGTGCGAGCGCCGAGCCCGCCCCCGCCGGTCCTCACCAGCGGCGGCCGGGCGAAGAGGAAGCGATCGCTACACTTACGACAATAATGGGCGCTGATAAGCAGGGCTTATCTTATCGCCGCCGCGATAAAGTCTCCGAGCCCGAGCAGCCCCGACGCGCCGGCTCCCGGCCAGGCGGGGTCGGCGGCTCGCGGCTCCGCGGCGACCTCCTCCGGGTTCGGAGACTCATCGCGCGGCCGTAATTCAAATCCGCGCGCGCCACTCGCCGCCGGAGCCCGAACGTCTCCGACGTCTTCGTGCCGCAGCATGATTTGGCACTCGGGCCCGACCACGCCGCACGGCCGGCCGGCCGGCCTTTGACATTTGATTGGCATTTCGAGCGGAATGGGGAGTGGGGAGCAGGCAGAGGGAGCGGGAGAGGAAGAGGGAGAGAGAGAGAGAGAAAGCGACTCACCTTCACACGTGAACTGTCCGTAGTGCTTGCCCGAGCTCTTGTCGCCGCACACCACGCACTCGATGTTCTGCTTGGAGTCGATCTGCGACCCGCTGTTGCTGCTCTGCGAGTGCGAGCTGTTGGCCTGCGAGCTGGGCGTCGTGCTGCCGCCCCCGCCCCCGCCGCCGCCGCCGCTGCCGCCGAGGCAGCTCGACGAGGACTGGCCCTTGATCATGACGCCCAGCTCCTGGCCGTGGCCCTGCTGCGCCGACGAGTGGTGGCCGCCGGCGGCGCCCGCGACGGAGGCGGAGGCGGACGACAGGCTCGAGAGGTCCTCCTTGATCGTGTGGTGGCCGCCCTGGCCGGGGCCCTGGCCGAGGCTCGTCTGGCCGGCGGCCGTGAGGCCCGAGAGGTCCTGCTTTATGTGCGCCGACTGCTGGCTGGCGACGCTCGAGGGCGTGGTGCCGCCGCCCACCGAGCTGCCGGGCCCCGCCGAGGCGTGCAGGTGGCCGCCGAGGTTCGGGTCGTGCCAGGCGCTCGGCGGCGGCACCCCGAGGGCCATCGAGCGCGGCAGGCCCAGCTCGAAGGCGGAGAGCTCGGCGCCCGACTGGGGGCGCGGGTTGAAGAAGCCGGGAGCGGTGGACGGGGAGGCGCACATCACGCCGCCGCCGTACACGCTCAGGGAGTTGTGGGTGATAATTTTGCCGGTTGGGGGGGACGCGTGGCGGCCCGCTGGGTGCACGGACTGGCTCGGCTGCCGCTGGGGCTCGGCTGGCGGGCCCGCTGGAGCGCGCCTGGGGTCCTCGTGCCTGGGAGATCGGGGTCGGACGCGGTCGAGGGCTCGGTCCACTGTAATCCGTCCGCTTCTTCACCTCGGCACGCACTCGTTGTTGCTTCGTTGTTGCCGCGGACTCAGAAAGTGCTCATTTTCCACGGCGCGATCTCGGGCGAATTCCAGCACTCGGGCGATCCGAAGCTCCTCGGTCGATTCGATTCGATTCGATTCGATTCGAGACGAGACGAGAGGGCACGAAGCGGTTCGACTTATTTTGTTTCCGATCACTCGCGTCGCTCCTCGAAATCACTTGGTTACAATTTATTTTTCCGCTTTCAAAATCAACTCGCGTTGCAAGGATATTTGTTTTATTTAATTTTTTAATTATTTTTTTATTCGCTTGGGAAACTTTATTTTATTGAAATAGAATTTCTCCTTGAATTTCGACGAGACACAGACTTCGCAATCGCACGTTCGGTTCGAGAACTTGGTAAAATTCCTTCCACGGGCCGATCGACTTAAAGAATTTCAACAGAACTTCAACAAAAACTCCTGAGGTTCAAAAATGCGCGTCATGCGGTCGACGAAATCTCAGCTGTTTTCGTAAGGCCTTTTAGAGCCTGACTGGCAAAACATTCGTGCCAAAAGGTACACGACCCGACCCGACTCGACCGACTCGACCTAACGACACATCACACAAATCTCTCATTCCACCACTCAAACCGAGATACACACGTACACGCCGCTCGTCGCTCTCCGCAAGGGAGACGAGAGCGCGCTCCGTCGGCCGCGCCGCTCGCACTCGCACGCCCCATGGCAGGCGGCTGAGCGCCTCACGGACGCGCGTCTCTTTCGCGCACAGGCCGGGGTTGGTCCGAGGTGCCTGCGCCTCTGTGTGCGGGGCAAGACCTTCGACGACTTCGGTTGAGCGCACACACACACACACTCGCAGCCACCCGGTCGGTCGGTCGGGCACATGCACGCTCGGAGATACTCGTCGACACTCGTGATACTCGTGATACTCGTCTCGCCGGCGGACAGAAATAAAACCACTCAAAGCGGCCGAGCAGCGGCAAATGAGAAACTGCTCCGCCGTGCCCTGCCGGCCGAAGGTGGGACGAGTGCGGCATGTGCGACTCTGCCGCCACTGCTCGCTTCTTCTTATTAGGCGGTCGCCACATCTCGCTGGCGCGATCCCTCGGCGACGGCGAACGGACTCCCCTCCAATTAATTCGGCCCGGCCTCGGGGTTCCCACTCCGGAGCGCCGAGGCCGTAATCATTCAATTCGCTGCCCCCAGAGCCCCGAAGCCCTCGACGCCCTTCCGCCAGGCACGTCGGCCCCGGCGATCCAGGGAGCAGCGCGGTTGGCTGGGCGACACCTTTGGGGCCTCCAGCGAGGCGATGTACAGGACCTTTAAAGGACTGCCGAAGGTCGAGCCCGGGACTCGAGTTGGACTCGGCGGTGTCGGCCAGGCGGCTCTAATTGGAACCCGGGCCGGCAGCGCCCTCTGCCCAATCAGTTCACGTGCGAAACGAGCTGCCTGGACCCCAGTCCCGACCTCCAAGAGGGTCTCTGCCCCCCATCCGCCCTGCTACGATCCCCGCAGGTCCTGCCAGGTCGGGTCGTTCATTTTTCATTTTCCACAAGTGTCCAACTCACGTCGAGTCCGAGTCCGGTCGAGTTCGGACGGGTCGGGCGGTGGCGAGGCCAAGAAGTGCCGCCGAACTTTGCTCTGTCCCCACGCCCACTCCCGCGCCCCCGTCATCCTGCCATCACCACTCCGAGTCGCTTCCGGGCCGCTGCTCGGGCTCGGTGGCTGCCCTGCCTGGCCCTGTTTGGGTGGCCCGCGCAGAGCAAACGTACAATTGGATGATGAACGAGAGGTATCATGGACGGGGTTGGCTGGATTTAACTTTCCGGTTCGTACCCCCTGACATTTGGCGCCGAGCTGGTGGCCGGCGTTGTTGTTGCTCTCGCCCGGAGCACGGAGTCACTCGGGTTCCTCCTCGTCCGATTTGCCGCCTTCCACTCGCCCGCCCGACCACTTCGGACTTTGTCGCTCCAATTGGCTTCCATTCGTGAGTGCCGTCAACTCTCACTCACCGACACCGACACCGACACCGACACTGCCTCTCTCTCTCGCTCTCTCTCCCAGCCTGCCGCTCTCCAGCGCCTTTCGTTAAGTTCGCCGACTCTCGACTCACTCGGCGCCCTCACTCGGTGGTGTGTGTGCGCGGCTCGGCGAGAGTGAGTGGGAATCGCGGCCGCGTCGGTGTGTTGGTGCAGCGACTCTCGGCGGCCACGCCCCAGCTGGCGCGTCTCTCGCTCGCACTCGCCTGCGGTCCCTCTCGCTCCCGCACGCTGGCCACGGCGCTGCTGGGGCCTGCGCTTCCATTCGCCGCCGCCAGACGTCGTCTCTGTCGCTCCAGCGCCGCTCGCTCTGAACGTCGACTGCCGGCCCGCTCCCACTCGCCCCTCACGAATTAATTCAGCTACGGCAGTGTTGTTTTGTTGGTGTGGTTCTTGTTGTTGTTGTCATTGTTATTGTTGTCGGAGTGCTGTCGCTTTCGTTATTGTTGTTTCATTGCTATTGAACCTAATCTCGAGGTTCCCGGCACCTCTTGTTAGTTACTCTGCCGCTGCACCCGGCGTTGTTGTAATCGCCGCTGTTGCTGCTCCATCTAGGTGCTGGCCCGCTCTGACTCCGCTCATTCGCAGTTCGCGCAACCAGGCAGCACCTCCACCCTTGGGTTAAACACTGACATCCCCATTTGAGCGCCTTCGCCCGGCCCGACGACTCCGTGCCGAACGGGCGATCGGGACGGCTGGGGCCGCCGGGCGCCTGGGCGTGGGTGGACGCGGACCGAGGCCCTGGAAGCCACTCGTGGCCGACCTAATGGATTCAGGCTCCTACGGAGGGAGGGCGGCAACCCACGGTGGGCCGACTGCGAGCTGCGGCAGGACGCGCTGCCCGGGAAGCGCGACTCGAGCAACGGGGCCCACTGTGCGCTCGTCCTCGCCCCACCGCTGGCAGCGACCATTATTCAAGGGTCGCGCCTGCCCGGTCCCGGCCCGGTCCGGTCGGGCCCGGGTTGCGTGGCTTCTGCGCCAGAGTCGACACTCGGTCTATGTGTGTCGGTGGTTTGGGGGCGGGGGGTGAGGCAGGAGGTGGTGGCCGAGTGCGGCTGACGTTTCCAGTACATAGCGCTGACCGAGGAGGTGGCTCGGGCGCCCTTTGACTGCTGCGGCTGCTGGAGGGAGCCGAGGCGCTGCCCACGAGCCAGGGAGCGTGGAAAAAACCCGGTGGCCGTCGAGAGGGCCGGAGGAGGGCGCGTCCATGGGAGTGGCCGCCTGTGCGCACCGCCCGCCCGCCCCGCGATCTCGGCCGCTCTCGCATTTGATTAACATGTTTCGCCCCCGCCGCCGACACCACGGCATCCCATGATTGAGTGCAGAAGAGCCAGAGTCCAGGGCCAGGCCGCCGGAGTCCAGGGCATGTCAGGCGGTTCAACCGATGGCCGCCTGCAGCCGCCACCGCCCGCCTGGTGACGTGTCGTGGGGGACGAGGCCGAGACAAAGAGCGCGACATGGCTTTAGGGCGGCTCCGGGGCCGGGAGAAATTAATACCGTTGATGGTCTGCGCTCGTGGAGGAATTCGTTTTGTGTCCCGGAGCCGGGTGAGGCCGCTGCTGGTGGTCAGTGGAGGGTCGTGAAGGGGCTCCCTTGAAGCTCTCATGGAAAATCGCGTTTTCGCCTACTTTAAAGTCGCAACTGGTCTGAGGTCGGACGAGACCAGGGGAAGATGGTCGAAATCTGGCTTGAATTCGATTCACTGCGCTCCACAGCCCTCGGTTTCGCTTTCGCTGCAACGGCCAGGCCCCAGAACGTATCCGCATCGAGTTCAGCCGTCGCCTTGGGGAGCCGAGCGTCTGCGTATTCGGCGCAGGGGTCGGAGGTCAGCATAACGATAGGCACCTACTCCGGCCGCACTCACACCACCGCACGCCGGCCAAAGTACATGCGCATACACAAGTAGCTCGCAAATGTATGCACGGCCATGAATATTGAAGACGCCGAGGCCCCGGAGCCGTCGCCTCCCAAGCGCGGCTCGCGCCCGCTCCAGCGCCGCCCGAATTCCGGCTGTCGACGAAGGCGGCGGGTCCCGAATCGAACGCCGCGCACCCGGCCCTGGCTGCTTCGCTGGCCCCTCGGAGGCGCCGCCATGCAAATCGTGACCCGGCCGGTTCTCCTAATTGCGGGCTGTTGCAGGGTCAGGGGCGGCCGCGGGGCACCCGAGACATCCCGGCTGCATCAGAACCAGGGCGAGCTGCCGCCCAGGTACTGCCGGGCGCCTCTGTCCAGCAGCCCGCTCGACCCCGGTCGCCGAATTGACCTTTGGCATGGACGCACGGAGCTCTCGAGATCCCTGGCCGGGCCTCGCTACCTACGCCACGGCCCAGCCGGCCGGCCACTGTCCGGCGATCGACGAAAAGGGGGAAGGAAGTTGTTTGGGTGGAATTTGACAATTTTCTGCTCGATTTTCAATCGCCCTGCCACGGCGCCTTCTTCTACTTCTGCTACCCCTTCCCCCGCTCGCCGTACCTGGCCCGACGTCGGCAGTTCCTCGGCTGTTTGCGTGTTTTTGCATACGATTCCGACGTCTCGAATCCTCCCTTCCTCCGCCGCTCGGCCAGCGTGAGAAACTGGCGAGATGAACTCGGGCCCGTCCTCGGCGCGTCCTGCGACGGGCAGCGGTCAGCGGGCCCCGGTGTCCTAGTGTCCGAGTGTCCGAGCGCCCGACGCGCTTTAATCCGATTTTAATGAAGCGCGACGCTTGCGGTCGTCATGCGCTTCCTCCACTAGAGCTCTTTCTGCTCGTTCTTCGGCCGTTTCTCCAGAGATTCACGTTGTGTTTTGCGCCGTTTTCGGTCCGAAAAGATCCCCGACATTCCGGCGGCCGCTACCTTTCCAACGGGAGAGTGTCGGCCCGCACTCGGATTGAAACCCACGACGTTGACCCGAGCGGGAGGCAAATCGAACGACTGCGCCTGGAGGGACAATAGGAGGAAATGCTTTGGAGCCCTCTGAGTGAACCCTGGCTACACCGGAGCAAAGCTGGCTCGGAGCAAAGCGACCAGTGGCCAATTCCCGCTCCCGAAGACAGGAGCGGCCAAGGCGACGTGGGCTGGGGAAGGGCGGGGAGAGCCACAGATTAAGAGTAGACGAAGCGGCGGCGAAGGCGAAGGCGGCGGGCGATAATTATGACGGCAGTACGTGATGATGGCTGGAAATTGGCCGCGACAGGGACGACGCGTTAATCACGAGGCGGCTCCCCGCGCGACGTGACACCGCCAGCCGTGGATCCGCTCCGTCCTCGTCCACATCCACATCTGCCGCGCGCAGCCCGCGGAGGTGGGGCGATGGCTGTCAGCCCGTGGGCCCGGCCCGGGCGTATCTATGGCGGCGTGGACGGGCGGCCGGGCGGCCTGGGGATTCGGGAAACCGAAGTGGCTCATGTCAGATTATGGCGTAATTAGTGCAGGGATCGGCGGGAGCCGGGCGCTGTTTGTTTATGCATCCATCGGCGTGTTTATTTTTAAAACAGAGCCGGCGAAAGGTCAGTGCTGAGTGGTTTCGAGGTCAGCGCTTGGCCCATTTCCGACGTGCCGTAAGTTCCTGCCGCGGCGCCGAGGCACGTACACCGGCGAGGGGCCGGTGGGGCGGGGTCCGGAGTCGTCGCTCCGAGGCAGTCATATTCCATCTGCCTTCTGGCCCGCCAGCGGCCGTCGCTGGCCTCGCCTGTCTCGCGTGTCTCGCGTGTCTCGCTCGGAGCGCTCGCGAGGACCCCCGATCGGCTAAAAATAGACGTAATTAACCGGCTCGCTCGGCCCGGGTCAGCGAGGTCCCGAGCGCTGCCTGATTGACGGGCCCGTCGCGTCCGCTGCCTGTCGATGTTTCGACTCGTCTCCGCACAGCGCCACACAGCGCCTCGCTCCACCCACCCGCATGGTCCCGGAGCGGTCAGGACGAGACCCGGGCTCTGGATCTCCTGCCGCCTTCGTCAGTTCCCCCTCTGCCGATTCCGTGCTCGCTCCTAGACGGGCGAAAAGGTTCCCATGAGCACCCATGGGCCCTCGGCTGGCTCGTCCCGAGGAAGCCCCAAGCACTATCATATTTCACCGGACCGAGCCCACGATGCGAGCCCCAAGTAGCGCGAGATTCCAGAAATCACTCACTCTCAATCAAAGCTCAATAAATTAACATCAACTCGTGTGGAGTGCGGAGTGTGTGTAAATCGAGCCCTCCCCCGATCGGGCCCGGGGGACGCGAGCGCTCCGAGCTATTTGTTCTGGATGCCATTTGCCATGGGAAAATCAATACGCAAAAGCTCGGCCGACCCAACACCGACCACGGCGAGCCCAGCCGCGTCCAGCAGCACAGAACCGGACGCCGGCACGACCGAAGAGGGGGACGGGTTGGGGGGAGGCAGGGCCGGTCCGCGATATCCATCAATTGAACATGTTCGGGCGCTAACGGCGGGAGGAACCGGCGAAGCCGTGGCGAGCGAAACGAAAAATACACAATTAGACGGACGGACGGACGGACGGACCGCGGCCACTGGAAGCCTCGCCGTTGACTCGGCCCCCGCACACCTGCTCCCCGCGCAGTGCCGGCGTCGTCGGCGGCTGCGCCAATGCATGCGTATCTAGATTCGGCCAGGCCGGGGAGCGGACCAGGTCGAGTGGGCTGCGGCGAGAGATCGCGAGCCCGAGAGCCGTCCGAGCTCCGTGAGATGAACTCACGCCAACGCCAACACAGCACCGCCTCCCCCACCCTCCCGCCTCTCGCGCGGGGCTCGACTCGGTGAACCTTTTTAACCGTTGCTTGGCCGGAGTTGTTAACCATATTAAAGTGTTCGGTGATTAATTACACGCGCCCAAGATTAATTGAATTCAATCAAACCTGAAGGTAACTAATGGCAGAGCGTTCGTGCGCCCCCTCCCCCTCCTCCGCTTTGGTGCATTCTTGTTCTCGTCGCCGCCGCCCCGTGGCTCGCATTGTTGTTGTCACTGTGTCCGCCGGCCGAATCGCTCGGTTCAATGATGGAACCGGAGAGCGTCGTTGATGGATGTACGATGGGCGAGGAGGCTGTGGAGGGGTGCGGGGAGGGCGGCGGTGGTCAGCCCAAGGACAGCGGCCGGAGCGCGCGACACCGACCTGGAGGCAGCCGAGCCCATGCCAGGCCAGTGACAGAACGTTTATTGATTTAAATATCGCTCCTTGTGGGCGAGCAGGGACCCGATCGCCCCACCCGCCCAGGAACTGCGGCTTGCGAATTAAGCCCAGGAGATGGACGGGACGACGGCCAAATCCAGTCCGTATCGCTTTCACTCACTCGTTGCTCGGGCTGGCCGCGTTGACAAGGACGATGTGCACGGCCCGTTGCTCCTTCCCGCCCCTCCCCCTCCCTCGTTGGCGGCTCGGTTAATTATAATTACGCAGCTTTGGTCGAACCCGACGTCGGGAAGTCAGGTCGTGTTGTGACGTGCGAAGGAGGGTTGACGGCCGCAGGGCCGGGCCCTCGAACCTGCCACGCGGACGGAGGGCGGGCGAGGGGTTGGCGCGGCACAAACAAACCACCCTCGGCTGGCTGGCGGCCCGCTCATGTGGTCGGACGCGGCTGCGGCGAGTTTGATTGAGCATATCCTGCGGGATTGCCCGGTGGTGGTTGGGCCCAGGACGACGCAGGACGACCTGCCGGATATCGACGCAGTCGACGGCGCGGCCGGAGGGCGGCGGGAGTGCGCGATAGCGATCGGGGGCAGAGTCAATGGAATTAATATGCGTGTATCGGCGAACGCGGGCGCCGGGCTGCTCGAGGGCGAAATCAAAGCGAATTCTGGGGGATTTTATGTTTATTAGAGGGATTAGCAGGTCGTTAAGTGGACTAATGAAATCTAATTGCCAGGCCGGGCCGGGCCGAGACGGGACAGAGGCGACAGACGGAGACAGACAGACAGGCCGTGTCCGTCCAGGCGCCCGCCCGGCCATCGACAGCCCGGACAGATGATGTCTGTGTTCGAGGCGCGATCGCGGCTGGCGCTGCTCGGACCCGCGCCCGCGCCCGCGCCCGCTTCGTCGCGCCTGATTGAGTGCCGTTGACGAGGCTGCCGCGGGGAGCCGGGCGATGCGGCGAAGGGCAGCGTGCAAAAGATGTGGAAACAACGACCGTCAACAGCAACGGCATCGCGACGGCAACGGCATCGCGACGGCGACGGCGACCACGACATGGCGAATCCGAAACAGCTTCGCGCGAAATGACACGAAGTACGGCGACTCGAATCCAGACAGACAGACGGACCGATCGACCGACCGACGGACGGACGGACGGACGGACGGACGGTCGGGGCAGAACGGCCGCGGCTACAGCATGTTCGCTGCGCAAGATTTATCCGCAATCGCACTTGGTCGGCGCGGAGGGGCGGCGACGACGAAAAAATCCGTCCGTTCACTTAACAGCTATGTCAGGAATCTGTCCGCAGCCGAGCAAACACTCGGCGTCTTCCTCGGCGCGCTGCTGCTGGTGCTGCTGCTGTCGCTGCCGCCGGATCGCTGTTTGGAAAGTATTCGAAATTAGACAAGCGCGTGATTTACGGAACCCTTAAGTCGCATTAAGTCGCGCACTGTGGGGAAAGTAACGGCGCATTTCGGGCGCGAAACATGTGTCGCTGCATCCGCCCCGTCCCGGCCCGGCCCGCTCCGCCCGCGGTTCCGCAACGCCCGACGCTCGGCTGACGGACGGGCGCGATCAGTCGCCAAGATCCGTGTGTGAACGCGCCACTGATTTATGGCTCCATCGATCGCCGCAGTGCATTCATCTCGATCTCGATCGCGATCGCGATCCCGATCCCGATCTGCGAGGCTCCTTTGTTGCCCATGGTGGGCCCGGCGCGATATCGATTTCGGTCTGTCCACATCAAACGGAAGACGAGTCGCAGTCCCTCGAGCCTGCTTGGTCGAGACCATCAACTGTCAGTCGACTCCTTGACCTGGATTGTCGCAGACGCAGCGTGGGCGGGAGCCGGAACCGGAGCGACCGCGAGGAGTGAAAGGCAGCGTGTTTGAACCGTCGATTGTTTGCATCCATTACGCTGAAATCGGCGGCCGGAGCACCCGCCACCCGCCACCCACCGCTAATTGGCCGAACGAACCGCCGGATTGGCGTCATTAAAACGCCATATTGATCCAATTAACGTCCGTCCATCAGCCATCGGGCGGCCTGTCACCGGGGATGACATTTCAAATTAGTGCACTCCATTTTGTAGCATTAAACAAGTTAACACAGGAGTTCACCACGCACGCGCCTCGCCGGCCCGCGCACTGCGGCCCGCGTCCAACAGTGGCGACCGGCGCTGGAGCCTCGTTGGCCTCACTAGCCGGTGACCGGTGAGTGGTTGCGCATTGTTCGTTGGGTCTGCCCCGGGTCGGAAGGCGGAATGGGGAATGGGGGCTCGCGTGACTCGCGACGTGACATTCAATGGCCTATCGGCGAATCAGCCCATTACAGGTGCCGAGCCGGGGCCGGGGCGCAATTTACAACTCGACACGTTCGCCACGGCCGTTGACACGCCGGCTGAGCGCGATCCCCGTTATTGAGAATTAATTACAGCGGCCGGGCCAGGACCTGGTGCCGCGCGGCTCCTGCGCGCCTAAGTGCGTTTCCGTGTCGCGGGCGGCCTCGGCAGCGGGGGGTGCGCCAAGTGGAGCAACTTTAAAATCAATTTCGCCCTCGGGCCGCGTAGGCGCGCTCGCCCTCTGAAATTCACTTATGACGCCTCGTCAGCGGCCTCCGACCGGCGTGATTGGGACAATAGAGAGCCGTCCGGCCGTGCGATGGTTGGACGCGTCTCCGCAGACGGGTTCAAAGCGTTTAACATCGACGGCCGGGCACAGAAGACAAAGACCAGAGGAAGAAAAACACAATAACGCCCGAAAGCCACCACGAGGCGGACGGACGGACAGACGGACGGACGGACGGACGGACGGACGGACGGAGTCGTGCGCGTTGAAAAATGATATCAAATGCCACGAGAGCCGAAGAACGGCGGACGACGAGCGACGAGCGACACGGCCAATTCAGTTAGGGCCGCATAATGAGGCTCTTTTATTCCCGGCCTCAATCATCCCAATCACGCGGCAATGAACTGGGTCGCCTGACGGACTGGCGGACTGGCGACTGGCCGAGTGCGCAGAACAGTGGGTGCCGACTGGGCTCCGGCTGCAGTGCTCGCGCTTTAATTGAGCCGTTTGAGGCGCGTTAACAGAATCGCCAGCGAACAATGGGCGCCGAGGCGCGCGGCCGCGGGAAACCGAATTCCCTCGGGCGCGAAACGGCCGCAGCCCCTCCGCCGCCGCCCCACTTCCCTTGCTTGAGTCGAACTCTGGGCCCTGGCTCTGGCTCTGTCTCTGTCTCTGAGCAGCCGATGATGAATGACCTCATCTGTAGGTGTCGGAGTCCGTGTATTGATCGTGTTTTTAATGAAGTTGTACCTGCGAGTTAATCGTTTTCTGGCCTTCGCCTGCGCCGCCACACTCTGGCCTGGCCGGGGACGGCGCGAAGGGTTCCGCCTGTGATATCTGAGCCCGGCCTCGGGAGTGCGGATTTGCATCTTGGAAGCCCACTTTCATCCGGAGACATCACGAACTTTCGCGCCGAGTTGTCGGTTGTCGGGGGGCTCCGGATTCCTGCCGAACACCCGCCCCGCCCCGGCCCGACCAGCCGACCGGCGATCACGGCGCGCTGGCAGCTCACTGATCGTTAGCTGTCAGCGGTCCGCCAGCCGTTCGTAATTCCTGTGATTAATGACGCCGTCTTGTGAATGCGCTCGTTCGGCCGGGCCAGACGGAAGTGGAGCGGCGGCGGGGCTGGAACGACTTCATTAGCTGTGTGAATTCCAGTGGGTGCCGGCGGAGGCCACAGTGGTCAGCCAGTCGATCCTTCGCCGAGGCAGGACGCGTCCACACCTCGCTGGACTTAGGGCTTCCTCGCACCTGACCCCAAGCTACGTGCCAGGGAGCTTCCGATTAGTTTCGGATTCCAAAATCAATAGAGTATTTCTGGTGGTATCTGCGGGCTTCTCGAACTGCGTGGCCGCGGACGCAGCGTCGCCAGCGATGGCCGGGAAGCCGGGGGCACCAGCGACGGCCCAGCGCAGCCGCATGGGTTCGACGGCTCGACAAGACGTCGACAAGGCTGATCCTCTGACCTTTACGCCCGAGCGAGCATTCGCAAGGCAAGGCCGGACCGCCGCGCCCTGGGATTCGGTTCGATCCAAGGGTGGGTCGCCGGCGAAGGCGCAATCAAAGCAGTGGCCCGACTGACCGTTAATTTCGAGACTTTGAATTTCGATATTTAAATGCGAGCCGAGGAATTCGGGCGATTCAAGGAAATTCCAGGGAAAATTTATGAGTCGCCGAACAAAGGGCAGATCGAAAGGGAAACTTTGCATACTGCGAACCGGGGCCGGGTTCCATTTTCGGCACGCCGGCCAGAGGAACTGCTGAGGCGAAAGGATATGCGTCCTTTGTGCGGATTTAATTAGAGTCGCTGCGAAAAGGAAACTGTCTCGGCGGGGATGAGGGAAAAATCAGAGCAAGAGCCCCCTCCTCCTGCCTGGTTGGCTAATAAATTCTCGCACATGTCCTGTCGCTGTCCGAGCAGGCCGGAAGGCGGGAAGGCGGAAGATGACGGAGCCACGACATGGCGACCGGAGCCCTTGCGAAATCCCCAATTCCCCTCAATGGCCATTCCTTCGAATGGCGGATCACTCGCCCCAAAGCTCGGTGATTGTTCGTAAATGCCGAGATCTCCCGCCGCCATAAATAAGGCTCAAGCTCGCCGGAGCATCTTCGTCCAGTGGCCGCCACACCTGCCACCACCCGCCACGAGAACCGCCTCGATCAGGCCCAAATCCCCGAATGCCGACGTCGTCATTATCACGCTCGCGAGAGGCTCCCATTAAATTTTATGTCAAACGAGACCAGCCGACAGATGGACGGCACTGGCGGAGGGCGGAGGAGCGAGAAGCGAGTGGCAGGCGGGCTCCCGGATGGACGGACGGACCGACGTGAATAACTGCATTTTATCTTAATGCGCCAATAAATTTCAGGAATCGCTTCCCAAACGAATTTATTAATACTCGAGACGAGACGGCGGAGGGCGGACGAGCGACACGAGTCGAGGGAACCCAGTTGGGGAGCAGCGAACGCGCCTCTAAGTACCCGAGTGCGCTGACAACTGATGGAATAATGGGGGCGAGTCGTCGAGGACCCGCCACCGCCGGCGGCTGAAGTGTCTCCGACGGAGGGTCGGGTGCGCGCGACGCTCCATCTGCTCGCTTTATGAGCGATGACGATGACGATGACGATGGCGATGCCGATGATCGCGGCTCGGCCTCGTATCCAGCACGAGGCCGCATCAAGCAAGTCACTAAACATCGCGTCAACACTGTCGAGCGCCGTTTAAATCGAGCAATCCAGTTGACAGCGACGGGAACCCTTTGGAGGGTCCTCGAGGCCTCTTCAATCCGTTGACAATTGGGATTTCATTGTCGGCGCGCGTCCCCCACTCGACTCTGGAAGGGGTCGGGGCTCTCGTGCTAGCGATCGTGCCAGCGATTGCCCTAAGTGGCTCTTGATCGACCATGGAAGCACACGAGCGACCGGCACCTGAGGCCCGCGCTTGGAGCGATTGCTCCGTATCGATTTTATAGCCGTTTGCAATTAAACGGAGTGCGCCAGACGTTCTACGGGCGGCGGCGCGCGGCCGACAGCTGAGACTCCGCTCTCGAGCCGAGGCGGATTCGGCTTCTCATCTCGAGAGCGTCCTCCAAGGCCCAGCGGCTGCACGATCGGAGCGGGCAGACTGCGAACCGGGACCGGAGGTCACTGCAATCTAATTAAGGTCGTGTCCGGGGATTTCACACCTCCGTGAGCAACTGGGCGCGTCACGCCTGTTGTGACAGCCAAAAAGTGCTCGGACGTCGTAAAAAACACACTCGAAACGAGTGTACACAAATATGTTTTGCATGCGACAATCGATCGATCGATAACACAAGCCATCGCCGTCCATCCCTCGGTCCGAGGACTCGCCCAGTGTCCAGCTGTGTGGGGCTCGCTCGAGCGCTACCTGAAGACGTTCGTCCTAAGCAAACTGGCTTCCCTCCCAGGGCCGAGACAAAGGCGGATCTGGAAAATATCTGGGTCGCATAAGAGGGAGAATGTGCGAAAATCTGCCCATGATCCTAATGGAATTCCGGACATTGACGGGGACGCAAACTTCGAGTCTTCCCCGCCCTCCCATGCAGCGCCAACAAAGGACGCGTCGCCCGTCGCCCGTCGTCCGTTGCTTGCTCTGCGTTTCGGGATGTCGGGATGTAAATTTGGCTCCTTTGTCTTGCCCGACAATGGCAACAACGACTGCAGGCAGTCAACGGCCACGTCGAAGGTGATATAAATATTCTTGATTGGACGCGGTAAGCGGATTTTTCCTCGTTGCGATTTGAATAAATGTTGATTTTGCGAGGACGAACCGATGGCCGGACGGACGGACGTGTGAGACTCGGTTTGTGTTTGCAGTCGTGCAGTCGGATCGAATTCGGCAAAGTCTCCCTCGAATTCAAGAAGACGATGGGTGGCGAACTGATCTGATTGTGTCGAGATCGTGGAAGGACTTTGTTTGTTTCCGTTGGAGGGAATATTCAAAATTCAAAACGGAAACAACGAACTGTGTTTGCGACATTCTGGGCGGCTGCTGGGCGTTGGAAGAGGAACTTAGTATGTCTAAACATACTTGCTGCCCTTGAGCTATGTCACATTTCCTTCGTCGGTCCACGAAGCTTGCCTCCGAGGAGTCGAGAGCGGAGGTGGAACGTGATCTGGGACTCAGCTGGTCGCAAATCCGATTAGCTTCAATATCTTCGACTTCGCCTGTCCTGCCCGAGCCGATCAGTGGAAGCAACCAGGAAGCGAAGGATCCGCCGACGAGGCCGATCCATCAGCGGAAAGAATCGACGCGTCAAAAATGTTGACAGTTCAATTTCTTGCAAAAATCACAAAAGCAATTGTGGGATGCGGACAAAGCCGAGCGAGCGACTGTCGAGCGGCCTACGCCCGACAGGACGTCGTGCCGAGGCTCGCGCGCCGACACCACGTGGCTCCGGCTGTCATAGGTGCGGCCCGACTCGGCGCAGGACGTCAAAAGATAACCGAGCGCCCGTCAGAGATGTCAGGCTCGCGTCAGGAGCGCCGAGAACATGTGGAAAAAGAAAATTAAATTGAAAACTCATTTTAAACCACTCCAACAACAACAACAACAACCAGAACGACGTGGCACCAGGTTGCTCTTTTTGCCAGTGCGAGGACGCCCGAGAGTCCTTTGATGACTTTCTACACATGCAGCTCGATTACATCAGCGCGCTTCCCGAACATCCGCCCTCACGCTCACTCTCGAGCACGAGCGCACACGTACACACACAGACGGACGCGGACGTTCGAGCGCACAAAGGACATTTCCGTTTGGAGCGGCTGACATTTGCGAAAAGGCGGAGGGCGGCCTGGAGCGGGGAGGGCACGAGGAGTCCTTTCAACTTTTCAAAGCAATGTCAACAAAATTAAAAACTCAGGATGCCGAAAATATTGAGAACCATGTGTGGGTATCTGAGGAGAAGTGAGCGAGAGGAAATCGTCCTGAATCCCGGCTCGGCCCACGCGTCCTCGGGCGCCGCATCCCATGGGTTGAGTCGCCTTTTCAGGATATTCGATTTCCCGGGCCACGGGGCGAGATCTCCACGAGTGAGTCCCCAGTAGTAGGCGAGCCCGAGATCTGACGGCACCACGAGGACCGCGGTTGAAGGACGACCAGGACGTGGACAGCTGCGCGTAGTCGCCACCGCAGACAGGCGCGGTCGATGGCTTCCACAACCGCAGAGTCACGCCGTGAAGCTGACTTTACTCAAGTCACCTGCCCACAGGTCGGGCCGGCCGCCGGACACTTCGCGACACCGCGGCTGAAAGAGTTCCTTATCGAGTCGGTCAAAAGCTACAAATTACAAATCATATTTCCTGCCTCCACAACAACAACGGCGACTTCCGCCGGCCCGGACTGCCAACAACGAACGACACGGCCGCAGCCCGCAGCCGGCGACGAGACAAAGCGCAGCGGAATCCCACACAGTCATGGTTCTCACAGTCGCGATCCGCGTTCGAGTCCGTGTTGCATGTTCCGGCGACAATTTTCCGCCGTCTGTCTCCCGGTTGTCCGTCCTCCGTCTCTCTGTCCGTCTGTCCGTCTGTCACTCGAACCGTCCCGCGACGAAAGCCGCCGCTTGTCACAACAAATCTCGCGCCACGGCCAGCCGACAGCGGCCACTGCGTCACGGCGCGCACCCTCCCTCGCCGCAATGGCCCGACTCGCGGAGAGTCCTTGCATGGGAATTCTCGCCTCGTTCGCGACCGTTCCTTCTGGATACGCGCCGCGAATCCCTGCTTCCGTCGCCCGGTTCATTGAGGCGCGACTCGGTCCTGGAGGGCCCGTGTCCTTCGCGGGCGTAGGTGGCGTGGCCTGCGGGGGTTGTCGTCGGCGGTGGCGATTTCCACGCCGAGGGTTGGAAACCAATTAATTTCCGCCGGGAAAATACCAATTTGGGCACTTAAATGGCGGAAATAGCGCAGGGCTCTGGCCGCATACAATCCTCGCCGGATCGACCGGATCGTTGGGAACATTCCAGAGCACCGCGGGCCACACCGCGGCCGAGGGTGGGCGATGCTCACGGGCTCATGATGTTCAGGTCCGCACTCGTGAATCACTGCAGTCGTCGGACTAACTAAACAAGGGCCCCGTGTCCCGGAAGTGCTCCGCAGTGCGTCGTCGGCGACCCCGGCTCCCCAACAAGGCGGCCCATTCATGCGGCGAGGCGCGATCAGCCGCGATAAGACGCGCCGGAAGAGGCCCGGCCAGGTACGGCACCCGACCTGGCGACGGAGATGCGCCGAGCGATGGTCGCCTGGAGGGACCCCCAGGGCGAAAGGGCGTCGGCAGGGAACAACGCACAGTGGGTTCGTGCGGAGATCTAAGACGGGGGCCGAGATGACCCTGCGCAGTGACTGGAAGTGGAAGTGGAAGCGGTTGTGAAGACGTCAACCGCGGCGGTCACCGCTGGTCGTTAAATCTGGGCCACCGGCCGTAAAACCTCGGTACCGGTGCGTCGGTCGGTCGGATCTTTGGCGGCTCGTGTAGGAAATGGAGTCGTTTCCGCACCGCGCCCGGCCCTCCAGTTTGAGGTCGGATTTTATGGCTCTTTCTGGAAGCACGCGATCGGGCGGTGGCCGCCGCTGGGTTCGCGAAGTCACGGGAGAAAGGTCCAGAAGTTAAGGAATAATTTAATTGCGTTTAGCAATAAAGCCGGCAATTAGTCGGCGCATAATTTTCACCAAGTCAACAGCATTGACACCCGAGCTGCTGATTGCGACACCAACATCCATAAAGAGCCGTCGGAAGCTGCGCCCCATCGTCGCCGACGACCTGCGACCCGCGCCGTAAATATCTCTCGAAACGCGCTCGCTCGTCTTCCTTCGAGAGCCGCGCGTGTTGCCAAAACAATTAAATTGTTTTATTTTTATGGCGACCAGAAGCAAAGATCACTGGCGCAGCGAGCCCATTAGCGCGCTCCGATCCACACCCCATCCACATCTGCATCCCCACCCCATCCCCATTGTGAGCAGCCCGCGCCCACTCCATCGGGCGCCACGATTTATAGAGCGCGGAGGCCCAGCTTTGAACACGATCTCGCGATAAATTCCCGCCCTCCCGCACATTTGACAGGAAATCAGGGCCGGCGACGCCGATCGCCCCGCGATATCAAAGGGACGATCGATCGAGGCACCGAATCGGCGGCATGGTGGGCGGCGGCGACTGACGGGCCTGACTCCATGGCATTGCGCGCCACCCCCCTCCATGCGCTCTGCCGATCTCTTGGAAAAGTGGCGTTTGCGACTCGGAGCTGTGCGCAGTCCGTGCAGTTCTTCCTCTGGATTCTCGTCCAAAGGCCTCCCGTTCACACGGCTCGACGAGAAGATGTTCCTGGAGATCGCGACCATCTCGAAGGGCTCTCGGGAGATTAATGGCGCCGCAGCAACAACAGAGACCTGGGACCCGCGACCACAACACGTTAATTAAGTCCTTCGGCGGCTTTGGGCTGAAATTTCACCTTTTGACACCGGAGCCCAGCAGTTCCTTCGTCCTCGGCGAGGCGGCGACTCCACTGGCGGAGCGACAATTTGACAATCCTATTAATAACCGAACTCGAGGATGCTCGTCGGCGGGAAGGAAGACCGATATCCGGTTACCCCGCCGGATCCTCGCGCGGATAAAGCGCGCAATAATAATGATGCTGACACGCATGCGAAGGACCTTCCGCCTGCGGGGTGGTGGTTGTGCCCCTTGTTGTTGCTGTTGTTGTATACATAATTACCTCATCAACGTGACTGATGACGCAAATGAATCTCTGTCGTCCGCCGGCGGGTCAGGCGAGGAAATAGCTGTGGTTGTTTGTGCTCGGTTCTTGAATAAATTAATAATTTCTGCTTGAGGAAAACCTCGTCCTTCTTGCCGGCGCTGAACCCTTTCACCCAGCCGTCGCTGACGGCCCCGGGTCAGATTTCGATTTCGGAGCCGATGGATATCGAGCGGCATCGCGCAGTCCTTGTTCCGGCGAAATCAATATCCTTGCGACGCACAACGGCCACTAATTGAGGGGAGACACTTGATTGATTCGCGCTTTGTTGCCGGTTGGCAGTTGTTGTCTGCGATACCGCGAGCAACAACAGCAAACACCGCGGCCCAACAAGGCAAGCTTCCGCAGGCTTCCCCAAACAAAGGGCATCGGGTGTCCGCGCCCGCGGTGGGGCGTCCACCAATGGCATGGCTAATGAGGTCCTGCGAGCGCAGGCACTCGGATTAGATTAGCCCATGGACGGGCCGGCGCGACCAGGTTCGAGTCCGGGCAGTTCCTCCACCGGCGTTCTCGAAGTGGACCCTGGTCGAACTCGAGTTATGCAAAGCAGAGCAGAGCAGATCCCGGCGAGTGTCCCGGCAGTGGTCAGCGGCCCGAGGGGATGAAGACCGAGGTGGCGAATGGTCAGTTGTCGTCCGGCTCGTCAGTTGTCTTCAAGAAAGCGGACAGTTGGGTAAGAAATCCTTTTGCCTGCGCCGGTCATCGTCGCATTGGTCAGTCACGCACGTAATTCCATGTGATGTCCCGAACTCGTCGCGGCCGGACACTCGGAGTTCATAGGTCACCACCGTACATTTGCTCGTTTCTTCTCACAACTCTCGATCCGCACAGCGAACAGCGAACAGCGGGATTCCGGAGAAGGATTTTGATTTGAATTTTAATGATTTTTGTATTCAAATTACACTCGCGCGCCCATCCAGCGCCTGTCCATCTTCCGTCCTTCGAAGGGAGTGTCCAGCGCCCGGCCATGGGTCAGCTGGCCATCCGCGCGGAGAGCGATGGCATTAATCACCACTGCCGCAGGAAGCTTTTGCGGCAGCTTGCAGGCCGGCGCCATTTTGTGGGCTCCTCAGAACCAGTAGGATCGGGCCTCAGAATACACAAGTCGGAGTCGCTCCACTCCATGTCTTGGTCTTCGCTGCTTTGCTTCTTTACGAATTGTGGTGGATTCATAGGAAAAGAAAGAAAAAACAGCCATTAGAGTTCCGAAATATTTCAGTTCTCTGCTTGCCATTGCTGGACCTTAGAGAGCGGGACCATTGCGCACCGGGAGGATGCCAGAGATGAGCCATCCTTGGCACGCGTTGCCCGCCCAGCCTCGTCCGAAAGTGCACCGAAATCATCAAATCGGCTGCACTCCTGTAAATCTTCGCGTGTGGAGTGCAAAAGTCAAGCCCCTCGGGAAACAGCATCCTGTTTCGGGATACGACTGACGACTGACGAGTGACAGACACAAAGGACACAATGAAACGAGATCACCGAGATCAACCCTTCGGGCAAACATTTTGATCTCGGACGACGATCACGGCCGACAACAACGGGAGCACAACAAGACCTCAATAACTCCGCAAGCCCACGAGCGAGTGCCCTAATTTACGAGCATCCCTAAAAAACAGACGCGATAAGATCCCAGTCGAGGCACAAGATCGCCCCGGCCCCGGCTCCGGCCGCAGCAACAGGCGGCAATGGGTTAACTAGGTGAGGATGAGGATGAGGCGAGGCGAGGCCGAGGCTCCGACCCGGGTCGCGCAAGATCATTAGGCCGAGGCAAATGGAGCAGAACGACGGACAGGTAACTGCTTCCGAGCCGAGGACGGAAACAAATAAACAAACAAAGGGACGCTCGCTCGACGCACACCGACCGACCGAGGGCCGAAGGGACCGCGAGCATCCGGCAAGGATCCTCGCCGCGCTGAGAATGGAGAGGAGAGGAGGGAGTGGCTGGAGAGGAATGCAACGCTTGATCGGCTTAAGTGGCGCATTGAAAGGATTATTGTCTCGATTACTCGGGCCCGCAGCACGGAGTTCGTCCCGCCATTGTTCGTCCTTTGCTACTCGTGTAGCGACAATGGCTGGCGTCCCGCTGCGTGTGCGCGTTGTGCGCACTCCGGCGGCCCTCGTGGTGCGCAGTTCGGATCCGTTGTTGCGGTCGTTGTTATTGCCATTGTTGCCACGGCAAGGGTGCGCCTGCCCAGGTCCGCCCCGACCCCGGGCGATGCTGCCAACAAGCGATTAGCTCGCAGATCCGATTTGACGAATAGACTTGTGTCTGTTTCTGTGTCAGCCCGGGGGCGGTTGCAGCCCCGCGCCCGACACGTGTTCGCCCGCCTGCGCCCTCGGCCGCGACCCTGGTGCGCAACGCCGAAAGTTCCCACACCTCATCCGGTGCGCCTCACTTGTCGCATTCAGCGGGCGGGCGGACGGACGGGCGTGTGAAGTGCAATTTAGGAGGCGTCGAAGCGCGAACTCTCGTTCGTTAAGTCGTTAAACGCCGCTCAGCCTCGCCGGCGCAAATGGCCCATTGTGCGGCGCAATATTGGGATTCATTGTCACTTGCGGTCGCCACCGTTACGGTCGTCATCGTCACCATCGCCATCGCCATCGCCATCGCCACACCGTCAACAATGGGGCCCTGAAAGGCTCTGCTCAAGAGTGCTTCTTTCATAAAGCGGCCTCATCCGAGCCAGGGGTTGCCTTCGTTGGCGATGCGATCGCAGCGAGGTGACATCCCTGGGTTGGGCTGCTGTGACCGAGGCCGTTTCGGCCACGTCTCTGATTTCGGCATTGTCCGCTACTTGTGAGTACGCTACTTGCTGCTCGATTCTGCTCATTAGCCCTGCGACTGCAGAGAAGCGGCCGGGGTTCGCCTCGCCCAAGACACGGATGTCCTTTACCGCGAACGGGCCGGGCTCCACAGTGCAAAAATTACTCGCAAATATGCCAAGAGATGGCGGACTTGCGGCGTGCCGGAGTCGCCTTCGCAAATGAACTGAAAGCCTCTTTCGCAAGAGCCTATTAAAGGAAGACTATCGTGGATCGGCTCAACCCGTCCCACCCACAGCCGGCCGCGTCAACGGCCCAACAACAACTCAATGACCACTTTGTGCGCGAGTGTGTGTGCTCGGACGGGAGAGGGAGCGGCGTGTCCTGATGGGTCTCGAGGACTTAAGTGTTATCCTTTTTGCGCCACCCTTCTCCACCTCCAACCCCCCACCACTCCAGGGTCCTCGCCTTCGACTCCCGGCCGACTCTCGGTGTCATTTTTACGCCGCTTGCACTTTGGTTCGAGGACTCTGCGGACGAGCCGGGGCCGCCCCGCGCAGGACGTCGTTATCCCCGGCTCAGCAGCTTGGGTTTCTTAGCCCATCGCCTAAAAGCGACATCCGCCCCTCCGCCCTCCGCCCGCATTGTGCAGCAACAAAAGGTCCTCGTATTGAAATCGTCAAGTGCTTCGCTTTTGCTGTCTGTGCAAAAAGGATTTGTTACCATAATGGGCTTAAAATTGCGGCATGAGAGGCGGGGAGCGGGGCGAATTTGCATGCGCCGTCCCCGTAATTGGATTTCATGCCGAGGCACTCTTGACACTGATGGCGCGCAGCGACCACGTTCCCATGTGGCTGGAGGAGGTTCTGCCGGGCGATTGGCTGGGAAACAGTTGCAGCCCATCGAGTTATCCACACGGAGCCCGGGATCCGCAGAGCCCAGTCGTCTCGATGTTCAAGAATCGAGCCCCATCCCTCGCTCGTCCGATCGGTTTCCTTGTGGCGGCGAGTCCGACGGGTGGGCCCGGTGTCTGGGCCCGTCCTTGTGCCGGAGGATGCGGCCGACAGCCGATCCTGCGTGAGGCTGGGCTCATTAAACGCGTCTTGTGGACATTTTCCGGCCACACAATATCCTCTATTGATGCCGTATCGCCAGTAGCATCTCGTTATCTGCCCAGGCGCCTCTTGTGCCCAGCCCGTCGCGGTCGCCGTTGTTTGGTGCCTCTGCGGTTGCGGTTGCGGCCACGGGTTCCCACCCGTCGACGACGCCGACGAAGACGACACAAAGCGGCTTTTGTGCTCCGCCTTTGTGACGCAGTCCTCGTTCGCACATCTTGCGCGCTGCCTCGAGAGCTCGGCCGCACGGCCCACGTCCTCGGCGGCCTCGTCGGCGGAGTGGGTTCTAATGTGGATCTAATAGTTTAGCACAGCGGGCGGGCTGCGGCGGGCCTGCACGGTTGGTTGTTGCGGAAAAGGTCTCTTTGTGGCCCGGAGCGTGGGACCCTCAGACCGTGGCATATGGCCAGGGACACCTCGACTGCCACAGGGTCATCAACCCACCTCAGGCCTCACTGGGTCCCTCAACCCACAGACTGCAGCAGGCAGACTAAGCGACAGACACGTCTCCGAAAATGCAAAAAGGGACCCAGATAGGCCGAAGAAGATTTCCGAGAGACACGACATCAATTGCGGCAGACAAAGACGGAATCGCGACAGATACTGCCGAGTTCCGATACTCGGGAAAGATACTCTGAATTGAAGTACGTACCAAAATACAAAAATAAGAGAAACAGCCATTTTTTCTTCTCCATGACATTTTGAACCTTTCATATACGACAAAATCGTGTAATATCCTGCCGGCAGCATTTAGTCAAAACTGCATATTATATAAAAATTTTGGTTTTCCTTTTTAAGATTTTATTTTTGATAAATTTTGATAAAGAGCAGCTGATTGATTGATGATTACAACAACATTAATAGTATTGAATTTTCAATTTCCCCGATCTTCTGAAGGACATTGTTTCAATTACCGTTAATTACAATATTTGTAGACAAAATTTTTTAAAGAAATATACTTATCACTAAAGCCACGAAACGTTGTTTATTTTGCTCTCGTTGAAATTCTTTGTTATGTGCCGATCGTTGTTCTCTATCTGCAGGAATTCAGATGTAGGAGCCGTCGTTCCCCGCCCGATCCACCCAGATCGTCGGGCCGCCCCTGCCCTTCCGATCGGCGGAAACTACTGCAGTCCGAGTGCTCGGCGCCGCGCAGGATCACAAACCTAATTGAAATTATTCACCCCAGAAATTGATGTCGCCAGAGATCGCCGCACTTCCCCTGGTTCAGCTCGAAGAGGTCGCAGTTCGGCTGCAGATCAGTGCGAATCAGCGACAATCGCCAGCGCCGTAGTCGCCGGCCACAACAAATAGACTCGATTGCGCCAACAACAACCACAGGAATGCAGCCACAATACGAATTGTTTATGCATCAAAACGAAACAAGATCGAAATGAAACCCCAAGGCAAATCGCCCGACCGATCAGGCTCTATTTTTAGATTCCCGCCAGTGCCGACGACGATTGGCGATTGGCGAGTGGCGATTGCGAAAGCGCACGGCGGGAAATTCGTGGTTCTTATGGGCAGCTGGGGCTCCGGACTACAGCGCGAATCACTTAGGGTTCCAATGGGCATTCGATCAGCATTGGTCCGGCTTTGTTTATTCGCAACTTTGATTTCTAACACGGACAGCTCGAAAATAAACAAAAACATTTCAGGCCCGGTTGAAGATTAGAACTGGGAGGTCACGCGACCTCGTCCGTTTAAATGGCGCTTATCGTCGTTTAACGAAAACACAACAAAATCCCGGCTTATCTCGGCGACGCTTCGATGGAGCCTGTTTCGAAACGCTTCCAAGCTCCACTGACTCCACTGACTGACTCTGCAACGACTTACGAGCGACGACTCATCCCTCATCCACCACTGCGACTGCCACAGCGGACTGTCGGGAGCCTCCTTCGCCGGCGTCTCTCGAAGTCCAGTGAGTTTCGTAATGAGGACTTCCTCAGTTTCCTGATCCGCTCCGCAGCGACTGCGAGTGTGGCGTTCGGTTGTCGTCGGAGGCGGCAGACGGCAGTCAGGCGAGCCCTGGCGATAAAGAGCCGCCGTCGGAGCCCCGGACAAACAAGTGCTTGATTGAGAAATCGGACTCCGGCACAATCACTACGATAAATGCTGGCTTCCAGTAGGATAGATGGTCTTAGTATATACAGATAACAGGCCAAATGGGGGTTGGGAACAATCATGAGCTTCATATGGGACAGTGGATATATATGGGACGGCCCTCCGAGGTTCCAGAGTCCAGTCCGCACCAATCTAGCATCTTGAGAGGCAGAGCAGCAGAGCAGAGCAGCATCAGATCAAGATCCGAGCGCCGAAACAAAAGCGCATCGAGGTCGTGAAATCCCTTGACTCGAGTCCTTGCGAGGCAGCCCGAAAACAAACAAAGCAACCGAGTGACCACCTTTGTTCGCAGCCACCGGAGAGCAGATGTCCAGTTCAGGAATTTCCCTGCGCGGAGGGAGAGCACGAGGAAAGTAATCCTTTTTGTCGCTGTTGTCCAAAATTTGACTACAAACCATAATTTATCTATTCATACGTGCAAAAAACCCTGGCCGCTCGCATAATGCATGAGCGTCGAGGATTATTGATTATGCAAAGTGACCAGCGGGACAAAGGACACGGCGCACAAACACTTAAGGCAAAACAAAGGGACGCGGACGCGACGTGGACAGCCGAGAATGCAGCGACTCCGGGAAAGGAGTGTGCAAACTGACCATCGCGGAGCGGCGCCGAGAAGGGTTGGTCGGGCCGGGAAGGAGTCTACCTGGGACGGCGCTCAAATTACTCTCACGTAACCCAAGACGCCGAGGCCCTTTCGTCAATGAGCGTGTGTTTTGAGTTATTAGACAGATAATGTGTTGTGACGCTGACCGTTAAGGCGGCAGGACTCCTTGGCGGGACTCGGCCTCGGACTCGGACGTGGCCGTGTCGATGGTGGTGCCAGCGGTCAGTCGGACTGCATTTTGCATGGTTAATATTTCGTTTCCCTCCCCGTGGATCCTCGACTGTGAGAACGCAATCTTAATGATCTCGTCGCCAAGAGGCTGGCTCGGGATTCGCCAGGATGGACAATGACCGATGGACAGAGGACAATGGCCAAAGGTCGACACTGTGCGAGCTGGGCTGCATGGCGCTGACGTGTCTGCGATGATCTATGATGAAGGATTAGGCGATAATAAATGATGGTTTTGTTAAATATTTGGTGTGAAATCGTAATTAAGTCGATTAATTGATTTCATTTGTGGAATGCCCGTGACTGGACGACCCGACGCTTTCGCCAATGGCTGCATTGGGAAAGAAGTCGAGACCGGACGAGACGAGGCGGAACTAGTTTTCCATGGTTCGTGCTGGCGGCTCGGGAGCTCCCAAAGCTGGTCCATAAATTGTCACTCCGGCGAACGGGAAACGACATCAACTATCGCCGCGAGATCCCGGCATTACATCCTTAATCCGGGCGAGGATGCGACGGCCGCCGCTGGGACAGCGTTCAACAATCGCCAACCCTTTCGCCGCTCACTTACTGCCCGGGGATTTGCGAGGATTTTCGCGTTCGGGCGTCGCACTTTGCGAACATCCTTGCCGTATGCTCGCAATAGATAAGCGTGTGTGAACTATTGCAGAAAAGATAAACAGGGCCAAGGAGAGGACATAAACGAGAAAATCGCAGTCAAGAAAAACTGCACACACACGCATCCGCCGAATCCTGGCGAATCCCCTTAATGGTCATCCGACCCATTCCCGCTTCCCAACCCACTCCGGGCCGGCCGGTCCACCTCCGGAGGGCACCCGTCTCTCAAATCTGAGCACACAAATCGTAAACGATATCCCGTGGCGAAAGAATCCTTTGCGAGTCCTCGCCACGGTCCTCGCCCCTCGTCCGTCGGGTTTGTGCAAATAATGCCCATTCCCAACCCCTTCGCACCTTTTGTTTATGCCTGCGACGAGGATGATGATGTCTCCTGGCGATGCGGCCGACGACGGCGGCGACGCTGTCCTTTGTCGAGAGCGTGAATTTGTGATGGCAGGCACCACCCCGCGGACACGACAAAGACGCGGCCGAGTCAAAGGACATTAATATCCTTGGCTTTGCATACGCGACTCCTCCAGCCTCACGTGTGTCCCATTGCGTCCGGGCCCATTGTCCTATTTATCATAATTTTTCAATTTAACAAAGTACACGAACCGCACGGCGTGTCCTGCAGGGGCCGCCAACCTCTGGCGTCGCCGCTCGCCGCTCGCCGCTGGCCGGATGTTTGCGCGTCCTCCTCGGCCAGTTGCGGACCCATCGTTGACTGTTGACGTTTTTGCATTTCGTCGATTCATCTCTCGAGCTGCCAAACTGTTTATCGAGTGTGACGCAAGACGAAACTTCACGAAGAATGAGTTGTTTGCCTGGTTATTAATGACTCGTTTTGACACTTCTGCTGGCCCTCTTGCCTGGTCAGGCAGCTGCTCCTTGGTCAGCCGACGGCTCTGCTGCCGATAAAAGAAACCCCTCGTTCGGCTGCTCCCGAGTCAACAGAGTTCGGAAGGTAAAAATTACCTTTGCCTAAACTCGATGGTGCATTGTGAATGAGTGGCAATCGCAAGATAAGCTGAATGGAAAACTTCATTGCAAAGTACACATTTTTTGCAGAATATTCCTATGTCAATTTTCTTATGCAACTACTGCCTTCTTGGCCAACTATCGGGGCGAATTTTTGCCTAATAACTTGCTTATTTTAATTACATACGCGTTCCGGCACCACTCGATCATACCAACGTGGTGGGAACCTCATTGATATAAGTTGAAGTCACTCCCCGCCCGCCATCAACTCATAAAGAACTCATAAACAACCATAAGAATCATGTCATGCCTGCACTGTTGGTGAAGACTTCCCCCAAGTGAACAAACATGCGACAACTCACTATTAGTGGCTCCTCGCTTCCCACCGGCGTATCCTGCCAAGGACTGCAGGAAGTGATCTTTGATCCGGAAACAGTAAAATTACACGACGCAACCAGGACACGAAAATCTCTGTTTGCGCGGGGCCCCGTGTGAAGCAGGAGGAAACGTAACGTAGAACACGCCGGGGAATAAATATTTAGTAAATGAAACGAACCACCTGCAAATAGTTGCCACAACAAACCAAACACGACGAGGCGATTCGGAAGTCCTTAAAACTGAACATACCGGGGGTATGTGTGGGAATTCGACTGCCTTCGCGGCGAGGAAGGGAGGTCGCTGGAGCGTGACGCGATCGCGGGGATTGCGTGGGCTGCCCTTCCGGACCTCGCAGTCCAAATCACTCTTCGTGCGGACCCTGCGTATGGAGTTCGATTTTCGATTTCCGATTGGTCAAACAGCAAACACTCCGTGAGCTCAGGACGTCTTTCCACTGAGCAGTATTTCCTTTCCCCGAGCAGAGTTTCCTACCCAGATACCCATGTCTAGGTATGAAACACAGCCCCAGTTGTCTCAGTGGGAAGCATCTGAAGTCTTGTGATGGGGCCCGTCACTCACTCACCTTCCGAATCACAGCTGAGGGAAAACGCATTCGAACTCCGCCTCCAATTGCTCCGGCGCCCTTCCTCGGAATGTGTGAGCCGGGCGCTAATTTAACGACACGATCCTCACGATCGAATTTCCTCGAACAAACGAAGCGATCAGAAAGGGGGAACTCGACGGTTGTGACAAAGGCAGAAATTTATGCCCGTCAACAGTGATTAGAGGAGTTCTAGGGCTTCTGGCGGCTGGCGCGGATAGTGGGATGACTGTGGGAGCCCCTCGGCTGCCCGGATCCCCGGATGACAGTTGTTGAGACGTCTTCAAAATGTGTCTAATTGAAGGAAATGAATTGGGTTGTGACGTAGGAGTGTTTGGACAGGGGAGGGTTCGGTTTCAAAGGGTGCGTGATTTGTTTGGCTTTGGTCGATGGCGGGTTGTGGGCCCGGCCACTGCACCTGGCGACCGACCTGCCTCGGCTCTGATTTGCGTATCCTATTATCAGTTTGAGTCAAACGAAACGGTTTCGTTGCAACCGCAAACACATGTCCGAAACCTCAGACCGTGTCCCTGCCACGATTCGCCCGGAAGCCACCAGGGTCTGCCCGAAGCCGCCATCGTTACCTGCTCCGCTCTTCCGCTGCAGTTCTGACCCATTCGAGGAAATCCTACACTCGCACACACTTGACGGGCTGCGGCTGCGCACGGCCGGTGCTGGCGGCGCTGTCCGCTCGTTTGACCTGCCCGTTGTCGCCCTCGTACTCGCTGTGCTCGCTGGGCACTTGAGTTTCGTTTGTGCAATCGCACTGATGTCCTGCCGCCGTGATTGCAGCCGGGGCCACGGTTGACTCGCAAACCGCAGCATGTGCTGGGCACGACGTGCTGGAGTGCGATTGTGTGGTTTGGGCACGAGAGATGCTCGATTTACAACGGGGTCACCGGGGTCAAATCGGCGGAAGTGCGCCCGGGACGTACCGAGAAGTATCGATGTCCCGGACACGCAGGATCCACCCGGACAATGCCGATCGGATCGGCGAGATTCGCAGATCCTGCCGGCGATGATCAGTTGCCGTCCGCGGCCGCGTAATTCAATAGTGTACAGAGTCCCACAACTAATTGCTCCCAAATTGTGCGAGCCCTCGCATCCTCCCGCCGGTCCCGGTGGCGGTCCCGATGTGAAGTGAGCACGGCTTCCTTTGCCTGTTCGCACGATCAGCGCACGCACATCCCGTACAAATTGTGGGAACATTTTCCGAGACTCGGGAAATCGGGGGAAAGTGGCCCGAATTGGAACTCGCTGGGTCCCCGAGGATTAGGCAGCGAAGCAGCGGAGTATGGAGTATGGAAATTCTCGCGGTGTTCAAATTACGCCGCGTACTCGCCGCCGTAAAATCGATTTCGTGTGCGCGGCCTATTTATAGCCTTGGGAACTTCTCGACGCCGCAGCAGTCGTAAAACAACAGGCGACATCCCGAATGCGTGGAGCCGTAAACAAACATTTTTATACTCGTCCCTTATGGGAAGGACCTCTGCGCGGGATCACATCTAAGCCGCATATCCGGGGATGGGGACGGCGCAGGAGATGCGGAACAGGTTGCTGGATGCTGGATGGAAAGGTGCACCATATCTGTCGCCGGAGGAAGTGGCCCGGGGTCCGCAGATCAATCGGGCCGTGCCCTCGGCACCGAGGACCCCGGACTACGGTCCCGACGACACTGGTCGGTCTGGCTGCCGTGGCCCGTCGCCCGCAGCCTCTCTAATTGTCATCCCATTAAGCGCTCGGAAGAGAGATTGCGGATGGAATCGCATCACAATAGCGTTGACATCATGGGTGGCATTTGACATCGGAGTTCAGCGGATCGCATCTGCACATCGGGCACGTCGCAGCATCAGGCGAGAGGTCGCGGAACAAAAAAGGGGTAAATATTTCACAACAATTCCAATAAAAACCCAAGAGCACGGCTCGAAGGGAGGGGGAGCGAGAGGGCTCGGAACGAGTTCAACGAGTTTCAATTGAACGTCTGCAGCATCCTGCCTCCGACGGCCCGGCCTCGCTCACTCAGGCACCACTTAGGACGCGCCGCAGGGCGGGGTCAGTGGAAGTGAACCGCATACCTAGGCAGCATCTCAAATTAAGTGGGGTCCGGGGCATTTGACCCTGGCAGGGCCAAATCCACTCCACGATCAGGGGATCCACGACGGATCTCGCTCAGATCGGAGTCGAGAGTCGGCGACAATTGCGCAATGTCGAGGGTGGCGGCAGGCGGGCAGTGCCGGTGAGCGCGGGGAGCGCTTTGAGCCGACTAATTGCCGCCGGTCGGTTAATTAAGGTTGATCGGGGAAACGACAGCGATTTGATTTGCGCGGCTACGGCTGCGGTTGCGAGCGACACGATCGCCATTGACAACTGAAGGGGCCGCCGACGGCTCTTCTGGGTGGTCCGCCGCGGCTCCAGGGCTCCAGCCGGGCCCCCCGGGGTCCCGATTGATTAGAGGCGGCATGTGGTGCGCTAAGTGGATTCCGTTTGTACTTCGCTTTATGCTAATCAAGCAATTGGTTGGCAATTGCCCAACCGCTCCGATGCCGGGAGTCGTTCGCGGGTCGCGGCACCGTGAGAAGGAAATTTCGCGACCACCGCCCGGTGGCGAGTTCCGGCCGAGGAGCCCTGTCGGCTCTGGAGCAGCGTACATGCGTTTTCAGTTGGGTTCAAAGGTCACAGCCGAGCGTTATTGTACCAATTTCTTGGCAATTAAATCCAGTTTTTCGGAGCAAAATCTTGGGAAGAAATCGCTTGAAGCGGCCCTGTCCGGAGTCCGGTTTGAAGAGGCCCGTCGAAACCCTGAGAAGGTTTTCTCCGTCTTGACCTTTGACACCGCGGCCGGCAGGAAAGCGAAGCAGCCCGAACCACCCCAAGGACTCTGTGCTCGGACGCAACGCACCCCGCCATCGGACACCGATGTCCGGTCGAGGCCGCCGCGAAAGCTCTCACCCCAAGGCCCTGCCCCCTGCAGACCAGTTCTGGGCGCTCGGCTCGGATTTGCTGCACTTTTGTCCGAAATTTGCAGCCGTATTCGCTCGTCCGATTCCAGTTCCATCTCGCCCGACCCGTCCCGGCCGGCCTGACCTCATGACCTCGTGCGAAACTGTCGGAGCCCGGATTCCTGGAAGACCCCGGCTCTCGTCCGGCGCTCATTTGGCGGAGTCGTAAAACGAATTCCGCTCCGTTTTCGAGGCTGGCGGCTGCTCCGCGCTTCCGTTACTGCTGCGCACTTCATTTGCAAGTTGCGCTTCCTGCCGCCGCGCAGCAGATGGCGCTAGTCGACCCGCCGGACCCCGCCGACCTGCCCGACCGTACCGGACCGGGCCGGCGATAAACCAACGATAAATATCAAAGATCGCCGCCGTAAACTTCAGAATTTCCGGCTCGCGGAGCGTCCCAGCGCTCGTGCAATTTGTCAGTGAAGGTGTCGCCGCCAACCTCGTGGGCGTTCTCCGTCCAGGCCAGGCCAGTCCACTTCAGTTCGGCGGCCGCGTCAGGCTCAGGTCAGTCGTAAATGTTGGCGCGGTTCGCCGCGTGCTGCTCGCGCTCCCGGCCATACTCTTTTATGGCCCCGACGGGCCGCGGAGGGCGGCCGCCGAGTTCATTGTGCTCCGCGATGGTCGGTTTTATGGCTCCGAGGGCTCCATTTGAAATCGTTTGAAGCTGGACGGTGATCGAAGCCCACGGCCGCCTCGTTGGCTCGGTGCAGCCGCGGGCCATCGGCTGTCCACGAGTTCCTTCCCGCCGCAAAGGCTGGAACGCGGCCAGGTGGCCGACAGGCGCAGATCCTTCGTCCTCTCGCACTCCCGACCCCGCTCGCACCGGCTCGCCCGAGGTGGCCGCTCAGTCAGCTCGTTGGGCGTTCGCCCGGCCTTATCTGCAGTCGGTTGTTTGTTCGCGTCAGATGCACTGTGTTTGCTGTCGGCTTGTCGTTTGTGACTAAACAGTTTGCTCTGACTCGGCCGATAAGAATGTTCGGGAGTTGCGGCAGCAACTGTGACAGTAGTCACCTGTTCTGGTGTTTGGAGCTGGCACTGGCGACTGCGACTCATTGTGCCTGAGGTGCTCGGGAATGCGTCCACGACTCCGTGGGTCGGCTCATGCACTATTTTTGTGAATGAATTCATTGAAGACGCGACTGCCAGAGGAAGCGAGGTGCGTAATTCAGTGAAACGCAAATAGGAGGCTGCCTTCAGCTAGCCAGAGCAGGCAAATTGGATCATGTTTGCGCAGATAAAGCCGCCGGGCTGTGGATTCACTCTGAGAACCAGACCCTAGGCAAGGGAGCCGACAGCAAAACATTCCCATGAACTCCACCACGGGCTTCCACCGTTTTATTATTTCATCACTTTCCGATTTCGTGAGGAAGCGGCGACGAGCGACGACCGAGGCTCGCCTGGAAGTCCACGAATGCAGCGATCATTTGCATACAAGGGGGCCTCTCGCCCTGCAGACCTTCAGGGCCCTTCCTCTGGTCTCGATTTCTACGGCTCCTCCGATGCCGCTTAATGGAAAATTATTCGCTTGGCGATTACTCGCGATTCGCCTCGGTGTTCCACACGAACACTTGCGATCGGGTTACTTCCGCTGAAATCAGAGACGCCGTCGAGAGCGAGGAAGGGAGGTTTTGAGCCAGCTCTGAATTGGACATTGATTGGGAACCGATCAACAAGCGTCTTGTTCGACAGTCGGCCTTCACGACAACTCTCGGAGCAATCGGAAGCGGATTGTGAGGAAACGTTAAACACCAATCTCTGTTCGAGCACTCGCCGAGGACCGTCCTAATTCTCGATTATTGGCCGGAACGGTACCAAGTGGCGGAAACGTCCCCAGGTCCCTCGCGGTTCCCACCGAACCCGTTGACGCGGAGCCGTGAAATAAATCGCGTCGAGTTACAACTTCCCGACTTTCGCTCCCTGCTCGGCCGCTACCTGTGCGTGTTGCCGCCGTCAGACGGCCTGATGGCTGTTGTTGTTGGCGCGGTTTGTTAACTCAAATTGCGGTGTCACTTTCATTGATTGTTTGCGGTTTAGCGTTTATCAACAGCCGCAATCGATTGGGCCCCGCTCCTGCCGCCGCACACCGGAGTCCGCAATCGGCGGTAACTCGATGCCCTCCCGAGTTCGATCCGTGCGGCGGCCGCGAGGGTAGCGGCGGCTCTGCTTGGCAGGAAGGAGGTAATAAAGGGTTCGCTGCCGAGGGGTGGTTTGTTGACGACGTCGCCGTCGTGATTGACCAATAATATTTAAAGCAATTTACTTATAAATATGAGAATTTTATTGAACCGAGACGTAATTGATATTTATCGACAGACGCTGCCGTGCCGTTCTTTATGGGCGACGGGGCGGCGGAAGGACTCGGCCCGGATAGGGGAGGGTGCCGGAGGAAGGCGCATGGAGTTGTTAATTAAACGAGGAGCCGGCCTAAAACGCAGTTCCGTTATCGCGCGCCCATCCGCAGCCCCAGGCGCGGGGCGATAACAAAACATCGGCGTTCAAATAATCTCGGCATTGACCAAAATAAACTGTCTTAGAATCCATAAATTTGAATTCCAAAGTAGTACAGGGCAATAAAAGTGGACGTTAAAACGAAGACGTCCGCTGATAAGCGTTCGCTCGGAGGCGCTCGGGTGCTTCTCCAACTGGAGATAATCCAAATGGTCCGAAAACTGTTCACACTTCGAATCTTCGAGTAACCCAACACTGCAAGCACTTCAAACCGAGCCGTAGGGACGATCTTATCGCCTCCTCAGGCTTGGAGCTCGCCCATCGCCAGTGGACCACGGACGGGTCCCGAGCACAACGAAGATAACAAAGCCTTGGAATCGATAAGTCGACCTCATGCTAGGGCCTTGAGAAACCGGAGACGTCACACAACGGCACACGATCCACGTCGGGCCCCTCATGGACGCGAACCGCTTCGCCCAGGGGACGGACCGAGTCCATTCCTCGTGCCGGACTGCGCCAGTTGCGAGTGTTTCTTCATTGAAATGGAGTGCAGACTAATCCATTAATTATTCGCGCCGGAAACCTAATTCAATGGCAATCGCGCGGGGCTCTTCATTAAAAAACACAAAAACATGCAGTGTCGTCTGCGCCCGAGCTGCCGGCCTGTCGACTGCATTATGATTTCCTGCGTTTTATTCTCACGGAAATCACATGCACTTCTCCACACTGCATGACAAATTCCAGAGTTCCACATCAGCCGTCGTCGTCCTCGTCTCCGTCTTCGCTCGACTCGTATTCGAGTGTTTTTTAGGGTCGCGGCGACGAAGCCGGAATCTAGGGAATTCTTATGTGAACCTAGGACCGAATGCTCGCTTAGTCGCGGAGTCCTTGACTTGCGACTCGCCGTGTCCAGATGTGGCTTCTCCGCGGATGACGACGGCCTGTTCCAGCCAGGTCGACGTCGTGCCGCGGCGTGTTTTTCTCACCCTCCGGCTAATTTGTGTTTTTCCGCATTTCGGTGTCGCCTTGAGTCCGGAGCGGGGGCAGTCGGTTCCACGGTCGCTTGGAAACCTATTTGCCGGTCATTGATTTCCCCGCAGTCGAGTGGCCCGGCTGTGATTTATGGAGCTCGTCAACTCCGGCTGTGCCCTGGGCCTATTGCGAGGTGGCGGCGGAAGGCGATTCCTGCGTACTACATCGTACCTTGAGCCAGGAGGCAATGCGCACTTCGCGCCGTCCTCGTCGCCGTCCCCGGCCCCCCTTTGGGGGTGCGGTGTCCCGCGAGATCAACGTCCGCGGCACGGATTCCCCAGGAGCAGGAGCCACCGGAAGACCCAATTCGTGGGCAATTGAGTGATTTACTCTCCTCCGCTGAGCTCCAGATGTGCGCACAATGGGCGGGCGACGTGCCTTCGGGGGTCGGGGGCAGCAGCATGTGGTGCCTAATGAGCGTGGGAAGTCCGCGAGCGCTGCAGGCAACTCAATTAATATCATTAAGTGATTGATACATGAACGTAATTCCCTTTCGATTCTCCGGCCGGAGCGGGAGACTCGAGACCTCGTCATTTCGCCGAGATTGGGGGCGAAGACAGACATGAAACCTCCTGTCCTGGGCATCTTCCGAGGAGTCGTTGCGGCAGCTTTTTACGAGCAGACCAAGCAACTGTCCGTTGCCGGGAAGGAGTGCGGGCCATCTGCAAAAACAGCCACGATGACACGCTCCGGGGCGAGCCCAGGGAACTGCGACCGAGGCTACCGAAAAAAGGCGAGCCTTGTTGCGAGACAATGGAACAATATGACATCGCAGCATGACAAATACCGACGCCCAACACATGCCACCGGCCCCAGCCACAGCCACAGCCTCCCCACCCCTGCACGGGAACCCGAAAAGGACCTCGGACAGATTACGCTCCGGTTGTTGTTTTTGCCCATCCACCGCGCACAACTAATACGAAATAGTTTGCGTCCGGCCGTTCGTCCGTCCGCCCCTGCTTGTGCATGAGTCGCTGGCCATTTACGGCGCGCTGGCCGCACGTCCCAAGGTGTCTCCTGGTCACCGTCACCTCAATTGTTTTCCAATGCCGAGGCGGAGGAAGGACACCGCCTACCGGCGCGTTCGCCCTCCCGTCCCGCATCCTCAGCAGCCACGGCATCGTCGTCGTCGTCGCCGTGGACGTCTTCGGGCCATGATTTGTGTGCTGGCGAAAGGATATTATTATGTCCTCAAAGGCGAGCCCTGGTCTGGTGCCGGTCCAGAGGAGGCCCCGCCGGCAACACCTTCTCGACTCCCTGCCCGCCCACGACAGGACGTCGGGCAGAGCGGCCTCGGTATGGACATCGGATAATTGACCATATTTATGGTCATTTTAGCCTTTTATGTGCTCCTGTTGTGCCATTCAGGCACAATGTGTCGTCACCTTTTAGTTTGTTTTGTCTCGGGATGGCTTCCGATCCTACTTCTGCGTTCGATTCCAGCCGAGCCCGGCCCAGTTTCTCGGCGGAGGCGGAGGCGTCCGGACTTCCGAAGACAATTTTCCGGTCGTTTGTGGGCGTGAAATCGCCTTTTTGTGGCATCGGAACATGTGCGAGGCCGGCCATGATTTGTCTTCTACCGCCCGACGGACAGCGACGTCTCAATTCGTTTGTCGTACCGAGGCGGAGGCGGGAACGGAGGCGACCTGGCCATTAATTGCAATCCTTCGTGCTCAGGAGAAAGGTCGAGGGACTCCGTTGCAGTCGCATGAGATCTAGTTTGAACCTGAGTTCACCGGGTGTCCGGGATGCCGCCGTCAGCTGCGGACGGCACGGAGACAACTGGCGGAAAGCTTCTCCCAAATGGCCTCGGTTTCTGATCCCGCGGCCGATAAGGATGGCCAGCACGCGCCGGGGAATCCCCTCGAGTCCCGGGTTCCGCCGATATGTGGTGAATCTACATATGAATATTCGGAGCCATTAGGAACATTATCGCGCCATCGTCGAGCTGCTGCCGAATGTGGCTTTCCATTTCTCCACTTCTTTTTATTAATTTTACATATTAAAAGTGTAACACGATACTTTTCTACGCACGCGGTTCCTGGCGATGTCGCCATGGCACCACGATAGCGAGCCGTCCGTCCGTCCGACGTGGACCTGGCCTCGCGTCTCGAAGTCGGGAGAAGGGTTCGAGTGGCTGTCGATCGGATTGTGATTACATTATTAGCAACTACTTGACGTGGCATCGATGCATGCTTGCAGCATCCTTTTTGGGTAAGCCGAGCCGCGATCAGAGGGAATCCAGTCCCAGGTCGACCTCGAGGGACGGCGGCGGCCTGTCGCAATGGAACGGGCGCGGTGCTACAGATTCAGAGCCATGCAGCCGCACCCCTTCCGGGCCCCCACCCCAGTGCCTGCGTCGAAGCCGCAATCAGGACGACCGGAGGCCACCGGGCTGGCAGAAGGACTTCTTCCATTGCGATTTAACGGCTCGGTTCCCGCCGAATCGGCGGCAATTAAACGAGGTTTGCGGCGGCAATTAAAGCCACCCGCTCGCGCTAATTGACTTTCCTGCCGATGCTTTATCCTTTCGGCTGGAGTCCGCGCAATTAATTACAAGTGTTCAACTGTGCTCGGCGGTTGGCGGTTGGGCGGTTGGAGCCGGGGCTCCGGTTGTTTTATGGAGTAAATCCCGCATCAAACTATTTATGATGATATACTAATTGAAATGCCTCCAATAGGGAACGAGAACCCCTAAAAGTCGAAACCCAGGCTGTGTTCGCGAGTCCCCGCCTTGCCCGTTTCCCAGCCGCCGCGAAACATCTGGAAGCGAAGGACGAGGCCGGGTTTATTGCGCAGTTTCTGCCCGCTGTCCTGCCCGGTCCACAGCGTTTCGCACTCCCATAAAGCCATGTCCTCGAGTGTCAGTCAGGCGGGCAACCGTTGAGCGGAGAACATCACATTGCACTCCGATAATGAAGCATAACAGACCATAAACCCGACGGACCTCACCCCAACTCGGCACATATGGAGCGGCGACCCTCGCACTTGAATCGAATCGCCGGAGCCATCAAATCGACGTCCGATGTCGATGTCGCTGTCGTTGTCGATGTCGCTGTCGATGCAATCAAGGAGACTCCGAGACAGAGCAAGGAAATTATGACATTCGGACCAGCGGCTGCGGCTGCGGCTGGCGTTTGTTCACATTTGGATACGCCTCATAAACAGGACGAAGCCTGGTCCTTGAGGAGCGAGGGGCGAGAGCGTGCAACAGTCGAAATGGAGCCAAGATGTTGATTCAATTACATTAGGCCTCGTGTATTCGCCGATCATTAACGCAATCATCCTCACATGCACGGCGCAAGGAGGACGGGGCGTACGGTGGACATCTGCGCAACCCGCCCCTAACGCCGTGGCTCGAACGTGGCTTCATCGCCACGATTTCTATCGAATCGCACACATTCGACGCCGGCTCCTCCGCTCCGGCGAAGTCACACCTGGGCCGAGCCGCAGTCGAGGCCGCCGTCGCCAAGGAGGGAGGAGGCCGAGCACCCTTTTCTACCTCGAGCCCGCAAGATGCCGACAGACAAGGGCCCGAGTGTATTGGAAGTGACCGGTGCTGACCCCAATGACCTCAAGATTCCGATCCTTTCTCTTTCGGCTGGGCGTACGATTTGCATATGCCCAGAGGTAGCTGGGATTCCTCGGCTACGAAGACCGCGCGCATTTGACGAGTCGAATCTCGGAGGAAAATCGACCTTTTTAATCAACAAAATCGCATTTTTGTCCTCATTTCCAGAGGCTTAATGAATTTTCTATTTTGAAATGTTGGCCTACCGGTTCCTCAAACAGCCGTTGGCGCGATAAGATTATCCGAGTCTCACGGCTCGCAGATCGAGCTATCGTCGGTCGCAGACGCTGCAAACGCTGCTGAACTGGCATTTAATTAATTTATCCCTGGACAGGGAGGGGAGCAGGAGGGAACTTGGTGCGATCTCGTCGCTCCAATTATGACGACTCATATTTCTCGCCTTGCTAAGTTGCATTGATTTGCGACATTTGTGCGTATTAGGGATCGCCTGGCAGTCAAGACGCATCGACTGCTTGCGGACTGCGGGTCGGGTTCGCCCCGTGATTGACACCTTGTCACAGACTCAATCAGAGCCCCGGCCCAACACAACCTCTCTTAATTGCTTGACAAACAGCAGCCTTGATGGCGTTCCGCAGTTCCAGGTCCTCGGCGGATGCTGGCTCTGTCTGAGACGAAGCTCTGACACGTTGGCCGTTTAGGGCTTCCGGTGTCACGGTGGACACGGCCCTGGACATAGGTCAGGAAAGGGTTCGCCAAGGGTGCGCCGAGCTCGTGAACTCCAGCATCCGTTGGGCTCGGATCGGTGCCGGTTTTTCAAGTTTCGGGATGGAGGACTTTGCAGTTGTGGGAATAAATCATTTTCGGTGGAAAATACGTTAAATTTATGAACATTTACAGAAGTCATCCCAGAGTCTGGCGTCCACTGGCAGATTTGAGTTTCAGAAAATCCGCCCATATGGCTGCATATGGACGAGGTGCATGAGGCGCCGATTCCGGGTCTTGGAGTCGAGCAATTCGATTTCCATTGTTCCGCGCAGCGAGAGCAGCAGCAACAAATCATGAATTCTTAATTCAAACGGACTTCTCGCAAGAAACAATAACACAATCGAGTCACGGGACCATTTGACGAGAGCAAGACGTTGGGTCAGAGGTCCCTAAACAAGCCGCCCCAGGACGGGATGCAAAACATGCGCCGCCCGGGCCGGGCCGCGCCGGGCACCCAGGTACGAGGACACCAGGGGCCGGGCCGACAGCCGACGGCCGACCCAGGACGAACTGCAATTTTCTATGTCGATGCATTCGCTGCGGCGCGGATGTGCGAATGTGTGAATTATGCAAAAACGAAAACGGTTGCGACCCAGTGCACAACAGGACCAGGACCAGGACGAGGACGAGGACGCGGCCCTCCTTCTCGTCCTTTCGACTGCATTGTCACACTTAACGCCGATTTCGCTACATATTTCCCGGCGACTTTTCTGCAGTTTCCAGCCGAAACTGCCGCAATTAATTTGGGAGGGTCCCGGTGCGGCCGTGGCGGGTCCTCGCTCTGACAGATCCGTAACGACATTTTCATTTTCATTTCCAACGGCCGAGCGCGGTCCGGCTGCCGGGGTGACTTCGAGTCGGTGACGGTGACGGCCGCGGTGTCCGCGGCGTGAGTTGGCAAAAATGACACAGTTTCCAGCGGCCTCCGTCCCCGGATTTTTTAGGACGCCATTGGCATGTTCGATGGCCGCTGTTCGGCGATTTAAACTGTTGCCGTGACCAATTTGTTTTATGGCCATCGGCGGCTCGGCGGACCCAAGCGGACCCATAAATTAATCGCCGTTCTGCCGATGGCGTCGAGTCCGCTCCGCCCATTCCTGCGACTCCGGGACGAACCGCGCTCGCTGAAAACCCAGCCACCGACTTCCGATGGAGGCCCCGAGACCTCCGTCTGCCACGAGACCCCAACATCCAGCCGGGATTCCACCTGACAGCGAGGGACCCGTGACCGCTGGTCGAGTGACCGAATTTCGATGGTCCAGCTTCCGAAACATGGCGACAACAGCAAGGATCGCGCGCACCCCGGATCTCGGGATCGGGGTAAAGGGGAAAAAGTCAACTTTTACCCTCATTTTGCGAGGAAAGGATGCCGGGCGAGGGCCGCCGGAGAAGCCCTTCGGAGCAAGGGTCCTCGGGGGTTACCTCAAACGGGTTCAAGATGCTGAACCCGCTGATCTCGTTCGTGGCTCGAGGGATCTCACCCCGCTCCCCTTGCCGGAGAATTGGGTTAATTTCTCGTGAACGTTGACCCAAACACTGGTTCCTTTTCTTCTCCGGTGCCAAAGGATGCTGCGGCTCTTCACCTCCGCCGGCTGCCGGAAGACGTCGTGGCTGACGACGGGTTTATTAATTTGTTTGCATGCGTTTTGACAGCGCCCGACCCGTTTTAATGAACCTTTGACAGGTCGGACGGACGGACGGACCTCTGACCGTTGCGCCGTCTCCTCCGCCGCTCCGCACCCAGCCTGACCACTTGGCCCTCGGTCCCGGAATTCCCGCCACTTCCACACCAGGCCGAGCTGGATGCACGACGCACCGCCGCAGTCGATGGAATCGGAATCGGAATCGGCCACAGCGTCGGAGGAGCCCCAAGTGCGTCGGTGGAATTATCTTTCGACGTCCCCTGGCGAAGCTGCGCCCAGAGCCGCACAGCCAGGAGAGAAGCCGAGCGGGCGAGACGCCGTCCGCGCTGTGATAACAACTGATAAGGGCCGCAAGTGGAATATTACTCGATGGCGCTGCTCCGGCCGGCGACGGCTCCCGGTGGAGCTCGCGGCCGACGTCGCCGGCGAGACCGCCAGAAATGTCGCCCGAAGCGGACTCCACTCGGCTGTGGTTGCCCTGCGAGCTGTGTCTGCCATCCCTGTTTGGCGCACGTGGCTCCGGGTCGGGGTTGCCGCTGCTCTCGATCACCGGTGGTTGGAGCAGTGCGGCGAACGTGCGCACGCACACCAGCCCAGACGACGCACACTGCGGCACGCGGAGAGCTCGAGTGCTTTTCGGCGGAGAGAGCCGGCAGAGTCGCTCGGGCTGGGCGGAGCCCGACGAACCACTCAA
The DNA here is from genome assembly GCA_947389925.1 of Coelopa pilipes. NCBI lineage: Eukaryota > Metazoa > Arthropoda > Insecta > Diptera > Coelopidae > Coelopa > Coelopa pilipes. The sequence continues at coordinate 7,047,922 of OX376697.1, forward strand.
CAAACGACTCTCGACTCGTCGCCTGCCGGCTGCCTGTGCGGCCGAGTTTCGTTAAGAACTCCGTCGTGTTGGACTCTCGTCGAGGTCTGGTCCAACAAGAGCCCAACCAGACAGAGAGAGAGAGAGCGAGAGCGCTCTGTTAAGTCTAACATAGGACTCTCAGGCGTCTCCTATGTTAAGCGCTCTGCAGAATCCCGTGATAGATCGCGGTTTGCGACAACAGCAGCAGGACCTTCGTAAAAACATGCATCGTCCTTTTATAATTTAGTGATCACTACATCTCCTCTAGTTCTTTAGTAGCCCTCTATTGACTTTAGCTCAAGTCGAGTAAGAGTTCTGAAATGGCTTTAATGATTTAGATTATGTTCAAACAAACTATAGAAAATTAAAAATTTCGAACTTTTAACTGAGTTTAAGAGCCGAACCATAAAGTTTGTCCAAACTCGTTTTTTGGTTTTAATAAGTTCGCTTTTATTTTTGGTTATGCCCACGTTTTTCATTTACAACAAAACCCTTAAACCGAACAAGAACAATTTTTATGATTTCTTATGATGATTTTTATGAGTTCTTTCCCAAGTCATATTTTTAGTTAATATTTTTATTTAGTCTTCTTTATTTTTTGACTGACGTCCTATAGATTTTGTTCTTATATTTTTTCCGTTATATTTGTTCATACATTTTATATCTTGTTCTGTCAAATAAAAAATCTATAGAAAGTCGATTTTCTATTTGACATTTTTTTCATTTTTTTTTACTCTTCATTAAGCCCAACTCTGGAGCTGAACAAAGGCTTTCTTGGCAAGCCAAGTCCGCCAGGGCATCGCTTGCAAATTCAAGCAACCGACCGACCGACGAATTACAGGATGAAAGTGAAAGTCAAGTACGTCGAGCTCCGGCGAGCCCCGCCTTCGTCTGCGGCCGAAGACAGGGCCGGCAGCTGAGCCCTGCCAGGCACAATGGGAATCAGGAACTGCCTCCACCTCTGCCACCTCTGCCACTCGCTTGACCAGCGCTTGGGAACCAAAAGTGTTGCAGGGACGGCGGGGTTCAGGGATCATTAGAGGAAGACACGAGCGATGACTAATCGATATTTGGCTCGGCCTGACAAATTGACGGCTTGAAAGGTGTTTTAATTGCCTTACCCTCCCCTCGCCCCGGCCCGCTCCGATTAGACGCCGGAGGCGCAGGCAACTGGAAGAAGTGCAAATATTGGCATAGCTCGGAGCCGAGGCCAGCGAGACGAGTCGAGAGACATCATTAGCAGGCTGCGGGGCGTGCGGGGAGGGGTCGGGCAGAAATCCGAGTGCTGACGTTTCTCAAACGGAAGCAGGACGAACCTCGAAGTCGTCGCCGAAGCGCAAACACGAACTGCTCCGGATCTAAGGACATTCGCCTATTATTTGCCCGGGGGCTGCCAGGAGGAGCTCGTCATTAATCTCCACCATTAACGAAAGACAAACACCGGCGGCGGGGCCTCGCCGTTCATCTGGGCCCCGGGCTCCAGGCTCCAGGCTGCGGGGAACCTATGGAAAGTCGTCTTCCAAGACTCAACGCGACGAGGAAGCGGGAACTGGTATATGGGAGACTTTCCCAATCGAAGACCCCCATGCCTGCCGTCCACCAGATCCCCTAGGCATGGGTCCGGGCGACGAGGAACCGCGAGGAGGATGGCAAGGAGGGCAAAAACCACAACAAGCACGCGACACTCGCAACACTTCCAATCAGCAGCGACTCCTGCTGTCAGGCCGCGATTGAGCGCCGGTCGGTCGGCAGCCGCGTCGGGCAAAAAGGTTCGGGACTGCTGGCGACTGGCATTAAAGTGATAAATTGCCGGACGCCGGCGACACTAACGGGGTCCACGCCGAGGCGCGAATCGCGGACGTCGCGATGGTCAGCGTGTCGCGCAATTTGTCTACGAAGCGCCGCCTGCCCCGGCCTCGGCCTCGGCCCGGCTCCAGCCCGAGCTCCACCGGCTCGAGAATTCCTTCTCCGGGCTATTCACAGTTTTCGTGTTAATTGAAAACTGTTTGCTAATGTTTTTATCGGCCCGCTTACGACGTGTTCGTTGTCGCGGCGACCGCTGTTAATCACGGCTCCCCACTTGAACGGCCGGGGCTCCGACGCCACTCGCCACACCGCCACACCTTCCGGCACTCCAGTGGCAGCCGCTCGGACCCGGGACTGCGGCCCGGCCCCGCCAACGACCACTACAACAAGTGCTCCGAGTATGAAACGCACTTAGCGTTATCGCCGGCGACATTTGACAGCGTTTGTCGCTGTTTGTGCCACCTCGAGGCAGGCAGTCCATTGCTCGTGGCCGAGCGCCGGCTGAGCGTGTATTATCCGGTGTAAGCCCGAAAGTTGTCAACTGATGGCTTTCGCTTGTATCTGTCCGAGATGGGCGCCCGGTCGCGCGGTCGCCAGCGGGCTTGCGCCGGACGGGAGACAAGTGTCGCTGGGACTTTCGGCTCGGGGCTCCTGGCCAACTGACCTCACGTCAGGCCTCAGGCTCCCCAGGAGCCCGAGTAGCTGGGAGGAAGGTCTTCGCACCCCATCCGATCGACGATTGACTGAAGGACCAATGCGAAATTGTAAACCGTTTCCTTGATTTCGGACTTCTACAGAGTTTTCCAACGACTCTCGGCGTATTTACTAAGCTTCTGACTAGGACGCTTACTTCGTAAGCTGATTCTTAGTCACAGCCTTCCAGCAAAAGACGACGCCTTCTTCATACGATGTTCCTCAGTCGACCACGAGTCGCCCGAGCCACCCCTTACTCGAGGTCCTCGAGGCACGCGGAGCAGACGAGCAAACAATTAATTTTCAATTTATACGCAAAACATTTCAATTATTTAAACACTTCGCAACACATGTCGCGTTAACCGCGCCGAGCTCTGGTATTTGCACTCACGCATCCCGGCTCCTACCGCCACTCGTATCCGCCGATGCTTCCCAGGATAACGCGGGCCCTGCCGTGCCCTGCCCCCGCCCTGTTTCTCAACATATTCATGGAGACGCCGGGCATGAATTTCAATTTGCTCCCCGCCTGGCTTTCGGGGTGCTCACGGCCGGAAGCCGGGACGCCTTGACTCGCGCGACACCTCGTTCCGCGCGCCTCCGCAGACAATGAAAGGTTTAATGGCTGCGCTCCTTCTTCGCTCCTCCCCTCCCCTCCTCACCTCCTCGCCACCGCTCCCAGCCTCCCGGCGAGCCCGGTCGGTGCGCATATGAATCCCAATTCTATCTGAGCCCGCGGAGCTTCGACGCACGCCGCCATCTCGGCCGCCTCAAATTGCCGAACAATAAAACATCGCCGGCTGTGTGTCAGCCGGTCTCGGCGTCCCGCGTCCTTCCATTAGCGCCTTCAGCCGTCCACACACACACATGTGTGTGCGCGCTGGGAACTTTTATTGCCCAACTTCCGCATCTTCCGACAGGCATTATCCTTTTGTGCCACTTGATGTCACGCCTCACGCCCTCCGCCGTCAGAGCTCCGTCACAATTGCTTCCTGCAACGGATCCCGGCCGCCTCTCGCCGGAGCCTCGGGCTCATCGTCAAACTTCCGTTCCGCTTCTAATTATCCTTCCGGGCCCGTGGGGCGGCTGCCGAGCCCGATACGCGTTGTGTAATTATTGTTGCGTGTATTTGCATATCGTGTCCCGGAGCTCCCCGCGCTCAGGGGTGGGGCCAGGGCAGGAGGGGGGATATGCATATGTTTCCCATGAGTGAAGACGGTTGGTCTTAAATCGCGAAGACGATTTAACGACGTTTCTCACCGCGAAAAGCCTCGGTACTCGTCATGGGAACCCACCTTGGAGTGGTTTCAATGACATACTGAGGCCTCAAGTTTGTTTCCTTCGCCTCTCTACCTCATGGTGGAGTCCTTACAATGTTCCTTTCCTTATGGTAGTCCTTACAATGTGCCTGGTGTGGAGTAAATCGCCTGTAAGTCCCCCAAATTGGCGACTAGTTCCGAAACCGAGCTCACATTTAAATCCATGCACATCTCCAGTGGCTGCGAGCCATCAAGTAGTTGTAATTTTGCGGCCCGGCAGCTCGTACGAGTGGGTCGCTGGAGGAGCCGCCCGGCCGACGCGATCGCCTGACTCATCCGGACGGCCTTTGAACTGCACAAGGCAAGAATGCAATCAAATAATTGCCACGAAGTGTGCCACAAATAATGAACCTCCCATGCGATGCCCCATCATCTGCCGACCTCTCCCACCGCGGCCGGGCGCGCCGCAGACGCACAAATCGAAAACTAAAAAATTACTCATCCGTTATCGTAAAATAGAAAGAAGTATAAAAATGCATTCTTAAACGATATCTTTACAACTGCCTGTAATGACTTCAATTAATCTGTGGAAGCGCCTACGCAGCCCCACGACCACAGCTACAACCACAGCCGCAGACGAGGAGGCAGCGAGACCTGGCCGCAGCTGGAGAGCCGGGCGCTGGGCGCTTGGAGCCGAGCTTCACGCGCTGCCTTGGCGGCGCGGACGGAAACGTGCGCCCGGAATCGCCATTCGCGCCTCTCCCGGCCGCAGCGCGATGCCGCGATGCACTTTGCAGCGAGAACAATTGACCCGATTCCCCATTAAGGCTCCGTTCCCCACCGTGGCTGTGGCTGGTGCTTGGCCGGGGCGAGTGCTGTGGATGGAGCTGTTGCTGGTGCTGGTGCTGGTGCTGCTGCCGTCGCTGATACTTAGGATGATGAACTGTGGCCACCTTACAAAATGCGCCTCCCAACGGTAAATTGCAAAGTCATCGTCGTCATCGTCATCATCGATCATCATCACCGACGTCGCCGTCGCCGTCGCCATCGTCATCGTCGATGCAATATTATTATTTTGTGTTATTATCGAAAACTATATCTTAAACAAAGGCAAAATATGGGATCGGACTGCGCCGGGGCCGAGATGTGCCGAAGATGCTTCTACCACACAGTCGCCACGGGCAGGGCGAGCTCGGTGGAGCCTGCGTCCAACCTGAGCTGAGGCGAGTTCTATTTCACACACCCACGCCGAGGCGACCTGGCCATTGCCGGGCGGCCAGACACACAGACTGCCGGGCCAGGCGTCGCCCGAATCACGTATCGGGCTCCGTCCCGCAGTCGTTCTAGAGAGCAGCGGCTGAGCGCTTTCTGTGGGCCCTCGCGAACGCCTCCAACTGGCCTAGAGCTTAGCCGGCTGCAGGTGGAACCGAGGTCGGCTCTGGATAGACTAATTGCTAACGGAGTCTCCGAGGTTTCCACGTCGTGCTCTGGGTCCTGGTCGTGGGGAAGCCACGGTCGTCTTTCGACATCTGCCGGCCGTGGTCACACGTGGAGGCCGGATTCGCCATCCTCGCGACTGGGCAGATTGCAGCAGATTCAATTTGGAGCTTCAATTACCCGGCACTGCAGGTGTCGAAATTGTGCGAGATTCGCCGCGGCTCCACGAAAATCGAACAGAACCGAACCGAACCGAACTGAACTGAATCGGAGATGAAAGCTGCACATATCGGCGGAGCAACAACCACAATGGAGCCCAGCAGCGGCGGCAATAAATGGAATCGCAGCCAGCTGCAGTAAATCACGCTAAGCTCAAGACGTCTCTGGCGGCGGGAGGAGGGGCCGGGCCGGGCCGGGTCGGACCACGTTGGGCACTGCAGTTTCCTCCGCAGCAATTGCCAAAGAAATAAGTTCGCCGCGCCGAGCGATGAAGAAGAAGAAGACGAGGGAAAGCCGAGAGTCGAATTGTCAAAGTTCATGGATTGAGAACGTGCTGCGCTTTGGCTCGGAGCGCGTCCCAGCCAGGGACCGCTCATGCGGTAGCCGTTGCTGCTGCCGCTGATGATGATGGCGATGATGGTGATGGGGCTGCCGCTGCCGCTGCCGCCGCGAGACACGCCGGGCTGCGCATGCGCATGTTTCCTATTGACATTTGTGCGGCGTCCGAGCGGCCGATGACATCCTGACCCCACGCGAGCCGTGCCGCAGCCCGGCGCAGTTTCGGGCCTCGACTGGGCGCGCGGCGCGGCGCGGCGCGGCATGGCGTGGCGTGGCCATTGGGCTGCGACTGCGAGCTTTGGGCGAAGCAATTTCGGAAATTATACGCGATCGAGGTAAGCACTGTGTGCACAACTAAGCTCAGGCTCATCAGGCGGCGAGTATGTGATCCGAGCGGTGGCACGTGTTTCCTGCAGGTGCCAGGCCGGACTCGTCGCAGGGCAGGGACTCCGCGACCTCTCGAACCCCTACGCACGAGGCCGTACGAGTTGCGAGCTCCGAAAAATATTTCACCATGCACTTGCGAGATGATTGTGTCGAATACGAAACGCATTTGCGGGCCCGCGAGCCCAATCAGGTGCCCTCCCATGCAGCCGGCATCCCCTCGACTTCCCTAAGCGCTACATTGATTGAATCGCTCCATCTCACTGGGCGCATCCCCTCCGTCCTATCTAGACTCCATCCAGTGGGAGCTCCATGCCTGCTCCGTGAACTGTGAAGGTTCCCACAGTCCAGCGCCCCTAGACAACACCTGCCCAGGGAAGTGGCGCGGTTCCTTCTAGCCGGCGCCTTTCGACTCACTTCACGTATTGTGATTTCGGCCAGAGATCCGTGCTCCGGGCGACCGAATGCGAAAATTCGGTCCACCAGCCCGAGTACAGCAACAATGACCGACTTCGCCCCATAACCCACGGCCGAACAGGTTTCTGCGCAAGCATCCGCCGGGCCGGCAGCGGACCAGCGGACCAGCAGACGCTCAAAGGCATCGCTCGCCGGCCGAGTGGAAATCATCGATTATTGCATGTTGAACCCATTCGGAGCGGGCCGGCCAAGACGACGGCGAGGACGAGGGTTGCGGTGCCCGACGTGACGACGGATCGCCGGCTCGTGGGGCATCACATGCTGCACGAATCGCGAATCGCACTTACATGTGTTCCTAGTCGCAGTTGCAATTAACTGCGTCGAACGACATTGAAAGCACTGATTGCCGGGCACCAACGGTCAGCCGCCCGGCCAGACCGCGATTGCTGCAGTTGCCCAGGCACTGGCCACTGGCCCTGGCTGGCAACGCATGGGGATTATTAAAACAATTTGTGGACAAATTGATTGGACGGCTAATGGCGCGTCGTCGGATTAGGCTCCACTCCGCCGGAGTGATCGGCGGAAAACCTTTCCGCTGGAGTGGGCTCGCTCGGTCTGCACTCTGCAGGGGTATTTGCGAATCCCCCGGTGCGGCCGCTGCCACCAGCCCTGATTCCGCCGATCACTCGGTTCCGCCCCGGCCCGCGGAGAGAGATGGAATGACTCCACACACATAAATTCATTTAAATCAATCAATTCAATTTGTTTGTCAATAAATTCAAATGAGAATTTCATTAAAACAAATTAAGGCCGCCCCAGATGAATGTCGCCACTCACTGCCGGCCACTCCGACTGGGCTCCACACATATGTAGTCCCCCCGATCGCAGCGATCATCAAGAATAATTAAAGACATATCTCGGTGTCGGCTTCGATTCGGAGCCAGCCTCTGGGAGCCACAGCGACACCCAGCCCAAGAAAGATCTGCGCCCAGTACATGACGCAGTCCGGCCCCTGCTACTGAGAGTATGGTATTCAAGCGTTTTTTATTACGACCGTAGTTCCTGAATCTGAGCCCTGTGCGAAACGAGCTACCGATTTTGGAATTGGCTTGCCGATGACGTCTCCACAGTTTACTAACATTTCTCCAGAAGCTCTGGCGGGAATTGATTTAATTAGACTGTCTGTGTGTTCTCTGCGTTGGGTTTGTTTTTGGTTTCGGTCTCGGTCAATAATTCCATCAGTAAACAATTCTCGCAATGGAGCTCGTTACGGTTCCATTGTCAATTAAAATGAAATAAATTTATTTGTTGGTTGACATTCGCTTCCTCGGCGAAAGCTGGAAAGAGCACGGCGTTGGCGACCATGTGACCCACCGAGTCGAGCTCTTTGCCAGCCTCCAGTAACCCTTATATTGCAAAGCGAGCGCAAATAGAATTATTAAACGCAAATATCGGCTGCTATCGCGAACTCTACCTCGCATCAAATCTGGAAGTGACGAGGTCAAGCCATGGAGGGCGATCCAGGCATGAGCAATTGCTAGTGAGTGGTCGGAGGCACGAATATGATTTGCAATTTCGGTGCTTGGCATCGATTTCGCTCCGCCTCGCCACTGCGAGAAAGTTGTGGCTCGGCACCCCACGATTGGTGTAATGTCAGTTAATGATGTAATGTTCGAGCCTTCGATGGGCTCACACAGAGGGTGTTTGAGTCAACCTCTTCGCAACAGCCTGCACCCTGCCTTTGGCCCGCGATTTCGACATGGTGTGCCCTGAGCTCATGTGCCGCGCACACTCCCTCCGACCGCGTCCATGGGAGGTGACTCCGATTTGCACACCTAGCGCCCGACACCAACACCAACCACGACTCCGACTCCAACTCCGGGCCAAACTAATTCCCAATCGCGATCCCCTGCGTAATTAGTTTAATTTCGTTTTGTTGCAAGTGGAAGAGCAGAACACAAAGGTATGGCTGGCGTAAAAATGTTTGCATTTCGTATTTGTTGCGCGTAAATCGAATATCGGGTTTCCAGGCATTGACCACTGGCCTCTCCGGCCGTCCAACTAGCCCGACAGCCAGCCAGGCGCGCATAAATACTATGCCAAATGGGCGATAAATTGCTTTCCTCTCTGCGAGAGTGGAGCCGGCGCGGAGGCTGGAGTCGAGTTGCGAGCCAGAGGGAGACAGGGTTGGCGGCTCGGACCGAACGTAGTAGACGAGCACTGCCATTGTGAGATCTCGAGTGAAGTTGCCTGCAGCCTGCCTGCAGATGGAGTAAGGACAAGTAACTAGATCCGAGGCGCCGCAGTTTTGACTACGGAGTTCGTGCCGTGGATGTAAAGACGGCTGAACCCTTTTGCCCTCACCATTTCACTACGACTTCCCCAGACACTGGCAAGCCTAGCGATGGTGGTTGGGATCTTCGCGGATCTTCGCGCCTTTTACTAGCGTTCGAACAGATCTTTTCCCAGACGAGTTCAGCGAGTCTCGCTCTGTCTGTAGCGAGCGCCAGAGCGATTTCACGGTTCATGGCGACCGCCCAACATTGTACCGTTTGCCTCGGTGTGATGTCCCTGACGACTCCGGTCAAAGAGCGCCTTTATTTTCTCAAACAATTTCAAGCTTTAATTGTTTCTAGTCTTTTTACATTTTCATGGTATTTCCTGCGTTATTACTCTATTAATGTATGGCAGGAATCTCGAGACTCTTGTGTAAACATCGGGCCTACCTTGGGCGCACGTCGCGGTGCCATGCGACACGATGCCGACGAGCTGGGGAATGCCGTTGACGGTGACCAGCGGGCCGCCAGAGTCGCCCTGAAATGTGGCGAGAGAAGTGGCCGGTGAGGATCGCAGGTTGATCAAAATATCAATAGATATCGATTAGTACAGAGTCTTCCACTTACCACACAGGCGCCTTTGCCCTTGGCAGCCAAGGCGCAGATCTCGCTGGGCGTCACCTTGAAGCCCCTTCGAGCGCACTCTTCGTTCGAGAGGGTTTGGTAGCGGAGCCTCTGCAGGTTCTCCGGCAACGACGCTGCAGTCGCCGTCGGAGACGTCGAGCCCCACCCGGTCACCTGCACAGCCACCCGCTCGCCCACCGATCCGTCGCCGCCCAGGTGGACGGCGCCCACGTGGGGGCTGTGCAGATTGAACGGCGGCGACACCTTGAGCACCGCAATGTCGTTGACGATCCTCGGGTACATGGCGAACTTGGGGTGCACGCGCTTCGCCACGGTCGGATGCCAGCTGCCGCCCCTCTTCCAGTTCAGCGTGCCGCACAACACGTACATGTCCTCTGGCCGCATCTTGTCCACGCAGTGCGCTGCCGTGAGCACGTGATGCGGCCCAACGATGGAGCCCCCGCAGTAGTGGCTCCACTGTCCGCGCCGGTAGACCTGTATGGAGACTTGGTAGGGAACCGCATGTGTGACCTCCTCGCCCCCATTCACGCGGGTTTCATTCGCGATCAGTTCCTCCAGAGCAGACTCCAGACCAGGGGCACCAATGGTCATACTTTTGTCATCCGGATATGCAGCTGTGGTGGGATATTCTTCAATAGGTCCTGCTGCATCCTTCGGTGGTGTCCCGATCCCCGAGGCCAGTGCCGCGATTTCTTCGGATGTGCTCTGAGGATCTCGCTCGATTTGGGGTTCTACCGGTCGAGGCTCCAGTTCTTCGCATCTGGCCAGCACCACGATCCATAGGACGATCCACAGGCACGTCTGCACAGTTCCCCTCATTGCCGAATAATATGAGCTCCTCGACACTCGCCCAGAAATTTAAACACCTGCTATTTATGTGGAATTCATGACGATTCAGTTCAAATATTTATACCATCTCAGCTAAAGGATAGATTAACTGGAATAAAGTGGATTATTGCAACTGGGTTAGTCAGTCAATGAGATTATTTGGAGTCTTATGCAGGTATAACAAGATATAGATGTGGAGATAAGCAAGAACAATATTCACCATGCACAGTGTTCACCATCTTCACTTCGCACATGACTCCAGCCCCGAGTCGGAAAGTGACATGTTCCAAATTGGCGACTCATGAACAAAGTGCTATCGAGTGCGACAGGACTTTATGTGTGTATAAGCGAAGCCAACAAGAGCTCGGCCAGTTGGACAATCAACCACAGCAAGTTCCAGCGCGAGGCAATAAAATATTGAATGAAAATGTTTACAGTCGATGTTGGACTGTGTTACGCCTGGAGCTTCTGCGATTGCAACGTCATGGACTGCCTTCGACCACGACTGCGGCAGGGACATCGGATTGCATTCCAACGCGTTCGGAATTGAACATAAAATGTAAGAGGCTCGGATACTGACGATGTCAATGTTTTAACACCAACGGCAAGTAAACGAAATCCCAGCCGGATCGCGCACGGCTGGCCGTCGGACACAGACCAAGCCACTCACTTAACCCTTGTCGAGGTGCCATCGGGAGCTCCAACAAGCACGGGGATCGGCCCAAAAGACCAACTGGGAAGTGTCATCGGAGACGTGGCAATAGAGCAGTGGGAGTTCACGTTTCTGAAATGAAATTCGATCGGAAATATCTGTCGACGCTTGGGCCACGATGAGATATAAGTGATATAAGACTAATAATAGAGACATTGGCTTTCACGAATCGCGTGATTAAAAACCAGAGGACCAGTCGCAAGTCGCATGTCATTCCACACAGCAGAAGCCCCTGCTTGTTGTCAACAATTAAGTAACAAGCTCACGCGACCAATAAATATTTGAAACTTCGCATCTTCGCTGTGCACAAATGCGAGATGCTCTTTATCAGATACTGTGAACCAAATGGGATCCAAAGCGCTGATCGGCGACGGGCCGCTCGATACTTAGAGGATCATAATTTATATCCCACTGACTTGGTAGTCCTGCGGAGTCCGGACCGCGCCAGACACCGGCCAGCCAGCCAGCCAGCCATGCGGAGGCACCTTGCAGTTCAAATTAAGAATTAAAATATATGGCCAATTTGCTGATTATACGAAACACGCAATTAATTTAACTCGAGCCTACATGTTTGCGACTGCAAACAAGTTTGCAATTAATTTATGAATTCCAACTGAAGATTTGTGGAAGGTGGCGCGTGTGTAGAAGGCACTTGTTTGGGGACATCACTCCCTGCCGTTTAAGTTCGAGGAAAAGTGTTGTATTCCACATTGCTTGGTGCCTCTGTAGCTCTGTTCTAATTCTGGACGACTCTGTTCTGCAGTACAGTGTTGACGACAGACACCTGTGGACAAACGAAGCGCTTTTGCCGATTTGTAATTCCATTGGTCATCCCTCTCAGAGCGTGCCGTATGGATTCGGCATGCCCAGATCTCCATAATTACAATGGAACGAATAAAACTGTATGCGTGGCGTGCAAACGGGGACAGAAAGTAACCGCAGTCCTATTTATCAAGACGAGAATATAGAGCTCAGAAGGAGGCCACTCACTTCCTCCAGACCTGTGCCTCTCCTTTCGGTTGATTGACCATGGTCATTCTTGCGGTTGTCTCCATTGCTGTTGCGATTGTTCCGGCGGCCTTCGGCGTTCAGGAGTTAACACATAAAAACGGTTCGTGCATTCCCAGAGCGGGCAGAGTAGACGTTCCAACCGATGCGGTGTCATTGCAGCAATCGTACCACTCTTGTCCACTCCAGCGCCCAATGGAACAGGGTCCCTGGACGGCACTGCGCGGTTCCACGTGCCCTACCACGTCTCCATTCAGGCAGGACATCAGGACTACCAGCACCTGTGCGCCGGAACCATCATCGACGAGAGCTTCGTCCTCACGGCCGCCCATTGCTTTTACCAAGTGCACAACCCCAAGGACCTCAGCATCGTGGTGGGCTCCAACAGGCTGTCCACCAAGAAAGGTGTGCGCTACGGCGTCGCCCAGCTCATCCGGCACAAGTATTTCGAGCCCCTGATGGGCCGGGACATAGCGCTGCTGAAAATCGAGCCGAAACTGAAGTTGGATGGGAAGAAAATCGACAAGATTAATTTTAAAGTCAGTTCCGAGCTTGAAGGAAACGTGGACGCCTACATGATCGGCTGGGGCCGCCGGAAGTCAGGGGAGAACAAGAAGCTGGAGCTGGTCAGCTTCCGCACGATCAGCACCAGCAAGTGCCGGAAGCGCGGATTCATCTACGTATCGAGCACGGAGGTGTGTGCGATCAGCTACTTGGGACGAGGGGCTTGCGATGTAGGTAAACTGCATTTGGTATGGACTAACTTTCCACTCACCCTCTGTCCACTGACGCAGGGCGACTCGGGCGGTCCCTTGGTGAACACGGCCTTCGACCTGCAGCTTGGGATTCTCTCCTACGGAAGGCGACCATGCAAGCAGGGTAAGATATACGCGTTCACCAGGATATATCCCCTAATAGGATGGATCGAGGAGCACATGAACAAGTATCGCTAAGAGCTACCATATAGGATAACTAGGTGTTTAAGTACTACTGTGGGAGAACAACAGACAGGGAAATTGTTGGAAAGCGAACTGAGGTCAGACTCAGGCAGAGATTTGCAAGTCACGATCTTTCAATGAAAAGGCTCTTGTTTGAAAGGACTGTCGAGTTTGGCCGCGTCGGATTATACGATTTCTTTATTGTTGTTGAAATTGAAGCCAATATGTATTTATATTTGTAGATTATTATGTTTCCAAAACAATATATAATTTAATTAAACAAAGCCTACCTATTGATGGGCTTAAAGCCATAGCATGTCACATCATATCAACCACATCATGTCGGGCCAAGCCGTATCCCGCTCTGATTATTGTATGTGAATATCCAACGACACGCTTTTATTAATTTTCCCCAACATAGGAAAATGTGGTTTTAATTACGCAAGCTGTACGGCATACGTCGCCCCATCGTGCGCAACATCTGGCCGGGGAGGAGGCGGCAACACGTTTATTAACGTGGCGGATTAGCTTTTGTCAGCGACATTTGCATTTATGTCAGCTCACATCCTTGTGTGCGGTGAGCAAACATCCTTCAAAGGAAGGCAAACAACCTCGGCGGCGGGGCCGACAACCCACAAAGGGTTGGCAGGTTGACACTAACCGGTTAGTTGATGTTGACTCTTTTCCTAAGGCTCGAGGATCAGGGGAAACAAAGGACTTTTTACTCCGGATGCCGCCACAGCTCAGAGGATAAACTCGGGACAAATCAGTCTGTGCATTGATAAAGCTAGGTGGACCGAGGTTGAACCGAATTAAAAATTTCCTTCCACTGTGAGCGCTCCGATGCCCACTGCATTTGCGTTGCGCCGGTTTTGGGTGGCCCAATTAAGGGAATTAAATCCGTTGACACATGAGTGCAGACCCATGCTCGTCGGAGCCCGAGCTGGACCTCCCTCTCGAGCTGACGTCTTAGTCGGATGCATGCTAAATGAAGCCATTCGGGTCCCGATCGGGCAACAATTAACACAGAAGTCCAAAGATCAAAACCCACAAGAAAGAAACAACGAACGAAAGCCAACCAACTCCGGCCAGGCTCCTGGAGGCGTGCATAATTAATTCGCAGGGCCTCCGCAGCGCCCAGCACGTGTGGGCCTGGCGGCCACACACTTCAGCACCTCGGCTGCAACAACAACCCAAACAAAATGATTCATTAGCCATGCAATCAAACCGAATTTCTACACTCCGAGCCCAGATCGAAAACCTTTAACAGCGATTTGCATCGAACAAGCCAGATCCAGCCAGTCCAGCGTCCGCCGCGACGCGACGAGTTCGGTGAATGATTCGAGCCGGCTCGGCTCGCCTCGACCGGCGCTGCGAGATGCATCGCTTTAATCGGAATATTTAAATCATTCCCTGATTAAAATTGCAATGTCGGCCCGGTGATCACCTGGCTGGGCGACAGGAAGCCCGCGTCGTGTGCAGTGGCGGAGCAGCTCCGCGTGTAGGTGTTTCTTCGCGGAATCTCTCCGAATGCCACCCAAAATTGGCCACTTTGCATACGGAACGTGGCTATCGCGGCTGGCAAGTGGGGCCGGGCGGAGACGGGCCATAGGCTTGTTTCCTTAATTACTGGTGGCACCCAACCTCACAATGGAGGTGCGAAGTGTGGGAAATAGTTGTCGACGTCATATCGGCAATTTTGGTATTCCATGGCGATGGTAAGGCGTTGGTTCCACTGTATGATTACAGCGAATTAAATTGCCTTTATTTTATTACTCCGAACCTACCGAATGTGCAGATTATGTTGGTGCAAAGTTAGTGAAGCAAACCTATCCTACTGACCAGAAACCCCTTGAGATTGATTGGCATTTAGAATAGAGTACGAGAAGTACTAGCCTACACAATGTCGAGAGCAATCTCTCTCAAAAATCGTACGTCTGTTGTGGCTCCATATCTACATGCCCAAGTCCTTTGCTGCTCGCCTAAGCCTAAGCTCCAATCGAGTAGTCGCCTTGGCAAACCGATGAATGAAATGAACGACTCTCCGCCCAATTGTAGAGTGCAGGAAAAACAAACAATGCAACAGCGAGCAGCGAGCCCCAGTCAGTCACAGCGTGTGATCGAGAAGAGTTTAAAGGTTGTAACACTTAACAATAACTCTGACACCGCTGGAGCTGATAGTGTTCGGAGCATTGTCGCCCCATCACCAACTCCCGATCGCCCGATCGGTGCAGCTCAGGCGGCTGGGTTGGCTCGGTTGGCCCAGTAGGCGGCTTGGACTTAGCCGAGGGAACTCTTGACATCGCCCGCTCTACTCAGCTCAACTGAGCTCAACTCCAGAAAGCCGCCTGGGCCGAAATAAGAAAGAAGGAAAAGAAAAGGCTTTCAGCAGATCATCATTTGTTATTGTTTTTCTGTCTGTATAAATTATATAATAAGGTTGGTTTATTTTTAGCGAAGTTCTTGGCCTGACTCCGCCAACCTTATCACCAGGAGCATAGGACCTCAATCGCTTGTGGGACATTGGCAGCGGACGGAGAGGGTTTCCTCCGGCGCAGGATAAAATCAGCTCTCAACGTTTGGCCAACATCTCGAAATATAGACGCAAGCGATCTTGGCAAATTTCCACAGAAATTCAAGTCGCAACACTGCATGAAGCTGGACGCGTTTATATCTTCTTTATTCCAGACAATTTTATCTCTTCGTTCAGAGAACTCCGCGAGGATGAGTGGCGAGAAGCATAACTTTATTACTGTGAAGTGCTTATCCATGATATGTGTTTGGCCGGATAGTTGTTTAAGCCCTTTGCGGTTTGGTTGGCTGCGTTCGGGATGGAATGGGATGGGATCTGCTCAAAGAGGGACGACAAAGCAGGGCCTCCTGTGCCTACCACCAAGCAGGAAAGAGGAGAGAATTAAACGCGTTTTAATCATTTTAACCCCGGACAATCCAGGTCACTTGATCTTTGCCGACACTAGGTGGACATTAAGATTATATGGTCTCGTCTTCATCGTGTCCGCCGAGATAAATATCCTTCCGCTGTGTGCGCTCTTGTTGCGGCTTGTTATGACATCGACTCCTTCGCTCCAAAGTTCTTCCTCCACCATGGTCCAACTGCGTGTGGCCAGTGACGGACCGGAGTCGGATCTCTCTATCTGATGTTCTTCCTAAACATCGTTAATAAAAATTGTCACGCTGCAATTTTATTGCCTGTGACGACGACGGAGTCTTGTTCGCGGCCGTGTTCTCATTATTTCTCTCTTTTTCCCATATGCTGGAACATTGCCACCAGTACGAAGCAGACAATTGAAATTGCAACCTGTTATCGGAGGTTGTACAGCGGAGTTTTGAGCACTGTTCTTAACATGGCGCAGTTTCAATTAAAGTATCTTTAGCACATCCGAAGGCACTTGGGGTCCGAGTCGAATGGTTCGTTAACATAATACTTGGTTAATATTAGAGAAATGTGTGACTTGGTCCTTTGTCATGGGTAATATAATACATAGGTTCAATCAGGAGGTATTGTATAAAGTACCTTAAGAAGCAGCAGAAGAGCTTTCAAATGAAATAAATCAATGGTTATTAATGTCAAACTGAATATTGTTTTTATTGAAATGGGAATTTTATGCATTAGCATGAGTAATAGCCAATTATGTGGGCTGTATCTCGACATCGGCTCACACAACGTGTCTCCAAAGCGCCAAAAGTTTTCGATTCATATGAGTTTATCCATCGACATTCCGAGAAATAGAGCGACCTCTCAATGTTTCCTCCAATAAGTCCAATTTCAGGCGAAACGAAGTTGATCTGACCGCTGTCAGATCTAACCGATTTCTGATCGGAAAATAGAACTCCTGAAAAACAACCTTCAGAAATAGCCTACCAAGGGGAATACGGAACCTTATCAACTGAACGACCTGCTTGTTCGGAATTAAAGCAATACCTGGGGAGTTCTCGGTGGGAGTGCATTAGTAAATAGGCGTTTACATGGGATCCCCTGAACGACCTCTAATTTATCAGCCATTGGCATAATAACCGGCAAGACAAACTCGACCGCCCCCACTGGCAATGGAACGACAATCGCTAACTACTATAAAAAGGGCCTGAAAATCGTTCGGAAGTCAGAAGCTCTATCCGACTTTCGAAATGGAGTTCAAAGTAGCGTTCCTTCTACTGTTCGGAGTCGTTCTGGTGGACATGGCTGCCAGTAAGCCTCGGGCGACGCTCGATCGTAAGTTGGAAACACGTTCGGCATTCGCAAGAGTTTCATCAAATCGCCCGCTGCGTCTTGGGCGCAGTCGAGGCCTTTTTCAGCGACGAGACCAACACGTCCGAGCAACGAGTCGTCGGGGGTTACGGTGTCGGTAACGGCGAGTACGTTCCCTACCAGGTGTCCATGCAGTACAAGGCCAGGAACGGGAAGCAGCACCACTTCTGCGGCGGCTCCATCGTCACGCCCCGGCACATCTTGACCGCGGCCCACTGCGTGAACGGCCAGGACGCCAAGAGGATCTCCGTGCTGGCGGGAATTCAGGACCTCAACGACACTGACGGCCAGCGGTCGCAGGTCGTGTCCTACGAGATGCACGAGAACTACGAGGAGCTGGTGACCAGCGACATCGCCCTGCTGACGATCGACCCGCCCCTGCAGTTGGACGGCCAGAAGGTGGACAAAATCGACGTGAGTGGCACCGAGAAAGTCGACGGCGGCCAGGAGGTGACTCTCACCGGCTGGGGCGCCCTGTGGCACTTCGGCCAAGGACCCTTCGCTCGCTATCCGATGCGGTTGCAGAAGCTCTCGTACAAGACCATCACGAACGAGGACTGCAAGAAGACCATGAGCCAACTCACCGACACGGAGATCTGCGCCTTGGAGCGCTTCGGCAAAGGAGCCTGCAACGTAAGTCGAAATGCGTGCTCGATGCCGCCATATCTCACCCAATGTTGTTATTTAAGGGCGACTCGGGCGGCCCATTGGTCATGAGAAACGGCGACAGCCTGCGGCAGGTTGGTGTGGTTTCCTATGGCACGGCTTTCTGCGCTTCCAACAGTCCCGACGTGTACACGCGGGTCTCAATGTTCGACGACTGGGTAAAGCAGCGAATCGCTTGAAATTCCCTCCACTGTGTCAGCCTCGGACCACGATTCGCGGAATACGTGCACGACAAATAAACACTTTGAAACAAACGATTTGTCCGAAGTTTTTCAATTTACTTATAGGTCTTTGCGGTGAGCTCTTACACAAAACACCTTCACTTTCACGTCAGTTCATTTCCACTTATACCCAAATTGGAATACCGTCATCTCATTAGCCCTGCAACACGCTGTCTTCTGTTGTAGAAGACACTTCCATTCGGAACACTCCTTGCAACGACACTTCACTCCACTTTGTGCACACCAATGGATTGACCTCCACCGAATGGCTCCGGAATTGTACTTGGTGTCATGTCATTCTCAGTTAGCATTCGTATTGTTCCACCATCATACGGGCGAAACCTTGAACCACATTCTGCCAATGCTGCATTGGCAGCGATAGCCCGGACAGCTTGGCTAGTTGTAGTTATGATTCCTTTTTTTTATAAAAATTAATAATTGGAGCGATAAGACTCGAGCTTTGGCCTATTATAAAAGGCGGAATCCCCTCCGATTTCAAACAGTGGCAATAACGAGGAATAGCACGATGCAAGTCGCCTGTGGTTTAATCGCGCTAATCGTGTGTAGTTTTGGCAGATACGCGAACGGACGACCCAATTGTGAGTTTGGGAGTTTGGGCGAAAGAATATAAGTGTTTTACGGCTTCCTTCCTTCCTTCCTTCCCGAGGCAGATGACATATACTTCTCGAAATACAACAGCTCGGATGAACGCATTGTGGGCGGCACGAATGTTCCCAGGGGCCAGTACGTTCCCTACCAAGTGTCCCTGCAGTATCGCAGCAGGGACGGCACCACACATTCCCACTTCTGCGGCGGATCGATAATCGCGCCGAGCCTAATCCTCACTGCGGCCCACTGCTGCCAGGGCTTGAACGCCACGCGCATGTCCGTAGTCGCCGGGATCAGGGAACTGGACGACGAAGCGGGCGAGCGGTCGCAGGTCGTGTCCTACGAGATACACCCGGACTACGAGGAGCTCGTGACGAGCGACATCGCGCTGCTGCACATCGACCCGCCACTGGTGTTCGACGGGCGGCGAATCGACGCCATCGACGTCCGTGGGTCGGAGATGGTCGGCGGCGGCGTCCCAGTCACGCTCACGGGCTGGGGCCTGCGTCTGCCGGTAGCGCTGCCGCTCTTGCCGCCCCTGTTCGAGACGGTCAACTACCCTAACATCCTGCAGACGATGACCTACAGCACCATAACGAACCGCCAGTGCAAGGACATGGGCATGGATCAGCTGACGGAGACGGAAATCTGCGCCTCTGGGATCTTTCTTATGGGGGCGTGTTCGGTAGGTCGACGACTTCAGGTTGGTTAATTTTCACGACCAAATCGTTCTTCTTTCTTCCAGGGCGATTCGGGCGGCCCGCTGGTGATGGACGCCAACGGCCTGAAGCAGGTGGGCATCGTGTCGTACGGGCTCTTCATTTGCGGTCTGTTCGACGTGCCCGATGTCTACACGCGAGTGTCGATGTTCGACGACTGGATCCAGGAGCGCATGCCGAGTGTCAATAAATAATATATATTGAAAGTAGAATAAATGGCACAATTTTAGCTGGTAGCAAGCACAGCCCAAAATTTTGTTCCTTGTATGCCCCACCTCCATCGGACCATCTTCCAGGACTGACCCCACGCCTATATTTAAATCGTATGTGTCTCGCATGGCTGGTCGCCGCTGTCGACCAGTTCCCGGGTCGCCAACTCTCCTGAGTTTGCGACATAAATGCTTTCAGCAGTGGGATTGACAATTCCACGCAATTGAACTCCCTTGACTTGTCTCCTGCCGGCCTCATGCAGGGAGCAAGGAGCATTCGTCTAACGTGGGGAGGGCGTCTTATGCGGACAATTTAATAACATGGTTCATAAAATAAGTGGATATTTTATGACTTCCTGGATATGAGATGGGCTCAGTGCAAAAAAATGAGCTAAAAAATCCTCCATAAAGGTCATGAATTTTTAGACTGTTTCGGAAGGGAGTTTGTGGAAATTTGCATTGGGTCGAATCTCGGGATGGGCACTTGATTCATACGAGGCTAGGGCCGAATATTAAAGTCTTGCAGTGTTCGTGGTATGAATTTCCTACGTCCCTTTAATCGAAGGTTGAGTAACAAAACTATGCTTCTGGGTCGGCGGGTGGCCCCTCGTCGTCCACGGGAGCCTCGGCAGCCGGCTCTGCGGCCGGTTCCTCAGTTTCCGCGGCAGGCGGAGCGGATTCCGGAGCTGGCTCCGGTTCTGCTTCCACTGCAGGCTCTGGAGGGGGTTCGGGTGCTGGCTCTGCAGCAACTTCAGGTTCAGGCTCTGCAACAACTTCTGTTCCTTCTTCTGGGGCTACTTGGTCTGCAGCTTCCACATTCGAGGCCTGCAATACGAAACACGTGAAGTTGTGGATGGATGGAATGTTGTCGAAGGGCGAATACCACGACTTCTTCTTTCGATTTTTGCAAGGACTGTTTGGAAGACATGGGTTCAGCCGAAGGGGCTCCATCGTCGGGCTGTAGATTTTAATTTTATTATTTTTGTGTTTATATATTTCTGGACAGAATCCCTTACTTTCATTGTGTCTGTGCGAGCATGAACTTCCATGGAGACTTGCGACTTTGGCGAACAAATTTCCTCCCGCGACTGCGAATATTCAATGGATTAATTTATTTCAAAGCAAATGCCAGTGTCTTACTGATTTCTGCGCATCGTCGGGCTGAATCGATATCTGAAAATGTATCGTTAGAGAATGCTTTGGCTAATTGAAATTCAGTTCTACCGATTGAATCTTCGAAAATTTCTTGCGGTAGAATTTCTGAAAAGAGCCATATGTAATGGAACACTGTAATATACCCCGAATCGTGTATACCTGTATCTTGCGAGCTGCTTGATCCTTGAGTTCCAGGTCCTCATCGTCCTCCACCTCCACCTACGAAGGGCAATGTGAGCAAAGATATTGAGTTCGGGGATACCAGTTACCTCTTTAGGGGGCTCCTTCTTCTCAACGAACATGGAGCGCCTCACGAGGAAGCCCCTGAAATTTGACTGCAGGGCGAATTAATGTAGATGTTGATCAAGAAGGCAAATCTGCATTACCTGAATTCTGGTGGCCGCGTGGTTCTGCCGGTTCATCTCCAGACGCCTCCGTTCGCGCTCCTGGAAGTACAGATACAACGTCTCGGTGCCCTTGGAACTCTAGGAAAGTAAAAACCGCAGGGACATTGAGGATGTAGGAGAAGGAGAAATGAGTTGCTACCTCAGCGGCGTCCATGTAGGCTTGCACGAACCTATTGTAGGCTTCCTCGATCATGGGTCGCGAGATCTTCAGCTCCTCCTCGCTGAACTTGCAGCGTCTGATGAGTTCGTCCAGCATGTCCAGCTCCTCGAACTTGACGATTTCCCTCTCCTTGCGCCGGTCACAGCGGTACTTCTCGAGGAAGTTCTTGAAGCACTCCTCCATGACGAGCGCCATTTCGCTCGCCTTGGCCGTCGTGATCTCGCAGATGCACAGGTCGGAGATGATTTCGTCCACCTGGCGCAGGGCACGGTCGATGATGCTCTTGGCCACTGCTCGGAGAGGACGGGTGAGATCAACGAGGTCGTGGAGCCATTGGGTACCTACCGCGGGCCTTCTCGCGAGTCACGAGAATCGAGTGAAGGTAGTCGATGATGAATTGGCACAGGCACTCGGTGGTGGGCTGGCAACGAAGAACCTCGCGCGTCACGTCCGACAGCAGTTCGGGCAGACCCTCCGGCACATTGATGACCTGGCCACGCACCTTGCCGCGTTGGATGAGGTAGTTCATCGGATGTGTTTAGTTCTGAACTATTTGAACGAAAAACAAAAAAAAAATGTTAGTCAGTCAGTCACTGCTAAAATATTAATTTTTCGAATTTCTCTGATGTTTTCAAATTTAAGGCAAAGCGACAACTTGATTGAAAAACGTTTTATTCTGTCAGAGTTTTTGTATCGAAAGAAAACTAAAAATATTTAATCTTAATTTCCTTTTCCGGTATTCATTTCAAAACCAATCAACAAGTTGAAAAGCAACGAGTAAGTCGTATGTTTTCGTCCCTGTAGTGTACTTTGATAGCAAGCACCAGATTCATTGTGAGTTCGGTTTGTGTATATGCTATTATAGATAACTGTCATAGCTTCACCACATGTAGATGTCGCTAGTAACACTTTAAAACAGTCCTCGATCAAAAGGAACCGATATTCGTTATTGAATGAATCGAAATATCTACCTAGCCAAAAGAAATCAAATAACCATTCGTCACAATATAAATACCATATATGCATATATTTTTTGTTGCAATTTGATGACTTAAACACTTATATTTTTTAACATCCCTGTAATCTGATTTGACAGATAGCAGATAGTTTACCAATTGTTATTCTTTTCATTAATTCCACTGGACAATTTTCTTAAAGATATTAATACAATTACCTTATACCAATGACAAAATGTCCAAAGTTACTGTGCAGGATATAGAAGCCGTGGACGACTATTGGGGTCCGACGTTCCGTTCAATATTAGAGGGTATACGGCTATATTTAAAAATAGAAAATTGAACAAATTTTACGCCCCTATTTTATGTCCAGGAAATAATGCAGAAGTATTGTCCGAACAATTGGAGCAACGAGTGCGTAGCCATGATAAGGACATTGAACGCATATGCAATCTTTATTACCAGGGATTTATCGATTCGATCCAAGAATTACTCCAGGTTCGCACGCAAGCCCAACAGTTGAACAATGAAGTCCACACATTGGATAGTTCCCTTCAACAGATCAGCAGCACGATCTTGCAACAAGGGAATGACTTATTACGAGCGCGTCAAATTGAATCCAATCTTGCAAGTGCAATTGAAAATCTTCAGGCATGCTTACCAGTTCTAGAATGTTATATTAAATTCACGCAACAAGCTGGAAACAAACAATATTATCAGTCTCTAAAGACTCTAGAAACACTAGAAACTCAACATTTGTCTAAAATACAGAACTATCGCTTTGTGACGCAAATTCGTCAGGCGATTCCAACGATTAAAGAAAATATTCGCAAGTCTGCTGAAGCCGGTTTCCGTGAATTTTTAGAGAATATTCGCAAGTTTTCTCCAAAAATTGGCGAAGTTGCTATAACGCACACCAAAAAGCTACAAAAACGTGATATAAATTTGATTATAAGTGAACATAAGTCAAACAAAGCCTCTAATGGCGATGACGACAATATTAGTGCACAGGATTTGATTGATTTTTCACCCATTTATCGTTGCCTTCATATTTATATCGTGCTCGGTCAAAAGGAATATTTTGAAAAAGACTATCGCCAACAACGAAGAGATCAGTCCAAATTGGTGTTACAACCTCCGCCAGGCATGCACGACAATTTAGAGGCTTATAAAACATATATTTGCGCCATAGTTGGCTTTTTCGTTGTTGAGGACCATGTCAAAAACACTGCAGGTGATGTGGTCACATCATCTTATCTGGAAGAGTTATGGTCTTCATCGCTGACAAAGTTTGTTAATGAAATAAGCATGAGCTCATCCTCGTGTACCGATCCTAATATCTTGTTAAGAATTAAAAATCTTATAATGCTATCGATAAATACTTTTAAATGTTATGGATATTCTGTGAATATGCTGTGGGAGCTTCTGCATAACATGAGAGATCATTACAACGAGGTAAGATGACATAAGCATAGAACTATAATATTTGTTAATCATATATGTTCTAGGTCCTATTACAACGATGGGTTCATGTGTTCCGCGATATTCTTGATAAAGAACAATTTTTACCTATGGTTGTAGAAAATCAAGAAGAATACGAAAATATAATCGAGCGTTTTCCGTTCCATTCCGAGCAATTAGAAAATGAACCATTCCCTAAGAAATTTCCCTTTTCACGTATGGTACCGGAAGTCTACCATCAAGCCAAAGAATTTATGTATGCGTGCATGAAGTTTGCAGAAGAACTAACACTGTCGCCTAACGAAGTAGCTGGTATGGTGCGCAAGGCCGCAAATCTTCTCCTAACACGTAGTTTTAGTGGATGTCTCTCCGTTGTGTTTCGAAATCCTAGCGTTGCTTTAACTCAGTTAATTCAAGTAATTATTGATACTCAATATTTGGAGAAAGCTGGACCCTTTCTGGATGAATTTGTTTGTCACATGACAAACACTGAGAGTAATATTTCACAAACACCATCGACCATGTTTCACGTGGCTCGTCAGGATGCTGAAAAACAAGTTGGAGTACGGATTTGTTCGAAAATCGATGAATTTTTCGAGTTATCGGAGTATGATTGGTTATTGGTGGAGCCGCCGGGCATTGCTTCGGCCTTTATAACTGACATGATATCTTATTTGAAAAGCACGTTTGATAACTTTGCCTTCAAATTACCTACTATTGCACAAACCGCTTGTCGTCGTACTTTCGAGCATATTGCTGATAAAATTTATTCAATTCTCTTCGATGAAGATGTAAAGCAGATATCCACCGGAGCGCTACAACAGATCAATTTGGATTTAATGCAATGCGAATTCTTTGCTGCATCTGAACCAGTACCTGGTCTGCGTGAGGGTGAACTTTCCAAATACTTTCTGAAAAACCGTCAGTTATTGGATTTGCTCATTATGGAGGAGTGGAGCACGTATTTGCATGACTATGGAAAGCAAGAGAATCGCTACCATCTTGTGCATCCACAAACTATTATTATTATTTTAGAAAAAA
Organism: Coelopa pilipes; assembly: GCA_947389925.1. Classification (NCBI taxonomy): domain Eukaryota; kingdom Metazoa; phylum Arthropoda; class Insecta; order Diptera; family Coelopidae; genus Coelopa; species Coelopa pilipes. The sequence goes on from OX376697.1 coordinate 7,072,772, forward strand.
TTCGAGAAGCTGATAAAAAAACTATGTTCTCAGTGCTACGTAAAAATGAACGAGATAAAAAGAAACTGTTGGAAACGGTTTTAAAACAACTGAAACATTTAGCGGAGAGACAGAGTTAAATGTACATAGACAATTTTTCATACAAATTATTCTCAAAATAAATATTATATTGTTAAAGAAAAAATATCCATTAAATTTAGATGCGTGAAATTAGTCGTTGGAAAGTCGAAAAGGTTTCATTTTTCGACAAATCTTTGGAACCCTATAGCAGGGCTGTCAATGAATAAGCATACTAATGAACTAAGGGTTATATATTTATTTAATTTATGCCATGATTTTAGTTGAAGCCGTATCAAAGCGAACTTATAGAAATACACTTTTTCGCACACAATATATATTTATCCTAGCTTAACTTTGATAAATCAAACATTAAAATTCTAATATATTTTTTAAGATATTTTTATTTTTTCATTAATATTATTTGCAATATATAAAAGACATGTAACTTTTTGGATAATAATAAATTTAGTTATGAATTAACTTTCAATTATTCATTGTCTACTTAAAAGGAGACAAATCAATTCAATTGTTTTGAATATATTCTATATACAAGATCCATATTTTCATGCAATTACGATAAACATTCGATAGGATTTGGATAATTGAAAATATTTTCTTGGTAACATTTAACCCACACATCTATGAAACAAATATGTATTGCCGTCAACTTTTTCCCTCCAAATGCTTAGGTGCATCGGCATAAGTGAATTTCAGACGAAATGCCTCAGCTACTAAAACATTAATTTGACGATCAGACCAATTGTGAGTGGGTAAATTTTGCAAGAGGAGCATGAGACACTGAAAATTTAAAAAAATAGATGAACGATAATTTATTGCATTCAATATAAAAATTCTAGTACCTGAAAATCGTTCTTTTGCATCAATTGTTCTTTCCAATGCAATAAAAACGCGGCGCAAACATATAGATGGAAGATGGCAAACCCATCGGATTCAGCAAGATATGTGTCCCACAAGCGTATGGTGCAATGCAGTGGAAGTTCTCTTGTAAGTAAGTTATTCATCCAACGGAAAGAGAACTGTAGATAGTCCACGCCGTGCGCCTGCAGATGTCGGTGCAGGTTTCCTATTTTTGAAAACAATCAATCGATTTCAAAATACAATTCTCTGAAGTATATTTACCATCTATTCTTTGTATTAGATCTTTTAATTGATTGACCTTCTCTTGGATTCCTAGTTGCGCAAAAATATAATTATCTTGTATGCAATCCAAAAACTTTGATAGACACCAAAAGGAATCAGCTTCAATGGCATTACGTGTCTCAAGTGAGAGCGTTGATATATCGAACTTTTCTAAATCAGTACCTTTAATATAGAGAAAAACAGAAACAAAAAAACAATGAATCCAAGATTCTGGTAAGTAGAATATAGAAATTAACCTGGCTCAAGCACATCTTGTAAAAACACAATGAAGAATGGCGTTACTAAATCATTAATTCCTTGCACATATCCCGATGCTGGATGCCGTATGGCCCATATAAATAAAATCCTTTCAAACATCTCTTGCACTAGCTTTTGCTGGAACAATGAGATTTGTGGATTCATGCGTGGCACATCGATGTGAATCTTTAATTATTAAAATAAATAAATAAATAGAGGTAGAAACTTATGTACTTATTGCATTTTCATCTCAATTACACATACTTGACGATAAGTGTCCTGTTGTGACTCATCTTGACTATCGACCTTGAAATAATTTTGTCGTAAGTCTTGATATCCCTGGCGTTTACTCTCAAGTACTCCGTTGCGACGTTCTCCTGAAGGTGGTAAATATTTCGAAAGCAAACGCCAACTCACAGCACGCATCTTAGCAATAAGTAATATATTAGGCATGGTACTAGAGAATTTATAATTCCATATGAGATACCTTTCTTGGCACACCGGACCAACTTAACTTCTTAAGCGCTGCCAAATCCAGTAAGGGCGATTCTAAAAGAGCTACGAATTTTCCAATTTTTGTTTCATATTCAGAATCTTGTAAATTTGAGCTGAACTTTTGTAACTGTGGGCGCCCAGGATAAGCATGGAAGGAGCGAGTTTTGGATCTGTAATTTAGTAAATTTCCCGAAAAAAAATATATATATATTTTATCTATTCAATTTTTTTAATTGACCGTATTACTTATTTTCCATTTGATCTGATTTTTCGACATTGCGTTGATTTTCGTCTTTTTCGTGTTGATTATTTGTGTTATTTGTCGTTGTAGTTGCGGACGATGAAGACGATGTGGTGCTTCGGTGAGTTTCAATAACACTCAATGCTGCTGTTTGTGAGACCCTTTTCGAAATTCGAGCATCTGTAATTTAACAAACATCCAATAAATTTCTGGTAGTTAGATAAATAAATTATATTGGCGACTACTCTCATGTGCGCATAGTTCGAAAATATATATTAGAATAGCTTCATTTTTAGATTGTTTATTCTACTTACCAGCATTGGATGTGGGGACTGTTTCCCCAGATATTATGCAGAATTCATCATCACCCGTATCCCAAGCATCGCTTACAGACTGCTGGTAATCGCGAAATGTGGACACCATTGGTTTGCCGTGGCCACTGCTGCTCTTAATTTGATCTCGCTTTGGACTAGGTCGACCGGGGACGGCTCGTCCACTGTTCTTCCAAAATGAGTTCGAATTGGAATAAATTTGAGTTTTCAAGTTATTGGTAGCTGTTTTTGTTGTTGTGGTGGTATTACTGCTGCTACAGACTACATTGTTGTCCATAGTATTGAGAAAGCTATGCAAGCAATTCAATAATTGTTCTTTCTCTTTAGAATGCCTGGATATTTTCTCAATTATTCGTACATTCTTTGAACCGTCTCCTTCAGTAAAATAACAATTTCAGTTTTTCTCTCCTATCGTAGCCAAAAATATATAAATAATAAAAGAATTTTTGTAAGAAAATACGTGTTCAACCAAAGCACTACATTTCTCCCTGAAGGTTGACACACAGGAGGTGAAACTAGAATTGTCAGATAGGTTGTGTTCATAGCATTTCAATGTTTCCAAAATCTATTCTTTCAGTAAAACATTCTTATTTATGCGGCTATTAGTTACAGTTGCATCGCGATAAATTGGTTTGGAACGTATGAAGTTTCATTATCCCTAATTTTTCAGAAACTCGTCAGAATCCGAAGTAATTATATTTGCGATATACAAAACTTAAATATGTACCATATACTTATTTATATAGTTTATTCCGACTACTATATATACAGCTACAGATATCTTTGATTGAACACACCTAGCGATCAAAGCTGATGAAATTTTGTAGTTTGTCGGTTGTGTTTTGGTTACTTGGTGTAGGCTTATCACTATAATTAAAATATATTTACTGTTGCACATTATTAATATGATTTACTTACCCTCAATGTAAGAAAATAGACAATGGATTCCCACAATGTCGAAATAGTTGAGAAACTAAAGCAGGTCTTTGAATGTTTCCTCCAAGAAAACTTCGCCATAACGAATAGTGTATACTTTGAGAAGCTCATAACGCACATTTCTGCTAAAGGTACATTGCTTACTATATAATTTTTTACACTGAATGTATTCATAAATAGAAATTACTTCAACACAGAAAATGAATATATACTACAGGAGCCTTTCGCTCTGGAATGGGTTGAAAAATGCATTACCATCGTTAGCGAGAACTTTAAGAAATTGAATCCGAAAGTAATTTCGTTCTTATTCCACTTCTGCAGTTTAATGACCCGAAACGAATGGATCATTATCGAGATAAGGGATCGTAGAATTATGGATAGGTTGTTTACTCTTTGTCCTAAATATAAACAAGCTCTATTATATATATTTGTATATATCTTTATTGTAGAATACTCCTAATACTGAAGCGTGATGTTTGCCAATTTACTCCTTCTATGAAATTGGGGAGTATAAGATTACTTTCTGCGGTTTCGAGTTTCAGTTTTGGACTAGTGTATATACGCTCCACCAAAGCGTGGAGTTTCCTCATTGACTATTGCAATAAGGACCACACGTTGTATGTTGTACGGGAGGCTAGACAACTCCTGTACGAGTTGCTTTACAAATTCTCCGTGAAGATTAATAGTGAAGAATTAGTCCTCGAGATGTTGGATGCAATTCTACAACCCCTACATGAAAATGCATTCAAGGAACATACTGATAATATGATGGTCAATGTGGATGATTCTGAGCTGCAGCAGAAGCTTTCACCTACATTAGATTTAATATCATTTATATTTCAAAAAACTCTCGATTCTGAGGAGAAAACTAACATCGCACACCTCTGTGAGGTGCATCATAATTTACAGGTTACAATTTGGAAACATGTAGAAATGACACAGAATCAATTCTTCCTCGAAAAAATATTGGCAACATTGTCAAGTTTCAACTTTGCAAAATTGGTTTATGAGAAATGGAAGTCGGGTCAAATAGCTGCAGAGAATTTCAATGAATTCGGTGTAAATTTTTTCAATATGATGAAGTTTTGTGTTTCACGGCGTGAATGTGTGAATTTCTTAAAACTGGCTGAACTCAATCATGTGTTGTGGAAAAAGCTAGGACAGAGAGCCCCCAAGGAGATTCAAATTGAAAATTACCGTGTTCAGTTTGAGAACCAATTAATCATGTTCCACTTGCTACCTGTGTTATTCATACTTAAATCGAAGGAGCACCACAAAGAGGAAATTTTTGACAATTACCTTATGAAACTATTTGAAATATCTTGTGAGCATACCCTTCGCATATGCTATGCTTATCGAGAAATTCAATTTAGTGCACAAGAGTCCGCAGTGCAATTAGCTGCTGACTTGGCGTACAAATCTATTCATGGTATTCTGTCGATGGAGACCATTTTAGATCGTGATCAAGCAGTTTTGGTATTCCAGGCCATGATATATGCATTGAAAGAGTTTACATTGGAGTCGAAGGGCCAGACCAGCGTTGCCTACCATCAGACTGATGTCCAGAACACTAAAAATAAATCAGCAAACATCGATCTCATTGTTGAGATACCTAATGTCCTATATGCTGCGTTTGTGGGATTACAAACGATCATTGATAGATACAAAATCACATGGAAGGAATCTATTGAGACTATTTGTATTGTAAGCTTCGTATCGGAGCTGTTAGAGAATCCTAACATGTCTTCTAGGGTAATTATAGAACAGTTTATATAGTATATGCAAAAGACTGTATATATTTACATTTCAGTTGGTGGTACAAGCATTGAAATTAGTTCAAATTTCAATTGAGCATTTCCTTTCACCAAATATGGCTCTTTTAGTGGATAACTTACAGGGGTCTGCTTTACTTCGTTTGGGGCCAATTATTTTAAAACGCTTCCATGACACTGCTTGGGAAGTGCGCGATAGTGCCTTGGAATTAGTAAACTCGATTACAGAAATATCTCGCAGAAGTTTGTCAACATCTAATCTCAGTAATATTCTTATATTCACACATTTTCGTTTTGTTTACAGAGTTCACTGCATTCCAACAAATTATTATGGATCATAATTTATGGCCAATAGTGTATCAAATGGCAAAGAATGACAGTGAGCCGTATGTTCGTGCTTCAGCTTTAAAATGCATATCTCAAATGATTCCGATTAACGTCATATGGGAGAGTGGTTTGAATAATGTGGATTTAATCGTAAGCTTACCTTTGGCGGAAGTGAAAACTGAAATTACATATTTAAAATATATTTCAGGAACATCTCTTTTTCGTTTTATACAATGAGAGTGAAGGCATAGTACGCAATGAAGCTGTTAAAGCTCTGAAGAATGTTTACGATTACAGAAAAATTTCGAACAACTATACAGATACACTTTATTCCACTCTCTGCTATTGTGTTGTTGGTGACCTTCATTGGGAAGTGAAGGTAACCGCATTAACGTTTTGGGAGCTAGAAATTCAGAAGCAACTCACAAACCAAGGTATGATCGATGGCACCTTTCCGACAGTAACCTTTTCCAAGGAGAATAAGAAAATAGTCACCTTAACTGAAAAGGAGATCAAAATACGTATTAGGAAAGCGTTTAACGAACTTTCCCGACGAGGTTGCCTTGGTGTGATACTCAAGTGCCTAAGCGATGAATGTGATTTGCAAGTTGTAAAAACTGGTGTTTGCATAATAAAACGACTTACAGATAAATTAAATAAATATGATTACGAATCTGTCTTAGACGACATGGAAAGTAATGGGTATACACCTGTAAGGATATCCAATAACACGATTGATACATTTCCCGAGTCTCAGTGCCACGTCACAGATACCTCGCACGCCGATGCGGTGATTGATGGAATTCTCGCGTCTCAGGACATTAATTTACTAATATCAGCCTACGAGAAGCAGATGCAGGTCAGCAATGATGAGACTGCGAAATGCATAGATAAGGATTACTACAAGGAGTTTGCAAAAGTCAGTGCAAAGGAATTCGTTGAAACAATCAGGCGTATTAACTTGGAGGAATTGCTACAGAATCACAATAAGTGGCTCATGTGTGTAGAAAGTTTTTCATCTCTGTTGGACGATGTATTATCTGCAATACAACCGCAGGACATATTTACATCAGATTGTTATTAATCAATAAACTTTAAGAATTTCAAATTATGTTCAGATCAAAAAACAAACAGGTACCTATTTTTCTAAAAAACGAATATACTGAAATAAATAGTCTTATAAAAACTGAATGTTATATTAAATTGTTTATATTATAAAAGTGGGGCACTTTACATATGATTATCATGGATCATGGTCCTCAAGCTTTAATGGCTCTGATTTTGCAATAGTTCTTATGCATACGATTCAAAAGAAAGCAATAAGAGAATTGGTATTTTTCGCTGTCATATATTTAGATCTGGATATTATTTGAGGAACGAAAATGTGCAAAAGTTGTAAACGCATCTTCTGTATTAAAATGTTGTTATATTTGCAAGTACAAAATTGTGGGTTCTATTATAATTGCTATTTTTTGTTTTTTTTATTATTCATTCAAGTTTTCATGACTACAGGTAAGGGTAATTATTAAAACAAAATATTGTGTTTCTGGGTTCAAAATTTCGCTATATGATTTCGAAACTGTCGTGTCGCATCGAATGTGTCTCGGACATTAGTGCAACAAGCAATAATACAATTTTTCTCACTGTTTTCTTGCACTGAACGAACCGAACGAAAATTGCGCACGATTTGCCGTAACCGAAAAAGCCGACGACAAACTTCAAAATTATGCGCTCTCGCTCACTTCCATTCTTTCCTCGTTGAACAATTGAAACAAATTGAAAATGTTTTTTGCTCTTCGTTTTGTACCTTGTTCGTTCGATGGTTTTATTTATGTGCGTGCGAGCGAGTGTTGACGACGACGACGGCGGCGGACGGATCGCAAAAATTTGTATTTTTATTTCATTTTAATGTTAAAGAAAGAAAGAATTGCCTAATTTGTGGATATTGTGCAAATGGAATGGAATACGAATATGTTGCAATTGAAATTGAAGCAGTTTTGATTCGAAAAATTAGTGAGAAAGTGGAGAGACAAATTTGAAATTGCATTTCTATTGGAAATCCGAGAAAATGAGTTCTAGCTGTGAAAGGTGTGTTGCATAGGGGAGAAATAAAGAAAAATTTTAGTGAAAAAAGAAAAGAAATTGCTATAATTTTGTGCAAATTTTGGAAACTCTGAAAATTATCGAACTTCATAATTTTCAGTGAAAATCAATGCTTTGCAACTGACATTGGTGAATTTCTGGTGTGGGTTCTGTGGTTGATGGAGGGTGGAAAAGTGCAAAACCATGAAATTTTACGCAGTGCGAGACCCTCAGAACGCCCTCCTTGATCCTTTGTTACTTCTCCCCCCTCATGCTTCCAAAGTTTTCAATGCTTCCCGTGCCATCCAAGACGTTGCGCTGTCAAAATCGATTTTCTAGCTGGCACGAGGGAGCGTAACTCGGAGAGAACTCTGATGAGAGACTCCGGGATTGAGAGAAGAAAACTAACAAAAGAGAAGTAACTGCAGTGAATGTAAAGGAAAATGTCAGTGCGGAGGGGAAGATGCGGAAGTCGGAAAATGTGTGCTCTCTATGTGTGTTGTGTGTATGAATGTGAGAGAGTGGCAAATGCATAAGGGAGAAATGATGAATGAAAACGAAACCAATGCTGCCTGATGAAAATGTTCTCCGTTTTCCCCCAACGTTCATTCTTATGTAGGGCGTTGTGCACTCATATTATGCTTTCCCTGTCCTCCCCACCACTTACCTCTGGATCACCCACCACATTTTCCATTTTTAGTGATCTATTTTTTCCTTAACAATTTTATTACTTTCCTGCATTGTAATCACCGTTCACTTATATTTATAATTTTAACTATAAGAGTTTTTCTATTTACCCCTCGTCTCACCATCTGTTTCTTAATATAGAATAGAATGGGTGGAAATAATCGAGCCGCGGACAAAGGAGCATATGTACGCCAACCTGACCACCGGCGAGTGTGTTTGGGATCCTCCAGAAGTAAGTTATTTCCACACCATGTATGATGACCAACACCCACCCACCCCCTCTGTACCTCATCACATCCTTTGCCCGTTTTTGTACTAGGATAGGCAGGGTAGAAAATCAGTTACTGCAATTAGAAGAGACTTCTTAAGACCTGCGACAGACCTCGACGAACTACTTCGCAAAGCACTGTGCGTAGGTTTCAATTTCACGATCTGTCTGGCGTAGCGGATGCACAGGCCTGAGGAAGATCAGAAGAACTAACATCTGGTATCTGTTCTGGGCGTGGAGAGGAAACCCCTGCGCCCAGATGGAGTATCACATGTGCTTGTGACACACATATTTCGTTTGAGTATGGAGGAAAAGGTCACTCGTCAGCAGTGGGATATATTTGAGGGTTTGTCCCTTCATTGAATGGTGGCAATGACAACAACAGCAACAACAACGCAAGGTAGAACATAAAACAACAGCAACTGCTATGAAATTAGAAAGAGCCAGACGAGAAGTTATTCAAAAAACGTACGTGATATGAAATTGCTCACACATTTTTAGTGTTCATTCATTCTTTCGTCGTTCCGTCCTGTGTTCTTTTCTTCCGCTGGAGCAAAACAACTTTCTTGGCTTGAGTTTGAAGCTTCCGGTACCCAGTCGTAGACGCCGTTGTGACTTCGTGGGTAATTATTCGATGACGAGGTGCCAGGGGGAAATACAATCCACGAATTCCTGTATTTCTCTTCTCGCCCCTCTTTTCCTCTCTCTCTCTCTCCTTCTCTCTCGCTCTCATCCGAGCAACTATTCTTTTAGTCTTCTAGTCACAGCAACTCTTCTGAGTACCGTAACTGTTTGTGGTCTTGAGTTCCGGTCCTCGTATCTTCTGACCGTCTGCTTGTGAAGTAAATATTTAGAAATCCTGGAATCTAATAAGACTTGTGCAATTTTTCTCCAATGTTATTTTCGAGTGGTTATTTTTGTTTACATAATATTTTTCACACTCCGAGCAGAACAGAACGTTTTCAAATATAAAATGTATTTTCGCTATGAGCGAAGTTGTTGTTATAGCGATAGTTGTTGTTGCTGTTGGAATTTCTTGCTGTCGATGTTGATGACCTAATTTTGTTCCCTACACTCGCCCGACTTCAGCTGACCTTTGTTGAGAGATCCACCCGACAGATTAGCCAGCCCCAGATGTTTAAATAATGAATGAATATTTTCATGAAAAGTTGTTCGTTCCCAGCGTTTTGTAGCAGTTTTAACACTTCTCAAGTTGTGGTTTGATCATTCGTTCCATACTTGGAACTCTGCTAGTTCACATTTCGTAATTACAAACACAGAACCGCAAACTCAGTGAGAAGAAGTCGGGAAACTGGTATAATCGGTCATCGCCAAAAGCTAATGTCACGTGCTTGGTGCAGCATTAGTAGACGATGACACCGTAACGAAGGTTGTTTCTGGATAATGAATGAATTCAAAGTGTTTTCCCATTACGAACCTAAATTGCACCCGAACATAAGGTGGGAGAGAGAGTATCATTAAGAAATTGCCGAGCAGAGCGTATTTTGAAATGGGGTTGGAAATCAGTTTGCTCTGAATTTGGTCAAGGCCTACACGACCAGCAGCCGACGAACCTACGGCAAGTACAACGCATGGCCCGGCCCGGCCCGGCCCGTCCCCCGCGCGACTGACGAAATCTGCACTTGCTGCTGAAGAGCTGTGGGCTCGGATCGGCCGAGCTCGGTGCCTTAAAAATAAGCAGACAGAAAAAGTTCAAGGTCGCGAGCTGATGACGAACCGAGTGCTGGAGCGGCTTACATAATGACACCCTTGAGTTTTAGTGCTTCAGGCATTTTTCTTAGTTTCTTATCTCTTGAGCGTCGCTTCGGTCCGCGATATCAACAAAACAGAACCCAGTTCTGTTTAATTGCATTCGCCTTCTCATATTTCAACCCCTGCCGACCCCTCCCTCCCGTACCCAGCTATCCCACGGTTCGCCTCATTTTCTATCGCGAAACTCGAGCATTTGAAATTGAAATTTCCATTGTCAGGATGTTCCAATTAAGCGAACCGACTCGTCGCAATGGTGGGAGCTGTTCGACGCGAATACCCAGCGTTTCTACTACTACAACGCGGCCACGCAGAAGACCGTCTGGCATCGGCCGAGCAAGTGTGACATCATTCCGCTGGCCAAGCTGCAGACGCTGAAGCAGAACACCGATCCGACCGATCGCCGTGACGGCTGTACGCAGACCCAGCCCCCCCACACGAAGCCCCGCTCGCACCGCGGCAGCGGGGAGGTGGGCCGGAGCAGCGGAAGCGGAGGCGTTGGAAGCGGCAGCACGAACAAGCGGAGCAGCGGAGGCGCCGACTCGCACTTCAAGAGCGCGATGCCCGTGCACGCGAGTTCCGAGGAGAAGATATCCTCAGAGATGCTTTCCAGTCCACGTGGGCGGCAGAGTTTTCGGTGAGTTGAACGACCGGCGCGGTGACAGATCAATTACTCAATTAGCAAACCTTAATTGCAGCGTCGGCACTGGCGACTCGACCCGCTCCATGGATGTGCAGCAGTTCGCGTCGAGGCGCTCGCAAGGTACAGTAGCTCGGGACCGCGGCCGGAGCTCGTTCGCCCTAATAAGCCTCGTCTCGTTTCACTTCAGATTCCTGCAACCACTTCAAGGAGTCGGGGAAGTCGAGCGACTCCAGTTTGTCCAGCGTCTACGGCTACCGGCGGTTCAACGAAGGCGGCAATGAGAATCTGCGTGTGGGTTCGCTACAAAAGCATCGCAACCGAAAGGACAGCGGGTAGGACGCAAAAGCACTTTGCACCAATATCGTTAGGTTTTCATTTTTAAGAGCTAGTTTGTATTCTGTACGTTACACGCTTATTCTTCTCCCTTCCCAACCATGTCGTCCTCCGTTGCCTCCTCGCCCCAAGTGTTTAGTGTGCAGTTTAAGTTCTGTAGTTGCTATTGTTTTATCGTGTTGTGTACTCAATCGCTTCACCTCTTCCACTCTTTCTCTCTCTCTTACTCTCTCTTCAGCTATGATATGCTTCAAGAGAGCGCAAGTTCGCATAATTTACCTCATGCTACTTCATTTGGTGGGAGCGGTGGGGTTGACAAATATTTCGATCATCAGCTTATTCCATCTCACTTGCAAGGATGCTACTCAAAGTCTTCCGACGTTTCATCGTCGGCGGCCGGGTCTGTCGTGTCGCCAACACACTCAATAATTACTCCACAGCCAAAGAAAAAAATCTCGCCGGATGGCAGCAAGTCGGTGCAACAACAATACCAGCAACAGCGCAGCATCATGGGTGGCGGTAAATCGATAGTATCGCAATCATCCCATAGAGATCATGGCATAGAGTTCGCAGGTGGTAGTTCCATTGTCCAATTGTATATGCTATTGTAAACCCACATTTATCCCAATACGAACGTCCTAATAAGGCTTGCATATATTTCTGTTTCTAAAACTCCTATATTGTAGAACGAGATCGGGATTATAACGTGGCTCTGGCACGATCTGGCAGTTTTATGTCATCCTCGTCCAATGCCGCTGCGCACCACGCCAAAGTGAATCGCAAATCGAGTGCCGAAGCCAACGGCGGCGCAGCCAGCGATGACTCCATGCACGAGAAGTACTTCAAATCCGTGGAGAACACACCGATTTCAAGGCGGCGGCACACGGCGGCAGCCAAGGCCTCGACTGGAAGCGGTACTGGTACTGGTCCTGGTGCTAGTGCAGCCATGAAGAACTCCAGCGATTCAAGTCCTCAAAGTCCAATCAGTCCCCAAGTGAGTGCAGGTTAATCATCATTATGTGACATCCTTCAGCCATAGATTTCATTCCATTTAAGATAAAAACCAAAACATCGAAATCATCAACCAACTCATTGGTTCCTCTGCCATCGCCTGGGCACCCGCCCTACACTCCTAGTCACCCATCATACTACAAGCATCAAGACGCCTCTAATTTGGACTTACTGAATTTGGACAAAATCAAGCTGAGTAAACCAACGTCGCCCAGTTTGAGCGATGCGGCAGCCGCTTCCGCTTCTTTGGTGTGTCCAATTAAGAACTTCCCCTCGTCAGATAACATTGGCATGCTCACGCAATCATCGCGGAGTAGCAATGATTCTAGGAAAACAAAGGCCAAATCTCAACATAGTCAAGACAACCGTTCGATCGGGTCGCTGCGACACAACACCTCCAGTCTGGTACGCCTCATTCGCCATCGTGGTAAATCGTTGTAACTAATGTCTGTTTATTAGGATAAAAAGTCCCAGCACTCGAATGAACGTTATAACGACAATAAGCGAGATAAAGCATCGACCAGAAGACCGACGTCCAAGCACCATCAGCAAAGCCATCACCTAACTGCAGAGAACAGTGATGTGGAGTATGACAATGGGAATACATCTCCGCTATACAGTAATTGGGATCAAGTAAGTGATGTTTTTCCAAGCAAAACTTTCAGAATATTTAATTCATCTCTTTTTGTCAATAGGAAATGCAAGAACATCTCCTACCACTCAAGCACTACATAATCGAGCAGGCAAAACTATCAGGTCGCTACATGTACGGAGATCCCATAGATTCGGACTCCTATCATTCGGATAGTCAGTCAGAGCACTCACTTTCGGGTCACGAACCGGACAATGAAGACTCTGACCATTCGGAGCACGGCGGATACTTGGAGCACAATTACGGAATGATCGACGATTATGCAAATATGGGTGATAGTGTTTCCTACTATGCATATCAGTATCCACCATACGATCCTACTGGGCGTGAAGATATGTAAATCAAGAAAATAGATAATTCTATAGCAAATATATTAACCGATGTTTTCTCTATATTCAGTTCCGATAATGTCGAAGCAGTCCTTGAAGGCATTGGCGGAGACACCAACAGTAAACCAAACCCCCGGTATCAATTGTCCTACTACGATACCACCAATCCGACCCAAGCACTTCCACAACAATATCATCATAAGCAGCAACAACAGCAGCAGCAGCAGCATCACCAAAATCAACAACTTTACAGTAATCAACCACCATTGCCGGTACATCAACATCTTCCACTCGATACGGACATCAAGCAGAAGCAATCACAAACATTACCATCGCCGAATCGTCAAATCTCGCGTATCGCCCAATCAGCTATCGATGGCGGACGCCTGAATCTCCCGCATTATCCCAAAGACGATAGTACATCTGTCACCCTGAACAGGAAAATTCCTCCGCCGTCGTTGAAACCAACTATTCAACAGATATTTCCTCCAACCGAAAGAGCTCCCCAGGGTCTGGGTGGCATCCCAACCCTGGCCTGCATGAAAGAATGTGATATTGAGAAGTTTGCAGCAGATAACTTGAATCTCCACTCAAAGGGAATTTTCCGAAAGAAGGTCAGTTTATAGCTATTCGTGATTGGATTGTCAAAATCTAAAAATTTAAATACGGAGGACAAACAATTGTCCCATCTGAAAATTATAAGTGTAAACATTGAAAAGATATAGACTTGCGACACCAATGATCTCTTTGTGTATCATAAATTAAACTCGTATCATTTTAGTCTTCCGTACGCGATATGCTTAGTTGGACAGCTGAAGCTATAAGTCGGCCGATGTTGGCGCTGTCCCGTGATAAAACCGAAAAGAAAATAGCCATTGAGCTATTTAAGCTTGTGCAAATCTACATGGGAGACCGCAAGGCACGAGCCGGCATGAGTCTGAACTCTGTGGCCATCGACATAATTGCATCGGCATTGCCACAGCAGCAGTGAGTAAACTCCAAATCGCGTCAGTCCGCAATGACATAATAATTTTATTTATTACTTTAGATTATGCGACGAATTGTATATTCAACTTTGCCGCCAAACCACGGAAAATCCGAAGCGAGAATCGCTTATACGCGGATGGGAGCTAATGGCCATTTGCTTGTCCTTCGTGCCACCGTCGCCCACGTTCCAGCCCACATTGCTCAAGTATTTAATTTTATTTCCCCCTAAAACCTCTTTAACTCCTATGTGTACTCCAATACTAGTTACGTCAATCGACACCGGGACTCGACGTTTGCTATTTCGTTTCCAGAGGTGGGCAAGTGGCCCATACATGTGCAAATTTCGCACTACGCGACTGTCTGCTGTCGACGCTTGGAGCGTATCGGCAGCCACGGGCGCAAGCAAGGCAAGAAACCTACCGAGGACGAAGTGGAGCAGGCAAGAGTGAGTATCTACATTCACATTTTGTAGCTGGAATGATAACAAAGTTCGGCCAAACTCTTTTCAGAATCAAATCGTAAGAAATAGCATGTTCGGGAACACTTTATCCGAGGTAATGGACCTGCAGAAAGAAAAGTTCCCGTTCAGGAAGTTGCCATGGATTCAGACCACGTTGTCCGAACATGTACGTCTTGCAATATCTTTACGTTTGCCATGATTAATAACGATTATGATTGTCTGAAGGTTTTACTGTTGAATGGCAAGCAAACCGAGGGAATATTTCGGGTATCGGCTGATGTGGACGAGGTGAACTGCTTGAAGAACCGTTTAGATCGATGGGATGTTCCTGATTACAAGAACACTATGGGTAAGAACGCTCTTTGCATGTATAATCGACGTGATTAAGTTGTTGTCCTTAGTAGATGCACATGCGCCTGCAAGCTTGTTGAAGTTGTGGTACCGTGAACTATACGATCCACTAATACCGGATGAACTCTACGAAGAATGCGTGAATACTGAAGATCCGGACAAAGCTAAAGAGATTGTCGATAAATTGCCGGACCTCAATAAATTGGTACACTCTCCTGTGGCCACAGAAGTATGAGACAATTGACTTATTCTCTGTATTTTGCAGGTTTTGACATATCTGATACACTTCTTGCAACAATTTTCTGTTCCCGATGTTGTGAGTTGCACAAAAATGGACTCCTCGAATTTAGCTATGGTTTTCGCCCCGAATTGCTTGCGCTGCATGTCGGATGATCCGAAGGTGATTTTGGAAAACGCTCGAAAGGAGATGTCCTTCATGCGGACTCTAATTCAGCACATGGACACGTCGAGCGTCGCGAATCTAGTTTAGGAATTCTATATATATATATATATATATACGCATATGTATATATATCTGCAGTTAAATAATATTTAAATAAAAAACCACAATAATTGCTTATAATTATATATATACTCGTAATATCTACATTATCTCTACTGCTACTTTTACTGACTTGAAACTCAATTTAGTCATAAGCAATAGAATGAGCAAGCGAATACCCAATGATGTTAGTAATTTCTAAGATTGCGAATCACAAACAAACAATTGTTCAATTAAAGAGTGGTTGCTTACGAATAACGAGCAAATGTGAAATTAGTTGTGTAGAACTTAATGCCTATATTAAATAATTATAACACAAAATACAATACAAATAACTATTAACAATTAAAACGTAAAATATTCATACGACTTAAGTTATGTGAAAATATATTGAGATTATGTTTCTGCGAAGGAAGTTAAAAGAATTCATTTTTATTGATCCTCATACAGCTAACAGGAATTGTTATATTATTACTCGTCGGTTTGAAGTGTTTATTGCAGTGCTTAAAACTAGTTATTTATAAAACCTATGTCTACTCTTACAACTGGACCTATGGTAACGAATGCTATATACAATGACGGATTGGGGATTCGGCGGCTACTGGCCCTCGATGTCGCTGCTGTCGTCCTCGTCGTCGGACAACATGTCCTCGCGGTCGTCGCCCACGTCGACCTCGTCCAGTGCAAGGACGCCGCTTTCGCTGCCGATGGTCGTGGGAGTGGAGGAGGGCGTGGCAGGGGATCGCTTCGTCTGGTTGGCTCGTCGCCACTTGGCGCGCCGGTTTTGGAACCAGGTTTTCACCTGTCGGTCGGTCAGCTTAAGCTGGAGGGCCAGATGGCGGCGCTCCTCGGGCGACAGGTATTTCGAGCTAGAGAAGCGGCTCTCCAAGTTCTTCGTCTGCTGCGACGTGAAGCGAATCTGGCCGCCTTTGCGCTTCACCCCGAAGTTGGACATGTAGAAGCCGGGATAGCCATTGCAGTAGAGAGCGGCGGAAGCGGCATTATTGGGGAAGCCTGCAATAGAACACTAATAACTATTATCTGGGGTTGCGACGATTGGTGCGATTAAACAATAAATTCTCCAAACAGTGCTATAATTGTTATTCACAAAATCTCCCGGAATAAAATTGACTTCTGCTCCCGCCACCTCGACTCTGCACCCATACACAATCACATGTGTAGATGGTAGTCGGCGCTGGGAACCGGAACCGGTTCTGCTCCACAATCGCCACAGACCCGTCATTCGGCCATCACTACAGACGCGACTCATCGTCATCATCATGAGAATCGTCATCGTCGACAACTGTCTCTGCGAGAATTTGATTGGTGTAATCGGTAGTCGTGTCGTCCCGCTCTCGCCGCCTGCTGCGCCGCTTGGCCGCGCAGTTCCACCCACTTGTAAAGACGTCGCGAACGTCGTCGAATGGAAGTGAGGCAATAAAAAGCCAATTGCTGGAATTGTTATCATTTGAGGAGTCGATAATGGAGGATCGGACTGACTACCGAACTGTGCTCGAACACACTGCCATCTGCGTGTGTGAACCCACCGAGTGTGAGTGTGTAAGAATAGTGTTGGCGCGTGATTGCGGGAGACACGAGGGCCGTAATTTGGCAGCAGTCCATAATTCAAGTCAAGTCCCGAGAACAGTTGCTCAAAATCGCAATTGCAATTAAATTGTTTTGCAATAAATATCTCCGACAAAAACAAAACCACAGCGCACGCACGCCATAATTTAAATGTAACAAATAACATATTAAAACAAATATTTTTGAGTGCATGATAATTTCGAACCGATGAAATAATTTGTCATGAGATTACTACCGAGGGTTATCGCGTTGATAGACAGCGCCTATTAGTCGTTCTAATAGATTTCCATGTCCAGCACTTCCTCCAACTCGCCCCCCCTCCAGATAAGCCCCGGCGGCTCGGGCCGACCCTGTTTCGGAGATAAAAGAAACAGGGAGCAGCAAACAGAACGGAAGCCGAACTTTCGTGTACTTGTGTACTTGGATATATGGCCAGCTGATGGGGAGAGGTTGAAAGGGTGAGGTGGTGTGGGGTGAGGTGTTGTGGGTAGGTGAGTGTTGGGGGAGCCTCGATGTCGCTCTGTCGAAATGCATTCGAGTGCCGTTGGCGCCAACACTTGACGACGGAAAACAAACAAGACACATTTATCAATTACAACTGTTGTAAACACCAACAATTAGGCCCACTGTCCCATACCATCCCATCCCATCTCCGCAGCAGTACGGATGGCCCCATCCCGATCGCGAGCAGAAGGGTTTAACGGCCTACTTTTGAGGGGCCAAAGTTCCGACAGACCGCGCCAAGAGTGCGTCGGAAGGGGCCGAAGAATGAGCCGCAAAAATCGGTAGAGGAGCTCGGCCTCCCCTTCAATGCTCTCTATGAATCGGACTCCGCCCACCTAACTGGACCTCAGAGTCCATCCTCGTCGGAATTCCCGCTCAATGCGGAATCTACGGAGCCCCACCAGGACAACGACCTCGGCCCCAGGGTCCCAGGAGCGGCCAGTACCAGCCTACGCCATTCAGTGCGACGGAATGCGGAGGCTTTTCAGAAATCCGCGGTGCTTTCGAAGGTGTCACGATAAATGTCTCTGCAGAAGTACGTTTCCAGTGATAAGCTGCTCGCGGACGATAGAAGGTTGTTCATAAATTAGGCTATCAATTACCGTTTCTTGGTCCGTTATTATTTCGGTACATTCGTGTCGGTTTTTAAGTCCGTCCGACTGTCTGTCTGTCTGTCTGTCCATCAGTTTATATGTGTGGATGCGTTCAAAGGTTGTGTGGAAAGCAATCCATCCAACTGTCCAACTGCCATTATCGAGGCGTCTCGATAAAGTTCATTATGTTTGTCATATTCGGAGTAATTATGAACACTCGATACAAAGTATTCGAAGTGTGGAAG
Organism: Coelopa pilipes; assembly: GCA_947389925.1. NCBI lineage: Eukaryota > Metazoa > Arthropoda > Insecta > Diptera > Coelopidae > Coelopa > Coelopa pilipes. The sequence goes on from OX376697.1 coordinate 7,091,337, forward strand.
CTCGCACTGAAGTACCTAGGAAGACGCCCATGGTGGAACAATTGGCAAGGGTCTGGTTTCTTGGCCCATGGTTCTGAACTAGACTAGACTTTACGAAACTCTGTCTCTGGCCACTCACCTTCGCAGTCCAGGAACGGGTTGTACTGGTCGCAGTATGCCGACGGCGCCGCGGCCAGGGTCGCCGCCGCCTGGAAGTGGGGCATGAAGAGGGCCGAGTTCTTCTGCAGGCTGAGCACTTGCTGGTAGAAGAGGGCGGTGGGGTCGTAGACGGGATCGAAGCCCAGCGAGGGGCCGACGCCGGCCAGCAGGTTCTTGGCGGGGTCCGGGCTGAGGGCGGCCAGGTTCTGGAAGGCGAACTGAACGCCCGGCGACATGGGGAAGCACAGGTCGCCGGGTGTGGTTGGGTGTACGACCGAGTCGCGGAGTTTCGGGAGCGCCGCATCCGGGTGGGCGTCCGAGAGACCATCGGGCGAGACGGTTGCGTCGGTGGGCATCGGGCCGCCCGTCGTCGTGGGGTGGCCTGAGCTCTGTTCCAGGATCTTGGCAATGGAGAAGACGGACTTCGGTGCTTGTGGCTTGATGTTGTTGTTGCTGTCGTTGTCGTTGACGCTGCTGCTACTACTGTTGCCGGCGGTCGATGCCATGTCGAGGAGCGCTCGTTCACCAGGGTCGGCCACAATTGACACAAGTCGCCAAAAGTCAGCGAGGGCGATCGAAAGTCAAACGAATCAAACGAAACGAAGAGAAAAAAAAAATTCCCGGCCGGCGATCGATCGGTCCGCGCTCGCAAAGACCGACTAATTGTCCGGAGCTAATAAATCGAACTAAATCAGATTCGACGAAATAATTCAATAATGTACAGGTAATAGATATCTCCTTTAATAAGTATTCACAGTTCCCAAATTAGTGATAATGTCCCCTTGCCCCGACGTGCTTGTTGTTGTTATTGTTACTCTGTTACTGCCACTGTTGCTGTTGTTGTCCTTTCACTCCACTCCGATAACGACGCGGGCGCTGTTCCAGCTCCAGTCCCAGCCAGCCAGCCGAAGCAGAAGCCGTCCATCCGCTGGAACAGCCGATCGGCCGACGGGCGGGGGGCGTGGAGTCGCCTCCTCGGGCGAGTGCGTGGCCGCGGTCCTTTTGATCGAGTAATTGTTAATCACCGCTTATCAGCTCGTAGTGCTGCTGTTAAGTTATTTTATTTATTGTCGTCGACACCCCGAAGTGCTACCGACAGCGAGCGAAAGAGACGTCCGTCGCACGCAGGGAGCGGGACAGAACGAGAGGGAGAGCGGGAGAGGCTGCTCCACGCACTGGGAGGACACACAGTAGCCTCGTCGGCCGTTGGGAATCATGGACGGTGTTGTCTGTGCTTAATTTGGGCTTCTTTACTGCCTCTATTTCGGGCATTTGTCAATTTTACCCTCTCCATCGCTGTGCACGGCGACAGCGGGACGACTACCTGCACTCATTGGTTGTGGTTTCGGTAGTGGTGAAGGTGTTGGTGTTGGTGTTGGTGGGACTGATGTTGGGTCCGTCCACGATTATCATCGTCGTGCTGCTACCCGAGGCAAAGCCCATTTGATGGATTACTTTCAATTGTCATTGCGATAAAGCGAAGGAGACAGAAAAATAAACCGGTGATAAAAGTATAAATGCATAAAGTATATTGGATATTGCGGGTGAGCCGGCCGTGCTGCATGTTTGTACTCGAAGACCTATCTGACTTTTAGGATGGCATATTAAGAAATAAACACGAAAATATTTCTTCGAAATATAATACAAACTATTAGCAACTTCACTCAATATTATTTAAACTATTAGCAACTTCACATGAAATTGGAATATTATACAACTATTAGCAACTTCACTTGTGGTGGGATTGAACGAGACATATCAACACACAAAGATTGACGAATAGAAGCGGAAAATTTACCACCTCTTATCTGCAGCAAAAATTTGGGAACCACTATAATTTGGAACAGATCGCGCACCGTTCGCCAACAATTGCTCATCATTCAGCAATGGACACAACCTCCCACAAACCCCAACAACGATCGAAGAACGGTCACGTTCCCGTTCGTCCTGAAGAGAGACCTCCAGAAGAAAAAGGCAGCGATTAACTCCACCACCATGGTGCATTTATTTCGAGTAACTGCTCAGTAGTCGATCTCTCGTGGTCCTCGTCGTGCCTCCTGCTAGTTGAACTGGAAGCTCTGCATGCAGGCGCAGTTGGGCAGCGTGCAGCGCGGCGCCAGATTCGACAAGTGACCCATGGTGACGGGGAACGAGAGCGGCACGATCCACTTGGGGTACGCACAAATGGGTGGCATTGGCTGGACCTGCGGTGCAACGTACGGGGAGCTCTTGTGTTCGTAGTCGGTCTTCGGGAACTGTCGGGCAAAGGACGTGGGAGATGTGGGATCTTTCAGCCGGGGGGCTAACCTTGTCTTACCTTGTCCACTGCCACGGGGCGGAAGGCGCTGCGCGCTTCCTGGCCATGCCCCAGTTCCCGTGGGGGCCTCTGCTCGTGCAACGACGGCGACACGTTTTCGATGGCTCGGATCAGATCCAGGTCGCAGCGCTTCAGCACCAGCTCCAGGACGGAGCGCTTGCGGTTCGGGAAGAGCTGGGCCAGCATGTCAATGGCTGCCTGGGAGACGGCAGTGGTACCGGCGTGATCGTGGCTGCTGCTGCTGGTCGCGAGGGCACCTGCAAGCAGACTTCGATGACCTCGCCGCGGACGGCCGGATGGAAAGCTTCGCCTCACCTGTTGACACCGCGTAGAGCGGCGCCTTGTCACCATATGCGTCCGCATCCGAGTGCTGGCGGCCGGGGGCCGAAGTGCTCAGGTCCTCGGCCACGGCGATGGCCCGCTCGACCTGCGGTGCCTCGTGTGGTGAGTGTGAGGCGGGCGGGGCAGGCGGTGGGTCCGACGTGGGTTGCGGCGAGGCGCGGCTGTTGACGGGCTCTGTGACGGTCAGCCCGAAGATGCTGCCCGGCGGCAGGGCGTCCATGTGCTGGCCCGTCTTGGTGGCCACCAGGCGCAGAGCGATCGCGTCCTCCACGGCCTGCTGCCGCTTGAGCGCAACCTGTTGGCGAAGAGAGCGCGGCGAGGAGGAAGAGCAAAGTGAACTGAATAAATGGAGCGGCCTCGCCCAAATTGAAATTAATATGCGGCGCGCGAGATTCCCTGCGCGTCCCCCATCTGTCCGTCTGGATGTCTGTCCGTCGGCCGTCGGCGCCAGCGTTCAATCTGGCTGCCGGTTGCTTTGTTTGCACAACTCGAGTTTCATGGGCGCCCAAACGCCCCGGGGTGGGGAGGGAATGAGACGACATCGGCATTGGTTCTTGGTTAACTTTCGGCCTGCGCAAACAACGCGTAATTTCATCCAGGGAATTCCTCCATCCGATTGCCCCGACCCCTAACCCGCTTCGCGCCCCCTCCCCGGCCGGGCAGGAAACACTTGTGCAAACAACCGACAGCCGAGAACAGACAGCAATGCATGACAACTTTTCGTCACGCTTTGATTTGGTTGCTCCAGGATATTGCCTTAAATAATTATCCTCGACTGGACGTCTGTGGGGGCTGAGGTTCAGCGACGAAGATGTACGGTGAGGACGAACTGCGAATTCCCCAAGGACCTTTCACGCAGAGGGGGAATTTGGCCGTCACGAATTCTCGGCTTTCGACCGAGGGAAACCGAACATTACGATTGATTTAACTTCCTAATTCGAACGAACTAAAGTGGTCACAATTCATTGTTTTTAAGTAAAGTTCCCCGACTCGAGAGGACTCCGAGCGATTCCCAGCCCACCTGACCCACCTGAGCCGCCATGATGCGCTGCCGTTCGAAGATCAGGACGCACTTGGGGCACTTGCAGCTCTTGTAGGTGCACAGCTTCTTGTGGCCCCGCAGCTCCGAGATGATGCCGTGGTTGCGGCAGCGGGCGCACTTCGGGACGCGATTCGAGGCGGCGTTCTTCGGGCTCAACTCGCAGGGCTTGCTCGACTTGCTGCTCGGGTTAGTACGCGGCTTCTTCGGTGCTCTCGACTTCTCGTCTTCGCTGGGCAGTGGCGGCGGCGGCGATTCCTCCTCGTACTTTGGGTCCATGGCTCAGAAATTCCTCGCTTCCTGTCCGGTTCGGGTTGAGTCAAGTCGAGTTGCAGTCCAGTGCTGCGCGAAACACAAAGCGAAACTAAGGGCAGCACTTGTAGCGGACGATAATGTTGCAAAGGACCCGCTGCCGCCAAGGCCGGCGCCTTCGCCGAGGGGTGCCTGGGGTGTGGAGGTCGATGTCGATGTGGCACGCGCACACTCGCTGCAGCCTTCGATATTTCGCCCCCGGAACTTTGGCTACATGCGGGAAAAAGGATACGTCTGGGGATAGCGAGCTCCGCCCATTTCATCATCACATAGCATATTTCGTTCTCTCATTTCGTATCAATAGTTTATCACATAGTTGATGAAATTGATCCAATATTTCCAATAATTTGTACCTCTCCTCCATGGAAAACTATATTATCACGACCCGTATTTTTTCTATTTTAAGTGGTTCGAATTTTCCCAACTTTAGAGGGGGATTTAAGAAAATGCCTTACTAATCCTAACTTATAAATGTAGTTGAGAAATTAAAATATTATATTTTCATAAACCTATGTAGATTATGTAGTGCATGCATATTTTTATATATATTTTATTAAGGTTGTTATTGTTAAACAGTTACTCTGTTCGATGTTCAGATTCTTTTCGTGTATTTCATTCAAGATTACATACTTTTGGGAATGGTTACTCAAGAAGCCGTTAGTTGAAATTCGCATTCAACTGTATCCGCTTCTGATTGGTTGCCTGTGAAGCTCCGCCCCCCTACGATACAGTCCAATCTCATATTCAAAGCTCATGGCCCAATTAGTCATCGCATAGCATGGCATGGCACATAATAAACCGAACTTGTTAGAGGGACTTCTACACAAACGATTACTATTAACATTCGCTCAATACACAGGTAACCGGATGTGAGCCCATACCCTACCAAGGGTAATCAGAATCTGCAAAGACGAAATAAGATTATACAAATATGATTAAATACAAATAAGATTATACAAATCCCATTTCAGTATACATTAGATCATTTGCAGAAATTCGACATGTTTTTTTAAATCCTTCACACGTATAATAATTCAATAAAAAGTTAATGAAGACCAAAGTATAGTTCTAATGTAATATGTAAATATGGTAATGTTACAAATTTACAAATTACGCAAATACCATGTTCGGTGTGAATACTCTTAGTACATACAATGGCTCAACATTATAATGAGACACTTACAATTTTGAAATATGTTTATAATTTTCTAGAAACTTATTAACCTTGTATATGAAATATATATTGATTTTGGATGTCCATAAAAATTAATCCAAATATTATTTGTATGATTTTAAACATAGTATATTTTTATAAATATTTATATATACAGGACACAATGCTGTAAATAGAATCACAGAGTCACTGTTGGATGCCTCATTTAAAACCATTCTGCCTAATATGAATTCTGTAAAATTTCAAGTATAAAAAAACGCCACTGCTACCGTTATTTTCGGTTTGGGTCGTATAGTTCTGAGTAGTGTTTAATAGTCAAAAATAGTCATAAACATACCTACAATGCATGCCTCGATTTTTCCGTTGCATGCGTGAAGGAAATACGGGTGATATCATCATCGTCATCTGTTTTATTTATATAAGAATAACACTAATATATAGAGATGGTGAAAAAATAAATAAAAATCAGAAAATCTTAAAATTTCGTAAAGCGGAGCAAGGATGAAGAATTAACACAAATTAGTGGTTTTTCTTATTGAATACGAAATGTCCAATTCTTCGATTTTATTTGCCCTCATAGACCACGAATTATGCCCCATACACAATGTAGGAAAGTTGCAGCAGTGTTGATTTCAACATCATGTTATGACATCTGTAGACATGTCGCTGTAGCTGCAATGTGTTTCAACCATGAAAACTTGAGTAATACACATAAGTGATGCAAATTTTTGACAGCAATAAAAAGGGAAATATTTTGTGTCGGAATATTTGCTAAAATATTAACTATTTTTATAAAAAAAAAGAGATCTGAAAGATTTTTAAAAACCTATAGTATTTTCGTGTTCAGGGATATATTTATATCATATTCGACAAAATTTAAACAAAATTGCCCTTTTAACAGAAAAGTAAGCATCACTAATCAGAAACGCCATTTTTCCACGACAATCGACCACGAACGTGATCTGCGATTCGTTCGGATGTCAGTCGGAATTTCATCATCGATAGGTTTGCGTGGAAAATGGAGCGGTAGCTAAAACAACAACATACGCAAAGAACGGCCTTTGTCCGCTATTTTAGCGAATTTTTTTTTGTTAAAAATAACAACGACGACGACAACATCAACCAAACAATAACTATTACTACAACAACAGGAAATACAATAGTCACAGCTATTTCAGAGGACGCAGGAAGAAGGAAGAAATTTTTTGTGATGATAATAGTAAAGGAAAATAAGCCACAACTGCAATAGTTCCAGATTCAGTACACGGAGAAATTACAATAAAATCAAGCAAGCAAAACTACTAGGAGCGTCTGACCCCAAAGCTCAAAATTTTGAGGAAAGATATACCACACACACTCACAACCAACAACAATTACTAGCAGCAGCGCAGCCGACGACAGCTGCGACGCATAAGTAGCTTTTATTCATCTCTTATGGAAGTTTTAGTTAATTTCTCTGAAGTTTGTAGTTTAAAGTGAAGGATATGTAAAATGTTCACTAAACTACATAGTTCATGAAGAAAACATAAGCTGAAATTAGATTTTCCCTATAAGAATCGAATCTAATGCTGCGCAATAACCGCTCTAATTGTTGAACACAATAAAAAAAAATCAAGCTATAAAAAAAATTTTATGAAAAAGCAGAACCTTCAGGTGAAATTGATCGTCTGTCAGGTTAATTTTATTCCAAATTTCGAGGATTTCACGTAATTTGGAAGTAACTGAAAGGCAAGCAGAGGCAGAAACTTACAAGAAAACCTAAGTGTGTTTTTGTACGTGCATCATCGCCTCCATTTTGAAAGAGACGAGCAGAGCCGCAGAGGAAAGAAAAGAAAAGGAACGCTTTTGTGTCTAGATTTTTGGTTTGGTTTCGAAAAAAGAAATTTTAAATTTCTTTCAACCACAAACTCTGATGCTGAAAACCAATTACAAACACCTGCAACTCCACCACCGCAGCGGCAATAGTGATATTTACCGCCAACATCTGCAGCCAAGAGTCTACTACAATACCATCCACTTTTACTGCAATAGCTACATAAATAAAAATACAATTTTCCGTGCTGTTTAGCTACAAATTGCTGAGCGGGATTTTTCGTATCCCCAAACCTATCTGCACACCTTTCCACTTCTCCAGTGAACGCTGATAAAATCTACCGCACTCGCAATTGTCCTTCTGTCTGCCACCAGAATCGCTATCAATCGCCGTTATGGTTGAGCGCATTTTGGAGGAGAATGCAGCGGCTGCCACGGACACCGACAGCTGCAGCAAGTCCGGTAAGTAAATGCTGTTGCTACTATTCGGTTTGATGTATTTGTTATTTTTGTCATCAACCTATTTAAATTTCTACCTCCTCGATTTAACTTTGTTGCTTCATTCGTTCGTTCTATGGCTCGGTCTCTCGGTCAGTAATTCTCTGGTTCGTTCGTCCAATAAAATATTCATTAAGACTAAAAATCGTCACGAAGTTCTCCCAGCAAATTAAAATAAACTATTCTCTCATGTTTTACTTATTTCTTTGTATTTGTGCCTTTTTATTCAAACTTGCCATGACTCTTTAAAAGTAGTTTTTTTTCGCATTTCTTTATTTTCGATACTTGTGTCATTTTATATTCGGATTTCTTTTGTTTAAATGAATTCAATATTTGATTTTTTTGCAGAACTTTGTGGAATGAAACGATCGCTATGTTGCTTTTGTTAAATAGAGTCTTAGGACTGTGATTGTGTTGTAATTTCTATTCCTATCGTCATATACAATTGCAAAATTGTACTGCGCGGCATTGCCAGAGTTCCTCCATTATTTGTACTGGTCGTTGATCCTAAAAAAATTAGCTAGCATATAGATGCGCTTAAAATGTTAACTCAGTTATCTATTTTATCTATTATATTTTGTAACAGATACTATATGCTAACTCAAACTAAACGAAAGTCAAGATTCTCCACGTGGAACGAATTTTTTATTTCCAAAAAAAGTAATGTAGATATTAGTTATGTTCCACCTGGCTAATTCAGTTCCACACCCATGAAGGAAAAATGTTTATACTTAACGATATTTATTCCGATTTTAATTTCGGTTCAAATTATGCCGCAATTAACAAAAAGTAACGAATATTTTACATAGGTAAACTCTTCTCGTGGCTCATTAATTTTTCGTAAACTACGGTGCTTTAGTTCTCCAGTTTGAGGTTTCGGATCTCACCAAAGGTCCAAATTTTAATAGCTTAGATCGCACTACCAATTGAGTGGGCGCAGATTGCTTACCTGCGATCTTGAGTGAGAAAGCAAAGTATTCTCTCTGGTTTAAATTTTGTAAAATTGCTTGAGCGTTTGTGGAATATGGAATACAAATTCATCCCAAGCCGACATCATTATAGAATCAACCCAATTTTCACCACTATATCTATATTCACCACTAGTGTACAAATACTTTTTTATACTTTAACCTCAGCCAAATATGCAGAATTTAGGTGAATTCTTATACCGAAGAATGTGTAGAACAAACCGCTTAGATTTGACAATTTGATATCGATCAAGAATCTTATATTTGCTCATGACAACTACCGCAAAACTTGTAGTTTCGAGTATACTGTCTATACTTCCACCTCATTTTTTATGAATACACTGTATGTTCCCGAAATATATTCGGGAAAACATATCGGAGAGGAATGTCGGCTTGATTTCATATTATTTATGTTTAAATACTTACTTTAATATTCAGTAATACAAAAGAAAATGAATTACCATGTATAATATAAAAATCCAAAAATTAAAGCGACGATGTTCAGCTTGTCGGCGTTGTAAAATACTCTAATAAGAACAATTGCTAATGTAAACATCTGTAGCATCATTGGCGACATAGAAAAGTCGTCGTATTGCTTCCAGAATTGTCTCTATAAGAACTATGTAAATATATTATGACATCTGAGCAATGTCGTTGCCGCTCAAATGTGTTCCACGCATAACTGGTGCAATGTGTCAGCAACCTTGACGTTGCAATGACGTAGATAGCCAAATCATCCCTGTCCACCCTTCGCCGCATCCACCTCTTGGACAATAACCACATTTTCTGCTTTCTTTTCTGCACCTTTTCTGCTTCTCTGGAACTGTTGGTTGCGATATCGATTTGATTGGAAAATATTACATGAAATAAATTTCGGTTAAAGTACTAGGAATTCTCTTTAAGAACTAAGAAAGTTCTCTTTCATTTATTTTTCTTTTAGTTGGCAACATTTAAACTAACGAGAGAAGAGAAAAGCAAACAAAAGAAGAAAAAAAAAATCAAATACTTGATGTTTTTGTTTAGTTTTTAAAGTCGTCTGTGGTGTTTTCTTTTTTATTTTTGATGTTTTTACTTATTGTGGCGTTTGCTTTGCCCCTTCTTCGGACACTCTTGCCTACGTGATATTCTCAACTGCCACTGTCGCTGTCGTCGCTTGATGTTGCTTCACAACATGCCGGCTTGGAACCGGTGCCCCTCTTTGTCCCCGACTACGCTCCTCCATTCGTCGCTCCGTGCGTGTTAGCGACAAAGCGACAACGAACAACTACAAAGTGCGGAAGTAAATCCAAGGATGACGACAAGTAGCGGCATCAACAACGCTGTGTGCTCCACACACAGCTGTGACGTTTCTAATTCAACCACAACAAGAAGGAGAATTATGACAAAAAGCAATGGCGTGATTTTTGACAACTCTTCGGGTCTCTCCACTAGGTTTGGTTGCCGCAGTGAAGCACGGCCATGAAGAGTTTTGCCGAAATTGCGCTTAAACAACAACAACACGCGTGTCGCTGTTGCTTTGCTCTACTCTGTTGATAGGTTGGGCCACACTCGTCGCACCACGCCATACCGTTTCTCTCTGCGCCACCGCCACCCTGGCGCACACCCTCCTGTAGTGGAGCGAAAGCCAGAGAGAACGAGCGGAGAGGCGCGCGCTTGTCCGACTGTAACGAAGCGAATTCGCACGAGCAATCTTGCTCTCTCTCTGAGAGCAAAACAGTGCCGCTGAGCAGCGTTTGTTTCTTTCTGTCAATTCGTGGACGGACTGCATGGCTGCCATGCTGTGTGGCGATTTCTTTTGCGTATTAACTTTAAAATTAGTCAAAATTAGGTTAAAACTATTTTATTTTGAATCGAATAGTACAACTATAGCAGCAAAATGATTGGTAAATATTTGAACTATAATTAGCGTTAAATTGAACATTCATCAAAGACGGATGGTGCTCCTCTATAAAACCCCACACCTTGTGGGCTGACAACCATTTCTTGCGGCATGCCGCCCCTCATTTCACGCCCACCCCGTCTGTCCATAAAGATTTATTGTCAGTAAAAGCATCAAAATAACAAATGTCATGTTGATAACTCAACACGAATAAAAACCATAATAAAACTCAGATAGACAGAACATTGCAATTCTACGACAACGAGTGATTATCCAGTAACAAGGAATAAGTGTTCGAAAGCGAGTTAATTATTATAAATTAAACGAGGAAGAACCAAATATTCGCCCGGCAATGTGTACGTGTTTCACCACGCTTCAGTATCGCTCGCCATGGCACTACATATTGTTCGACCTTGATGTAAGTGTAAAAGAAGACGTCTGTCCGTGGGGGGAGGGAAGTAGGTGGAGACAGACAGACGAGGTTTGAGGTTAGACAAACCGCCCTGTCGTTGTTTTCGCCCTTTTCTCCTGCGCTCTTAAATCTAACTTTTCGGACCTGTGCAGGAATTTCATCATTTCGCTTAATTTAATTAGAATTACATTCGGTGCTTCAATTCATCCTGAGTGTGGCTCTCACCGTCTACATTGTCCATTTCCTTTCTTAGGCCACGATAACGAATCATCGTCACCATGTGTTTTGGATTTGTTTTATTTATAAACAATAAGGCTTTTGTTTTTACATTGAAGTTAATTTTATTTTGTATTGAATCAACTTGTTTGTCTTTGCCCACCATTTTGGTCATCGTCCGTCCGTCTAGCTGTCGCTGGTTATTAAGTACTATGCGATTATTTATCTTCGATTTATTATTTGTCTCGGTAATCAAATAGAAAAACAATTCTGCGTGGAAAAAGTTAATGAAGACATGGAATAACTTCCTATTGTCCAGAGACACTAATTCTTGTTGTGAATATTAGATTATTATAACATAACATATCATTTCGTGTTTTATTACCTTAATGCAAGAACAACAAATGAAATTATTTTCACCTTTTTGTAATATTGTGGATTTCTACTTGTTTTAGAGTAAGTTAAATATCTCGACAATCAAAAAAGGTAGAGAGTAATGGAACTACCGTACGTATGAAAGTATTCTGTTGATGTTCTTTGCAGGCAAAAGATAATCATGAACAACTTTTACTTATTTTCTAGTCTCCATAAATAGACGTCCGTATCAATTTGAAACCCTCCAATCTATTTGCGATTCTACAACAAAAAAGTTGTTATTATTGCAGCGCTTACATTATCTCGTTTATCACGTTTTTATTTTCGCTTTGTTTTTTAATTTTGAACATCTTTTGTGTTCGTAAATATTTACACAAGTTTTTTGCACTGGACTTTTTTATGAATTTAATTTCAATACAAATGTTAATTCGAAATATTTCAGGAACGCAATAAGAAAACAAAAAGTCGAAATATATAAACGAAAAAAAGCACGATATTGGTATACACATTTAGATCGGTTCTTTATTCGCTTTATGTTGACATTTGAGTCTTCGGATATGAAAAAAAAAAATCTCATATATTTAAAAAACCGGTTTTCAATATCCATATTTCTTTTGGAAAGTTTAACATATATGTGTAATAAAATCATTCTTAAAAATATCGCTAGAATGACACACGTCGCATATGCCACTATAATGTAGATATAATATATGTGTTTACAGTTAATTGACACTGTGCGGAAAGAGTGAGAGCTTTACATATATAAAAGTTCAATGCTTCTTCACTTGTGCATTACATTATAAGTGCAATGTGTAAAGCAATATTCAGTCAGGAAATAATAATATTAATCATTGCATTTATTCCGTTTCTAACCTCTCGGAACTAATGTTATGTTGTTTGTGAGTTTTCCTAGCAATTTGCAAGGAATTCATACTTCTCAAAACAAGATGTCAAGAGCGCAGTTTTTAACACAAACAAGAAATAAGTTTTTAACACAATAATAATAAATAATTTTGTATCTCGGATTTGCGTATTATTTTCTCTGTTAGCAATTAATCCTTCTTTCCTCAATTGTTTTGGATTATGCGTGTCTTAACAGACTTCCATTCCATTCGTGCACATATGACATGTGTTTATTTCTACGGTAGTTGGTAGTTGGAAGTTAAGTGGCCTTGAGTACCCCGTTATCGAATTTTAGTAGGGCGCTATCAATGTTACCTTCAGCAGATCCTTTTGTATATTATGTTTGTGCTATTAACTCGACTTTGTTATCACACAAAAACAAAGTTTAAAAAACAACAAACAAAAAATAGAAAACTGTAGACATTCCATTATCTAATACCTCAATTTCGCCCTATTTAGCATTTGTTATCATAGCAAACGTAGGAACGAATAACGTAAATAAATATATTTCTGAAATTCACTTTTTGGAGAGATTGTGCTGTTTTTCCCATATGCGATACAGACAATATATATATTATTACTTTTGAGTTTGCAAATTCTTTTGTTTGTACGTAAAATGCCGCCTCTTTGTTCCTAATTAATCTAGAAATGTTTTGGGTTGTGGCTTTCACACCAACATGTATTAACAAAATGCTTTTAGTCGTTTATATTTTTATTTTTCAATTTGACGTCAGTAGCATTATCAAATATTATTAGTACTATTAATAATTATGTTAATGGTTACCTTCTCGCCATTTCAGGAGGGCACAATGAAATCACTCGTTACAGCAGCGAGGATGTCTCGGGCAACGAATCGAGTGAGGCTCCAAAGATGACCGAGACGGAACGTCAAGCTGACTTCAATCGTCATAAGGAGGAAATGCAAAAGAAACGACGTAAGAAGAAGCGTACTAGTTCCTCGTTACATTCTTCAACATTTCAAGGTAATCTTTATTTTTGTTCTTGTCCTCCTTTGATATGTCTTCGTAATATATTAATTTAATTTATAAAATATGTATATTTAAAAATTAAAATAAAATGTGCGCCGGGTGACGGTTGTGATGCTTGCGTTAAATACGTCGTAGTAATTAAGCTGTTAAAAATATCGTTTGCAAAGTCCAGAGTGTGATGACACCTAAAAATAATATTAATTTTCACTTTCGTAAATATATTTATTTCGATGTACTTGAACCAATGATTGATATATTGCCCATTAATTTGATTGTTTTTTTTTTTAATTGACCTTTTGCCTCTGTTGCAGAATTGTATAAACTAACTGGAGAAATCCTGGGCGAAGGAGCCTACGCTTCTGTGCAAACATGCGTTAACATTTACACCGACTTGGAGTATGCCGTCAAGGTGATCGATAAAATTCCCGGTCATGCTCGAGCACGTGTATTTCGAGAAGTGGAAACTTTCCATCATTGCCAAGGACATCCAGGCATTTTGCAGTTAATTGAATTTTTTGAAGATGATGAAAAATTTTTTTTGGTTTTTGAAAAGGTAGTTATAATTTTAAATTTACCACTAGACAGAAATTTGAATTCACTTTTGTCCTCTTTTAGATCAATGGTGGTCCTTTATTAACGCGTATCCAGGAGCATATTTGTTTCTCTGAGCATGAAGCTGCTCAAATAATTAAAGAAATTGCATCCGGATTGGATTTTTTGCATAAGAAAGGTATCGCTCATCGTGATTTAAAACCGGAGAATATTCTGTGTGTTCATCCGGATAAGTTATGTCCGATTAAAATTTGTGATTTTGATTTGGGATCTGGTATTAAATTCACTACTGATATTTCATCGCCCGCGGCTACACCACAATTGTTAACACCTGTGGGCAGCGCTGAGTTTATGGCACCCGAAGTTGTTGATCTATTTGTGGGAGAAGCCAATTACTATGATAAACGTTGTGACTTATGGTCGCTGGGTGTTATTGCTTATATATTACTTTGTGGATATCCACCTTTTTCGGGAAATTGTGAGGAGGATTGCGGCTGGAATCGTGGTGAAAACTGTCGCACTTGTCAGGAGTTACTCTTTGAGTCCATTCAGGAAGGTCAGTTTCAAACATTTATCCTCAAAATTAATTGTTATTTATGGATTTTTTGTTTTGTATTTATAGGACGTTTCTCTTTTCCCGATGCCGAATGGAAGGATGTCAGCGAGGAGGCTAAAGATTTGATTCGTGGCCTACTTGTTAAGGAGGCGCCAAAGCGCTTGAGTGCGATGGAAGTTCTACACCATCCATGGATTAAGATCTCCGAGGAAGAACCATCTAATAGTAAGAAAATGGAGAACCGCCGAAAGGCCCTCAGGACTCCTGGCAACATTAGACGGTAATTATCACAATTATTTATTTTTCTGCATATAACATATACTTATTGTTATTGTATTACTCCAAAGCAATCAATCTGCTCGTGAAATTTCGCAATTTGCTGAATCTGCCATGGCCGTAAAACGAGTAATTTTACAGCATTTCTCCATGAGGTACGACTATATGAAGGAACGCCCCAACATTTATCAACCGTCGCAACAATACTTGGATGCTTATAGTGGTTGTTCAAATGCGAATGATACTACCTCGTCCGCTCAGGCATTGCAAACTAAAAGCCATTCGATGAACAATCGGTCATTTACGCCACGCCACTATTCGCAGCGTCAGTCGATTAATAAATATCCCTCATATTCCCGATCAAGCATCAATGCCTCCCGAAATACATCCAGCATTCTCAATCCCTCATTGTATAAACCATTAAATATGCACGAGGAGAACGATGATGATTTGGATCAGTTCGGAATGTTGGTTGAAGACGACGAAGCTATTGTGAATAATAGATACAAGTACAACGACCAGTATGACGACGAGTGTGAGGGTAGGGAAAAGAATTATCAGCATTATTGGAGAGAACTGGATGAGGATACCGACGAAGATAACGAGAACGAATATTTTGCAAATGAAGATGATGAATGCTATGTAGAAAGTTCCTTACATGCAGCTGAGAAAGAAGATATTATCAATTATGAATCATGTGATGAAGAGCCCAAAGAATTTAAAATTTATTCATCGAATGAGCAAGAAAAATTTGATGAAATTATTGATAATTTCGAAAAGGCTGCAGTTGATGTTAATGAAGATGAAACTAAAGAAGATGAAGTTGAAAAGGATGAGGAAGAGGAGCGGAAGAAGCTGAATGAGTGTAAAATAAATGAGTCCATGAATAAAAGTGCTTTTATTACAAATGCCAATATTAGTGATAATATTATAAAAAATGTTAAACAAAACGAAGCATTTAATTGCTGCGATATTGATAATGATGACAACGTTGATGATAATGTTTATAATCAGGAAATCAAGAAAGATGCGATTGATGGACAGTTTAAGGTAACTATTAATAAAAAAGAGTTAATAGATGCAAATGAAGCTGAAAATGAAGCAGGAGGTAAAGATGTTTATAATGAAAATACTAAAGAGCAAAATGAATTTGCTAAACCATCGTGTTACAACAATGATAAAATGTTGTCTCTTCCATTACGTGATATTACTGATACAGAAAGCACCAATTTGCATACCAATACCACCAACAAGATAGAAACAACTGAAATTGTTGAAAATTATAACAATCAGAACAACAAAGAAACATCCACTGAACCACTGGATAGTATTAGTGAACTAAAAGAAAAGCTACCTGAACTTAATGAGACTGCACGAATTGTTGTTCGACCAGTGAAAGCCGTCGCAGCCGAAACACCTTCAACCGCAGAGAACGCAAACAACGTAGAACACAAACAACAACATCCTCAACTAGAACTAGGAAAGAATTCCGTCGATGTTGACCCAACTAAAAATGTAGTTAAAAACCAAGAAACTGGTCCTACAACAATTCAAACGACAGTTGGTGAAGTGAGCATCAATAAAAGCAATCAAGTAAGAACAGCAAACATCAAAAAGAGCAATTGTGGCACCAATCATCGTGTACTGATTACAGTGAATGGCAAAATATCGCCCAGGACGGCGGCCAAGAATGGTAAAAATGTTTACTTTGCCAAACAAAACCTACGCCACAACAGTGACGATTTCGATGATGAGGACGACGAAGATGAATCATATCAAAACTATGATGCTGAAGTGGAGGAAGATGACCGCGACGATGATAGCGATGAACAGCAGAAGCAAATATTCAAGAAACCCACAACTAATGGAGTTTATTCGAAGCGCCAAGCGAATGGACAAGTCAATTCCAAACGGTATATTGTGCCACAGAAGAAGGCACAAAAGCATAACCAACCACAGCAGTTGCGCAGCGCTAACACTAGCCCTCCTGCAATGGAGAATTGGCGTTATCGTAGTCAGAATCAGAATTCGCCAATGGACAATCAACAGAATGTCAATGGTTACCGCAAGTACCGGCCAAACAATAGCGGATACGGAAATCAGCTGCGTAACTACTTGGGCAGTTTCTCGCACAGTGGCTCGCAACAACAGTCACAGTCTCGTCCGTACGTTTTCCCAAATTACTATCATCAGCAACGCAATTGTAACGTCGCCGGTACTGTTGGAGGAGAGGAGAGCAACGAAATACGTAACTGGCGCAACGATTGCATCTATTCGTCCATGCGCAATTGTGGTCTGAACTCAACAAGAGATGAGCTTCAGTTCAATCGTCGCAATTATCAGCCGCTACAACAACAACGTTACGACGGAGACATGTCTGCCGGCGAATATGAATACTCTTCCAATTACAACAACTCCTATTCGAATAATGCCAATCGTCCAACAAGTGCAATTAATCCACATCAGCAACAACAACGCATTGGCTCTGGCAGGTTCCCCAACTCGGCGGCAGCTTTCATCGGTGCCAACGAAGGTTGCAACTTTGGCATTGGGCTCTCTCCGCCCAGCGAGAGTTTGTTGATGCAACGACGCATGCGGATGTCGGCCCACCGCAACGGTGCCCTGGGTGATTATTGCCAACCGGCAACAGCAAGTGGCTAAGAGGTCTACATGCTGTTTGCTTTAATTCGTAGTTGGTTGCGGGGAGATTGAGAGAGAAGGATGAGATGATGGAGAGAGAAAAAGGGTGACCAAACATGTTTGTACAAAGAAATATTTGAGAGAGATGAGGGGTAAGCAAATTGATGAGGGGAGGCCACTAGGTTCCAGTTTGTGCAAAAAGTGTGAGATTTATTTTGCTCAGTAAAATATTATGTTCCATTAAAATAGATTCATTACCATGAAACAAGAAGTTGAGCAATTTTTAAGCATAAAAATTGAATACAAACTTTTTGTGCTTCTTACCAAACGACCTCCTCCTTCTTCAAGCCAATTTTAGTAATTTCAAATCAATTAAACTCAAGGAGTTTATTTCTGTTGGAACTTGGAATTGAGTAAAATTTCAAAAATATTTGAAAACAAAGTGGAACGAACACTTTTCCGGGGCGGGAAACAAACCATTCAATTTTGGAAATGTTTTCCCACAGTCTGTTTAGTTAAATTACATTTTTGTAACATGCAATTTTTTCTGTTAAATTATTTTCTTTGATATATTCGTAGATTTAATAATTAAAATAAAATCGGCGACGCTACCCGCTCTGCTCTCAACAATTTCTAAGCCCTTTGGCCAATTTTTAATATATGAAAATTCTTGGTTTTGTTGACTTGGCACCCTTTGCTCTATGTTGAAAACAAAAAAAAAAAAAAGAAAAAATATACAAATTATTTGTTTGACTGTTTTTATAAATGAAATAAAATGCAAACAACCAACAGTCGTTCTCTTACAAAAATAACCGAAAAATAGATTTTAATTATGAATTATACATTTTTTCTCAATAAGTTTTGATATATCGTTAAAACTACTTTCGTTGTCGATACAAAAAACCAGAGTTGGGTTGGAAAATCTCACAGTGGTCTATAAAAACAATAACAAACAAAATAATTTTCGATCATAACTGGAAATTCTTTGAAATTGTCTTCGTATGAAATTCATTGAATAAATACTAATCACCTATTAATTCAAATCACTACTACTAAAAAGCCAGTACACAAAAAATAGTAGAAGAAGAATGTTTCAATCGCTAATTGAAATGTGACAAAACCATTTGGAATTTAAGAAAATATCAATACACTGAAATCACCCCACTATCCACTATCAACAATATATTTAAAAATATTGCCAATATTTTTTATTGGAACTGCAGAAAAGTTGAAAAACCGAATGAACATTTGATAAGAGTGCAAGAATGTTAATTATTTTTGTCTTATTCCAGAAGCATATCCTGATCCAATACGTCTTTGCTTAGTGTTCAGATGACCGGTCTGGTCAAAGAGTTCCATCGAACACCTATCGAAGACGTATTGTCATCCCTAGTTGTATTTAGGCGAGCGTGTTGGACACGTTCCAAAGACATGGTTGTATCAGGAAGGTAGGAAGCTAAAAGACTTCTTAGTTTTCTGAAAGACAAATGAACCTCTTGTTTCATGAAACATAATGCTATATTTTTATACTTGGATTATGCTATACTATATTATATATATGTGTTTCTTTTGTCTTTGGCAAGAGCGTAACGCAAAGCGCAAGTAATATATATATATATATATATATATGTACCTATAGAATGAATCATCGTTCATTTGATTAAATTATACAAATTCCACGTTATTGAAAAGAGATAAAGACAGAAACCAGGGAAGATCAAGAACATCGAAATTTGTTACACATCGCAGAGGAAGTTCGACACATTTGTCAATGTTGGGACAAGGCATGGATATCTTAATGGACGGTTACTTTCCTGCAAAGCGTCCAGCTTGCCACAAATGGGACCTCAACTTTCAAAGGAGATCGGTTCATGCACCACCTCGAGTGTTGCACCAATTGTGTGATAATGAAATTTTAATTATAAAGAACATAAAATGCTTAACTACAAGACTAAGAACAACTAAGAAACTTAATCAACTCTTAAACTCGTGCCATCAAATTTTTCTCCTATGCTTAGCAAGATGTGCAACATGAAACCCGCCGTGAGCCGATTTCCTCCCACGCTGCGCGTCTGGCTGGGATTCGTTGTGGCAAAGTAACCGGTTGCCAGTGGACTGACCGACCGACTGACTCGGTTTGATTTTAATTTCATTCCGTTGTTCACTGAATTATTGAATTATAGTTTTGCGTTCCGTTCGTCGAAAGACATTTGTAAGAATGTTTGCTTTGGATGCTTTATTTGTGAACAAACTCACCTCACATCATACCTCAAATCAACCCCCACGCTCAATCCCAACTTCCAAAACCGATTTATGTTTTTTTTTTTTTTTTATTTGGATAACTATAATCCAACGAATTATACGAAATTTGTAAACAAAACTACTTTTCCATTTTTACTTCAAAATTGTAGAACAACAAAAACATTGAAAACTAATTTGTAATATTTGTATATTATTTTAAGCCTGTGTATTCTACGTTCTTTCTACTTTTCGTTCGAATTCGATTTGGTTTTGTTAGAAAATCCTCTGAAATCGATTTCCTTCCGTCAACTTAGTTTTAGTAAACACATATTTTCTTGTGTAGAAAAAGCGACGGAAGCGAAACAATCAAGTCTTGAGTGAACTTGGAGAAAATGTAAAAAGAAGTCTTTAAAAAATCATACGATCGAGCTAAAGAATGTTAAGAGAAAAACTCTGTAAGAAACATTGTTTTATTTACAAAGAAACAAAAAAAAGATCTTATAAAATATTGTTTTATACATAAATAAATACAAAAAACAAAAAAAAAAAAACGAGCCAATAAACAGCAAAAGTATAAAAAAACGTTAAATCTGTCTTTTCATATTCTCCGGTTTATGGGCTTCCTCTATTGTTAGTTAAGCTGGGTCTGAAATTCATCGAGAGACTTCATCGAGAAATTTTACATATTTAATTGAACTCAAACGCTTATTCGTTATTTCTTTATTTATTTATTTATCTATTTTAGTTGTTTATACAAATCGCTGTTGTATTTCTTGGACTACTTCACACTGAACCATATTAACTCACAAACTTAGTAGTATAAATAAATTTACAAACTTAATAATTAGTTGTATACGTACGATTTAATATACTAATAATTTATTTATTTCATTTATTGTATACTGCTTAGGGAACTAAACTTTATTACGATTATTTCTTTATCAAATAATTTATGCTTAGTGTTTAATTTAATCTTTTCTGCTTTCACTAGATGCTAGGGTTTGTTGTGGTTTTGATACTTGTTGCGGTTGAATTTGTTGCTGCTGCTCCAGTTTCTCCTGCGACTTCATGTTTTCCATCTCGATGTCGGAGCAGTTGTCGGAGTTCGACAGCGCTGAGTCCATGGACGTGACCGTCATGTTCACCTCCTTGTCGCTCTGGTGCAGCAGCGGTTTCTCCTGGGCGGGCTTCTCCTCGTCCTTCTCCTGACTTTGTACTACGAAGCTGTTGCTGTTGATGTCTTCAATGGCCTTTCGCAGCTGGAAATGCACAATAACCACACCGATGAAGCTGCCGTCGGTCCGCCCCCATCTCGCCCACTCACCTCCTTGAGCCCCACGACGCCGACCAGGCGCCCGATCTTGGTGACGTAGGCGTGGTTGATGCCCACCATGGAGAACAGCGAGTGCACCTTCAGGATGGATGTGCGTTCCACGAGCTGGAAGGGCGACGGGTCGATGTTGACGCTGGCCTGCTCCAGGTCAATCGGCTTCTGCATCTCCTCCATTTCCCACTTCTTCTGGTCCTCCGGCGACATGTCGATCACGCGTTCGCGGGGCTACAACAACAACACAGAGAAGAGAAAACCACAGAGACTCGTTGAAAATCTGGCAGTCGAGGGTGGGGCACGACGAGGGGTCTGGATGGACACGAGGAGATCTTTTGGAAAAAACATACCAGTTGAACCGACTTCGTCTTTTTTATGCTTGTCTGTTTTTGTTTGTTTGGTGGTGGTGTTGCATCGATGCGCAGAATAGAGAGAGATAGAGACAGAAAATATACAAATGAATTCAAGTCGATTGCCGAAACAACTCTTACAAATCACGGATTAGTTCGAACAACAAGAACACAAACAGAGAGCAACAACAACAACTGTCCACCTACCGTCGCATTGGCTCGGTCGAGCAGTTGGTCGGGCACCTCGTCTCCGGTCGCTTCCTTGGGGGGAGCGTGAAAGAAAAGGATTGTTGTCTCTTTTAGAAGACGTGGGCTCGGGCGAGCCCCCGGTCCGTGGGAATACCTACCGTGTTCCTGGACCCCGCACTCTCCGGCGTGTTGGGTGGCGTTTGCTTGCGGGAGAACAGAGAACAGAGAATGACCTATAGTGCTATGCAGAGGCCAATGGGGGGACCCCGAACAAGCTCTCCTGGAGCTTGAGCCCATGAGATCCCCCGGTTGAGAGATGGGAAACGATGAGAACGTGCGATATTTACCACTGGCTGCTGCTCCTCGCTGGAGCCCTCGGACGAGCTTTGTGCTGACTTGACGAGGGAAGAGAAGGCGGGCGGCGGACGAGGCACAGAAACAACAGAGGTGTTAGGCGGTTGGTGAACGAACAGAAGCGACAAAAGCACGAGGGAAGAAGCAACGCGAGGCGAGGCGAGGGAAGGGGAAGGGGAGCACGGGAGGGCAGGGGTGGTGAGCAGACCTACCAGCTGGACTTTCTTGGAGATGCCCGGCGTGCTGGGCGTCCGCTGGACCTCGCCGGCGCTGGGGGCGGGCGAGATGGAGCCCGTCTCCGGGTCGGGCTGGACGTCCTGCAGGGTGGTGGACTTCTTGAAGATCGCCTCGAAGGCGGAGCGGATGCGGTACTCGGTGCCGGTGATGGTCGTGTATGGCGTAATCGTGGGGCTGTGGAGGGCCGGGCTGAAGGCCTTCAGGTTGAAGGAGTTCGTCTTCTTCAGGATGGACTTGCGCGGGGCCAGGTTGTTGTTGAACGACTCCTGGCGCTTCTTCGGCGGCAGCATCTCGTCATTGGCGATCTGGCGCAGGCTGAGGATGTCGGGCGCCGGCAGCACCTCGAAGCGCGACGGGCGGCGCAGGCGCTGCTCGGCCTCCAGCTTCTTCTTCTCCTCCTCCCGGGCCCTGCAGCGGAGAGTGGAGAGTTAGCAATCGACCCGGACCCGGACCGGACCAGGACCCGAACTCACCTCTCCTCGGCCTCCTTCTGCCACTTCTGGGCCACCTCCATGCGCTTCTCGCGGCCGATGTGCTTCTCGATCATCTTGATCAGCTCGTAGCGCTGCACGGAGCCCAGCAGGATCATGTTCTCGGGCGTGTCGACGAGCGGCAGGCTGCGCAGCGTCTTGTTGGCCTTGAGGACCTCCTTCAGCCGCTGGTAGGAGATGCCGTGCCAGATGTACTTCACGTCGCGCACCATGAAGTCCTCCACGTAGATGCTGTACATGCCCGAGCTGGAGGGCAGCAGGTCCGGCAGGTAGGGCAGCTTCTTGATCAGGATGATGCTGTCGTACATCGAGGGCTGCAGCAGCGCCGCGATCGCGTTCGCGATCAGCACCGCGATCATCACGGGCACCACGTGCGTGATCTGGCCGGTCATCTCGAAGATGATCACGGCCACGGAGACCGTGTGCGTGACGGCGCCAGAGAAGGCGGCCGCGCCGACCACCGCGTAGCCGCCGGGCAGGATGGGCGACAGCCGGCCGCCGTAGCGGACGCCGCTGGGGAACCACAGGTGCATGCTCTCGCCGATCAGGCGGCCCAGCCCGGCGCCGATCTTGAACACGGGGATGAAGATGCCCGAGGGCACCGGTATCGTCGACGCGATAATGGAGAAGAAGAACTGCGAGCGGACGAAAAATGACAAGAGGCCCATATTGAGGTGTCCGGTCGACTTACAGTGAAGAGAATGTAGCAGGTCAGGTTGATAAAAACATTGGTGTAGCTGGTGATCCAGTGGGTGACGATGGCCGCCTGCTCCACGGTGAGGTCCTCGCGCGACCAGGTGAAGTTGCTGAACAGCTGCGTCACCTGCTCGTGGGTGCTCAGCTCGCCGGCGATGAACTGGCCGGTGCCCAGGGGGAACGAGATGGTCGAGACGAGGAGCGCCAGGAAGCCCGGGTACAGGAAGCGGCTGCGGGGAGCGAAAACGACAATTAAATGGGAGGCCACGGCAAAGACAGCGGCCAACTCACTTCTTCTGGAGGAACTTGTTCATCTTCTTGTTCGAGCGCATGAAGAGCACGTACCGCCGGTGCACCCACACGTAGGACGCGCCGCCGAGTCCGCAGACGACCCTGGAAAGACCACAGACATGGAAGACCATGAGCACGTGGAGGAAGAGAAAGCAAACGTGCTGTACTGACCCCATCAGGGCGAAGACGAACAGCTCCTGGGGGTCGAAGGGGAACTCCGTGGTGAAGTTGGTGAGGAAGAAGGCGCGCACGGTGTCGGCGTTCTGGAACCACACGGCCAGCAGCCGGAAGACTGTGGCGCCGCACACGGCCGCGAAGAAGCCGCGCCAGTAGTTGCGGACGGCGAAGTAGGTCGTGGTTACCTCGATGCTGAAGAGCACGCCTGCGAAAGAGGAGGAGGAGGAGGACGATGACACGGGCTGGTCAGTTGGGAGCCTTTGGACGGTTGGGGGTTGACTTACCGCCGACTGGGGCCGCGAAGCAGGCGCCCACGCCCACCGCACAGGCGGCCGCGAGCATTTCCGAGTTCCTCGACTCATTCTCATAGATGCCTTGGAATGATGTGACAAGTTTACTTAATAATTGTGCTACAATACTTGCTATATGAACGAAAGGACCCTATATTAGACAGATGAGTGAGATCTAAGTTTAAACTCTGCATACAGATTTACGTATATGTGTATATATATAGATATTGCGACTCGCATTGGTGACGAGGATCGGGGTTGGGCGGATTTTCCATTATTAATTCGAATACTTACTTCCTTTCCTAATGGCATACCACTACCCAACGTCGCCGTCAAGCCAACCACCTTGGCTACCAGGGTCTTGAAGGTCAGATATTCTTTGAGCGCTACTCCGCGGAGTATAGTCTTCATTTCAGGTATGCCGGAGCCTGTTGGGGAAGTCGAGCATTAGAGGTTGGACCAAAACGAGTTTTAGTCGGCGACGAACGACTCCCTCAGTAGCAAAGGAAACGATTCTATTGTCGCGCGTAAAGGGATTCAAGGTCTCTTCAATTATACACTTCAATTATCTGACAAGTATTGTACATTGAGTATTTATTCTCTTAACATCGGATGACCAATCAAGATCGCCGACCGCTCTATGAAGAAACCCGCGAATCTGTTGACAAATTCCATTGGCACGATCCGCGTTTTTGCACACTATTCATTAGCACTTGCAAATACTTCAATTGCTGCTTTCATAGCCCAGTAGCACAAACGAGTACTTTTTCACCGAATATAGTTTTGCGCCGAAGCAAATCAATTTAATCCCAGTAGTTCTTATTGAATGCCTTGAACCATTGAAGTAAAGTAAGTAAGTACAAAAATTAATGCGACCCACTATGGAAAATCCAGGTATTCATTGCCGTCTTCGCGGTCGACATTCATGTTGGTTGTGAGCAAAACGAATCTAGCGTTGGCTACGTGAAACCCAACGGCTACTTCAATGGTTCGGTGACAACAAAACTACATGCGGCGATACCGGGCAATGGAAACGAGGGACGACTAGCTAGCACGGATCGGACTCACCTATGCTCTGAGGCGCGATCAGATGCACGAATCCGGCGGAGAAGAGGATGAGGCACACGGGCAGCGAGACCCATGCGAAGTACTGCGTTATGGGCTGCGAGGTCAGGTCCCGGTAGAGCCAGACTCGTGCTGAAACGGGAGGCGTTCACTTAGGCAAGGCACACTTAGGGATGGGGATGGGATGTGCTGCGTACCATTCGTGCAGATCGAGATGCCTTTGTCCATGATGTACGACAGGAAGGCCATGATGACGCCGAGCAAGGCCAGGAAGACCCAGTCCTCGCCCAGGCGCGCCAGCGTGTGCTTCCATATCCACGACGAGACCTTCAGGAGGCGCGACGAGCGTTTGCCTAAGAGTTCCTGCAAGTAATTCCCACCACTGCTATTTTATAATCAACTTGTCAAATTAGGCAAATCCAAGGGACTAATTTACGACCTATTGCCGGCAACAATTTACGACGCTACTCTAATGGCAGATGAGTCGAGTGCCGGCTCTCTGCATTACAAACTTCAACTAGCTAGTGGATCTTCTTTAAAGTGGTGTGATAAACCATACTGATACTGATAACAATACTCGAATGGAAAGCGTGGAATATTTCAAGCATGTGACACGAAACATTTTCGATGGGACTCGAGTGTGTTTACCTTAAAACATTTCCACGTTTCGCATGATTAAAAGACGTCGTGCTTAGGATCAGGTGAGTTCAGTTGTCTAAGTTTCCTTACCTTGTTCCTTTGTTTGTCTTCCTGTTTCCTTCGCTTCTCAAGCAGTTTGAGTTTTCTGGCTTCATCTTTTGCGAATTCTCCTAAATCTTTGGTATAACGTCCATACATCTGCGGAAAGAAACAAGTCATTAGGAGACACATACTTAATAACTCTTGCCTCGAATGATATCACCTGCAGACCATTGTTGTAATGGTGTAGTAATATCAAGCCAAGTAAATCTAAAACTACTATGAAAGAATTATGTAGCAAATACTCAGGTCCGAAGATCTTATTCTTTCACGAATAATTGTCTTTGCCTGAAACTCGAAATGAACTCTTAGAGGATCCTTTTCGAGTCATTCATACGCCCCGTGTAACAAAGGAAAAATCACGATCTTGAAAAGTCTGCGATAAAGGGCGATGGACAGGACCCGAATTGGTTGAATCATTGCAGACAGTTTGAAAGTATGAAAGGAACGGGGAATAATCCGCCGTGAATAATTAATTGGAACAAGATGAAGAAGCGAAGAACGCGCCCTTGACCAGACCGACGGCGTAGCCGTGAGGGGAACTCAATATGTGCCGAGGGAGATTTGTTGCGAGCGAAACATAATGAGCGATAAACAAAAATCGATGTTGAAGGCAGCAGCACCACGGGGCGAAAAATACTCAGACACAGAAATATTAAACAGGTCGGAGGTGGGAAGTGAAATGTACATCAAATAATTGCTGATTGTAAGCATGAAGAAATGGTTTTACTTTTTTCAGTTCCCGCTCGAAAAATGCAGGTATATTATAATGTGCCCATCAATTTGCCTCGATGATGTCGCCCGCCCGATCCCACGACGGAACCCTCGGCTCATGATCGTCACTTGTGTCGCGGTATTTTCGAATGCAGCCAAATCTATTTACGAAAGTCGTCTACGGCCGACGGTCGTTGGGAAAATTGTCAGACAGACACTTGGGTATTTGGCATTAATTATACTTTTCTGTTTCCTCAGACTGTTCTTGTGTTTGTTTTGGTGTGCTTTTGCCTTTGTTTTGTTTTGTTTCGTTTGGTTTTCGTGTGTTGTAATTTAGCATTTGATTTGCTGTTCATGTCGGTTTCTCATGTTTTGTCAGCTGTGAAGAAGCGCGACTCCGCCGCCCCACCCTTCCCTGATGCCCCGCGATTATTATAACAATCTCTGCATGCGAGATCAAACATTCAATTGATTGCAATTTTGTAGGAGCCTCGGCGGTCGGGGAGAGGGACCGAGGGTCCTCGCGGTGACTCGCCTTCAAGGCTGAAGCGCGACGCCCATCGATCGAGCGAAGGAGAGTCGAGGGAGGTGCTGGTAGAGCCGGAAGGGGTTCCGGATGCGTGTGGGGCCATGAGAGAGGGAGGGAGGTGGTTGTGGTTGCAAGGGCGGCCCGTGTTCTTGGCGATTTGTGTCACTGCCGCGCACTTGCCACTGGCCTCCCTCTCGCGCCGTGACGCGTTGGCGCGCTTTCAAGAGGCTGCAACAAAAACAACGCGCACAACGCAGCACAAGACAACAAACAGCAGACAGCCAGACGGACCAGGGCTGCCGACGAGTGCCGCAAACTGCGTAGAAGGAGGCTGGCAATGGCGAGGTGGCAGAGGCTAGGTGGAGACTGAGGTGCAGGCGGAAGTGCGTCGCCCACTTACATAGTAGAAGGCCTCGATCTCGATCTCCACCTGGTTCTTGTTCTCATTGTAGATGTCGATGCTGGGCTTGCGGCGGGCCCCGTAGTGCGGATCGTCCTCCTTCAGGTGGAGCAGCTCCTCCCGGGTGATCAGCAGCTCCGGCTCGAAGGCGTACTCGCGAATGTATTCGTCCTCCTCATCCTGGTCGCCCTTGTACATGGAGCGCGAGCCGGCAGCGCCGCCAAGTTCCAGTCGGTAGCTGACCAACGATCGCTAGCCAAGGAGCAATCGGTCGAAAGGCTGCAGCTTCGCCGATCAATGTCTTACGCTCGACGCTTCTTCTTCTTTAGGCTTGTTCTTATTGGGGGTTTCCCGACTTCGCCACAGGCGACGGAACTTTACATTTCACTGGACACACACGCGCGCAGCGACGGCCACATGCGACGATCACAGTTGCCACAGCGCCCTCTGCACAGGTCGTGGCATTTCGAGGCCCGCCACAGGACCCGCAGAAGCACAAGACGAAGAAGCGGTCGGTCGATCCGAATGATATTAATTATTATTATTCTGCGACTGGCCCGGTTCGAGCGAATCCGTGAATTTATTTTTAACAAAATATTTGCACTTGGATCTCGCTCGCTGTCCGCTAGTTTCGCTCGATTCAGACCTTTTCACTTTCCCACCAACTTTCTGTCAACTGGCCATCGGCACTTGTGGCCAATTGGAGTTGGGGTTTGCGATCTCCGCCACTGAACTCGGCCTGAAACGATTTGAACTCGGCCCGGGTCTTCGAGTTTTCACTTCCGCCGCTCGACGATCGGGATCGGGAAAATCAAGCGTTCCAACGAGTGCGAAAACTTTTTTGAAACTGAACGCAAACGATTTGCAGAAATTAAAAATATTTTTGTGTTTGTTGTCTCGGCCTGTTCTCGGCGAATTTTGCCTACTTGCCCGAGGTGGCCAAGGGTAAGCGCCGAGAATACATTGACGGATTTCTGACAACTCGTCGCCGCGCACACGATGCGGCCGTTCATCGCCTTTGAAATGGGAATCAGTTGCGAAACGTGTTTTGGTCTTCTGCGTTTCCTTCATCGGAAATACTTTTGAAATAACTTGAGATTTCCATCACTAGACGTCCATCCTTTAGGAAATCGGGACTCGCAAAAATAATCCGAAGGAAATTCATTAATATAAAATTCCCACTCTGTCGTTGAGGTTGAAGGGCATCTTAATAAATTCCAAAACTACACATCTGGTCAGCTCGTCGACGCCCTTTACCTTAGGAAACACTGTTTTTCTATGTAAATATGTTGAAAAGCAGAGAACTCTTAGACATGAGAATAATCCGATTATTTCCGACAGAATTTTCCCGTATTCCTCTCTCGGCATTCTTTAAATATCAATATTTGTATTTTATGAATAGACATTGAGCACACATAATAAGTAAATGAGAAGAAATGGGTAAATAAATAAATACTAAAGCACTAAGAATCGAAATTTAAACGTTTGTGGATCCTCTACATCGGCGTCGGCTCGGCTCCGACGATCAGTTAATGCCGAGAGCTCTCGCGCTCTTTGATTCGCGTAATGGATCGATTGCCGCGATTGGTGAACTTTTAATTTGTTTTCGCAATAAAATGCCCGAATTCCGTTTTATTATTTCTTAAAGATGGCTATTAAATTGATGTGGAAATAAATACAGAAATGATAAGTTCTCGAATCATTATGGACGGTTCTCCTGCAATGCCTCGAGCGAACTTGAATAAATTCATTATTATTTTAATAATTTCCTTTCTTGTCGGCGAGGGAACACTTTGCAGAAATGTTGATGAATATTTTGAATTAATCAATATTTCAATAGCCGCTGGAACTACGACTGAGGAGGATCAGGACTCCAAGAACCATTCGACAACACGTCCGATGGAGCAGAAAGCGAAGCCCTCTAGCCCCCTATAGGGATAAGTACTGCCTGATTCTTGTACTCTACTGATTCTTGACTAAAGATAAACTAAGTAGAGCAACAAAAGCAAAGGTTGGAGAACATCCGTGGAAAATATGGAGGCCGATAGAGCCGAGATTCCATGGCTGAAATACTTGGAGCTAATGGAAGCCTCCCTTGGTAAACACATTATTATAATTATTATTACCCCCTCTCTCCTAAACTACCGACAGTTCCAGATCAGTAGATATCAGAGGTCCAACCAATAGCTCTTATAATAAAAATCTCTTCATGACAACCTTTACTGTCCCATTGAAGGATTGATATTTGATTGATCGATCTTTATCCTTCCGCAATATTATAGGAGCGTATGGAGACTGACTGCAGCCTACTTGACATGTCGGTTGGACCCCTGATTTCTATCGGGTGCCCCGGGGCTGATGCTTACGAGAGTGTCGATGTACCCGAACGGGTCCTCGTCGTCCGAGGAAGAGTCCGAGTCGCGGCTGTGCTCCGTGGGCGGCGGACAGGGGTAGAAGGCCTGCGACTTGATCTTCGGCTGCCGCTGCGGCCGCCGCAGCTCCTCCTCCATCGAGGTGGTGCTGAGGCGCCGCTGCCGGAACTCGCTGATGAACTTCTCGAAGTCGGCCCACTCCGAGTCGACCAGCTCGACGTTTTCCTCGCCGAACTCCTCGTCGTGCATGACGCGCTCCACATGGCGACGCTCCTTATCGCGGTCGCGATCTCGGTCGCGATCCGTCGACCGATCGCCGAACGCCATTTCAACGAATTCACTTCAAAAACCACACAAAAGTGCGTCCTCAATCGATCTTCGTCGTCTTCGAATGATCGTTGCGGGGAGGGAGCGGATTTTTTGTTTCCTTTGGCGGACTTCACAAATTTCGAGATCCGGGGCGTCGTTGATTCCTGCTTTAATTCTGATCGCCACCGACGATCACGCACACTTCGACCGTCGTCCGCACACACCGACACACACGAGACGTCGGGGAAATTTCCACAATCTCTGAATCGATCGCGAGCCCGTCAAGTGAAACATGTATTTTGCTAGATGTAACTAGACCAGACACAACTATGTCTCATGATCGTGCGGCATTCCTTCTGGAATGAAGAAATCGATCTCCGGCGATCGTGAATTTGTTCATCTCGCTCAATGAGCGCTTCCGGCCATTTCTTTTGTCTTAATCTAATCGAAACACTCGACGACGACGACGACGACTCCCTCCGCCTCGCGGCCGACCAGATTCTCTTGGATATCGCTGTCGCGCCAATGTCCGATCTCACCGGACCTCGATACTCGCCGCGCAACGTTTTCCGCTCAACTGAAACTGTGGACGACGACACATTTTCGTT
Source organism: Coelopa pilipes (assembly GCA_947389925.1). Taxonomy (NCBI): domain Eukaryota; kingdom Metazoa; phylum Arthropoda; class Insecta; order Diptera; family Coelopidae; genus Coelopa; species Coelopa pilipes. The sequence continues at coordinate 7,122,113 of OX376697.1, forward strand.
TTCGTGACTCGGACTTGGATCGATTCCTCGCGTCCCTCTCTGCGAATGTGTGGAGCTGAGCTCGAGCTCGGCCTGCCGCTGTCTGTGTGCGTGACCGCCGTCCGCGGCCTCTCCAGCCGCCGGCCCGGGCTCCTCCCGCGAATTAAAGTCGCCGCTCCGCACACAGTGGCCGACATCCCCATAGCATCTCACTCCGATGGATGGGAGGAGATCGGGGATCGAACATGGCAGCGTTTTAAATGTTTACTCCGAGCTCCATACTCCATAAAAGGTGTTAATTTTATCTGTTCCATTGTCTCGGCCCGCAGTGGAGGCACGTGTGTGCGAGCGAGGCCCTTCCGAGGCCCACAATTTCCGAGTTGGTCGAAGCAATAACGCCTCGAAAGCAATGGAAACCTCTCTGATTACATTCGTTATACAAGGTATTTACGATGTAATGCATTCGTCGCAGGATCATCTGTCGGCATCCTCCTCCGATCCACCTCTCCTCTTCCATTCACTCCGACCTCTCCCTCTCGCTGTATTCCAGGAGGAGTCCGCTATACACATTCCGTGCACTGTGCTTTGGACAATCGAAAGCCTACAATTCCCGGGTTTTCGCTCCACAAAGACAATACAATTTAGTCCTTCTCCAGACACATGTCGCTGTCTCTGTTTCGCGCCGAGCGCATCTCTCGGTCCAGTCGCTCTTTCCAGCTGTCGCCGTCCATAGGTGCCGTTGTGTGTGAACCCAACCCCATCAAGCTAATGATCAAGACCTTCCACAGTCCGTCCGTTCTCCTATCTGTCTGTCTATCGTCCGTCCGTCTGTCTATCTGTCGGCGGGTTCGTCGCATTCTTCCATATATCATTCACATGCTAGTAAATGGCGTTGAGTTGAGTTTGTTTATTGAATTGATTAATTTAAACTTTTAACGCCTGGAGCAAATCAAAAGATGAAAATTACGAGGAAGGCGAAGAGGAAGAAAACGGCCAATATATTCCAATATAAACTCGAGCAATCGCACATGGCACCAACAACAACAACAAGAACTACAGCACAGCGGCAACAACAGTGTGCACTGAGAAATTGCTCTATAGCTGTTTAAAGCGATATAATTTTAATAGGAATCATTTAAATAGGTGTTAATTTCCTTCTCTCCCCCTCTCTCTCTCTCTCTCTCTCTCTCTCTCTCTCTCTCTCTCTCTCTGTTCCGCTCCCATCACTCTTTCTCGTCTGTGTTGTAGTTGTTATCGGCAAGTGTGCGTGTACATATCTCACATAAGTCTTCTGATATTTATTAAATAAACGAAACCGATCACTAGAGATTAGTGGACTCAAGGAATGGGGGAAGGGTTGGTTAGAGTCTCCCAGTGACTCATTAGGTACTTAAGATCAGCACCAGCATCCCCTCTCTCTATCTCCTTATTGTTCTGGAGCTCTTTCCTCATAGTGATATATAGCATTTCCCGCCGAAGACACGAAACATCACAAGAAACTTAGGAAAGTCCAACAAGAACCAAATCAAGAATATTCGCTAGTCGTTCTCGTGCTTCCCGCGCGTGTTCATTTGTAGATAATCCCGATCATCCAACGGGACTGACATTTCGCACTGCCTAAAATTTAAGTTTCCCGAAATTCGCTGGAAGGACTTCTAGTGTTTGCACACACCCTTCAACACGGAATGTTTAGTGTTTGCATAAACCTTTGACTCTGGGAATTTTAGTGTTTGCACAAACCTTTGAACTCGAGTATATTATGTCCTTCGACGTACGAGTATTCTCACAAGCTAAACCCGGTATTCCTCTCTGGATGCAAGCCGGATTCTTTGTAAACGGCGGGCGTTTTTGGTTCCCTCCCAATGGCCATTTCGAGGGCTTCTTTCTGTCTTCGGTCTCAGATAAAGAACTCGAGAAACTTAATTAAAAATACCAGCGATATCCATTGTAAATATTAGCATCAACCAACGGAGCGGGGCGCAGTGGGAATCACAAAGCAAAGCCATTGCAAATACCAGATTTGGCGTCACAGCTGATAAACTGTGCAAACACCGACTCGACTACTCTTCTTCGATCTCTCCGATATCGCGCCTAACTCAGGTCTTTATCCCTTTAGCAACACACTTTCAGCCCTTATTCTACATAAGAGGCCCTTCATAGTGATGCATCCGATCGACCGACCACCGATCGGCAATTGTTTGGAGTCCGCAATCATTTTCACAATACTACAAATACTGAACACAAACGTCTGGGCGACTGGAAGAGCAATCAAAACAATTTGATCGATCGATCGATCGCCGGCGACGAGTGGCCGCCGCTATCGAGTGCTGTCGACTGGAGAGGAGCTGGAGAGGGGCGTGGGATGGGGTCCGAGGCCTCGGTGGTTCGGGGGTTGCGGCATGACCCTGTCGCCATAAACCGCGATTAGATTACACGCTCCAAAGTCAATTAGCCGCGTGGGTCGCGGAGAAGTGGACGCGAAAATCAATGTTTACGATGCCATACAGTAGGTGCCCGCGGAGGAGGGGGCGTGGCGGGCAGCCTCCTGCCGAGGCCCAGAATCCGCGGTAGCCGATTGTCGGAGCGGGTTTTATGATCCCGCTAATTACACCCGGTTGCCGACAAGTGTTTTATTCGCACCGCACGGCGTCTCCGCATGGTCTCCGCTTTTTATGCCACGCTGCGCCACCGCGAAACGAACCGTCGACGGCGGTTTCGGAACTTCGCGTTCCCTCCAGTAGATAATGATAATCCAGTTCACTGCTCGCTCGCTCGGGGTGCGAAGAATCGTCATCATCGCTGGGTGAATCACATTCACTTAGAGCTCCTCGCTCTCCTCAATTACCACTCGCCTCCATTCTCCTCTGCCGCCTCTTGGGCGATGAGGCGATGAGAGCAAACAAGGCGGCTTTAGAATTGGTCGTTAATTGTTCGGACGATGTCGCTGGCCAGTCGGGCCGTGGGTGTCGCGCTCTCTGGTCACGTGAGGCGAGTGCGACTGAGTGTCGTGGACGGCCGATGGATTTGCCAAACATGCCCGATGCATGGCGGGTACGGCGGCTGCCGAGGTGATAACTTCACGAGGCGCGAATATCGAGAGATGGTGCTAAAAAGTCCAAGCGATTTGTCACTCGGACAAAGGCGAACAAAGTTGCATCGCCGCAAGCCCGGTTCGGGGAGGAGAATTCAATGATCGGTCAAGGGTGCCAGGACACAGAACTGGGGTGGGAGATTCTCCCGAAAGTCTCGCACTTCCGCTTCCGGCCGCTGTCATAGCCATCGTCAACAGTTAGTTGGTCAGACACTATCAGCTGGGAAGGTTTTCGCATGGTTCGACCACCGATCTGGCCGCCTTTTCCGCCGCCTCCCTTCGCCCCCGTCCCCATCGCCCCCGTCCCCATCGCCCCGCGATTACCGCGATTACCGGCCGTTCCCACGAATCTAATCCAATCCCTCGCCCGGTCGTAAATCAGGGCGCAGTTTTATGACTTCGAACGCTTATCGCAGTCGCCCGGCATTCAGGCGTTCACATAAAAATCCCAATTTCTGATAAAGGCCATAATCAAGCAAGGGAACGATTGAATTGAATGGAATGTAAAACGTCTTCGGTGTTGACAGAAAGCACATGATTCTCCGAGAGCGCTGCAAGGAAATGATCAATCACAGAACTGGTGGCATTCCATCAATCGTGGCCAGGGCGTCACGGTCACGGTTGCGGCTCGAGCCAGCAGCAGTTGCTCGGCACAGGTGGGTGGAGCTCATTTCGCGGTCCCTCCGGCGGACGGTGAAGTGGCTTTTTAGTTCCACTTGCAGCCACAACGAGAACCGGAACCCCTCGGTCGCCTCGTACGTCCCAGAGGTCAAACAACTCCGGCGCTCAAATATTCAAATAAAACCCCCAGACGCCGGCGGCAATAATAACAGCAACAACAAGAGCTCCCGGCAATGACGTATAATTAAAATACAATACGAAAATCGCCGCCAGCGCCACCATAGCAACAACAACAACGACACCACAGCACACGGTCTTCCGCTCCATTGTGAAGCATTTACGAAAAAGAAAGCCAAAATTCGGGATTCCCCCACGTAACCACGGCGGGAGGGACGGACGGACAGACGGACCAGGCAGGGAGGAAGCGGCAACCGAACCTTTCCTCGGCAAAAAAGTGGAAAAATACACAGTTCAGCCTCATGCATACACAAACACCGTGCGATCTCGCTGCAAAACCCGTTGCTGATGAAGCAGAAGGCGCGGAGCCAAAAACAAAGTACAAACCGAGAGCAAACCGCATGGGACGAAAACAAATGCCTTTATCGGTCATCAGTAAAATTTGCAAATGGGGTTCTGGGGCGACGGCGCGTTTTACAGGCTTCTCCACAGCCACCTGAGCGCTTGCCCAGAATCGACATGACCCAGGTTAACCCGAAGTCGACCTGAAGCTACCTCCACGACTTCGAGAGGGGGGGCTCAGAGACGTTTTCTAGCATTTCCGTCGCCGCCTCCGGTCCACGCGGTTTATTGGCCCAGTACCGTGTTTTTAGCGTCTCGCCCTCTGGTTGCCGTTCGCTCGATCGATCGATCGATGGGGCCCAACCCTGGGCCGGAGTGGGCTCGGCCGACCTGAGGCGTCGTTTCTGCGGCCGATCGATTGCCTAGAACTTTCCATTACGTTTCTTGCGTTAATCGCCAGCGCGATCGCGCCCCACACCCCACGGAAACGGCGAGATTATCGCGGCACGATTTCTGCAGGGTCCCAGCCCCGAATACGAGTGCGAGCAACTTAGAGAGACTTAGAGACTTACCAAAGTGTGCGTGTAGCCGAGGCCCTCCTCCTCGTCGATGTCCTCCAGCGGGGAGCCGGGGCTGCCGAGGAACCGGCTGTTGCTGCTCAGGCTGGACGTCGCCGAGTTCGACCGCATAGGTGCGACCTTCGGCGAGGGGACGGTGAGGAGAGATTCCATGGCGGAGCCGTTCTGGAGCTTCATCGCGTCTATTGCTATTTCTATTGCTACTCTATTTGTTGGATCACAGTTCACAGCACTATCGTTTTCCGGTTATTAAACTTCCACTTAGTTGGTCCAATGGCGGCTTGGTTATTATAACTTGGACAATTCACTTGTGATTCTTAGGTTTTTCCACGACATCGGGAATCGATTTGTATCGGATCGAAACGGACCGGACCGGGATCGAATCGGATCGGGGCTGATCAGCGCGATCAGCCGCAAGGGAGCGATGTTGCGTGTCGGTGGAGCAGTGGCTGGCGGAGCGACTGAGCGACGGCGATAAGTGGCTTCCTCCAGTGGCGTTCGATGTGTTTCTGTTATTATCGCAGAGGCAGCACAAACCACTACACCACACCACACCACACTACACTACACTTCACCGAGTCCACCAACAACACCAACAACAAGAAGAATTCGAGACAGAAATTAAAAACACAAAGGAAATAAAATAATACGAAATGAGAAATCACGAACACAAACACAAGCACTCGAAATTCTTGAGCCGGAGGAACGTCGTCGGCGCGTCGACGACTTTTTACGATGAGTTATCAAGTGAAGTAGACCTCTGTATCTGGCGGATAAGTTTATATCTACAGAGCTATCAGTCGGGGAAAAGTTCTCGCCACACGTAGAGTCGCGTCGCCTAGCCAGCAATATCACATAGCATCACAGCACTGCACATCACATCGCAGCATGCACTGCACATCGCATCGCATCGTATCGCGTCCGATCAGATCAGATCGGTTCGGTTTGGAGCTCTGGCAGAGGTCATCGGGTGCACTCGGGGCTCGCAGGTGTAGTTAGTACCTGGAATTGACACAAAAACACTGTATTCATAATTGCTCCAAAGGATTAGCATTGCTGTCATAACAATAACAATCGCGGCGGCTCGAGGGAGTCAAAGCGGTCTAATTAACAGAGCAGTGGATGCTTATCTAATTAGAATTAGCCGAAACCCACACACACACGCACACGAACGCGCGTCGGGGGATGGAAAGGGGTCGGGAATTCTCGGAGACGACCGGAGATCTTTCGAGGGAAACAACAGCCATAACAATAATAACGAAAGCAGTGTTGTCACCGTTGTTGTGGCAGATAATCCCAGCTGCTATCAGGCTAGTATCGCGTTAATAGCTCCCTGGAGCCGGGGGCGAGGCCGACGCCGACGCCACGAGCGCCTTCTTCAGACAATTTCTGTTTACTCACACAGCTTCCGCCAAGTGTAATCAAATTCGTGAATGCACCCTTGGTTTCCTCGTCTGATTATGTTTTCTGCGAATTGTTTTTCTTTCTTCACAAAGATCACTTGTTTATTTGGATTTCGTTAACCGCGGCGATGCCGAGATCGATTCTTTATTCTTTTGGCACTTCGGCGGGCGGCCGGTGTCGCCTGTCGTCCGTCGTCTGTGGTCCGTCTTCTGTCGCCGTCTCGCGCTGCTCCAGGTCCGAACAGAACTAGGTGTTTCGTGAGCGAGTCGAGTGGAATGGAATGGAGTCGGCGAGTGGTTTTGTTTTTGTTTTTGTTTTGTGTTGGGTTTGGGTCGTCGAGTTGGTCCGTCTCCGGTTTCTGTCGCCGCGTTCACTCGATCTCCACGTCGTCCGCGGCCGGCGATAATTATTGTATGCAAACGTATGGAATTCCGATGAATTCGTATGGAGCACATTGATGGCATTGTATAGATTTTGATTAATCGTTCCGCTCCACTCAGTTACCGAGTAATTGAGTTGAGTGGTTCTCTTATCACATTGGAACTCGCCTTGCCTCAAAAAATTTATCATAATAATGTTACTTCTTCAAAAATATGTCAATTCGCCATCACAATGTTTTCTTTATCAACATTTCCGATATTCGGATTTCTTATAGTCAAAACGGTAAAAAAAACTTGATTTGCTCATCAATCATATGCTAAATTTGTCAACATTTTTTTTTACAATTCAAAATCATGTTTCTGAAGGTGACCCATTGAGCGCTAATCGCTTTCTGCCAAAAGCCGATTGTTGCAAATACCGAATATTCAACTCTCAGGCTCCGTCGAATGTAGAATTCAGCAGAAGTTGGACGATAAACGCGTAATCTTTGCACCTTTCCTTGAGTTTTTATCATAGACATTTGGTTGACTTGCGTTCGATTTCTGAGTACGAAGTGAACTTCGTAATGTCGAGAGTAATGCGGAAGAGCGATAAATGAATGACATCTTTTCGTATAATGAGGGCGATCGAAGTGATCTCAAAACTTGAAAACTACTCGGTACCCAGATGTCGAACACTGTTCTATTATTGTTTTTGGTTGTTTTTGTATTTTGTTCCTTTTAGCAACGGAAGCGAGAATAAACAAAACTCGGACCACATCCAAAGGGAAATGCTCCATGTGTGTGCTGTGTTGTTGCGGCGTACTTAACAACCATTGACACCTGCTGCTCGCGGACGGAATATTCTGGCACTGGCACGGCGGACTCGCGTCCACGGCGTCCCAAACAATCGCGTTCCGTTCCCATCTCGTTCTGCGGTGTGATTGATTCTGTTAGCACTTCTTCGCATGCCAATTAGCGGAACTGGACGCGTGTGCTCGACGATCAGCCGCGATCGCGACATCGACAATGACGACGGCTGTTGCCGCCGGCGCTTATCGCCCGAGTCAACAGTCCACACCTCCGACGACCCCTCTCGCGTGCGCTCATAAAGCTTCCACTGACCGATCAGCTGGTCGTCAATATTACTCTCTCTCTCTCCCTCCTGTTCCTTCGTCAATATTTTTTTAATGTTTTTTCAAAACTCTGATAAAAATAGGAATCATTGTTCTAGACGAAAGATCGCCCGGAATCGTGTAGATCGGTAGGCAACTCGTCCGTGTGTGTGAAAGTTGCTGAGGGAACTCACCTGTTTCGATGGCCCGCCAGTGGCCCAGAGTCGTCGAATAATATATCTATAAATGTCAATCGAGATTACGCGATCAGTTAACTCCCGGCTCTTGGGTGCTGTCAGTGCTGCAATAGAGGGAGAGGCGGGAAAAACACTTTAATACACAAAACAGAAGCACTTAACAACAAACTAGTTAATATTTCCGTGAAGACAATTAGAAAAATAATAACAATTGCCTCAAATCGGTTGCTCTATAATAAAGTAGAATTAGAACAATGGGCGGAAATATGATCCTTTGTTGCGGACACGCAGAATGTCCACTGTTTGCTTTGTGATTGTGTCGCCGAATAGTGGACGGCGAAAGCTCCGAGTGTTTCTACGAGGCTCCGAGTATAGGTCTATATTTAGCTGGATTATAATGCGTTTCATTCGAACGATTAGTTTGTAGAAAACATCGGAAAACTGGGTCGATTCAACGAAACGGCGTCGGGAGTTCGAGAAGCGATGCAGTTTGAGTCCTACTTTGTTTTTGCGTCGGCTCGCAAGGGAGAAGAAAGGGAAGGGAAGGACTGGAGCACGAACTCAGTCTTAGAGAGATTCCTCAACTCACGATTCGATATCTATTTCGCAATCAATGTCGCGAGTCCTTCACGGAGATCTCGAAGCGGATTGGGGGAATCTGCGTCCCACGGACGTCGAAGAATAACTGATCAGGCGATCGCGCATCTCGTGGACAGCAGGGATCAATTGCGGAGGTTGATTGAAGTGGGCTGCCTCTGGAGATCACAAAGGAATAGACTAAGCAGTCCAATATTTGCCCAATTGGAAATTCATTTGTTCTGCACACAATGTATGCTAATGCAAAGACAACGAGTGTAATTTAGCAATTCACCCTGCATAAGAGAGCACGGCCGCCAATGGGCAATCTCGTTATGGCCAATATAATTAAAACATTCAACAACGGTGTCATGCGACTCAATTCCATTTAATAGGACTCTGTTCGATGCGGTGCGACACGGATTTGTCAATCCAATTATTGTACACGGTTAATCGGAGAAAAGTGTTCCGCAAACAATCGGCTGCCTCGAGCTCGTGTCGTGCCGTCTCGATCAACAATCGATTGTTGTTATTGTTCGTTTCTGATTGTCGTCGCTGACATCGGTTTGTTGTCGGGAAGTGCGATGACAATGATAGCAATTGTTTCTATCAGCACAAACCGCTGTACTTAAATTCCCTCAGGCAAGACGAACTCCCAGGGAGCCAAGCGACGGAACTGTGGAATATGGGATTTCCAAAGTGTGTTTAACAAAAACACATGTCTTTGTGAAACTAGATTTTTGGAATAGAAACGTATACGGATCCCGATCAACATCCAAATCGATAAGGTAAGGATGCCCAAAGTGTCATCGAATATGAAATATTTGTCCACTGGTAAGTAAATACCTGTGCCTTTGTTCGTGTAAGTAGACGTTTACTTTCCAATTTTGATGATTTGCTCAATCTCGTAGGAGGCCTCGCAAATTATGTGGTATTAAGTGGAGCCTTACGTGCCAATGGGCATAATGAGCCCAATGAGTAACGATTAGACGACAATTAAACTAAGGCAACGGAAGACAGCGGGGATGTATTAAGGAGTCGAACAGTAAGTGGTACTGAGTAATTACTATCAACTTCTCTGGAAATGACGGTGACGTCGAACCTGGTTAAGTATTGCTTCTCCAGTCGATCGTCAAAGATTCCTCCTCCTGTTCGCCGGCCGGCCGTCAAATCCGACGAATTGGGCTTGAGTAACCGTCGTGAGACAGCGACCAGAAACTTAATAAGCCAACTTCCAGTAGAGGGTTCCAAGTGACCCAAAAACGGCGAAAATTGAATTTTGGGCACTCGACACAACAACAACTCCAAGTCCCAATTTGCAAATTTCGAAGAACGGCTTGAAACACCTCTGCTGAACGTGATCGGATTTTAGTCACAAGCTCAACCTACCTTTGGCTTTAAGATTTTCGCTGTGCTGCCAATTAATTCCCAATGGAACGTGTTATGAAATTTCTGAGTTTGTGATTTTTATATTATACTAGGCGTGAGTGGACAATAATTTATTCGAGCGGCGAAAATATCCCCGTGGGGCCGTTTAACTTCGCCCTCTCGGGGGCAGCGGCACGATGAATTGCAAACAGGTTTGGATTCAGCGAAATTTTCATTTAATTACCCGTGAATCGGCCAGTGCAAAAACATCGACGATCGAGGCTTAGCAATTAATCTACATTTACTAAAGAATTCACAACAATTGCATTGACGATTGCTTTTGTTGTTGTGGTCCATTTCATATCAACTTCTCGCGTATTTTGCCCCTTACTCCTATTTTCCCTCTCGCACTCACAACACATACACACACGCGTCGACTGCACTAGTCCGCACTTTAGTCAGCATTTTACTCTGCCCTTGTGTCGAGTGTAAATCCAAATATGCTTCACAGGAAAATTGTTCTGCTCTCTTCTGAACTACCAACAACGAAACGTGGAATCTTCTCTGTTCGATTGGAAGATTTTCCTTCAACGGCGATTTTGAGGATTGGGAATACTAGTTTTTGCGACACCGAATGTTCTCTTGACCCGCTCACCGACCGATCGTGTAATTCGCCACCCTTCCTTGAGTTCCCTCAGCTGACAACTGACAATCGATTGAAAGGCCGCCTGAAATCGTCGTCTGTCATCGTGTCCCGCTCACCACGCGTCCGCTCATACTGCACTCAACACACTTCCCTCGCTCCACGTTGCAACGCTTCGAAGAGACGCCTCATCAGCTTCCATTCAGCTCTACCGATCGATACACAACGTCAGCGGCAGCGATCGCTACCTGCGATGTGCTGTCGGTACCCTTGCTCTGCCGACGCTTCACCATTTGCTGTCTTTTGTTGTTGTGTTATTTTGTGTGCTCGTTTTATGACACGAGTTTTGCTGGCGGGAGGAAGATTAGTCGGACGATTTGCTATTTTTCGCCGTTAGCACATCTGCGAATTCATTCACCAGCTCGTAACAGGAATTTCTTCCCGTTTGCGTATATCAAATGTTACTTCTATTCGGCCAACTATTGAAGCACCCTACTCATTAGTTCAGAGACTTCATGGGGCGATGTGGGTAGGGACATGACCCACCCCATTGCGAAAATACGTATACGAAATAATACGTTGTCCAATTATCTACGACAATGATCTAATTTTCAGTTATTCCCCATAAGTTCTTGGAAGCTTCAGTTTCATTTTACATTGAGTGCTCGCATATAATTTAATAAACTGTAGCAGTATAATTTATTAAACCTTATCTTGAAGGAAACCAAATGCAATATACTTATTCCAGAGAGTTATAGTTATTTATTAATGACATCACGTCAATATTCCATCACAACTTCTTTGCTATAGCATTCAAGTCATTTCCTTCCCTTATCGAACTGTCACTGATTGCAACATTTATCATGTCTCGAGTTAGAAACACTGATAAAAAATAAAACGGCATATTTCATATTTGAAGTCAATTGAATAAATCACGGATTGGCGTTTCAATTCCTAGATTTTCTATTAACTCACAAACTGAAAAATCTATTACCAATTCTCTACCTTCAAAACTTAAGACTGGAATTAGCGGTTGTTTACCAATTTCTTTATTGATTCTTTCAGAAGGGAGAACATACATATGATTAATACCAGTTTTGTTTATTTTGAAGATTACAATTTTACGGAACTTATATCCTGTGTTCTTTTTATACGTTATTGCTAATTGTGACGTACAGATGTATTGAGTAAACATGTTTGTTTGTACCCCCCATTTAAACGACTTAAGTAATTTTTCCAACTAATCTATTATTTAAATTATTAAAAATTAACTTAAATTTAGATCGGTTTTTGTCTAGATTTGTTTGTATGTTCTTGAAATTGGGATTGAATAAGTTATATCTAATTGCATTCAAATAGAAATGATTCACAATATAATTGTATGTATACTGAATAATATACTTAGCAGTTATACACATGAAATGTAATTGGTAATTATAATCGTATAGTAAATTTTCTTAATAAAAATGTCTTAAATTAAATACGACGAGAAAAATTATTAGACATATTGCCATTGCCATTATTATTTCCACCTTTGATTTTACCATCAAAGAACAGCTCAATGTATCGATTTCCCATTTGTTCCTTGTGCCGCTTCATAGCTAACTGTGCATCCTCATACGTATCAAAGTAAACATCAGCTGTACCACTGTGTAGTCCTTTTTTATTAAAATTGATGCGAACATTAGCTGGACGAATCGGATCGAAGAACTACAATATATTTGAATATATTAAATTGATGCTTAATATTATCATTAAACCAATTGTCTCACCTTAAAAACATCATTTTCATATGAGGAATAAGGTAAACCACGCATATGTACGGAAAAGTATTCCATGTCATTGCGTCCACCGCCAATAGGTCCGAAATTGCCTCCGCCGTTTCCACCACCAATATTATTGGCCGCCATGTTGCTCATATTGCCATTAAACCCAGAACTCATGTTTCCTCCGGCACCGCTATTGCCGAAGTTACCGAAATTTCCGAGGTTGCCAAAATTGCCACCACCTGAACCGAAATTGGAACCATTGTTACCGCGTGCACCAAAGTTGTTATCATCGGAAAAGTCGTTTGAGTTACTGTTGTTGAAGCTGCTATTACGATTGTTGCCAAAATTGCCAAAGTCGCCGAAGTCACTAGAGAAATTATTTCCCCCATTGTTTGGACCATTGAAGCGATTGTTGTTATTGCCTCCAAATCCACCACCATTATTACCACCGTTGTTGCCAAAGTTATTGTTACCGAAGTTGCCATTATTCCCGAAACCATTGCCAAAGTTTCCGGAATTGTTATAGTTGCTTAAAGAGTTGAAACCAAGCGAATTATTACTGTTCCCTCCAAAGTTACCACTGTTGCTCCAATCTGTAAGATATATAATGAAACAAATAAAACTTTAAGTACATATATTTATGAGAAAAGAATGTTTAAAAGTACCGTTTCCACCACGCATGTTATTATTGCGTCCATTACCAAAGTCTCCGCGGTTGCTACCACGATCTTTCAAATCATATGGACCAGGACGTCCATTTCCGTTGGCAGCACGCCTCAACTCAGCCAAAGAGCTCCGGAATATTTCAATATATCTGCAGGGTAAGAAATGTAATATTAAACTTGAATATTATGTAATGATGAGTGATTTAAATATTTTAAATAAATAGTTCAAAATGGCACTTGAATTATAGCCCAGTGATTCTGGTTAAAGTTGATTTAGTAGTAGTGATTGCAGGTAACTACAAAAAATTGTTTTTTTTCTGAATTTTTTAAAGCTATGTGATTTATGTTTCAATAGTTATTTTTTTCACTAAAACTTTTTGATCTCTTTTTATTTAAAATATATATTATATCAAGTAAAATGTTTAATTTATTTTAAAGCAAATGTAAATATATGAAAGAAAATTTGGAATCAATTACAGATAAATAAGCTGTACTGGGAACCAATTTTAATATGAGTGATTAGCGGATCTCAACTATAAAAGTATATTTTTTATCGAATTTCAAAAATGGTTAGTAATGTAGTGGGGAATGTGATCAAAAAGTTGTAAAATAAATTATTTTTATTCTCAAAAAGTGTAATATTGGTGGTTACAACCCAACCATGAACCATGGCCCAGAATAACTAATTTGGGAATGAACATGCCATTGTAAAAAGCATTTCCCATTTTAGATTATATTAAGTGTTGTTTCATTTAAATTCCTGGAAAAGAGAGTTCAATCTAGAAAAAATTGTAAAATCTAAACAATTTCTGTTTTAACCAAATATATAAGATATTCAAATATATGACAACCCACCTGTGCCCAATTTTTTCCCGATTACGTCCCAGTGCTTGTTCAGTGTCTTCCTGGCTTTCGAACTGAACATATGCCTCCCCAGTTGCACGACCCCTTCTGTCCATAACAAAAAGAATTCCCTCCCGATCCGGTTTGATTTCCAACCCTGCCCAATGACGATACCAAAGTAACATAGTAATGTTTTTACCAAAAAAGCAAATTAATTTCATTGAAGTTTAACTTAAATTTCTTAGAATAAGATTAAATACTATAGAGTTCTGAAATATAATATTACGAAAATTTAAATTGAAAATTATTAATGTACTTAATTGATCTGATTAAAATCAATTTGTTTGTAAAGGAAATTAATTAAATTAAATTATAATTCGAAAAATCAATATTAACATTCAAATTATAACTTGCTTCAGCCCATGGTCTTTGATGTGAATGCAAAATACACAATTTTGCTAGACGACGGGTTCAGCTTTTTATTAATTTAAATTCTCGAAAAACTATTTCAATTAATTTTTTACGAAATTTACATTAAAATTTCACTCAATCAAAATATTAAATACATTTAATTATGTGAAAAGCTCTTCAAGAAAATAAAAATCTACATATGTTAATCTTACCATTGAAAAATTCTTCAACTTGCTGTTCTGTAACAGAGTAAGGCAAACCACGTAATTTCACCACATAGGATGTTCCGGGGCCGCCGGTTTTTTTCATAGCAAGCTGAGCTTCTTTGGCGTTTGCATTGAAAACTAAAAATTTCGCCAAAAAATAGGTAAATTCATAGTTTGAAAAACAAAATAAAGTGACGAACCCTCAATATAACGGTGGCCCATGAGACCCTTGTTCAATTTATGAGCTTCATCTACATCAGCTTGACTTTGAACTTCCACAAAAGCCTCACCAGTATTTTTACCATCATATCGGCTGGTAACTAGATGGATGCCCTTGGAGCCATTGATGACGTTGACATTTTTGAGAAAATCTAAAATTTCTTGATGAGTAGCTGACCAGGGCAATCCACGCAGCCTAATGTATTTTGGGCATTCTACGCTGCCATCGCCCATCTGCTGCTGCTGATTTTGATCCTGACCATCGTAATCTTCCTGGTTGTAATTGTTTTGGTTATCATATTGTTGGCTTTGATCTTGGTCTTGATCATCGTACTGCTGGCTAGATGATTCATCTTGTTCGTAGTCTTGGTTGTAGTTATCATTTTGTTGTTGCAAATCGGTAGACATAATGACTAAAAACGAAAAATTATATTATGCACAAATAACACACAATTTAATTAGCAATTGAAAGCATTTCCAATCCTAGTTAAAGAGAACATGTATGTACCCCTAATTAGAAATACTACGATGTGGCAACGCTTTTAACACCTTGAAAACACGCTTCTCAATTTTGCGTACAGCGAAAAAGCTACTGTACCCTATAAAATGAATCCAATTTTCACAATAAGAATTTTATACATATTATATTATCTACGTCGTGTAAAATTAACAAGATATATTTAAAATATTTTATTATATAAATAATTACTACATATGTACATATATCGCAAAAAAACACAGACGCATATCCGCCATTTTGATTTTGCTCGGGAGCGTTTTTAGAAAGCGTTAAATATTGATATTTACAAAACATTTATTCATGCGTTTGCAAGATTGAGAAAAAAAATAACAATAATAATTATTAACTTACCTTTTAAAATATTTCTCAAACGAATTCAAATATAAAAATGTATATTCCGATGGTAATTGTAAAAAACTTTTTGCACTAGCAATTATCGACGACGTCCTCCTCGTTCCTCAACCCGGTGAACAATGATATATATTGAAGAAATTGACGAAAATAATGAAAACAAAAAGATGTGTTTAATATTGTGGTAAGTTCGAAAATATTGATTAATGTTTAACTTCAGATCATGTAATAGCGGTAAGAGAAAGTTGATTGTTATAATTAATTGTAACTATTACAAAATAAATATGAATTAATTATCTCTTAATTGCATTTACAGGGGGTACAATTTTCAAAAATATATTCCGAATTACATATTTTCATGCATTTGCGAACGCAGACAATATCTATTTCCTATAACAGTTATACCGATGTGTACTCAAAGAAATTATCGATAAATATCGATGAGTAGAACGTATGCTGAGTTCGCCTTCGCCGGTAGCCGAGTAGGTATTTCACTTTCCAATTCGCAACTGCAGTGAAAAGTAGCAAAAAGCCATCGCCTTAAAATGTCGAAAATCGGAATTAACGGATTTGGACGTATTGGTCGCCTGGTGCTTCGTGCCGCCATCGCCAAGGGAGCCACCGTGGTTGCTGTTAACGATCCCTTCATTGATGTCAACTACATGGTATACCTGTTCAAATTCGATTCGACTCACGGTCGTTTCAAGGGCACCGTGTCGGCAGAAGATGGTTTCTTGGTAGTTAACGGACAGAAGATCAAAGTCTTCTGCGAACGTGACCCGGCCAACATTAAGTGGTCAGATGCTGGAGCCGAGTACATTGTGGAGTCCACTGGTGTCTTCACCACCACCGAAAAGGCTTCAGCTCATTTCAATGGCGGCGCCAAGAAGGTCATCATTTCAGCCCCATCTGCTGACGCACCAATGTTCGTTTGCGGCGTGAATCTCGAAGCCTACAATCCAGAGATGAAGGTCGTTTCGAACGCCTCTTGCACAACCAACTGCTTGGCCCCATTGGCCAAGGTCATTCACGATAACTTCGAAATCGTAGAAGGACTCATGACCACTGTGCATGCTACCACTGCTACCCAGAAGACCGTCGATGGACCATCTGGCAAATTGTGGCGTGATGGACGTGGTGCTGCCCAAAACATCATTCCAGCCTCTACTGGTGCTGCCAAGGCCGTTGGTAAGGTCATTCCAGCACTTAACGGCAAACTTACCGGGATGGCTTTCCGCGTCCCAACTGCCAATGTGTCTGTTGTCGACTTGACGGTTCGCTTGGGCAAACCAGCTTCTTATGACGCCATTAAGCAAAAAGTTAAGGAAGCCGCTGAAGGTCCACTGAAAGGAATTTTGGACTACACCGAAGAAGAGGTCGTATCGTCCGATTTCATCAGTGACTGCCACTCATCGATCTTTGATGCCAAGGCTGGTATTCCACTGAACGAAAGCTTTGTTAAGCTCATCTCCTGGTACGACAACGAATACGGTTACTCCAACCGTGTCATCGACCTGATCAAGTACATGCAGAGCAAGGACTAAGGGTCTCATGGTATTATAATTGTTTGCAGCTAGCATTTACAAGTAAATTCAATGTTGTCCCAGTTGAGAAGATATTAAAATATCAATAGTATATGTTGTATCACAGTTTAACATACTTCTTTAGATTGTACGCTATGTTGCATTAAAGTTGCGTAATCAGTTGTGCGCTTCAAATTACTACGTTCAGTATATATTATTGGAAAATAAAGCATTTATCCGCAAGAAAATAAAATATGTTTTGTATTTTTATATCAACTGTATTGATCAAATAACAGAAAAATTTGAATGACCTACATAGAGGACATTTCTCACATTTTGTGTATCGGCCAGCATGAGTATCTATATTTGAATTATTGATTTTACCACTCCAAGCCTACGACCACCACCATATCGATATAAAAATGGATAGTCCAAAGTGCGTAGAAGTCATATTGTTGAAAATTATGTGTCTTTAAAAACAAAAAAAAAATGAACACTTAATTTACATTCAGTTATTAAATAATAAATAAATGGAACTATTTTTGGGCGTTATTTGAATGTTTTCTTGTCTCGCTCGTGGCACTCATTTGATATACAGATTTATATTTAGACGACAATATTCTTTGGTCGGCATTCTGTCCCTGATATGAGCTAATAATATTTGGTAGCTGGGCCTATTAAATTTGTTTACTTCATCAAATTTCAATTTGTTTAAATAAAAGCAAATATATATTCGAGTTTTCATTAATTCTGTTTTTTATTATTCTTTATTTTGTAATATCTAATGTAATATTTTGCAATCTATAAAAACGTACATATACTAATTTAAATCTAACTGTTTTGCTCGCCATTTGAGTCATATCGTATTCTTTTGTTCTTGGGAATATTATCAGCTTCTGTTTCGTCATTGCCTTGATCACGTTTTATATGAAGCCCATGCTTGATGAAACGTCCCGCTGCCCCTTTGTCCAGGACCGGACGAATAGTGTTCCTTTCATAAATTTGTTTGTCGCGTAAAATAGTTTGGCGGACGCGAGATAATTCATTTTTAACTCCGTGCTGTGGACAAAAAACAAATATTTAACATATTTTTTTTTTTATAAAACGCTTGTTATTTGTTCCATTGTTTCCATTCACGAGGACAAAATTGAAACGAAACATTGGTAATTATTATCGTCGCATTTGGATATCAAACATAGTAATTTCTGATTACAATTTTCTACTCACTTCATTTGGATCCAATCCCTGTATCTTGACATACATCCAATACAGTGAATTAATGGAATAAGCCAAATAATTATCCAATTTTACTTTCTCTTGCGTCGAGAGCTCATCAAATCCTTTGAACTCAACCGCAGTTGTAAGCGACTTTTCAATTTTGTCTAAACTATTTTCGAAATTTTGTACAATTTGAATCAAATTGATATCCTTTTTTAATTCACAAAAATCAATTGAAGGTGTCATTTTTAATTATTTAAGTATGTTTTTAATTATGAAAAAATGATTTAAATTGTCTGCGGCACGAGGAAGAACTGTCAAATGCAAGAGGAACGAGTGGGAAATGAAAGATTTGATCAATGTACAATTTACTACAAATATCTCTAAAAATCTAAATGTTTAAAGATACATTTAAATTTTATAAGGCCAAGTGGCCAGTTCCAGACTTAAGCGACGTCATTGACTTTGACGAAACTTCTAAAAGGACTGTGAGTATAAATAATTTCTGTGTTATTATACTAGTCTGTAACAATGACATTCTTGAGGACTAACAACTTGCAGGGAGTTCGCGAAGTGCCTCTAAGCGATGAATGCTTTTCAACTGGACTTCCAGAGGGCCTTCTGCCGCCGCACAAATGGAGATGCTTTACCCTAGATTCACATGAGGGTCTAATTGTTATACGTAACCCGTTCACTACACAGGGTCAACGGTACTGGATAACCCGTTGCCTGCGCGATTATCCGAAGAGCCCGAATGTAGTAAATCTGAATGACAAACTCTTTACACAATCCGTCATTGATAATTGGTGGTACGAATTTCAACGGTGCGACGATAAGGACGAAGCGCGTCGCATGAAAATTGCTATGCGCTGGACTACTTTGGGTTATCATCACGATTGGGATTCCAAAGTATACAGTGAAGAAATGCGAACACAATTTCCAGAAGATCTATCGAAATTGTGCAGTTATTTCGCAAATGTTCTTGGTTTCGATTCTTTTTCTGCTGAAGCAGCTATTGTAAATTATTATCCCATTGGTACCACTTTGGCGGGACACACTGACCATTCTGAAGTAAATTTAGAGGCACCACTCTTTTCTTTTAGGTAGGAAAATATTTATCTTTTAGAATCGTACTTTATTTAATTGGGATTATTTAAAAGTTTTGGACAATCGGCTGTTTTTCTTATTGGTGGAAAAACGAAGGAAGAACGTCCCTCTGCATTGTTTCTGAGAAGTGGGGATATATTGGTAATGTCACGAGAGTCTCGCCTCTGTTACCACGCAGTCCCTAGGGTAATGAAAGCCAAAGAGGAACCGTGGAATGAACTCATATTACAGACTAAGCAGAGTGTCATCAATCGACCCTGTAAAAAACTGAAGTTTGAACTGGAAAGTATACCCTCAGATTCGGAGATGGATACGATGCTCTTCCATCAAGTGACAGATGAGGTTTTCTGGGCACCTTTTAGAAGTTACCTTAATGATTCACGTATTAACATAAATGTACGGCAAGTGTTACTTGCTGGTCAAAAATCATTATGATAATTTTACATTTTTACGAAAATATGTTATTGTCCAAATTGTAAATGTATATAAATCTCATCCGAAGTGAAGTTTACTGTAAAGTTATTGTTTTATACTTTAAGAAAAGTGAGTATGTGAAATATATTCACCGTTTATTCATATGAAATAAGTTTATACAGTAAACATTGTCGAGATCAGTCAAAATTAATTGTCGAAACAGAAAAACAAAATAATTGCGTGAATTTTAATGGAATATCACACAAGAATGAATTCAAGAGAGGTATGTTTCTCTGTACATTCGGAAGAATTTCATTGTATAAGAATTTAAGCATTAAACATTTTCAGAAAAGACAAAAAAGAGTCTCCATTCCTAACAAATTTTGGCCATTCATTGTATGTGTCAATGTGTATGACTTCTTGGGACTCTGCCATTTGGTACCCGTTCACACACTACACCTCTTTCGCCCTTTTATGATGTCTAAAGCGCAATTTAAAATATTTAATAAATATTAAATATGTTTTTCTATATAATTTTGTTTGCGTGGGTATGTTAAATAATTGATACAAGAGTTTGGAAATCGAGTGTTTTCTGTACTTTGACAGTAGAGAAGTGGTCTCATTTGTACATTAAACGCATCTTTCGCAGTGGATTTGGTTAATATTTGATTCAGAGTCGCCGTATGATTGAAATATTTATTTTTATTTACTAGATTATTGCTGATAAAATTTTTAATAAGGTTTATACAAGGAATTGATTTGTTTGTTTTGTGTTAGTCTGCCTTTATTTGAAATAGCAATTAAGATAATTAAGATTCCCGTGAATATTAGATATTACAAACTTATATGATAGCTCTCAAAAATCAGGTGGCAACTATTGCACGTTTCGCACATTTTACATTTGGTTAAAAATTGGAAAGAAAAATTCGGTAAAAATGTCTGAAACTGAAATTAATGGAACCGAAGAAGAAATTCAACAAGACAAGAAGCAAAAAAAGGCAACCCGTCATGACGGTGGAGCAGCGGATTTGGAGCGCGTAACGGACTATGCAGAAGAGAAGGAAATATCGTCGGCGGATATTTCGAGTGTAAGTGTTTAAAACACTATACATGAACAGAATTCTAATGCATTTTTAAATTTAATTTAAAGGCGGTGGAACAATTCGGCAATAAGCGTAGTAAAGAAGATGAATTTAAACTGGCCAAAGAGCAGGAACTTCAGAAGGTACAGGTGAAAAAGGAGGACGTCGAATTGATTGTGAGTCCTGAGTTATTCCATAGCATATGTTGTTTTAACAGTAGACCATATATTTTCTAAAGATGAACGAAATGCTGGTCACCAAGACCCAAGCGGAAAAAGTGCTGAGAGAGCAAAGCGGAGATGTTGTGGCGGCGCTTGAAGCCCTAATCGCCAATTAGTTAACGACTCGAGTGAAAAATAGGCTAATAATTTTAATGCTACTTTTGTAATTTAGTTTCAAAAATAAAAAAAAAAAACAAAAGAAAAATGTGTTTATACACTACAACTTGTTTGTTCAAAAAATTAATGATATACAAAGATCTTCAAAACTTACAACCAACCATAATATTTTTATTTTTCTTTAGATAATAATAGTAGACTTAGTAAAATACAGCATTCAAATAATTATTAACAGTATGCCAAAAATGCAATTTTAGAAACTTTTATATAAATTACTGATTATGATTGTATACAATCATATCAGAATAAAGTGATTGATTAGTGGTCACTAAGGATTCCAAATAATTATTTTAGCTATGTGATCTATTGGTTAGCTAATTTTTCTGTTTGATTAAATTGCTTTACTTGAAATTATTGAATGCGCTATTTTGTATAATAAAAGTTTACTTATAGAAACTGACTCAAGGATTAAACAACAAGAAAAATAAAATTGACAATATCTACGATCACGCTGCGGGAAACTATGTATTCAAATACTTTTGTAAATTCTCACACGATGGCGTATTTATGTTTTGTGCCTTGCGGAATAGATCTCGATCTCCGAAAGTTCTTGCTTTGGCAAGCATTGAATCTCCTGAAAGGCAATAAGAACCATATATAATATATATATGTAAATTGAATTAGGTAAGTAGTAAACTTACGGTAGTTACGTTCACGACTACATAAGTGTTTCAGTTGATTAATGAAATCTTCCTCTACTGATTCCTCTAAACGCCCAACAGATCCTTGGTATTCGGAATAGAAATTGTCTTTCACATAATACGGAATTTTGAGGCTATTCGTTTCACGCTTCACAGAATATTTACTATAACAAAAAAATCGAAAATTTAATATTCGTATGTTATTCGAAATAAAGAGAGATATCTTACTGTGATTGCGATAAACTGTATATCGGATCCGAAATGAAAAATGAAGACATCATCGAGAGACCGATAAGCAATAAAATCGGCAATAAATTTATTAGAGCAGAAGAACTGGATTGATTCTGAATGGCAAGATAGTTTACGATTACGATTAGAAGATTAAAAAGCATCACACTTCAATGGCTTTACCTCGCGATCCTCTCTTTGTTGTTGCCTTCTTCGTTGGTGACGCATGTAAACGTTTTGTTGAGGGAATCCACCTCCGAAGAACATATTGAATATCTCCTCAGCACTGACATCCGCCTGGAATCTTCGGGAATAGCCGTAGTCATTCGAGTAGAAGTTGCGTCCCATTCCGCCGGCACCACTATTGGTTGAACCGCCATGCGGGTTAAATGGTTCATTAATACCATATAGATCATATGACTTTCGTTTCTCTGCGTCGGTTAAAATTGCAGCCGCATTGCCAAGAGCTTTGAAAGCGTCTGCAGCTCCCGGGGCTTTATTTTTGTCAGGATGCAATTGTAAAGCCAATTTCTTGTAGGCTTTTTTGATTTCGGAATCCGTAGCCTCTTTTGTAATGCCCAACACCTCATAATAGTTTTTACACCTGTACAAAAGTTTTAAATAAATATGAACTAAAATGCAGATATAAAACAAATAAAGTACTTTTTAATTTTTCGAACCGCTTCTAATTGTTCTGTTGTGTACTCTGGTTCTGCGTTTCGCGAGTCAGAGTTTTTACGTTTACGGGTACCGTCAAAGGTTGATTCAGCTTCCCGTTTTCCACCATGACCAGTAGCCGGAAAACTTTTCACCTGTGCCAAAACCTCTACAGCATACAAAGTCCATTAGTACCCTAGCATTAACTATTGATTAATTTCTTTAACTAACCCTTGGCTCTCTGTGTCGGATAGAGTTTTTCAGCTTTCAG
Organism: Coelopa pilipes; assembly: GCA_947389925.1. Lineage (NCBI taxonomy): Eukaryota > Metazoa > Arthropoda > Insecta > Diptera > Coelopidae > Coelopa > Coelopa pilipes. The sequence goes on from OX376697.1 coordinate 7,145,086, forward strand.
TAAAAACTTCTCGGCCTTTTCCAACTTTCCTTCGGTCAGCGCTTTGATGGCAATGTCAATACATCGGTACGCCTCGTCTTTGTTCCCCTCGATCACAGACATTTCGGGAGTCCTCACCTAATCGTCTGATTTCTTAAATGTACGTGCCTCTATACAATGGTATGGGGGTCAGGGGATGCAACTGGGGACCTACTTTTTTACTACTTTTAATTTTTCGTAATTGCAGCATACAAGAGGAAAATTCAAATCATGTTCAACTTTATATTCCATTATTATTAATTTTAAATTACTTACATGCCACAAAAAAGGCCTGTCTTTAATTTTTTTTATTATTTTTCTAAAATCTGTATAAATTTTTACTTGCACCACATCATTTTTTCTAGTTTAATTAGGAGAATAATAAGAGAAAGAAATTTGACAATTGGAGAGTTTTATGGTTCGAGAACTGTTTAATGAACAGCATTTTTATTCATATATTGACCGGATTTATATTGAACATTATGACACTGTTGAAAATAACGCGGAGTTAAGATAAAATCTATATTTATACTAAAATATTAATGTATTCAAATAATTTATTACCATGATTCTAATATTATTTTTTCCTCTTACATTTATCTTGTAACGTTTTTTAATCTATTAAACACAGCTTTTTTTCCGATTGCACTCACTTTGCATGTATGCGAACAGTTCGAGTTGAAGAAATTCGTCGTACTCGGATCGTCGCTGTCATTTCTCCGAACTCGAGATTTGTGAACTACGTTTTATTTTTCCAAGCGCTAAGACATAAAATTTCCTTTTTTAATTGTGGTCTTACTATTTGCTTTCTTTAAGTAAGATAATCCCTACCAAAGTTCGCAAGCTATTTGGAAAATATTTAATTTCAAAAATATATTTTTACGTCGCCGTCTTGTCGTCAAATCCATTTAATATATGCTTATGGTGTGCTCTCACTCTAGCCAACGGATCGAAAAACTGTGGGAAGAGTCGCGTAAATAGTGCGTTAAAATAATCGACAAAAAACAGCTCAAAAAAGCAACAAAGAAAACGTCGGCGAATTGACACAAGAACAAAACATAAAAAAATAAACATTAGTGTATGGTGTTGTTTCGCTTTAGCCTATGTATTTTTTAATTCACTCGGTTCGGTTCGTCGACAGCGGTTCAACTGTTTCAACAAAGGGGATTCCAAATTGGCATAAGGTCAGTACGAAGAGCACAAAAATGTTTTTGAAAATATATTTTTGATAAAATATCTTTCTGTGTTGAATCTTTACAAATTTTTTGTTCAACATAATAATTTTCTGAAGATAGGAGAACTGTGCATTATTGCGGTTTTCGAAGGTCATCCTTATACAGGGTGACTCCTCAATAAGTGCCAAAATGAAATGAAAACAAAAACAAACCGGTTTTATTTATAAGTATAGTTGCGAAACTTTCTTTGAAATAATTCCATGTTCATGATTTACGTATTTTTTTGGACATTTGCAATATTGTAACAATGTTGTAACTTTACAATTCATTGATCTATTTGGAAGCTATTCGGAAGTTATTTGGAAGCTATTTCGTGTTTTCAATGTGCAGTTCGCTTCTTTCTTGAAAAACGCACATGAACTCCCCCTTTTGGCATGATGGGGATTCCGAAGTTGTCGATTTCTATTTCCCTGTGCTCCGTGTTCACCTCTATGTTGAAGTTGGTGAAGATCTTCGCGAGCGCAACCTTAACGTTGACCTTTCCCATTCGCTGTGCTGCAATACAAAAAGAAGTTTACCTACTGCTCAGATAAATGGGAGAGCCATCATCAACCAATGCAATGTCTGGGACCCTCGCCGAAGGGCATGTAGGCCACGGAATTGTAGTTCATATTCTCCTCAAGGAACCGTTCGGGGTCGTACCGCTCGGGATCCGGGAAATACTCAGGATCTCGGTGCATACCGAAGAGGGAGATGACAATAGGAGTGCCCTTTTTGATCTTCAAATTGGTACCGGGTACTTCGTAGTCTTGTGTACACTCGCGGTTCAGAATGGGTAAGCCTGGGTATTTGCGAATTGTCTCTGAATGTAAGTCAAACAACCGAAAAGCAAGGTAATAAAACCGTTAAGTCATCCAATTGGATAATGAAAGCAGGTAACTTGTTACCCATGATGCAGAGATCCAAAAACTTCATGTCCTGTATCGTTTCGTAATTCAACTCGCCATTATGCTGCTCAAGGGCATTCTCCACGTCTTTTTGTGCCTTTGCCAACAGATCTGGGTACTGCGCCAGTTCGTACAAGGTGAAGGATGCCGCGGAAGCCGACGTCTCATATCCCGCTATGTAGAACAAAAACAGCTGAGCGGCAATCATTTCCATAGACATGGACTTAAACGATTCTGAAATAGTTCATTTCATCAACTTATGTATCGCCAATAGTCATTATTCTCACCTGCAACGGACTCGGTGACCCAGACATTTTCATCCGCATTGATTTTTCCTGAATTGCGCAGTTGTAGCAACATCTGCAGCATGTCCTTTCGCGAAACATTGTTTTTCTCGCGGTATTCGATGGTCTGCCGCACAATGTTCTTCATAAACTCTGGTGCCTGCTCACGCCAGCCCAAATAAACGAAGATCTTCTCTAAGCTACCCACATTAGAACGTCAATCTTATTATTATTCTTATTATTATTTGTATTATACAAACTTGACATATCTTGTTAATGTATAGATTGTATTGTATAAGATTGTAATTTTAATTAATTTCCATAGAATCGCAATTCATTGTTATTCAGCAAAATTCTATAATATTTTTTTTTTTTTTTTTCTTTTTAAATGTCGAAAGCAGAGCTTATCAGCAGAGCAGAGCTTGTCGGTTAAATATTCTTCCTTTGCTTTGAGAGTAGTTGAAATAGTATAAAATATGAAATGTATGTACTGAATACAACCAACTGGAGTAGGTTCAATCGATTTTGTTTTATCATCGTTTGTTTTATAATCGTTTTACAACACGTTGACTAGCAGTACTTACGTGGGATATAAGAATTGGGCAGTGCCGCGTACCACGCTGCCAACGGTAGGTTCATTTACATTCGCGGCCACTTTATGAAAACCATTAGTGGGATCCTCAAAGCTATTCACTTCCAGCCCGAAGATTGCCGACGCAATTATATCAATGGCATAACTAAAACAAATGATGATCGGTGATTGCAATCACTCGACCCCTTGAAGTAGACACTCACGTTGACATAATACTCTTCAGTTCCAGCTTAGTATTTCCTCCAGCGGGCACTTGTTCCATAAGGTGTTTGATCAGCTTATCAGAGATATCGTCGATGGTACTAAACATTCCCTTTAGTTTACCCGATGAGAACGATGGGGTCAACTTTGTGCGCAAAGTCTTCCACTTTTGTCCCTTCAACTGGAACAAAGAGCCCGACATCGGATCGTTTTCTTCGTCCACATATATTCCACGATCGTGGAAACTGGTAAAATCCTTGGTCAAAATATCGCGTGCAAGCTGAGCGTCGCGGATCAGCAACGCTGGGCGGAATATCAAATAGATGCCCAGAACTTTCTCTTGCGAACTCTTGTACACATCGTAGATGGCCATCCCAATCGAACGTTCACGTTTGCACACAGAATCCAGTACGCCAAATGGTATTTTGGGCTCCACAAAGGGGAATCCTTTGCGTTTCCAATATGAGAAGTTCCATTTGATGTACACCAGAATTAGCGTGCAGGCGGCAATAAAAAGCGGCAAAAACATTTTTAAATTGACTTCTCTCTCGCTTTATATTAAATGTTTCCTGATCAACTTCATTTCTATTACTGAGTTGATTTCTTCCCAGCAAGACTTTATACTATCATCAAATACAGTATTGTACAAAACATTGATAACAAGTTTGAACCTAAAATTGATTTGACTCAACTTGTTATTGTTATTGATTTTATAATATTATACCAAATATATTTAACTCACTGTACAATTTCAGAACAGAATATAATAGTACATTAATAGGTGTTGTATTGTTATTTTTGAAACCGAAAGTTTTAGTACCTTTATATAATGAATAGGCTTTATATATTGTTCTATGAATACAATTATTTTGGACAGCACCGTTAACTGATAATAATAACGCCTGTTATAGATTTTTAGTTTAATCAACTGTCATCCCCACGTTTGTAGGTTTTTCTTATCTTAAGTGTATTTTTTTGGCACTTGTAGTTCAGAGATTTAATATATTAATTCGCATTTACTTAATTTTTGGTTTACTGATCATTTCAGAAACAAGTTTTATTGTAATTTTCTTTATGAAACACTTCAGTTTGTTTATTAAATCTTATATATCGTATTAGTGATTTTCGTTTGCTTCAAATATGCGACGCTGTAGAGTAATAAGTGTTCGTTTTGACAGATTGTAGTTTACATTATTTCATCAATATTACGAGAACTTACAAATGTTGGCGCTCTGTCCGAAGCTACTTGTCAATATTATGTCTTCTGCATGTTAAATTTTTCCAACTACTTGTTTTGAAAGTCATGATGTTAAATACTACAATACATATTTACAATACTAACTACGTTGCAGACGATAAATGAATGGACAACTAAATTTCCGAACAAGTTCTGGAGAGCAGATAGGCTTTTTTCAACATATCACTCGTACAGGTTTAATTTTACTATTCGATCGTATTGTTCTTGTTCCGGTAAACAGGTCGGGTATGGCTGGTTGCTTTGTTTACATTATCACATCAGTCAGTGTATTGACCGTTTTCCGATTTTAAATTCCCATTTTTCAATGTACAGCATATATAAGATGATAAATCGTCTGAAAATAATATTTATTGTAATATTATTTATTTTGATATATTAAATTATTCCATTTCATTTCCTTTTTCGCACATTGAATTTAATCGCAAATTCAGTATGATTTTATAAAGCCTCAATTTTGCATTTCAGTCATTCAGAAAAATTACAAATGAAACCACAAAAAAGTTATAAAATTGCAAATTAACATGTAGAGTTCAGTATTAGTTGGGTCAAAATATATGTAAAGATATTTAGCCGATGGTTCAAAATGTTCGTATTATTGACTCGAGTACAAAGAGTATTCAGTCACAGTGCCATATATCTTGCTTGAACAAAGGTGTCTACACCGCTTCAATGTTATCAGAATCAGAATATACGCCTCAGCAAAGTCAAAAGTTTATTTCAGAAAATCTAAAGCAGACTTGAGAAAATCCTAAACGTACTTTAGAAAAAAGATTGATTTTATGATAAATGCATATTTATTTTATTTAGATATAGTTATTCCATCTGATGAATTATAATAATGAATTATTTATATTTTATTTATTTATTTGTGTTTCAATTTTTATCAACAGCAAATTAGAACATATATTTAATATTCGGATCAGAATTTGCAGACATAGAGTTGAAGTTTCCGAACGCTGCCCGTGTATTTTAGCATATACTCCTCCTCACAAAACATGAAAAGAGACGTTTTCAACACATTCAACTACATATGATATTTCATTCAAAACTACCTAGAACTAACCAGTTCTTAATATCGGTCTGGCAATGCCCTGCATTCTAAATCTCGTCTCGCTCACTCTCGTACTTCTCGTTGGTTTCTTATTGTGACAAGTCTCAATCTCGCCCACATTGCTGTCTTTCGTTTCGAATTCAGCAACACGTTTTGAGCGACGTTCAAGCTTGCCATCAGCGAATGAAACTGGTGTACGATAAAGAGAGGTGCAGAGACAACAAAAAGCTCGCTCTCTCGCTGAGCAGCGACCGTGTGTGTTGTTGGAGTGGAAAGTCAAGGAAAAGCTCCTCAGTCGTCAGCTGCTGCGCGTAGAGAGTAGTTCCAACAGCCGAACAACACATATTGCGACAGATTTGCTGCCCCCAAAGGCAAAAGTTCTATTTTAGATTTCGACCGAGTTAGAATCAAGTCAAACCGATCCGTTCCGCTTCGTATTCAATTTAGGAGAAAATCACATCCAATCAGAATCTTAATGTAATTTCAACAGATACAAACTATCCGCGCCTTAATTTATTTATGCATTTCTTTACGATGTGTTCAGAGTTCTTTCAGTTGATGGTCGACGAAATGTGTGCATAGTGAGATTTGTCAGAAAAATAAGAAAATATACACAAATATAGTATAGAGTGAACGGTGGAACGAACGAACGAGCGAGCGAGTGAGCGAGCGAGCGGGCAGTGCGAGAGTGAAAGAATGAAAGAGAGCGATTGAATGGGAGTGCGACGTGATGCGGGGTGTTCGAAATCAAAGTGTAACGTGACCTTAATACTGCTTTTCTTTTCTTTTCTTTATAACATCAAGAAAACACAATTCACAACAAACGAATGAAAAGAAGATAGAAAATAGAAAAGTGAAAAACAGTTTGTGCAAAGGAGACGAATGAAACGAGAATGTGACAGATAAATAGTATGTAAAATAAGAAGAAAGGAACCGCAAAAGAGAATCGAAAACCAAACATGAATTGGATGCAGTGTTGGGAAATTTTCGAAAAATATTCACTAATGCGAGAACGTTTCCGGAAACGTCTGGGAATAACAGGAATAACTCGAGTGTTTTTTGCTGCCTTCTCGCCCTTCTACCTCTCGGCTGACAACGATATGGTTGCCTTTGCCTTTTGATTTTTAACCGAAAATGTTGTTTGAGGTCATTTGCGTTCGATTCAAGTACACACACAACAAGATGGTGTTTACGGACACACACATACCGACTGAGCGACCAGTCGGAGTGAGTGAACAAATGGTCTTGAGGACGGCCAGATGGACGGACTTACTGAATATAACAACAAGCAATCATATGCAAGAAGCTGCTTTTGTCTATTGGCGATCTTCTCGATAGATACGCAGATAATTTGTTTTTGGGTTGTGTACAAAAAAACGCACGGCGAATGTCCATACAATGTAGTCATTGTCACGTTGAACGCTCGCGAGCGAGAGACCTCCCCCAAAGAGAGCTCCTGGGGAGTTCATTTCAATTATATAAATATGGAAAGAGAGTGGCGAGAATACAGAAAATATCTACTCGAGAGCGCAGGCGTCGGTGTGTGCGAGAGAGCGACGAAAAGTGAACGGAGCTTTCGACTCCAACTCTCTCTCGTTGGTCGAACGTGATGGCAAGCCTAGCTGTTAACCCATAGCCCATGCGTGCTCTATTTGGGAGCGAGTGGTTAAAAACATGTGCTCGGCGCACTTTTGTTTCTGTTTATAATTGAGCACCACATCCGTCCTCACATGAACTAAATATCGAGTTCAGAATAAACTCGTGTTCCATGAGAACACGGACTTGAGCTCTGCTTGCTTGCTCGCCAACTTACTTTCTCTCCCGTGCGCAGATAATTGTTCTCAACGGCCTCCGTCCGCGTCGAACAGTGGTGTCAGCTTCTTGGGACACAGCCGTGTGTTGCGCTCGTGTTACGGAGTGAAGGTTAAAAAACTCACAAATATTTGATGGCAATTTTATTCATATATTTTCGAGTTATTTCCAAATTTACACCGAAATGTAAACAGTTGAAAAACTTGTTTGTTTCCACAGAGCGGGAAGAAATCAGGAAGATAAGATTCCGCGTCATGTCTAAGGTCGCGACACGTCTTAGGGCCTTAATTAGTTTTGTTTTTTTTTATCATTGTGGTGTCGTGATTAATTTCATGAAACGGCAAGGCTGTCTGTCAGTCGTTCGGTCGGCCGTCAGTCAGTCAGTCAGTCGCTTAACGGTGTCAATGTTTTATGAAGCCCACGACGTTTCCCCGTTACGTGGAAATCGAATGTGATTCGAACGAGCTCGTTGTTTATTTTATGGAATCGAAGAACTCGGTCCTTGAGCGCTGCCACCAACCCTTCAATCAAAAGCTCTGCCGACGATAATCGGCCTCACTCGAGCAACTGCTCCTCTCCTTCCCCTCGTGCCCTGGCTCGATTGTGTGCTCGATGGTGCGCCTCAAGGCCGTCCGTTGACGGCGAGGGTCCTGCCTTCGATGACCCGCGCTGCTTAGTTCGCTGATTCCGAACGGCTGTTCTGGATGTCTGCCCAAAATAAAAGAGAACCGAGTTTTGGGATTCTGACACGACGGCGAGGGAGAGGGTGAAATCGTCAGGTGGCAGCACCGCCGACCCTCGTGCAAAACGTTTAGCACCCATTCAACGCGCTTCGTGAGTTTCGTTCGCTCGCTCGAAGGAAGCAAAGCAATCGCACGTAAACACAAAATCGACAAACCAACGTCGCGAAGCGAAAACCACATTGACAATAACAACAACAATGGCAACAACAACAACGAGAACACATAAAATCAAAGTGAGGTCATTGCTTGTTCGCTGTGTGCGTCTGTTGTCGCCGCCTCCCTTCGCCCAGCGTCGCCGGCTCTCGTCGCTCCGCCGTCCGAGAGCGCGGCTGAAACGTATTTACTTGATAGAATTAATATTGATATAGCAGTCGAGCAGCAACAACAATTGCTAGTTAGTTATATGTTGTTTTTGTATTCGGTTTTTTCTGGTTTTGTTTCTGTGCTTTGCTTGATGGAGCTCGCTTTTTGCTCCGACTGAGATATAGGAAGAACCTTGCCGTCCATGACTATGGCGTGGAGTGGAATTTATTTATTCATTTGTTGTTCTGCTCTTAGCGCTGTGCGAGTCGCTGTTAGTAGTCGTCGGGTTTGTTGTTGTGGTCTCCCATGTAGTGAGATATACGAGAAACAATTTATATAAATACATACCTATGTATGTTTGTATATATATGTGGGTTTATGTGTCTTGTATATGTAGAACACGGCAGAAGCAACACGCAAAGCTGTCCATACTCGTGCGGAGGTTCTTTCATGATTATTGTTACTATCATTATTATTATTATAATTAGTATTGTAATTCTTGGCCGCTGCCTGCGACAGCCACATGACTCCCGCCCCTCGAATTGTGAGTGTTGCATTCGCCATGAACTGGTTTCTCGTTTGGTTCTCAGCGAACAACAACAGAAGCCGAAGACAACGAGGCAAAAGATCTGACTGACCCCAAAGTTAATTATTCACACTCTAAAAATTACCGAAGCGCCGCCGAAGTCCGCCGACCACCTTCACCGGGCCCACCGCTGTGTTGGAGCACGGAAGTCGACCGTCCCCTCTTCCGCTCATGCTCTCTCTGTGTCTCTTGCTACGTTTCGTCAGCCATCTGTCATTGGCGATGGCCTCTCTCGCTAGTTGCTGCTCTCGCTTCCTACACGCCGCAGCTAAGCACAAGCTTTGTTGGGTTCATCTGCGCTCGACCTGTTTTGACAGATCGCCATGTGTGTGTGTGTTCGTGCTCTGGCCAGAGCGTTGCCAGATCGTTTTCACCTGTTGTGCTCCCATCATGAAGTAGAAAACTTTTTCTGTCCCATTTCCGATGAATCTTTTACCACATACTCGTTACTCGTCTTCGTGTTTAATTTTGTTTTATCAGCTTTTTGATAACATTCTTGATTTCTTTCCGCTGGCATTGAGCGTGTATTGTTTTTGTTTTTCTTCTGGCTTGGTTTTCATTTCTTTTTTTTTGTTTTGGTTTGTGCGAAGGTTGTGTTTCTGATCTGGGGCACGTTTTTCTCCAATGAAACTTGTGAAATTCAATGATTTCTACAAAGGTCTACAGTAATGAAATTTCATGCATTTCTCCACCACTTCTGTTTCAGAAATTCTCTTTAGTTTCGAACAATTATCCTCACAATTTCGTTTCATTTGCCGCTGATTGCAAGGCTAATTAAAAAATATTTCCCACTCGATTGAATCTCGCAGCTTAGTTTATATATTCTTGGAACACATTGTAGTAAGTCCTCAATCTGAAAGATTTCTCCACAGCTCCCAGCCAACCAACAACGTTTACAATTGTGTATCTTAATACTATGAAACTGCACTAAAGTGAAAAATAAAACAAAATACAGTTTTGAAAATCAATCAGTAAAATGACGAAGTGTTGACAACAAACAAATAAACGTATATCAAAAAATATCAAATAATAAATATATCATTTTTTTTGTTATCAGTATTAAAACATAGTACATAGTAAAACAACGCCTTGAGAGAAATTTTATTACAATAACAAATTATTTTTAATCGTGTGTGTGAATTTCTGCTGCTGTCGTTGTTCGTATTCCGTGTCCATGTCCGCCAACGAGAAGAAAACAAAGTCGTAAGAGAAAAATAAACAACAAAGGAGCAAAAGCAAACTCGATTCGGTGAAATCAGCACAATAAACAAGGAGGAATTCGCTGTGGCACCACCGTCAACTTCACATCAACCCCAACCCCGGCCTCAACCACCACGAGCGCGATCAGGACCACGAGGACCTCCGCCAACAGCACGGTGACGATTCGAACTGATTTTGACTATTTCTGGATTCGGAGTTTTCAATAAAATTCATTCAAAGTGGATACCATATCGCTGCCTCTGGGAGGACTTTCTCATGTTAGGATGGCTCTAGCCAGGTAAGAGCTTCCTCTAACTAGGATCACCACGGGCCACGGTGTGGCAACGCTGCGCACAGTTGGCATTGAGCGACGCGCCTCTAATTGCTTCAATGAGTCCCATGGTAAACGTTGCAAATTCACATAAGGTTATGTGTTGCATTTGCACGGCATCCCCGTCATGCATGTCAATCGCATGTCGTCGTTCCAGGGAGGGAGAGAGAGAGAGAGCGAGAGCCTTGTAATGATGTGGCGCGACTCGGGTTGAGAGAGAGTCAGCGAAGGAGTGGGAAGAGGGTGGCAGGGAGAGTGGAAGAGGGTGCGGCAGGAAGAGTCGTTATTGAAGGTGGATTTGTTGGAATTGCACGATTGACCCTCATTCAATATCGCTGTTCTTGCCCACCGAGAAAGAATGATTATCGCATCGTAATCTACAACCATACAACTCGAAGAAACGCGAATGTACGTATGCGGAAACGAATGCAGCGCCCTCTCTCTCTCCCTGTCGCTCAGTGCTCTCTCTTTCTCAATGCAATTCACAATCGGCCTCAGAATTCACTCGTTGCCATACATTAGAAATCCATTGAAACCCTCAGGCGATATATTTAGAATTTTCGAATTTTGTAAACTTAAACATTGGTAATTTTCAATGCGCGCCGATAAAACATAATTTTTAAGGTAATTTTAACACGATTTTTAAAATGTTTTTAAAATGTGTTTTGTTTTAACAGCTACACATTTTATACATTAGTGCGAATAAACATGTGAATAAACTGAGGCAAATTGAGTATGTTTTTCATGGGGCCAATAATTGCGGAGCATTATGTGAGTAGTGCGTGGTGGGCGGGGCTGGGTAGGAGGGGGTGTGGCAGCAAACAAATGGCGCGACGGACGGGGGGACTTCAGGGTGAGTGAGGGGGCCGATAGGCGGGGGGAAACGACTGCTATAACAACTACAGCCACAACAACAACCAACGTAATCATGACAACAACAACAACAACGAGAGTAACAACCATGCGATGGCAGCACTTAAGGTCAGCGCACGCATCAATTAGCTCCGCTGACCTACATTATTGACGGTAATGGTGTCAATAGTGAGCTCCAAGAGCAGTCGATCCATAAAATTAATTGAATGATGCGATGAGCCGGAGCCGGAGTGAGCGAGACCGCGTCGGACGGTGGCCAGGGAGGGAGGGAGAGCGAACGAGCGAGAGAGATGGAGGGAACCTGGCCAGCGGGAAAGGAAGGAGGAGGGATAGAAGGATTTCAAAAACGATTTCAACATAAAATCATAAAAAACACAAAATCCTGAAAGTTGATGTTGCTTCGGCCGCAGAAACCGCGGTCTCCTGGGCGCGACAACCTTCCCCTCGCTTCTCCCCCTTAACTTCTCCCTCGCCCACCTCACACACACATACCAACTCATGCCCGACTCATGCTGCACTGGGAAAAAACAAAGGCTGAAACTTGGACAAACCTGGCATTGACAGAGGCGGCAGCATCGCGTCGTGACGTCGTTTTTGTTGTTGTTTTGCGAGCTACACCAATTACAATCATGCGTGAATCGACGAAAAGCGTCAAAAATCTCGCTTGAGTCAGCAAGAGTCCGGTGCGTGAAGGAGGAGGGTCGAGCGAGGGGGTGGAGGAGGGGGTGAATTGATAAACAAAGCGACCACGCTGACGACGACGCGACGACGCACGCGGTCGGTCGGTTGACGAGCGAGGAGCGAGCGAGCGAGTAGTCGGTCAAGAGGGGGGCGCATGTAAATGTAGTGTTGTTGTTGTTGTTATTGTTGCCGCCGCAGCTGTTGTAAGTGTAAGCAACGCGTCGCTCAGCCAACGGCAGCGTCAGCGTCGGCGAGGCGGCTGAGGAGAGCGCGCTGAATTCAGTTCAGCCGCGCGAGGCATCGACTTGAGAACGCATGTGTGTGTGTGATTGTGAGTGCGCTCTGTCTCTGCCCCTGTCCCTGTGTGTGTAAGCGTTACACGATAAATGAGAAATGAGGTTACCTACTTTTAAAGAAGGTCAGCCGACCTGGCCGAAGCGACGACTGGTGACGACGACGACCACGATGACGACGACAACGACGACGGTGGCGTCGACGACACGCCGAACGAACGGATTCGCGTCGTTCGCGAGCGGCGGGGCGAGGGGGCGAGGGGCCGACAGACGGACGGACGGACAACTGGTCGATCGGCTGAAGGCGGCCCAAACCCAGTGGAGAAGTGGTTCGGCGACGGCCGCTGCTGCTGCTGCTGCTGCCGCTCTACAGCATCGGCATCACCGCGATGTGCACGCTACAGGCGGTCCCTCCCGCACCCGGTCCGCCGGCCGGGCCGGGCTGGGCTGGGCGGCCGACCTTCGCGCGTAACGGCTTTCGTAATGTGTTTCGACCCACAGCCAGCGGCGGCGGCTGCGGCTGCGGCTGCGGCGAGTCCCGACTCATGGCACATGCTCGGCGAGGTTGTTCTAAGTAGTTCGTGTTGTTGTTGTTGTTGTTGTTTTCGAAGTGAGGTGAGATCCATTAGACGCGCACTTGCGTCGAGTCGGTCCGCCCTCGCCGGACGCCACCCTCGCAGCCCGGTTCAAGAGCACGTCGGAACACACAAGGGAACATCATTGTAACGATTGTAATCGAACAAGAACAACAACAACAACAACAACAACAATAACAGCAATGATAACGATAATTGCTCAAACAACAACATTGCTCAATGAAATGTGAAATGCATCGCATTCGAAACACTTTTTCACATTCCTATCAGGCTGTCTGTCTGGCGGTCTGTCCGTCTGTCCGTCTGTCTGTCGGTCTGTCCGTTTGGTGTCGATCCGTCCCTCTCCCTCTCTCCCTTCTTCTCTCACCGTCTCTCACTGTTTTCGACTTGTCTTCGTCCCATTTCCTTACGATGTTTCGATCCGATCAGCAGCGGAAGGCGGAAACGAAACCCTGCAACAGGAGGGACGACCAAGAGAACTTCGTCCGCCCCCACCTCGTCTCGATGCAGCGCCAGCACGTGAAGCTGCCTGCTTTCGGCCAGCATGCACGAGGAGGCGCTGGGGCTGGAGAGAGAGAGAGGGGGCTGGGGAGAAAATGCGGAGGGCGAGAACCATAAATAGATGGCTGAATGTAAAGTCTCCGCCGACCTTGGGTCGACAACTGGGTCAGCGTCGGCCGATTCGGCTCCTCTCGTGCCGAATCAGCATCCCTCGCTCCTCGGCCGGGTGCAGGGAACTCGTCCGCTAAGCCGTGCCTCAGCTGCCACGGCTTATTCATCGATGGGGAACCAACCGAACTCAGAAGTCGCCGACGAAGCCGCTGCCCTTCCGCGGTGGTCTCGATGGGCGCCCTGCACGGCTGCCCGTGTTGGTGTGCACGCACACACACATGCCCACTCCCATGGGCAGAGAGGTCGGCGCTCGGTGCCCTCCGAACGACGGCCGACGATCGTCGACTACGAATGACAACCGACAACCGACACCCGACACCCGACGACCCACGACCGTTGGTTCGACGCTTTCAAGACCATCGTAACCAACGGAACCCAACCGCCGACGAAACGCCGATGGTCACGCGGGTGAGAGAGCGAGAGAGAGACGACCATCCATTCATCCGACCGTCCGTCCGTGCACTCGGCACTCGGCACTCGCACTGGGACAACTATGACCTAGTTAGACTCGTGTTTTTATTTCCATTTGTGATTTTTTCCCGTTCACGTGTAGTTTCATTTATGCTTTTTGGCTTTTAGCATTTTTATGATTTAATCAAAGGAATTATATAAACGTAAAAACTGAACCACTTCTTGACCCACTTTGCGCTCTCATGGGGAGAGCCCGAAATGTCGAAGGGAGGGTGGGATGGCGGAGGACGGAAGGAAGGAAGGAACGAAACAAATGCAGGCATCGCGAGAAACCACAACAACAAGAACCACGCCGAAGCGAAACATTTAGCGGTTCTCTCTTCTCTCACTTGACCCTTTCCATCAGCAGCCCAGCCCTGGCCCCTCCAGCATCGCCGCCGTTGGATTCTTCGCCCCACTGCCGGGCACTGGGATCGTCGTCAGGACCGCCGACTTCACTTGGGGCCCGTGCTCGCGGTCGCCTCGCCCGCGGCCCCTCGATCCACGCATTCGACGTCCGTCCGTCCACAGCTCAATGTATCAGCCGCCAGCCTTCCAGTGGTCATTCGCTTTGCTTTAATTCGATTCAATTCTATTTCGCCTCCTCCTCTTCAGCATGCGTGTCTGTCGCTCCCCATCGCACTCACACTCTCTCACACACACACGCGGCCCTCGTTGCCTCCGTCGCTGTCGTTCATTGACCATAGAACCTTGTATTGTCTTTTATGTTCGTATGTATGCTGCATGGCATTTATGTATGTATTTTTAACCTTTTGATTGACGACCTTTGTTGTTGCTTTGGCTGGTTTTGTTGTTGCCGCCTCACTCGCGGAATCCTTGAACACCGTGTCGTGGCCTGGGTTCGTTCCATAATATGATTGCGATTTCCTCTCCTCTGTTCTCTTCTCTCTCTCCGCTCAGCGTCCGCCATTCGGCCGTCCGCTAATCGATGGCCGTCATCGCCGCTCGGCTCCTGCCGGTCCATTGTGTTGCCCAGCTATTTTCGTCCGCTCTCCGTCCCTCGCCCGCTCTCGCCGACTCTCGATGGCCGTGAGAGCTTCCGACGTCGCTCGATGGCGCTCTTCGTGAACCTCCCGCCCCGCCCTGACCCCGGTCGGGGCTGCCGCACCAGCTGGTGGTCAGCCGCGGCCGCTCCTGGCGGGAAGCGGCGAAACGGGTTCCTCTGCCAGGAGCCTCCGATGATATGGAAATTCTCGCTTCCGATCTGGTTGCGCTCGGCCCCTCGTCGTCGCTGTCGCCCATTTCGTGGTCGTGGTCGCGGGGCAGGGGCTGGGACGGAACCGGGGACGACCGGACTGGACCAGGACGGGCCGAGCCGGACCGGATCGAATTGGATCATATCGAGTTGGGTCGAGGCAGAGGTTTTCCAGTTTCCTCGAGCTGAAGCCGACCTCCCCCCTCCCTCCGTCTCCTTCCCCTCCAGGTTTCTTGTTGTTGTCTCAGTGTTGCATGCGCGACTAAAAATAAATAAACGAGCAGTCCACAAATAACAACAGCAGCAACAACAACAACAATGGCCAGAATAACAACCATTTTAATAGCAACGACAATAACAACCGGGGAGAAGGAGTTTTATTAAATTATGTGCGCGCTCAAAATCCACTGATCCGGTCCAAGGGAAGCCGCCAAGGCCAGGGAACCGCGGACAGGAGCGGGCGGGGCGGGCGCGGTTCGAAGGGCAGCCCTCGGTCGCTCCCGCCGGACGCTCGCCCATCGTCTTCGTCTTCGTCGTTGTGGTCGTGGTCGTGGTCGCTGCCTCGGCGCGCGGAGGCTCCGGGCCGAAAGGCGAGTGTGCGGCGGTCCAGGGCCGAGGTGCCCTCGTCGACGAGCCGCTGCTGGTGGTGCTGATTGCCTTGCCGCGCCCTCCTCTGTCCTGCCCTGCCCTGCCCTGCCTCCTCCCTCGTTCTCTCCAGTCCTGCCCGTCGACCCGCAACCGGCGTCCAACCGACGTCCAACCGCTCGTTCACGTTACTCCACGGAGTACTCGAGCATGCGAGTTTTCCGTCCGTCCGCCCGTCCCTCGGAGCTTCTGTCCATCCGTCAGTCCACGACGTCCGCGGTCCCCGTCGCCTCCCGGCTACCCCTTTTAAGGTCGTCTCGTCTCTTTCGCTTCCCGCGCCTTCTGCGCCTCGTCCACTTCCCCGCTTCCCGTTTCGTATTTGGCTGCCTCTGCTCCCAACGTGTTCAGAGGTTTCTCGTTCGCATTCGCGGCCTGGGTCTGTGATTCTTCCTACTCTTCTTCCTCCTCGTCTTCCTCCTCTTCTTCCCCAATTTCTTCCTCCTGCTGTGGGTTCAGCTCGAGCGTCTCCCGTCGGTCGTTCCTGGGTTCGCGAATGCCACTCGGCTGCGGTCGTCGATCTTCGTCCCAAACCCTCCTCATCCTCCCCACCCCATTCCCGCCACCGCTCGCGTGGTTTCTTCGTTGTTGTTGTCTTCCTGTTTAAACGCCTTCTCACACTCATTCATCGTGACCGCGTCGTCGGTGTGGCTTTCGGTGTAGTTGTTGCAGTTGTTGTTCTCGTCGGCATAGACTTCGTCTCGGTTCGGCTTCTGTGCTTCAACAGACTGTTTTCGATGTGGTTGTGTTGTAACCACCGTTGATGTTGTTGCTGTGACCACTGTGCTGTTGTTGTTGTGACCAGTATGATATTCTTGTCTCTATTGTTGTTGTTGTTGTTGCTGTTTTCGTGGTTGTCGCTGGCCATTTAACGAGCTTCTTATCGCCGCTAAGCCCAACTCAAATCCTCTTGTTCTCCCTCCGTCCCGCTCTCTCCCCCCCCCCCCACTCCCGCCAGGCGATCGCCCTATCTCTCTTTCTCTGTCGCTGCCTGCGAGATTCGCAATCGCAATCTCCTTAAATGTAATTAATTACTCGTAATTCAACGCAAATCCTCTTGGCCGGCGATAAGAGCTGTTGATCCTGACTTCGGTTCGCGCTTCTCGCTGCGATGCTGCCGGAAGGAACGAGTGAGAGGCGACCAAACGCTTCGGATCGGACCGGCCTGGGTCGACTCGGGTCGATTTGGCGGTGAATTGATAGGAATTGCGATACCGATCGGGAGCCGTTCACGGTGAAGGGACTCATTGTGAACGTCTCATTGTGGAAATTCACGTCAAATGAATGAGCTCTGAATTTCTGAATTTTAATTTCCTCTACTGTGAGCAGAGAGATAGGGAAAGAGAGAGATAGGGGACAATCTTAATACGAGGAGCATTGGGTGAAAATCAGCACGAAAAATAGTAATACTTTTGAATATCTTCGTTTGTCTATCTCGATCTCGGGTCGGAAACGAAGTCCATGCTATGAATAAATGTGTTCAACGACAGGGAGCAAAAACTCACCAAGAAAGTGAGTGTCCTATAGCAACAACAACAACAACAGATAGCCAGAGAGAGAGGGAGAGGGCAAAACTAACAACAACAGCAATAAAAGTATCGTGTTAAATGGTTGTAAAAGAGAGGCAACAACAATGGGATCAGCGATTTCCACGCTCGGCTGTCGTCGGGACAGACGGGCGGACAAAGACATGGGGAGAAGGAAGGAGGAGGGGAGCAGGAGGACGAGAGAGGGAGGGGTGGAGGGGGGAATGGAGTAATGGACAATCGCGCACATTGGACGATGGACAGCGGCGGGCGGACCAAGCGAAGGGTGGGCGGCTGGTGACGGACGGACGGACGGACGGACTGCGGGCATGCGAGGCGCCCGAGCGAATGGATGGATGGATGGCCGAGCGTGGCTGGACTTTTCTTCTCCTGCCTCTCTCTCACTTTCTCTTCCTGTTGCCGTCTTTTTCGTTGCATGTCAACGAAACATGGAGCAACAACAGCAACTGCTGCAACAACAATAAAAACTACAACATTATCTTCGGCCACCGACGAAAGTCATGAAATTTCCAAAGATGCATTCGTTTCGAAACTTCGTGCTTTTTTTATTGTTTTTGTTTTGGGAATCGATCTCTCCCTCTCGCCCCCTTTCCTCCCACACACGCGGCTGCTCTGGTTCCAAATTTCAGCCACAGACGCAAATGCAGATACAGATACCGTATCTGTATCCGTCCGATGCTCTTAATGCATCTGCGTCATCAAAGTGATTATTGTTGTTGTTGTTGGCGTGTCTCGATATCTGTCGTCTATATACGTAGCAGCCAGCGATATAACGGTCGAGCGTGAGACACCCACCTATTTTTATGGGTCGTTGCCGTTGTTGTTGTTGTTGTTGTTTTTTGTATCTCCGCTTAACCTTTTATCGCCTGGCGTCTGATCTCGTTTCTTCTCCTGCTTCTTCTTCGTCTGCAGCTCGACACGAACTCGAATAAAATCCAACAAATGAGCGACATTTAGCTGCTGCCGATGTTGTTGTTATTGTTGTTGTTGTGTGGTTTTTGTTTTTGTGGTTGTTGCTTTCAATTCGAAAACTCGAAGCAAAGCGAAACGAATCGAATCGAAACGAAACGAAAGGAACACAGAAATTTAACCTCAAAAACATTTACATGTACAAACGACGTGCATGGATCTGCTCTACATATATTTATTTATATATAATTGTATATCTGTCTGTGGAAGGCGAGCCGTACATGTCTGCTCTCTGTCCGTCCGTCTGTCCGTCCGTCTGTCTGCGCAGCTCTCACGCTGTCCCCTCTTGCGAACGTCTGTCGACGGCAGATCGCCAACGACTGACAGACAGACGGACGGAGGGACGTCGGACAGAAGGCGAGCACCCGACGGACGGACAGAAAGGAAGGGACGGGACCGACCGATAAATGGACAGATGGACTGAGAGATGGAACGAGACTGCGGGAAGGACAGGGACATAGGGGGAGAGAGAGAATGGGAGAGGGAGGGAGGGAGCAAGGTAGAGAGACGGATCCGTCGGTCAAACTTCGATCTTCGCCAGCTTTCGATTTGATTTAACTTTGTTTATTGTTCTCCATTTGCATATCTCAGTGAATTAGCTTGGAGTTTCTTCGGCGACTCGTCCGGACAGTGGGCCCGGCACGACGAGTCCTTCGCGGTTCTGCCCAGTGCAAGGGGGGCCTTGCAATTATTGGCATTCGGCCCACTGTGCCCACATTCTCGGCGGTTCCCATGCCAACGGTGTCGCGCCTGCTCCAGTTACCGCCGTCTGTCCGTCCGTCCCCAGCCTCCCAATGTCTGCATCGTGCTATTTACACTCACCGTCTGTCTGTCTGTCTGTCTGTCTGTCCGTCGCGGTGTCTGGCTGTGGAATACTTTGCAGTCGCCATTTCTGCCCCCGCAGCCCCTCGGCTCTCTCGGCGGGTCCGTTTTGGGAGTCGGAGTAGCCCATGAACGACGAAGTTCCCTCCGAATGGGAAAAAACACTCACACACGCGCGCATGAGCGTGTGTTTGTGCCTTTCTCAGTGAACACAAGTTCGTTCGCTTGCATATTGAACGACATGTTGCAGAACAGACAGAAATTTAGTAAAAGTTACATTTTCAGAGCACATCCGAAGCGCTTCGTGTCGCCTCGTGTGGTGTCGTCTCGTGGGATGTCGGGCCGCGTCGGTTCAAGTCGTATCGGGGATTCGCCGTCGCCGCGGTATTAAAAGTTCGCCAACCCAGTTGACAACATTGAATGCAAATCGCTTGCTCTCCCTTTCCGTTCCCGTCCTCTAATTTCCCACTCTCCGGGCGTTCTCCTCGTCGCCCCACATTGTATCGCTCTCTCTCTCTCTCGTTCTCTCTCCCGACTATTGTTTGTCTACTCCAGAGACTGTCGACGTTGTTGGTGTTGTTTGTGTTGTTTGTGTTGTTTGTGTTGTTGTGGGGTTGGTTATTGCGCTGGCGGCGATGACGATTATGATGAACTGGCAAATATTTGCCTTTCTGATTCCTGTCTCCTCGCGCCGTGGGGAACAAAAGCAAATTCAATTACTCGAGTGTTTAACCCGAGCCGACGATGCTGCTTCAGCCTCTCCATTCTGTTTCTATCTTCTTAATTGTGTGCTTATTCTTCTTCATTGTGTCCCCTTCTTCGTCATTATGTCCTCTTCTTATTCATTGCGTCTTCTTCTTTCTCATTGTGTCTTCTTCTTGTTCAGTGTGTGTTCTTCCTCTTCTTCGGCAGTGTGTCACCTTCCTATTCACGCCCGTATTCCGTTCGAACGAACTTCCCATGGCCACCCAGGCGAGCCGTGTTCAATTAAGGCGTTGCCAACTAATTGCGACTGTCTTTTATCATATTTCTGTTTCCCCGCGCTCGTCCCACGGCGTTTATCACGATTCTTCTGAAAATAAACCCACTATCTTCTTCCTCCTCGATACCGGAACATCGTAAATAAATGCCTTGAATTGAATTCGTATCAAGTTTGATAACATTCCTTCCGATGCGTTCTTTTTGTCCAAAATCTTACTGGCACGTGCCCAAATCATATTCAACCGAATGTCGTGTATTCTCATATCAAATCTATCCGGCGCGATCGACAGATTCCACAGAATTTTGGTTTGATTTTCGCCCGCAGGTTGTTCTGAGAAAATCGAGTGTTGCAACAGTCGAATTATGGAAAATGTTTGCCATGCCTATCGCGTTAGGGCAATCTAAAAAAATATTCAAAGTATATTTTAATTGTTTATGATTTAATTTTGAAGAAAGTTGGCGCTGTTTTTTTGCATGAATTCACCAAATGCCAATAATTTATGCGGCCGTGTTTTTTCTTGCTTTTCTCGCACCAAGGCGGGGGATTCGTCGGAGTTTTTCGCCATTTGGTTATTGTCGTGGTTGGGGGGAGGTGAAGAGGACTCCTCGGGGAGCTGCTGACATGGACGACGCGGAAGCAACAACAACGACAACGACAACGACAGCGACAACAAACACGATATCACCAGGAGCCAGGCGCGATGCCCAGAGCTTCAAAGAAGATATATTTTATTGTTTGTTGCCGGTGTTAGTGTTGATGTTGTTGTACTTTGTGGCGATTTCTCCTGTGAGCAATCTTTACATAATACTCGACAACCACTTTCTTCTCTCTTTCACTCGCCATTCCCCATCCATGTGGTTCCGGTCGCAGTCGCCGCCGCCGCCGCCGCTGGCTCAGGAGACGGGCGAGGGCAACACTCCGGAATCGAGTGGGGTCGATCGGTGATCGCGTTGGCAACACTCTTCCTCTCTCTCGCGCTCTCGCTCGCTCCCGCCCTCTGTCGCTCTCTCAGGCACTCGTCGTCTGCCTTTGACGTTGGGGTGAATCCCACGACTGCATTTGCCTAATAGACCGCGTTTATGTCTGCAGCCCTCTCGCCTCCGCCCATCTCTCCTTGGCCCACCGTCCGATCGCCGCGTCCGAGCGCAGCCCCTTTCGCTCGATCCCGGCCGGGGCTGCCGTTTGGGAGTCTCAGAGCGCCGAGCGTCAGAAACGGGTTTATTCAAAAGCAAGAAGGGATCGAAAGGACATTCACCAACATTCACATTCACGGATTGATTTGTTGAAAAATCCACCACAAGGAAAAGTGGAGTGGAGTGGAGTGAGGTGAAGCACCTCCATTCAGGAGGCTTCGGCAGCCCTGCTCCTCCCGACTTCGCAGTTGAGACGACTGCATGCAACGTGGGTTTGTTCGATTTTGCCTCGTGTTTCTGTGCCCGTTGCTGGAGTTTCGTCGTTGTTGTTGTTGCTGTGAGTGCTGTTGTTGCGCGTCTATTGTTGCTTTTGGCCAAATTGGAGATCAGCTCGAAAAGCCAGCCGCCGTCGCCGCCGCATTTGTAGGGAAAACAAACATTCATTGCCCCCGTCTGCCGCCTGCCGTCCGTCCGTCTGTCGGTGGGCATCGACCGAACCGAACTCCGCGGCTCCACGGGCTCCACATTCATCGATTGCTTTCCTACGGAGAAATTTCGATTTCGAGACATTTCCGAATTCGTTCGAACAAATCGTAGAAAGTCTTATCGTGATCCGATGGGATTTCTCGTCTTGGAGACCGTGGATGTTCGCGGGCTTGGAATCACGGCGAAATCCCTCGACCCTTCCCCTGCCCCTGCCCCTGCCCCTGCTCGCCCGGCCCAAGGACACCGGCTGCAGGGCTCGGCCGTCGCCGTCGCCGCCGCCGCCGCCGGGGGAGCCGAAGCCCTTGAAGGCCCGAAGAGCGGCTCGTGCGCGTGCGTTTGCGTCCGCGACAGTGCGAATGCCGCAGACACAGACACAGTCGCATTCTATTTAGTCTTGAAACAACACGATCGGGCCGACGGACGGACGGACGGACAGACGGCGACGGCGATGGCGATGGCGGACCTTCGCAGCACGATCTCTCGAGCGGCCGCGCTCAAATGCGGTTCCATGAATCCGAAGGTTTCTTCACGATCTCCGCGAGTTTCACCAAAAAACCCCATCAGCCGCGCACAGGCGGAGGCGGAGGCGGAGGCGACGACAAACCGTTGGAAACCAGACAGAGGGACGGACGTACGGAGAGACGGGGAAGAAGAAGAAGCGCGCCCGAGTGTTGCCAACGGCGTCTGGGACTCGTTGCCGTTCTTTGGTCGTCGGGTCGTTTCGCTGTCTTTGATTTCTTTATCTCACTTTGCTACTTATTTTCTATTCAGTTTCAATTATTATTATTATTCAGTTTCAATTAAAATGTTCGATTTTGTTTAGAAGTCAATTGCTCCATTTTGCTACGTTTCCGTTTGCTTATCTGCCAGAAGGTAGGGTGACGACCAAGAGCGATCTCGTCGACCACCTCTCGAAGCCTCTCATGACCGCACGACCTTGGCGCTGGGCACGTAGGGCGGCGGCAGCGGGGCGTATCTGGCATCTCTGGAATCTGCGGTATCTGCGGTATCCGCGGTATCTGGAATATGCGTGGTGTCGGGTGTCTGGAGGCTGGGCCCATGACGGAAGTCACGTTGCCGGAACGTCGTGGGCATTTCACGGGCTTGCCGGAAGCAGGCTGACGGAGCGCTTGGCTTCGATAGCGAATTCAATCGAATTGAGGATGTGGCGGACGGATATTGGATATTGGCAGGCAGACAAATATTAGGATGGGGCCAAGTCAGAGAAGCGGACGTGCGTCGAGGAGCCGGGAAAATTGCGTATCGCCCTCAGACACGCCGAGTGGACGACGAGTGAAGTCAGTCAGAAGCAACACCACCAACAACAAGAGCGACTAACTACACCCGACTGTGGTGTGGGGCTTTTGTCTTGTTGTTGTTGTAGTTGTCAGGTATTATTGCCGCTCGCTTGTGCAAGGGAGAAGCAAAGTAATTTCGTTTGATCGCTCACAACCTTGAGCGTAATTTTCAAGGTGCGCAGCGCACGTCGTGGGCCGCTCCGGTCGGTGGAACCATCGGCTGTGCGACGACCGTGTGCTTGTGGTGTGGCGTCTTAAGCAAACAACCACACACACACACACACACACACCCATACGAGCAGACGAGCGCTCTCGTCATCCGTGTGGTTCTCTTGCACACACACACACGCCCACTGACGCTGGCAATGATGGGACAAGTGCTGCCAAAGCCACATACTTTTCAAATGCTTAATGAAATAATAGAAGACGACGCCGACAACAACAACAACAACAACAACGCAGGCTCCCTTTGGGAGGTGCGGTAATGCGGCCAACTGACAGCCCGCCGTGACAGCCGAGCTCTCGACAAGTCGATAAGCGACTGCCGGAAGAGTTGAAGATGGTGGTGGGTTGGGGAGAGGGAAGGTGGGAGCCAACTGACCGAACGCGCGAACCGAGGAGGACCCGAGGCCGACGGCCGACGGCCGGTGGGTCGAAGGCGCGACGGCAACGACCCGCTGTTGTTGTCCCGCTCCCTCCGCCCTGCGGTTGGCAGGGGTGGAGAGAGGGGGACAGCTATCGGCAACATATTGACCCCTGGTTCTTGTCTCCGCTTCTCTCTCCCTCGCCGCTGCCTTTCGCAATTCATCTTGATGCTCTTCCTCTCCCCTTTCTAATTATTGCTTCGCAGAACTCCATTTGTTTACTTTTCTTTTGTTTTGTTTTCGTCTTGTCGTCTTGCGTGCGGGCTGTCGAAGTTCTGTTTTGTGGCTGTTGTTGTTGTCGTCGACGAACTATTCTATTCCCTCGACGTCAATGAAATTTTAATGCCTTCGTCCGAATTTCTCGCGTCACTGGAGATCGCCCTTCTTCTTCTTCTTGTCAGTGTTCTTATTGTGCTTATTCTTCTGCGCCGTTGTCCCTCCCACGGGGCTCGTCGGTAATTGATTCGGCCGCCGGCTGGGGCTGCGATGAAGGGCCGCCGCCATCCACACACTCAGCGTCCGTCACCACCTCATGGGGAGTTCGATTGGGGTCACAGGAGGCGGCCTCTGGAAGCTGGACTGGCGCTCCGAGCCATTCCTCCGAGGGATGGGACCTTTGAGTTCTGTTCAAAGAACTTTCGGGCCCCAGCAGCTCGAGCGTAGGGTGGAAATGTTTCGGCCAGGTCGAATACCGTGCCATTGTTGTTGGTCTACCACTATTTATACAGCTTATATCTCGGTAGAGATCGTTGCCGTTGTTGTTGTGGCTTGTGAGTTGTTGCTGTTATTGCGGTTGTTATGATTGGTGTGCTTGGGCATCTGTTGTCATACTCGAACGCGTGCGCGGAAAGTTCGAGTGATCCGTTCCGCTCCATCGCTCCCTCTCGCCGTCTCGCTCACTCGCAGTGTGGCCGATGACGGTGAAACGAAATCACTTTCGCGGTAAACACGAAAACAATTTCTTCTTTTCGACTCCATTCCGCTTGTTCGTTGAGACAAAAGTCGCACTTTTATTATTATTGATATTTTATTTCATTTCATTTCGTGTCTTTGTTTGCTGGCTTTGTTTTGTTTATTGACACAACATACGTTTTCCAATTTCCGCTTTGTTGCTCCTCGGCGTCGCCGGCCACGAACGGTTCGCTTCGGGTGTGCAATTGTTGTCGGCTTCCTGCCTCGGCATTTTGACACTACTTCGCCCGAGATTTCGTCAGCGCCGAAGTGAAACTTCCCGAGGTAATTAAGCCGCTGGGAGTCGCCGGCGACAACAGCATGGCGAACGTGATGAATATTATCGAATCTAATTTGCAAATGGCTCAGACGATTTGTGGGAAAAGATTACTTGAAACGACATTTTCACATTTTCTTTGAATGATGTTTTGAATGCAATCTGCACAAAAAAAAAAAATATATTTTTCAGAATTCACAATAAAAATATGTTTTTCAGAATTCACAATATAAAATATATTTTTCAATATGCAACAAACAACTCCACTAATCAAAATTCGTAATTTTTTAAGAATAGTCCTCGAGTCTTTTAGTAACCGTCTTTTTTCCTTTGTTCTTTCCAGGTATGTAACACTTCCAGCTGCCTTCCCGTCTGCGTAAGTCCCACGTGTTTTGAGACCTCCAGCCAGTGGCAGTGTTGCCACCAGGCGCATTTTCACCACTTCCCCAACGCATTTGCGATATCGAAAGTTGAGCTCGCTCCACTATATTGAGATGGAGCCAGTGGGGAAAATCGGATTCTCATCGTCTCGCATTATTGTTACTGTTGTTGTTGTTGTTGTGGCAACGCCAACGTAAATGGCGACGATTTTCATATCGCGGCGCACTCGAATTCGCCGCCGTCGACGTTGTTGTGAAAGCAGTGACAAACACACACACATACACACACGCGCACGCCGACAGCAACAACAACTCCAGTTGCAATGCTTGTTTATGCTCCGTTTCATGCTTTAAATGAGGTTAGAGTCCATAACTGCAGCGTGTTGTTGTTGCTGCCGTTGTTGTTGCTGCTAAAGCCCCTACAAAAAACCGCTATTTCACATCGCAACAACCACAGGCGAAACAGCGCTGCTGTGCGGCAACAAATTGCTGCCGAGTGTGTGAGTGTTTCATTCACTTTCGATTTTTATTGAAAACGAAACGAAAACAACAACAACGGCAAGACAGCGGCGCCTTGCAAGCCGAATGCCAGCCGAAAAGCGGCACGAAACATTCACCGGTCCGACCCGGCCCGACGCGACGCGGCGCGGCCCGGTCCGACTTCACCAACCCCTCCCGCGGACGCCGCCCCCCGCCGACTCGACCACCCGGCGGCGATGTGGCCCAAACGCCGCCGCCGTCCGTCCCTCGGGCTGGCGCTGCGTTCGCCGCTGTTGGCTGCTCATAGATTTTCACTCACTCTCTCCTTATGATATAACTTTATTTTACTTAGTTGCTGCTGTTGTTCGGTTTGCCCTGTTAAATTTTTCGTTTTTTTTTTTTTTTTCTTTTCCTTATCCACATGGTTTGTGCTTCTTCCTTTCCTGTGCTGATTTTGGCTCTTTCTTGGTTTCGAGGAAAGTTTGTCCATATGTAGTCGTTGCGTTTACGACCTTATGGCTTTGTGGCTTTTATGCAATAACTCATTGATTGACCGTTGGAAGTTCTTAGAAGAAACCTTTTTCCAATCGACACCGGCTACATTTTGGGTACCGGGAGGCGGGCGACAGCCATTCGGCAGCCCTGAGCGCAGGCGACATCCCTGTTCATTCCCGAGTCGGGCATCTCTTTCTTTCCGCGACGAGCCAAAGTCCTGGACGACGTGGTGCGAGAGGGAAACTCGTGACTCGAGCTCTCGTCGCGGAATCCGCCGCTTCCTCGTGTGGGTGGGATGCACGCTTCCTGCTCCCCTCCCCTCCTCTCACTCTCCCCCTCTCGCTTCGATGCGGAGGGAAAGTCGGCTGCTGCTTTTAATTTCTTCAATTAATTGAATTTTCATAAATTTTCACCCGATTAACAAACGAAAAGAGAAACAACAAAAATATGAATTAAGATCCATTTGAATAATTTGTTGTTGTTGTTATGGCTGTTGTTGTTGCTTCAACGAACTTTCATTGAGTCGCGCTCTCAAAGGCGAATCGCATCGAAACGAGGCGAAGCAAGGAGAGGCGACGACGACGACACGAAGCGAGACGAGCCGATCCGATCCGATCCAATCCGAGTCGAGCCGAGCGGGCGAGAGATGTTGTGCAACTTCACGCACTCGTTTTAGAAAGTACGATCGGCCGCCCGACCTCTCGACGGGCGGTGGAAAGCCGAACGCCGAAAGCCGACGACGAAACTTTCATTCAAATGAGAGGAGTTTGCCGAAGTTTGCTGGGGAACGGAAAGTTGTGGGTGAGTGGAGGAGCAGTGACAGTGGGGCGGGGGTCAGGAAGTCGGGTGAAGTCGTCGTAGTTGCGCGTTTATTGTTGTTGCTTGTAATTGGTTAATTTTCTCGAAACTTTTTACCTTCATTCCACAATTTACACAATTATTTTGAGCAGATGTGATTTCGAAAACGCTCGACACTGGGAGAAAATCACGGAGGCATCGGGGCAGTGAAGCCGAAATAAGGAGGTCGTCGCGACTTCAGTTCGTTCTGAGAACACTGAGCGAAACCCAAGTGTTTTTCCAGGGCATTTTTCTGGAAAAAAGGGACGCCGACGACAGAGATCGGGACGAGAACACGAACCGGCGGACGCCCCGAAGTCTCCAGTGGGCAGTGTTGCCCTCTTGAGAATTTTCGGCAAAACTGGTGCCTTTTAAAATGCTCTGAAAACATTTTCTCCTTCCCCTTCATCTTTGTAGCAGCTTCGGTCGGAGAAAAACTGTTCCGTTTTAATTTTTTGTTTGTTTTTGTGTTAATTTTTTTCTTAAATTTTGTTCCCCATCTTGAGTGATATTGTTATTGTAGATGAGGCAGGGAAAAGTTTTGTTGGGTTTTGAGGTTAATTTTCGTGCAACTTTTGTGAGTGTTGCGTTGTCGTTGTGGTTGTTCTTGTTGTTGTTGTTGTTGTTGTCGTGGATTCAGGACACGCGAAAGTTGGTCGCCGTCTGCTTGTGCGATTGTTGTTGTTGTTGTTCTTGTCTCCTTCCTCTGACGGCCGGAGAAACTGCGGCCGAGTCGGCAGCGACAGCTGGATTGAGAGAGAGAGCGACGGAGAGGAAGAGCGACTTCTCGCTCTCGCTCTCCCTTGGGACCGGTGAAGAATGAGGGCGGGGAGTGGGAGAGGGATAGGGGGTTTCTAGCAGTGTTCCCACTTTCTGCAACTTCTTGTATTTTTCAGTCCGCGTGCGATTCTGGGTTGAGTTGCCGAAAGAAGAAGAAGAGGAGTTTCTGAAATTTGGCAGAATCACGTCGACGGAACCCACGAAAAAGTCGGGGAAAAAACTAAAAATAACTAAATGTAACCTTTTTTTCTCGTACGGAAATTCGTTTCACCTCGTTTCCTTATTGACGACTACGGCAACAACAATGACCGCGACAAAATGAAAAGCGTAACCGCCAGAGAGAGGCAGGGGGGGGGGGGGGGACACGAACAAAAGAAGGGCCCGAATAACTCAAGTCAAGCGAAAATTAAGAAACGAGTTGAGAAGGCGTAAAAAACACAACAACAAAAACCACCGAGAGCCAGACGAGACACCGACAACAACAACAACAACAACAACGCGCTCGCGTCGGGCGCCCACAGCTTTGGCCCGGCCGTTTGGCAGTTGCAGATACGGCGGCGAGCGCACGAGTATCTCATAGATACGACGTACGAGCGAATTAACTGTTAACGGCGGCTGCTGCTGCTGCCGACGGTGTTGCTGCAACCTCGCTGGCTGTTATGTAATCCCGGCTTCGCGCCAGAGCGCGAGCGACGTCAACGGCAACGGCAACGGCGACGACGCAGGCAGCGTTGGAGCCAGCGACGGAGCGAGCGATCCGTGCGATACATTTCCGAGCGGCGACGACTGTGGATACGTCATTTTCTTCATATTTGTATTGTTGTTGCTGTTGCTGGCCAACAACGAGCACAGCAACCACAGCAACAACAACGACGGACTGTTTCTTTTACCGTTGCTGCTGGTAAACTTATTTATTGTCTCTTTCGCGGCTGCTGCTCACTGTCGTGGTTGTTGTTGTTGTTGTTGTTGGTGGTTTTGTTTGCCGAACGATTTCAAAAATTAACGAAAATTAACAACAACAACAACTACAACAACAAGAAGAAGGACAAAAACCAACCGAGTTAAAAATTTGTTTCATTTACGTAACCCAGCCAACCGAGGGAGGGCGGGGCGGTGCGCGGCAGAGGGCGGGGGACGGGGAAAGGGGTCAGTCAGGTCAGGGGGGCGAGGGGCGAGGGCCGAGGGGTCCCTCGTCTCGTTTCGGCTCGGCTTCGTTCGGTTCGGTTCGGTTCGCTGGCTGCAGCAGAAGCAGCTGCGGCTGCTCCTCTCAGTGTAGCTGTTGTTGTTGTTGCTGTTGTTGCTGGCGTCCACTTGGGACTCGACTTTCTTTCGTTTCGTTTCAGTTTCGATTCCGTTTGTTGGGCAATCGCAGAGCGTTCGTCGTTGTTATTGTTGTTGTTGTGGGTTTTGTCGTCGGTCGATTTTCACACCGCCCTCATTTGAATCGTCGCCGCGCCCGCGCCCGCCCCCGTCCACGACTCCGACTTTCTTTTGGCGGAGCCGCTGACGTTGCGCTCGTCCTCTCGGCGGCGACCGAGGCGCGGTCGCCGAAGGTCTCGCGGGGCGCCGCCTCCCCGCCCTCAGCTCGGCCCTCGTCCCCAGGGGCGGCTCCTCCTCGCAGCCTTCGCCTAATTGCTTCTAACTGCCTAGACCTTCCCACGGCCCTCGGCCGCGCTTCCCCGAAACACGGCCGGCGTGTGGCGAGTGTTCGAGTGTTCGAGTGTTCGAGTGTGTGTGTGAGTGTGTGGCTCTGTGTCAAAGGTCACCCAGGGTACAAATTAAAATTTTACGGCCTCTGTTTTGATTGCTCTAATGACGAATGCCACCAACGTGTTCTCCGTGGCTGTTGCCCTTGCCTTTGTGGTTGCTGGTGTTGTTGTTGTTGTTGTTGTTCTTGCGGTGGTCGCCAGGAGTCTCCGTAGGTGGCATCGCTCGCCGCATTACGATTACTTCATTTTATTGCCGGCTTTGTCTTTGCTGCCTCTGCCACCGTCCGTCCGGCCGTCTGTTTGCCCACACATCTGTCCGTCCGCGCGCTCGTTACCTGGCCTCGCCACCCGGGCCGCCGGCGTCGCCGCTGGCTGCGGTAGAGATTCACACACACGGGTCCTTCAGAGGCCCGAGCGAAACGGGGAACGAGGAAACGAACGCCCAGATAGATTTTCTCGTCTCGTCTGGTCTCGTCCGGCGTGTTGTTGTTGGCGGTGTTCGAGTCGTTGTTGACGTTGCTGCTGCTGTTGTTGTTGTTCGCGTCGCCTTCCATGCCACACACATTGCACGACACGGCGCTGTTGTTGTTGCTGCCGGGGCTGCGGCTGCGACTTCGGCTGGCTTCCATTCGTCGGAACCCGGGCCGTCGGCCGCGGCTCTCCGTAGGATCGTCTTGTTGACTGACGGCTCCTTTCGTCTCGCCTCGCCTCGTCTCGCCTCGCCTCGCCTCGCCTCGATTCGCTTCCTCTCGTCGCCTGTGCGGCCTCCTCCGTCCCTCTTCCCCCCTGCCCGCGCCTCGCTTTCGCCCGTTTAGTGTCTAATTCGTCATTTGCCCGCAGCCTCGAGTTCCTCCTCGCGTGTGTTCCTTCCCATTCCCTTCCCGACCTCCTCTCTCTCCCTCTCACTCCCGTTCGCTCTCCGCTTCACTCGATTCCCCGTTCCGCGACCCGCCGCCGGTGGTCGTCGTCGTCAATGGGCCGAGCGTTGGAACTAATTCGAGGACTTAGAGCCGAGCTCGAGCGTTTGCCCTTCGGCCGTCCGCCCGGCGTCGGGTCGAGGCTGGCCTTGACCGCCGGAAAGACAGACAGACAGACAGACAGTCGGACGGACGGACGGACGGACGGATAGACAGGCAGGTGATGGATGTCGTTCTGCACCCTGAGGGTCGGCCGCACGTCGGCGACGGGGCGGGCTTCGGGCGTTCTTCGGTCGGGTCGCGGTCGACGGTCCTCGTTCGGCGGTCATCGGTTCTCGTTCGGCGAGCATCGGCCCTCGGTCTTCTTCCTGCACAGTGTGGCTGCTTTTGAACCGTATTTGCTGCAATTTGAACTCCTTCTACCGCGATTCACGGCGCACTCGGTGCCACTTTCGATTTCGATTTTTGATGCGATTTTCGCTACTCTTTTCATTACTCGTTTCACTGTTCGCTTTACTGCTCTTTTCAATACTATCCTTACTACTCTTGTCACTCCACCTTACACTACCATCTTCACTACTCTGTCACCTCCCACAGCAACCCTCGCCCTCGGTCCTCGTTTCGTCCCACTTGTTCCGCCCGTGCTGCCGTTTCCACCAATTCTGCTACTATTATTCCAGCTACTTCCGCTGCCATTTTGCCCAGATCGACGATCATTGTCGAGAAATTTTTCCTCAGCCCCGGCACTTTCACTGCTTCCACGCCCCCCTCGCAGGGGTTCCCACGACCTCCGGCCGCTACGGAGGGCCGGGAGGTCCCGGTGTCGCTTCTACGAAGGGTCCGATCGGCTGCGGCTGATATCGCCGGGACTTCGTGGAACGAGGGACGGCGAGGTGTCTGCGAGCTTCCGCCGGAGTTGGGTTGCTTGTCACAACGACAACTACACCAACAACAACAACAACAACAACAGCAACAAAAACAATTACAACATCCACAAACAAGAACCCGCCGACGGTTGTGGAAAAAGCTACACAAATGGGTCGCCCGATCGGGGCGAATCGGGCCCGAATCTCGGGTGCCTCCGACAAGACACGCATCGCCCCTCCCTTGACTGAACCCCCTCCCCCCTCACTCCGGCTACCTGGGGGGAGAAAAACTCGCACACACACTCGAACTCACACGCATCGTATGTTTAGACACCCAACAACAACAACGGCGCACCAACAGCGGTCGCGGTGAAACTTTGACACGAAAAGCCGCGCGCCGTCCCGCTCGCTCCCCGGTGGCGCACGCACCGTGCGTAGCGCTCTTGCGCTCTCTCCGCCGCTGACACGAAAAGTTTTATCTTTGGGGGTCGCGCTCTTGCGAAACATGGCGACGATGGCGGCGGCTGCGAGGGGTCGACGCAGCCTCGGTCTATGGTGGGCATCGGCATGTCGGAGGAATTCGGAGCTGCTCCGGCCGCGAGCGTGTTTTGGGCGTCGGATCCTCCCTCAGCCTGGGCGCGCCTCGCTCGTTCCCATGAACTACTTTCGGCTTGTTCTCGACGCCAGCCTCAGACCCAGACCCAGAATAAGAATCTCCTTCGGCTTCTCTCCCCACCTCTCTCTCTCGCTCCCTCCCTCTCTCTCTCTCTCTCTGCATACGCATTTGGGAGATCATCAAATAATTATGAACTCATTTTTCGCTTTCCGCCAGCGAGTGAAAACCGCGCTGTGTGGATTTTGTAGAAAAGCCCAAAATAAAGCCGAATGAAATAAAGGCCAAAATGGTTTAGCAAAAAGTTTCTCTGTTATGCGAACGCTTTTTCTATTGTTGTTGTTGTTGCTGTTGCTGCTGTCGTTTTTATTTTCTCTCCACGCAGTTGTTGTTGTATCCCACGGCTACGCTCGCAGCTACTCCAGATTTCTTCCATCTCGCTCGCTTCCAAATTTCGTACTCTGGCCGTTTTTGTTTTTGTTCAGCTTTTTCTCGACGCCCTCCCGCCGTCGACCTGGCCGAGTTTCGGCGTGACTTCTTTGTGCTTGTTGTTTGTGTAGTTGTTGTTGTTTTATTTCCAATGACGCTCGTGTCGAAATCAATCAATTCACGCTTTCGGCTGGGCGGCAGACGCAGCTGGACCGACCGCGATATGGACCTGGACAGTGGCCACTGCCTGCCGTGTCGTCGTTGTTGTTGTGGACGGACGGACGAGTGCTCGTTTTAAATATAAACAAAACTCCGGACTCCCATTCGCCAGCTCGCTCGGGCCGAGGCGGCGGAAGGTGGTGAATCGGAACGAACGACGGAACGGGACGGACTGAAACGCGACGAGCACGGATCACCCACCATGTCGTCGAAATCGGGCTGTTGTCAGTGGGCGCAAATTAGTGTCAAGTGAATCGGCGGCGTCTCGTCGCAGTCGCACTCGTCGTGCGCCTCGGCGGCGTTTCTCTCGCTCTCTCTCCGTTCGCGCTGCCCTCGCCGTGTCGGAGGCAGGGCCGAATCCCCGCATCCTCGCTCGTCCATGTCCAAGGTGCTTCGCCGTCCTCCGACCTTTGCCCGAGCACCCCGAGCTTTCACCTTGGGCCTCCATGGCCACAAGTGCCCAGCCGTAATTTTGGTTCCCCTCTCCATGTCCTCAGATCCTCTCTCCTTGAGCCAGCGTCGCTCGGCCCGCCTCGGCTGGACTCGCTTCAGTTCGTCAGGGTTGCGTCGAGCGGCTGCGGCGGCGACGTCGACGACTCGACATCTGTTACTCATTTACTCCTCTTCTCATTGCCATTAAGTGCTGCTTCTGCTTCTGCCGCCGCCGCCTCTCCCTCGCTCTCTCGGCTCTCCTGTGCTCCCCTCTGCCGATGCTCCGCAAGGGTGTCGTCGGCGTCGCTTTGTGTTGTTGCGATCTTCGGCTCTTGAGTTTCTTCTTGTTCATCATTATTCGTTTTGTTTTATTGCCTTTTTTGGGTTCCTTGCGGTCGAGCGTTGTTGTTGTGGCCTCTCTGTGACTAAATGACTACCATTTTCTACTGTGCGGTCGGCAGTGGTCGGTGCGATTGTTTTTGTTGTTGTTGTCGCTCATGTCGCTCATGGCTATCCCTGCTGTTGCTGTTGTCAGCACGCTATCAGCAGCTGAAGCAGCAGCAGCAGCAGCAGTCGCGTCACCAACAACAACAACAATAATGAATGCGTCGCTCACGCGAGCGAGAGCGTGAGCGAAACTGTGAAAATGCCATTTGCCGCTCGCTTGTTCGCTCTGCTGCGGGGCCGTAGTAGTGGCAACGCTGGCGCGCCGGGTTGTCCTTCTGCCCGCAGCCCTTGGCGTTGCCAGATGTCTGCCGCGTGCGCGGACATCGACTCTTCGACTTCTCTCGCTCTCTTTCCACACACACACAAACACACGCACACATGCACATACATATGCTCTTCATCGCTGCCTTCGACATTTCGTAGTTTCTCTGTTTCGTCATAATTCGTTCAGCGCCCGTCCGCTCGCTCACTTGCTCGCTGGCTCTCTTCACCCCGTCTCGCCTTCACTCTACTGTCCTCTCATTGTTCGCCGTCGCCTCGTTCACCGTCCATCGGTTGGCGGTGCTCGCTCGTCTCGTTCACCTCGTTCGTTCGTCCGCTCACTGGCTCGCTCGCTCGTTCGCTCGTGCACTCGCTGGGCCGCCGCAGCTGCCGAGTGGGAAAGCGTTTACTCTCGGCAACTTGTTCGAGGTGCGTTTAGTTGTTCCACGACTTCCGAACGAAGCGGATCGTTTCCTCCCAGTTGGTCGAGCTCGAAGACGGCGTGTTGTTGTTTCGTCTGTCGCCCGCCTGCCACCAGAGTCCGAGTTGTGTGAAGAAACATCGACAGATTTCAGCGAGTTTTCCATTCGATTAGTAGGTTTTTCTTTCGACTTCGGTGCCGAAATTAACCCAACGGTCGGAGACGAGTTCGCAACAGAATACCGTGGAAAATAGAGAATTGATTGGGCTTCGAGAGGCTCCAACGCGCGGTTGTGCAAAACGCGGCAAAATAGATTTTCGTCAGAGTGCAATGAAATTGTGAAGATTTCCGAAAGTTAAAGAGTTTCCACCGCAGTGCCCAAGCCAAACCAACACGGAATCGCAATCGTAGTTGTGCCGAAAGATTTCCAAACGATCGCCAGCAACCACTGTGAATATCCATAAATACCCAAATAAATATCCATTCCAATAAAATGTTCGATCCCTTTGTGAAAATCAAGAAAAAGCGTCACATACACGAAACTTGCTCCGACTACGACAGCAGCGGCAGCAGCAGCGGCGGCGAGCAACCGACGTCCCTCCAGCAACAACAGCGGAATTGTTGCTGCGCTAGTACAGCGAATTCGGACTCGAGTGCCAAGCAATTGGTTAATGAGAACGCCGCAACAACAACATCCACAGCGGGAGCGGCAGCTGCGCGCACTGCGACGGCAACAGTAGCCAGCAGCAGCAGCAGCAGCGGCAACAACAGCAACTGCAGTCAACTGCAGCAACTCATTTCGACGCCGCCGGCGACGCTCAGGAGCCTGCAATATTGTACAAATGAACAGTCCCAACAACAGCAGCAGCACCAACTCCCACACCAACAACAGCAACAGCAGCAGCAACAACACCGAGAGCCACCGCAGCCACAGGCCCCAGCGTCGGTCTTGCAACAGCATTTGGGTCACCTAAATTTCGAAAGTGGATCGTCGAGAGGCAGCGGCAGCGGCAGCAGCAACGACAGCAGCGCCAGCCGGAGCAGCGCGTCGCAGCATCTGGGCGGCGGCAGCATCTTGCAGGAAGCCATCTGCAACAACCTGAGCGCCTCGCCCGCCGCCTGCCCCAGCACCCCGGCCACGCCCTCCCACCCCAGCAGCCTGCGGACGCCGACGAGGAGCAGCAGCGGCAGCAACAGTTGCGGCGGCGGCTGCAGCGGCCACCAACACAGCTACAACAACAATAGTATTATCGCCAGCCGCCTGTTCGGCCACGGCTCCTCCGCCACGTCCACCGCACCGCCTGCGTCTCCGTCGTCCGCCCCCACCGTCCCGACCACGGCGTCGTCCTCGTCGTCGTCCACGTCGACGTCGACGCCCGGCGTCGCCAGCTCGAACGCGCCCAGTCCCTCGCAGTCGTCGCTGTCGCCGCTGTCGTCGCTCTCGGCCGCGCACAGTCTGAGCAACTCGATAACGAATCGCATAAACCTATCGATTAGAAGACACTTGAACCAGCAGCACCAGCAGCAGCAGCAGCAACAGCAACAGCCGAGCACCCACCGACAGCAGCAGCCACAGCATCCATCTCCGCAACAAAACCATCAGCATCACAACCACCACCAACACAACCACCAGCAGCAGCAGCAGCAGCAGCAACACGTGAACTGCGCGCACAGCCATCCGAGCCAACAGCACGGCAGCCACCAGCACCAACAACAGTCCCCGCTGTGCCTCGTGCTGCTGGTGAAATGCCCCAATTCGAAGGAGTTCTGCAACGCCGCGGCGAGTTTCTGTGATAAAAGGTAACACTGGCCACGAGCCCGAAGGGAGCAAAAGTAGTGGTACTAAAGGCGACAACGGCAGCACCGATCGGGGGTCGATTACCGATGTTCGATTTTCGATTTTTTTTTTCCTTACTCAAGAACCCTCGGATTTATCGCTCGTCTGCCGATTTAGGTGGCGACATTTTTTTCACGTTTTCGAGTCGATCGAGGGAGTTCCACCAGCCATAAGTTCCATAAGTTCACGTCGTCCAATCGCCCCGAAAACTTTTCTTTTTCTCAACACGGTGTCCCAAGTATTGCAATGGAAATCGAAGAGAGGAGTGGAGAGGAGAATTCGCAGTGGTTGTTTTCTGTATGTCTGTAAAATATTGATCTGACATGTGACATACTTTCGATTGCTCGGAAGCAACAGCTGCAACAACAACCCTGGTGGATTCATCGCACATGCTACGATTGTGGTTTCCTTGTTGTGGTTGTTGTAATTGTTGTTGTTTTCGCTACTACTGCCCCTGCGAATTAATTAGGTTAATTCGATTTTCATTGTTCTCTTTATTGTGCCCGCTGTCTTTCCTGCTTCGGTCGGTTGATTGTTTTCGTATTTTCCGTCTCGAGGACATTTTCTGACATGTCATGGTTCTGCATTGTTGTTGTCGTTCTTGTAGTTCTTGTAGTTTTCACTTCTCATTTTTCCCACACGCCAAGGTGAATTTTAACAGCAAACGCCCAGTCATTAATTTTTCATTGACGGTCGAATGTCCGCGCGCTGTCTCTCGAGCACCCTGTACGGGCTTGAGAAGGGCCCTGTGTGTGTCGAAGGTTGGCTCGGCTCGGCTCGGGCTGGTGCTGGGACTGGGACTCGGGCTCGACGGCATGACCTCAAACCGCTCGCACACGTAGGGCCCGGCCTCGGCCCTAAACCGTGACCCTCGAAACGCACGCCGTCCAACCGACAGTCGGCGTCGACGTCGACTTCGACATCAGCATAATCGATGTCCGATATGCGGTCTCTCTCTCTCTCTATATATATGTAGTAAATAGAACAGCAGCGACGGCTAAAAGCAACAGCAATATTCTGACCTATTCCGAGTGGCCGCAGAAGTTAATGAAGTTAAGTAATTAATTGCATAGTATTTCGCCCACCACTGGCAGCAACAACAACGGCGTCGTTCCTCCACTTAGCAACGACTTGAACAACGACAGCGATTCAGCCGTAGGAAAATATTAATATCTAAACGACGCCGAGGGTTTCATCCCCGACCGGGAACTGGAGCAGCAAGAGCAATAGTAGTAGGTCGGGTGGAAGGGGGTCGGGGTGGAGAAGTGGGGGTGGCGGTGGCAGGGGGAAATTAGGCAACGACATGTGGTCGGATGCGTTGCGTTGCGTAAAATGCTTGCCACAGATACGGCGAGTCAACACGAACACACAGACACACACACACACCAACCACAACCACCCTCCACCCACGGCGACCTGCGCGTGCCCCGCAGCATGAGTGCGAGCGTGTGTGTGTGTGTGTGTGTGTGTGGCGACGTGAGCGCTTGAGCTTCACAGCTAGGTCTTCGAGCTGTGCGCGAGCAGCGAGCAATTCGAAGATTGCCCAAAATCCCAATTAAAGCATGTGTGCGCCGCAGAGGAGGCCGTAACTAGAGGCGGGGGAAATACAAGTAATAATAAATAAAGTGGTGCGCTGTGGACTGAGGGACGGACAGACAGACAGTCAGACGGACCGACAGTCAGACCGACATTCAGACAGCCGACGGACAAACAGAGGGCGGCTGGTCGCATGTGGGTCAACTACAGCAACAAGAACGAACACAACAATGGCAACTCAGTCGCTCGGCGGCAACAACAAAACTCACCCATCCACAACAACACCACCACACACCACTTCAGCCTATACTGACAATAGCAATACCAACAACAACAACTATACTTACAACTACAATTCCAACTACAATAATTTCGGTTATTGAATCGAATTGAATGGAATGGAATGAGATGGAATGGAACCGAGGCAGTTGCAGTGCTGCCATCGGTGCTCTTTTGGCCCCTGCTCCACCTACTCTTTGCCTCCTCCTACCACAGAGCAAACCTTCGCCCCCCTCCCCGTCACCTCGTCTGGTTGCAATTATTTTCTTAATTGTTGTTGTTGCTCGCAGTAGTTGTCGTTATTTTCGTTGTTGCTTTTCGCATTTGACGCTTGCGTTTGGGTGAAAAATTTAGTCCGTATTGAACAATCGGTTGTTGTATAGTTATTGTTTTTGTTGTTGTTGTGATTGCAATATTTAAATATCTCGGCCATGTGCTAAAAGCTCTACCGCCGCCACCACCGCCCGAGCCGCGGCGCGCCGACAGCAGTCAGACCTCGTTTCGGTCTCTCTCTCTGTCTCCCTCGCTTTATCTCTATACACCTCTCCCTCTCCCTCTCTCTCGCTCGGCCAGTCGCCACTTGACTTTCCATGGCGACGAGAATACATTGTATTCCGAGAGAGCATTCGAATAAAAAAAGAACGCAAAAAACAAAAAATGGCGAATTCTCCAGCGAGTGATTCACTGGCGTTGCCATACATACGAATCCATCGGGTGCCGTGGACTTTTTTTTTATTTCGGACATTTTTTGCCACTCATGTTTATCTGCATTTTGTGACCTTTTTCTGATTTTCAGCTTCCTTTCTGATATTCCCTGTCGTCTTTCGGATTGTTTTCTCTGCCTTCCACATTTACATACATTCATTTCTTTAATTTGGTTACATTTCTTCAGCGATTTTTTCCTCTTCTTCTTGCGGGAAGTTTTTTTTTTCAACTTTTTCCAGACGTTTTTGCAGTGTTTGCTGTAGAGACGGAGCTCTAAATTCGCACTTGGATCAATTTGCAACGTCTCCTCCTCCCGCTGCTCCTGCTCCTCCTCCTCCTTCTCCTCCTCTTGCGCTCGTTGCTCCATCTGCATCTGCATCGCCTCCTTTCTCTTTTCTCGCTCGACTGGCCGCTGCTTTATATAACAGCGGAAATGGTCGGCTTGTCGGATTATCGGCGGAAGTTCGTCTGGCGAACTTGGCGACGTCGTCCGCCGCCTGCGGTGGCCAGTGCGGTTGGATCCGCCCCTGTCGGCTGTCGGTGACATTGGGCAGTGTTGGACGAAACACGACACCAGGAATGATATCAATTTACCTCCCCTCCCCCCATCCCTCGAACCCGTCGCGTTGTCGTCGGGCGCCGCCTCCCGAGTCCGATGCTCGTCGGTCGGATCGAAGCCAGGCAGAGCGGCGAAAGCACTCGATTTGATTGATGAGCGATCGATCGTGGTTCGACACGGTCGACACGACAAGGGCTTGTTTTGTCCTCATTTCCGTCGAAATCGCCGTCGCCATCGCCGTCGCCATCGCCGTCGTCATCGCCGTCGCCGTGATGCGATCTCTCCTTGGCCCAGAATGCTGTTCTTGAACTTAGAGCATCGAGCGGCGGGATCTGGGCGCGAGACGTGATTTCGCTGGAACGGGCGCGAGTCATGGATCGGGGCTCAGTTCGGAAATCCACTGACTCGGGTCGGGCCGGCCGAGCCACCGGCAGTGGGAGGTTCGATTTCCATCGGCGCCCGGCCGCGTTTCACCCCGACGTGACGACGGCGGAGGGGCGGCGGCTGCGTCGCTGTCGACGCATTCGATTAGCAGCGAGCTGGAAGCGAGTTTCCAAAATTACGTAACGCGATCTCTGATCTCGCTCTCGCTCACTCGGCGCACTTTCTCGCTCCGCTGCCCTTTCTCTTCCGCCCCGGCCCCGCCGGACGGACGGACGGACGCTGATGGATTCACAGATGTCGTTTTCGCCACGATTAACGTGAAAATCTTTCCTCAAATTCAAATGAAAATTCGAAATTCGAATAAGTGAACTGCAACAACAACAACAACAACAACAAGAGCAGGAGCACTGCGAACATTTCTCAATTGATGGCGACGCGCGCTTCGTTGCCCGACGACGGCAGAGGCAGAGGCGGCAACGGCGGCGGCGACGGCAAAAGTTGAATTTTTTCAGTTACAGACAACTTTCCAATTTTATTTGTGACTGTTTCTCTTGTTGGTTTCTTCTCTATCCCACTCTCTCCCTGTCTCCCTCTCTCCCCCGCTCTCGCTCTCTCCGCCCCACTCTCTCTCTCTCTCTCTCCCGCTCTTCATCGCTTTTCACTCGCCTTTTGATGATGAACTTTCGAAAAGAAAATACAACAAATTACAGCAACAACAACAATGTGAATCACACACTATGTAACTATCGCCTTCCAGACGTGCTATTGTTGTAGTTAGTGCCGTTGTTGTTGCCGCTGCTGTTGTTGTTGTTTTTGTTGCAGTTGTTTTTGCCGATCGCATTCAATTCATTTCAACGATCATTCATGCATTTGACTCCTCCATTTGTTTTTGTTATTGTTTTTTCCGTCTCCTTCTTGTTGTTGTTTTTGTTGTGGCCGGAGTTGACGACGCTCGGATGCGGCGGCGAAAGTCAGAGCGAGATGGATGGAGGCGGACAGGGGTGGCAGGGGGGCAGAGGATCATTAGCCGTTGTTGTTGTTGTCATTGTTGTTGTTGCGGCCGCTTCTCTGCATCGCATGGAAAGGCGGAATTTTCATTTTATGTATATTAAAAGGTTTCCTCAGACGAGCGATTTTGGCTCGAACGTCGCGAACGTTTTTTTTTTTTTTTGTTTTTTATTATTGCAATTTCAAATTCCACTTCGAAACGAGGGTTTTTTGGTTTCATAAAACTTCCTACTCGTGGTTTCACTTCTTCTTCTGAGAGTTGTTGTTGTTTCCGCTGTGTGAAATATTCATCTACAGTCTCAATTCAATCATATCTGAAGCGCCTGCCTCGAGAGACCTGCTGCATCTCGGTGGCGACTTGTGGCGATCTGTCGGAGGTCTCGAACCACGCCCTCCCGCTCACCCCGCCTGCACCGTTTCGCTCCGACAACGCCGCGACAATTGCCGTGGCCCGAATTTCGAGACCTCTCGAACACGAACATCCATTTCCCCTCCCTCTCTCGCCTTCCCCCTCCGCGGGCTTTACATAATCCCAATAGCCGAAAACGACACTACCAACAACCACAAGCACAATGCGCTGTGCTAATTGAGCGCGTCGAAATCTGGTCGCACTTGGTAAAATTTGAACAAATTTCGATTTCGAGCCGGCCGCTCGTTTGGGGTGGAGCCCTTTTGTCGCTCGTCTCGTTGATGTCACTGTCGACGGCGACGTCGTTGTTGTTGCTGTTGCTGTTGCTGTTGTCATTGGTGGAAAGCGAATGTTGCAACACGACAACAACAACAACAGCAGCATTTGTTTCCGTTGACTTTACACGTCCTCTTGCTCCGCTGGTTCTTCTTTTTTCGGTTGGCCGCGGATGAAGTCAAATGAGAAAGTTTCATTTAAGCCGCGATTAACCATTAGCCCGCCACCACGGCGACAACAACAACAACCACAGAGACCCCAATTTGAACTTTTCAAAGTTACGTAAAGGTGGCAGCACCTCCGCATCGGAGCCCTCTCTTCGGAGCGGACCCAACGTGTCGGCTCTCCAGGGAAAGGCGATCGAAGTTTCAAATTTGAGCGTTGCACGTCCGCCTCTTCCGCCGTCCTCCGCGGTGAGTTCCTCGCGTCCATCAATCTCGCGCTTCCACCCGACCCGAGCCGAGCCGAGGCGACCCGACCCGGCTGCCGACACCTTCCACCCGCGCCGCCACCGCTGGCCGCGTCTTCCCATTGGTCTTCGCCTTCGTCGCGACCGATCGTGAGGCACGGTTCGGCCCGAAGTGTTGCTCGCAACTCTCTCTCTCTCTCTCTCTGCCATGCTCACTCTCTCTCGCGCTCCCACCGCCGCCCCTCTCCTTTGTTGTTGGATAATAGTTTTCACATTTCGAAAATGCAACACAAACAACGACAATGATAACGACAGAAAACGTCACATAACAACGGCCGCAGCAGAGCAACAACAACAATAATGAAAATAATTGTTTCGAAATGAGACCCACACCAACCACGTGCCGAAGAGAGCTTGTCCGATGGGTGTGCGAGCGAGAGAGTCCGTGCCAGCGAGTGGGAGCGGGCAGGAGCGACCGACGGTGGGAGGCGCGAAAGTTTTTCCACTTTTCCCTTTCTCTGCAATTTCTATACAAAAATCCAACCGACCAGCGAAAACGCAATTTCACGTTGTTTTTGCCCCGTTCTCTTTCTCTTCCATCGTGAATTTCAATTTCTTCTTCTTCTTTTTGAAGACTATTATTTTTGTTCATGGCTGTGTGTCTTTTTTTCTACTCTTTTGTTTGTTCTCTGTTTTTCTTAAATTTGTCATTGTTGTTAATATTTTAGTCCGAAATTGTTGCTGTTGTTACGAATGCACTTCGGTTCCTAAATATATCGCGAAATTGTGGGGAGATTATTATATTATCATTATAATTATTTATTATTTTTGGGTCTATGAAAATTCGTCCTTCATTTACTCGAGCGAGTTTTAAACGAAAATGTTCGCCACTCAAAAGTAAATCCGGGCGTTGTTGTAGTGGCTGTTGTTATTGTTATTGCCATGGCGATGATTTCTCACGTGAAAATCGCTTTCAATCATTAAACCACGCGCCGCCCGCCGACTGTCGCTTTCAACGCGCTTTCCATGCATTTTCCCCAGCGTCCCCGGACCCGCACCCCGCAGCGTCGCCCATCCGACGGTGCGCGATCCAGCGATCTGTCCATCAATCCATCCAACGCTTCATCCTCCATCCAGTCTTTAATAAAACGGCGAAAATTTCACTCTCCTGCGTCAACAGCCGTTGTTGTTGTTGTTGCTTCTGATTTCATTCGTTATTTTTCATGCTGTTGCTGTTGTTGTTGTTATTGTAGTTGCTGCAAAGGCTGTCGCTGGCCTCTGCTTTCGTCGGCCGCTTTCCTTTGCCTCCAGAGCCGTCCCCGCCGCTCCGCCCGGGGCGAAACCTCGTGACAGCCGCCGTCGCCGTCGACGTCGGCTTCGGCGTCGCGGCTGAGCGTGGGAGGCGAGTTGCGAGTGTGATAAAAAATGTGGCATGAAATTAAAATACGAAATGAGGCGGCGGTGGAGCAGCGGCAGAGAGAGAGAGAGAGAGGGAAAGAGGAAGATCTGCGGAGGAGGGTGGACAGGAGGTGTGGTGGGTTGGTGTTGTTGTTGCAACAGTGTAGGAAGGGCTAAAAATACAGTTGAAAGGTGAAAATAAACAATGATCACAATCGTCGTCATCGTCATCATTGTCATTGTCGTTGTCGTCATTGTTATTAGTTCGACCAGGGCCGTCGTCATCATCCTCTGCACGATGTGGCGATGGCTGGGGCGCCGGCGCCGGCGCCGGTGGGAGTCGGAGAAATTTGGCGGAAGCGAAGATCGATCTCTCTTTGTCTCGAAAGCTTGCATTGTCTAAATGAAGCTAACTTCGTCACTCGGCTCCATGCATTCTCTCTCTTCACCTGCCTGCCCAAGGCGCCTCTGAAAGGGAGCTGCCGAAGTGGTCCAGGGTCAAATTTTCGCCCCTACCATCCTCTGACCTGACCGACTCGCTGTGTCTGGGTCTCGCAATGGATTTCCACGACTTTCTCGCCCGATACCGCAATCAATTAACGTCCGAAATTTGGTCAAACTCAGCCTTACATAAAACGCCCTCCAACTCTGTTTCTCTCACCCTCGTTCGCTCTCGCTCCCGCTCGGACGTTCCCCTATCTCTGTCGCAGGTGCGCCGTCCCTCATTTGATTATGCATCGCATTTTGAGAAAATAATGAAAAGTTTTATTTCGCCTTGGCTGTTCCTGTTGTTGTTGTTATTGTTATTGTTTATGCTATGGTTGTTGTGTTATTGTTGCTGTGGTTGGCTTTGATCAAATTTCACTTTGAACACGCGGAAGTGAACGTGAGCGTCCATGCGTCGTGTGTGTGTGTGTGTGTGTGTCAGTGTTGGCGTTGTTGTTGGCGCTGCTGCTGCGAAGCAAGTTTCTCTTCTCACTCTCTCCCTGTTGCGAAACGATGGAAACGGCGACCATTCGCTCGGTCGACCGGCGGCCAGGCGCTCGGCTCGGCTCGACTCGGCTCGACTCGCTCTCTCTCTTTACGCAACCCAGCGCTGAAATGTTGGTCAATTGCCGCTAAATGCCGCCATTGTGCTCTGGGCTGTGGATCCGCGCAGGGCCTTCGTAATTAATTATTTGCGGTGTCGCAATTCTGTTACGAATCGAATTGAGGATGACGAGGGCTTTCTTCGGCCGACCGCGTCTTCGGGCCAGGCTGTCTCCGAAAAGGTACGAGTGCGACCTGCCTGCCCCGACGGAACCCGAGATTTTTACGACCTTCCACATCCTGGCACCTTGAGCCATCGCATTCGGCCCTCGGCCAAGAACCGCCCGCATCGGCGTCTGTGGCGAAGCAGATTCGTTCGGCTTAAGGAACTCAAGAGCGGCTCGGCTTTGTTTGTCGACACTCGGGTTCCTCCCGAATGCCACACACGAGCCGACGAACCCAAACAAGCGGAATCACAACAACAGGGACGGACAGAGGCCGACGCACGCACTCGTGGCGACGTGGTGAAAAGGCATTTTCCGATTTTCCATAGAGTTTTCCATTTCGCTGCTGCTGGTTTTTCCTGTTTTTCCGCTTCTCGTTTCCTCCTTTCTTCGCCTGGCCATTGTTCGAAGTTGTTGTTGTGCGTCGTCGATTGCTGTTGACAAC
Source organism: Coelopa pilipes (assembly GCA_947389925.1). NCBI lineage: Eukaryota > Metazoa > Arthropoda > Insecta > Diptera > Coelopidae > Coelopa > Coelopa pilipes. The sequence continues at coordinate 7,189,903 of OX376697.1, forward strand.
GACGACTGCGACGACGATGGTGACGAATCGGCAGCTGTTGGCCGGAGCGATCGCGTCCGTCCCTCGAAAGGGTGAGGTTGATCCTTCCTGGCCTCGGGTTCTCCTTGCCTCGGGTCCTCCTTCATCGGAACCGGCCAAGAGATCCCTCCGACAATGTGGCAACTGATCCACCCCTCCGCCGTTGTCGCCCAATCCCTCGACCTCTCCTTCAGATGTTGACTCGATTTTTATGGCTGGCCGGATTTCTTCACATCACGATTTTCTTCCCCCGTCCCTCGAGCTCCAGCGCCCGGTGCAACTTTGTTGCTGACTGTCCACCTTGAGCCTCCGACTCTCCGCGCACCCCGCCAGCGTCACCTTCGTTTCCGCCGAAGGACTCGCACATAATGGTCCGTCATCCTCCCTCCAACCCACGTCCTTGGCAGCGTCGAGATCCCAGCTCGGCTCAGCACCTTTGTTGTCGCGGCTTCCTCACGCACCGTGATTTTTCCGCTGCAGCATCTGCACGTCGCGTTCTCTCTCTCGCTCCGGCACCTCCCGCGGTCGCCGCCGCTGCCGATCCCACTCCCACTCACGGTACATTGTCCTTGCTGCAAAAGGTACTCGCTCGGTCCTGGCTCTCGTGTTCTGCGCCGACTTTCGTTCGCCGTCAGTCGCCCGACGAACATCGTGCCACGCGTCTCGTCGCACTCTCGCTGGTTCTCTCTAGATAATAGATTTCGTTTGATTACTTCCTCCTCATCTCGCGCTCTCTCGGGCGCCGTCGCTCACGAAGGCAGTCGCGTCGCTGAGAAAACACTAATTTCATCCCGGCAAGAACAACAACAGCGACAATAACAAAGACGACTCAAAGTGACATGAGCGAAGCTCTCCAATAACGGTTGTCATATATCGCCATTCGTATATGTGATCGTATGTCCGTCCCCCGCACGATGCAATTTTGGCGGAATTCCCGCTTGCATTCTCGCCGCCTTCAGTGAAATTAATCCGTCCGTCTATTCGTTTGTTCGTCCGAATCTCGTCAATTGAATTAAATGTGGAATTTTGTGATTTGTCTAGGAAAAACTGTGTTTCGTCGTTGTTGTTTTGAAATCAAATGTTAATTAATTTTTTAAGTCACTGCTTGAGAACCGTTGGCCATTTTTATTCGAATCGTTTAATGTCGTCGAATCTGAACTTGAAACTGATAGAAATTGAATTCGACCGCAACATTATGGATATCTTGTACGAGCCGAGGTGAGTCGCGGGGCGAGCGCCGGAGCCGGGAACGAAGTTTTTCTGGTTTTGCCCCTCGTTTTTATCACTTACTCAAGCACTTGGCTCGCTTGAATATTCATGGGAAGCCCTGGCTGCCGATCGATGTGTGTTCGCTGGTGCCTCGGGTCCCGTCCAGTGCACCAGTGCAGACGCCAGGCCGCCCCTCGTCTGGCTCCAACAGCCATTCTGAACCGCCACAAGATCATCTTATCTCCCGCACGATGGAACTGACAGTGGTTTCTGTTTTGTCTTTGCAGATTGCCGGTGAACGAATGCCAGGCAAGCCAAACTGCTAGAGTTACATCGAACCTGCACGCATCCAGTAGCACCATGGCGGTCAGCCGAGTACCCTCGCCGCCTCTGCCGGAAGTCAACACACCAGTGGCCGAGAATTGGTGTTACACACAGGTAGGTCGGGCGCCCTCGCCTCTGCCTCACGCACTGTGCCCGATCCTGCGGGGATTGGGTTTCACCTCGAGCCGGATCGAATGGAGCTCGAATTTCAATTGATCCCTCCTTCGGACACGGCGAACAAGGCGAAATTTAAAAGAAACAATGCACGAGTAACAGGCGTGCAATTGCAGTGAAATTTCAGTGGCATCGATGAGATCTCAAACAACCTCTCTCTTTCTGTCTCCTTCAGGTGAAAGTGGTGAAATTCAGCTACATGTGGACCATAAATAATTTTAGTTTTTGTCGCGAGGAAATGGGTGAAGTCTTAAAATCGTCCACATTCTCGGCTGGTGCTAATGACAAATTAAAATGGTAAACAATACTGGCCTCATATCCCCAGAATACATGATTTCATCAACATCGACATCACTCGTTGCCATTCCAGGTGTTTGCGCGTCAACCCCAAGGGCCTGGACGAGGAGAGCAAGGATTACCTATCGTTATATTTACTATTAGTTTCTTGTAACAAATCAGAAGTTAGAGCCAAATTTAAATTTTCTATTCTAAATGCTAAGAGGGAGGAAACCAAAGCAATGGAGTCACAGAGGTGAGTTCGAGGCAGCCTCTGCAAATGATGGCACGATCTAAACTACTGTTTCTTTGCAGAGCTTACCGTTTTGTACAAGGAAAGGATTGGGGATTCAAAAAGTTTATACGGCGAGATTTCTTATTGGATGAAGCCAACGGTCTATTGCCCGAAGATAAATTAACCATATTTTGTGAAGTTAGCGTTGTAGCTGATAGTGTTAATATCTCTGGTCAAAGTAATATTGTACAATTTAAAGTTCCCGAGTGCAAGTTGTCCGAGGATTTGGGAAATCTCTTCGACAATGAGAAGTTCAGCGACGTGACATTGGCTGTTGGCGGCCGAGAGTTCCAGGCGCACAAAGCAATATTAGCAGGTGAGTCCTCGACGCCTTCGATGCGCCAAGTGCCACGTTTTAATTGACCGTGTTTTGCTTGCAGCCCGCAGTGATGTGTTCGCGGCAATGTTCGAGCACGAAATGGAGGAGCGCAAACTGAATCGCGTAGCCATAACAGATGTTGATCATGAGGTTCTTAAGGAAATGCTACGTTTTATTTACACAGGAAAGGCGCCAAATCTTGATAAGATGGCCGATGATCTCTTAGCAGCTGCTGACAAGGTTCGTTGAGAACTCGTTTCCCATTGACGATATTTTTTAATTGATTCAAATTTATTTTCGGTTGATTGCAGTATGCTCTGGAAAAGCTGAAAGTGATGTGCGAGGAAGCGCTGTGCGTTAACCTCTCGGTAGAGACCGCAGCTGAAACACTAATACTGGCCGATCTCCACAGTGCGGATCAACTGAAAGCGCAAACGATAGATTTCATTAATACGTATGTTGAGATTTGAAGACGGGTTTCCCTGGAAACGATTTTGAATTGCGAATTTTGTTCTTACAGTCATGCCACCGACGTGATGGAAACCTCTGGATGGCAAAACATGATCACCACACATTCGCACTTGATTGCGGAGGCATTTCGAGCGCTTGCGACACAACAAATCCCACCAATTGGACCACCAAGGAAGCGCGTGAAAATGAGCTGAAAGATAAATGGCGACAATAGCAGCAACAGCAAAATCCCTTTTAATTTTACTTACTATTACTGCAAAAAGAAATACAACAACAACAACAATTACAACTACTACTTTAATCGCAACAAGAACAACCACAACATCATCACTTTGCTATCAATGAAATTCGACGAAAACCCGTATGAACAGCAAGAACACCAACAATTAACAAACAAATTTCAATTCAAAGTAACAACAGTGGAAAGTAAGCCAAACAACAGCAAAAACTCTAATGCAATCGCAGAAGAAACACCAACATTCACTACTCTCGATGCAAATGCAGCGGACGGCGACAGAAAGATCAACGACAATGATGGCGACACCAATAAAAAACCAACACCACCAGCATGTATAACATCAAAACTAAGATCATCACCAGAGACCCAACTATATCAAGATGAAATGCAAGAAGCTGTAACATTTGCATTTCGCCTTTTGCTTCTCTGTAATTTTCTCGGACAGAACTTTCTTCTGTTGGTTGCGAATGCCCAACTCTTCAGACAGCTGCAGCTCCTGCCATTCAGTAGAATTGGAAACACTGCAGAAGGACCCAATAAGTGAAGCAACCAGCGGGGGAAGATAATTAAAACAAGCCTTCGTTGCCCATTATACCAATATTGAAACGTTGATCAATTCTTAGAGAATCAAACAAAAACAAGAGAAAATGCACACAAAATATCAAAAATGTCAACCAATTATTTTTTATTTGTAAAAAGTCAGCTATTTTAAAACTAACATTTTTGGTTAAACCAAAATTTTTTCAAACCAACTACAACAATATCAATTAATTTAAAAAACAAAAAATCAATAATTATCAAAAATTTAATTTTATGTATTTTCAAGAACTAAATTTAAATCTTTTAATTATAAATTCTTTATTATATAAGTACAATTTCACAACAAAAGAAAATGATGCAAATGCAATTATTTACTAATTGAAGATAAAATTTGTTTTATTTTAATTCGTTCGATAACTTTCGCTTGCTTTTATTTGTAGAACCACACAAAAATGAAATCAAATGTAGAATAATATTCGAGTAGATTCATGGATCTTCTAAATATAGTCTTATTTGCCCCTGTCCTTTGATTTCAGTTTACATTAATTTTAATTTAATTTGCATTATTAATGTTTATTTAATTTTAAAACATTTATTTAATAAGATTTTGATGTACAAATACAGAATAAAATTGAAAAGTAAAAAAATCAAAACCTCCCAATCCAAATCAATCGAAGAGAGGTTGTCAATCGAAATGAACTTGTGATTGGACCGACAAAGATTTGTTGTTGCCGGGTTGGACCATGCAATCGGTCAGGTTCCTTCGCAAAATTTTGGGAAACGAAATGCTCGTTCATGAAAACACCAACTGAAAACTTTCTTCGACAAAATCTTCCTATCGTACGATATGGCTTCTTATTATTAATATTGCATAACAAACTTAGGAACAATAAAACTGGAATGACACCGATCTTCGTTACAGAAAAATAGCAAAGCAAGAAAAATAAATGTAAATAGTTATATGACGTTATTAGTGATGCTTTAGTAGCGGTCTTGTGTTGCATTAGTTTTGAAATAAAGTAGTTTTGAGACACGTTGGCAATGAGCACGCCCTCTAGGCATCCTAAAGAGCTCTACACTTCTCTCGTTTGAATCATTTCCGGGTTTCATGTTTGCTAATTGTTTGTACACATGGGATTTAATTTCCGTATCTACTATTACTATGATCACTTTTGTCTTAAGTTTGGAAACAATCAAATGTAATGATTAAGGAAATTTTTTCTAGTACATCTATAAATATATTCATACAAGCCTAAATATATATATACATATATGTACATATACATGTATATATATATATGTATATATATATATATATATTCATACATTTATATATGATTATATTACATCAACCACTACTATAAAAAAATTATTGTAGTTTTAACTGTAACACGTTGATTAAAATTCCTTAAACGTTGTATTTTTAAACATTATTTTAGAAGTCGATTCTATAAAATAAGCCAGAACAGACCACCATTAAATTTAAACTACTTTTAATTTTATTCTATATACTTTGTTTTATTTTATTTACCACATACTTATTTTTAGAGCATACAATTAATTTTATAAATAATGAATTGTAAAATATTTGTCTATTCTTTTAAGTAATTGTTATACATATTTACAACTTGTTTATTTTTCTGTGTAGCTACATTAGAGATTAACGATAAAAACAATACGAAATGGAAAACAACATTCATTCAACTACTTGAACATCAATTGGTAACTAGAATTACAAACAAAACGTGAAAAACCAACCTTTGAAAAGCCAATTAAGCATAACAGTCTACTTGTAATTATTATCATAAAAGCAACAGATTAATTCAACAGAATAATAAATAGATTGATAATAAAAATATGTTCTATTAATTATGTAGAAAACAATTGTTTCAGTCGCTAGAGACCATAACTTTAGGGCTTATTTCTCGGTTTTATACAATTAATTGTTCCATTTCATTTAAACTTTTTATTACAGATGATTTCCAACATTATTCAAATAATAACCTATAACATCAACAACGTTTTTAATATTTCAAAACTATTTCCCTTGTTGCTGTTGCTCATCTAAGAACTGTTGCAACAGACCAGAATCGATTGGTATGGTTAAAAGCTCTGAGCCATCGATGCTTCGCTTTGACTTCACCAGTTTATGATCGAGAAATTCTGTCAATTGTGCACGTAAGGCAAGATCTGAGCTAACCAAAAAAGATTCACGACAACTCCAGTATAAGTCCTTAAATAACATGCCTGGAATATACGACAGAAATAGAATAACAAAACACATAAGATAAAATGTCTTCACATACCTTGATAGTTCGGATTTCCCTTGTTCTCCAGTTGATATTTTACAATCAACATGTAAATACCACGCGAATTAGTCGTGAGGGAAGAGAAGACACTTCGCATTGAAGATAAAGCCAATTCTCCAGAATTCTGAACAAGCAAAGAGTTTTCGAATGCTGTCTCATCCGTGTACGGCAACATGGTGGTGCAATCCCACCAAGAGAAATTGAACTGGCTGAGTTTGGTCTGGTCCCATACTAGAAATACAAAGAAACATTTAGAAACTGTCATAAAGTGAAATTCGCAGACCACTTACACAAAGGCGTATTAATGTGATCTATCGACGCCAAGAGATGTATATTAGGGATCCTCGACAAACGCGCCAGTATCGACTGGGCTTTTCCATTCCGCAGCATAGTACCGTCAATATTATGCACGATTAGATAGAGATGCGTTTCGGAAATTAATGCAAACTCTTCTTCTATGATATCCACAGCTTCGTGCGGATTGGATGGACTGGTCCCAATATCAAGGATTTCATTAGTAATGCTATCCAGAATGTCTTTGATGGTCAAACTGGGAAAGAAACCATTCACCACGAGCACCGTTTGTTGCGATAAGACGTCCCGATGAAAACTTTGAAGAAGGTTTCGCTTAGAACCCAGACCATAAATTAGTATGTTGAAGCCCTCGTTCAAAATATACATCCATTTGGTAAAATACGTCTTATACTCCTCCATGATAGCTGCAATGGACTGCTCATGTTCATCCGACAACTTCATCGCTGCTAATAAGCTAAATAGACGATCAGCGGGTAGCCTAGGATTTTTCAGACGATCCAATGTGTGGTCCGAGGTAACTACTTTGGAACTGGAATGCGACTGAAAGTATCCATCACTTTGCGGAACGAATTCCGTTGTTGATTTTTTAACACGAGCCGATTGTCGAAGACGAGCGGCGGACGGTGTTTTTGGCAATACAGGAACTATAATAGGACGCCGTCCTTTGCGTGGAGTTTTAGGCTCATCATTGGCGTCGGCATTCTCATCGTCCGCATTGGAGTGTGACGAGTCTGAAGATGACTCCTCAGAGTCCGACGGCTCGAACTCACTGTCGTCTGCGGAAAAATCTGACCCCGAATTGAGCTCGACAAGTTTGGCGATTTCTAAGCTCATATGAAAGAAGCACAGTTTTTATTATCTCTTAGAGGTTATTTAAAGGGTTCACTTACGATTCTTGACTCTTTGTCGCACATGAGAAGGCGTTTTTGGCTCCAAGCTCGATTTCTTACGCTTCGTATCTGGAGTCTTCGCCATAGGCTTCGGTGTCTTCGGAGTTTTTGGCGTCTTTGGAGTATTCATAGCCGCCAGAGCCATACCATCCCGTTTTTTGGGAGTGTTGAAACCGAACATGCTTCGCCCGGCCACATTGAATCCTTCAAGTATTTGTATATCCTCCGACGTACGTCTGTCACTATCCTGTATCTCTGCATCCGGGGTCTCCTCCTCTTCAGGGTTGGATACTTGAACGACCTTTCTGCTCGAAGATCGCTTCCGAGCACTATTGGTCAGATCGAAATCATTTTCTAGATATCGTTTATTTGGCGAGATATTCCTGGTGGACCTTCTCCTGCTGGTAGACGGCGTAACGGCCTGCGCTCCGACTCCGTCCAATGAGTTCTCATCACTATTGGATACCAGGTTTTCCAGTGCTCTGAGGCTTGGAGTTCGAGGACGCAACGATCGCCTACCACTTTTATTTGGTGTGTTATATTGATCTGCATGACTTGTGGCCTTTGTAGGCGTAGAACTCATTTTAAATTCACAACACTTTGCAGCTAAATTGAAGTTAAATTCGAATAGATGCAGCTGTTGACAATTTTTGTTATTTTGCTTGTGATACAATTTCGCGGCAAACTTACAGATGTTCAGAAAATATCAGTGCTGCCACACGCTCAAATAAAAATAATATATTTTAGATATAAAAACTGGTTAGATACTATACAGGAATTGAATTCAGTTCATGAACCCTTCATTCTATAATTGTAATTTCTTTATTAACACTTCATTCTCCCTTAATGTTAATTTAAATCTGTTAAATTAAAATAATAACAGAATACGCTGGCATCACATGTTTCCAAAGCCCAGTGCTTTCAAAAATGTTTGCGAAGCGATGCCATATAAAGCAGATATTCATTACGGGAAAATACTGAACCGTTTCGGATTTTCAATATTTAAATATTTCAAACTGCCTTTATTACAATGAATGAATGTTCTCTTTTTACGGATAATATTATTACGAATCAGCTACAAATTATTCCAACTAAAATTATACTCCAGCATCACGCTCTAATAATTCCTAGAAAGCCAGTCTCGTCTAAGTTAGTTAATCTACCAAGAATAAGTTCAAATAAATGTAATTGTTACTGTGCTACTACAGCATTGTAGTGTATTTGGATGCGATTGGGAAAGAAACGGTGGATTTTTCACATACATTTTTTAATAGATACAACAAATAGAAACAAATAGTTTAACTTATCATCACAGCGCCCGCTGGGAATGAGAATCGATGGCAACGCAAGTCGTTAAGTCCAACACCATTACCAACAACACCGCTTTGGACTAGAAAGCATTGGCCCCCGTGGAGCAAAAAAAAACAAAACAATGGAGTTGCGTGCGACGAATAAAATTTGTCAGCATCAACAATTAGCAGTGCAAATAAGAAAACAATCACGAAGCCAGCACATAGTCGCCAACTTCAATATCAATAAATTAAAATGCTGGAGCCACGTTCGGTGTTCAGATTTTAAGTTTCGGCCCTACGTAATGCGATTTCGCACATTGGCTCCGTCTGACTCATATCACAGCGACACTAGGTCGAAGACTCCCGCGGTGGTTTTCTGCACCATTTATTTCAATTTGACCCTCTTTTCACACCCTCTAATGCGATAGTTTATCTTCTCCGGGGGTCTCGGGTGGAGGCGGAGATGTGATGTTATATTCCACAACTGAAGCATTGAATCGACCCAGGGAACAGCCTCGATATGGGGGGAGATTATGATAAAACGAAATTTGCATTTTTAAATGTAAACATTTAATTTCGAATCCGCACAGCGGTTTAAAATTAGCCCGAGCCGCCACTTCCGGGATCCCGGACCTTGGGTTGAGCACGTCCTTAGGTCAATGTCAACGCTGAGTATGCTAATTTCACCGCCAGCAGGAATCCGGGATCCTTTCGAAGAAGCCTTCTTCTATTGGACGCCTCAAGCTCCACTCCTCCACAGCTGTCTGTCGCTGTCTCTAATTCCCCGGACCGCCGCCAGCGACTCTTCGCACGGACATTTGATGAATTTACAATGCGCGCGCTGCACATACATCAACCGGACGGCAAGACACACGAGCAGACGGACGGACCGCGGTGGAGCGCGTCCAACCGTCCGCTCACTGACCGGTTCGCCGCCAGCTCCAGCTTAGGCTCGCGAACGAATTTACATTCAGTTCACTTGGAAGCACTTACGCGGTCAGCCACTTCGACTTGGATTTGTTTGTTTTGGTTGCAGGTTGTTGCGGCTTTGGTTCCAACGTTGGCTGCGGTGCGGTCGAAACGTTTAAAAGATACCTGTTCGCGCGAGAACAGTTCAGTCTTCGACAACCATCGGCGGCACTCGACACGGTGTCTCCATCGCCTTCGCCATCGCCCCACCGACTCCACTTGACGCGGTTCGGCTCGACTCGGTTCGAAATCAACGGTTTCCCAACTTCCGCTCGGTTTGACGGCGTGTTTTGTGCACTCCAAAGGCAAAGGTGATTTATTATTAATTGCATTCGCGATTGCACTTCTTCTTGTGGACATTCGTGGTACGGTTTTGCGTGGAATGTGAGGCAGCAGTAATTAGAAGAGGTTCAAAGAACACACTATACAAGCCGTTGATTGGCACTTTTTAGACTCGTGGTCCGAGCGAGGTGTTCGCCAAGCGAGCGTGTGTGTATGGAATCGAGCGTTGCTTCAATTGAACACTCATTGATTACGTATCGTGTTCAATTGAGGGCGACGGTGCCTTCACTGGTGGCGCCCTCTTCTCGCCCAAGGCATGAAAACGGACCGGACTTTCTCTCAGAATCAAACTGTGCAGTTCCGAAAGGGTCTGCAGCTTAGTAGGCCCCTAGTGGAAGGTCATAGAGTTGAAAACTATTTTTTTTATTGTTGTACATCAACACTGATCTTTACTCCAATCTATTTCGGTGCAATAACAAATGGACAACTGGATGTTTTCGATGTGAATTTTAAAAAATTCTACGACACAGATATGTAAATCTTCATTAGCTTCACGATCATGTTGTCCAAGAAGTCACTGAACCCAATTGGATTCTACAAATTCGATTCTCTTCTGTGTCTTTTCTGCCATCAATGGGGTTTTTCAACTCTCCGCATACACATTTGCATTTTGTAGTAAATCTTGCCAAGTGACTTTTGAAGAAAATCAAAGAGTCATCCAACTACAATGTATCCAGAAGTAACGAGGGGATCGACAACGGAAGTGAGACTCCTTAAAGTGAACTAACGCTAACTAAGAACTAGGAAAGCTAGGAGGACTGGAGGCAAAGAATATATTCAAACGACCCAAAACTAAACTCAAAATTCCAATGGGAGAGACTTCAATGTTGTAATTTAAAACAGCAATTTTTAACTTGGTTTATTTTTGGCGAATCCTTAATCGGACTCGCCTTTCCTTTTTCATTATTCGCGCCTTTGTTCACTTTTGATGTTCTGAGTTCTCTTTTGAGCCACCTAACTTGCTTCGATGTCGGTCAACTGCTCCGATATGGCGTGGAAATAAAACCAGCTCCAAGCTGGGCCCCTGCAGCATTCTCTAACAGAAACCTGCATTTGGTTCCGTTAAAGGATGCAATTACACTCCATCATAAAAATTCCCCACTTCTACTGAGACTTCCGATCGATCGTACGATCGCTGCGGTGGATATATATACTACCAGGTTGTAGGAGGATCAGGGACAGATTAGAGCCGACTCAAAACCAATTTACAGTAAGCTTTTAATTGTGATCGGACGTTTCATTGAAACTGCCTGAAAGACCCAGACCTTATTTCGTGATTTCCATACTAAGCAGTAGGCGATCAGCCTTGTCGACGTGCTGCGCCTTATACACTATTTTAATCGTCTTTACAAATTCATGTATCTGTACATAACATAAACTGGTTTTGAAACGCACTTCGCGCAAATTTCCTACGCCAAAGCTGGAGCCGAGGGCGTCTCAATTACATTTCCGACTGTTCAGTGAAGTCGTTGCTTCGGGGTAATGTCAAGTTTGGTGGACCCAACCGTCGTAGACCCGAGTCCTGTGGTGGAACCGGTAACCGGGGCTTTTGAATTGTCGTTAGATCGTCGTCCGATTACTTCAATCGCCCTCGCTGGGCGCCCGTTTGACACTTGAGGGCTCTCGTGCTGAGAGCGAAGTTCACAGATCTCCCATCCAGTCAGGTTCCTACCGTTTTGAGAGATGTACACCAAACGTCAAATTTCTTTTGTAAATAACGAGGTATTTGTCTTGGGCCTAAACTAGCTAATAGGCACTGAACCCAATGGGTTGATATTAAAATGTTCACTTTTCGAACATGAAGTTGTAATGTCAATCAAATGTTTCCTTCAGAAATGACGGAAATTCTCAGAGCCCTGATTCTGGTGGCGTGCGCCGTGGGCCTGGCAGAGCCTACATTGGGCCATGATGACCAGCTCAACAGCACCTACGATTATTACAAGCTGCCAACGGCTGTGCGGCCACAGAATTACCGCTTGCAAGTTGTGACCCACTTGGAGGACCCGCAGGCGCTGCGCTTCGAGGGCGATGTCCAAATACAGATCGTCGTCCTGGAGGACAGCAGCAACATCACTCTTCACTCGCAGAACCTGACCATCGACCACACAAAAATAGCGTTGCAGCGCCTAAATGGAAACGGGCCGGACAACTGTGTCAGATCGGTGGAGGAGAACCCCAAGCACAGCTTCTACATCATGCATCTCTGTGAGCCGGTGAAGGAGGGCGAGGTGTACCTGCTGACAATGCCGTTCCGGGCGCCCCTCAACCACAAGCTGCTCGGCTACTACAGGAGTTCCTACTTCGACAAGGCGTCCAACCAGACGAGGTACGTTCGATGCTCCGATTCCTCTTGAGCTGGCTCACTGTCAGATCTTCCGCAGATGGCTGTCGGTCACGCAGTTCGAGCCCGCGTCGGCGCGCGCCGCCTTCCCCTGCTTCGACGAGCCGCAACTGAAGGCCAAGTTCACCGTCGTGCTGGGCCACCAGAAGCAGTACACGGCCCTGAGCAATATGCCGCTGAAGGAAACTCGCCCCATGTAAGTGCTGGTGTTTTCCAAATAAGACCTTGACCACAGTTCCTCCGACACTGCCCTGTAGGGACGGCCAGATCAAATGGATTTGGAGCGAGTTCGAGGAGTCAGTGCCCATGTCGACGTACCTGGTCGCCTACACCGTGAACGACTTCGCCTACGCCAAGGCCGAGACACAGCTCAAGAACAACGTCCACTTCCGCACCTGGGCCCGGCGGGACGCCATCGGCCAGTGCGACTACGCCGGCGAAATAGGGCCCAAGGTGCTGCAGTTCTACGAGGACATCTTCGACATCAAGTTCCCGCTGCAGAAGATCGACCAGATCGCGATCCCCGACTTCAGCGCCGGCGCCATGGAGAACTGGGGTCTGGTCACGTACCGCGAGACCGCTCTGTTGTACGCTGCGAACGTGTCGTCGGTGGCGAACAAGCAGCGCGTGGCCTCGGTCATTGCCCACGAGCTGGCGCACCAGTGGTTCGGCAACCTGGTCACCATGAAGTGGTGGACGGACCTGTGGCTCAACGAAGGCTTCGCCACCTACGTCGCCAGCCTGGGGGTCGAGCACATCAGTCCTGAGTGGAAATCGCTCGAGGAGGAGTCCGTGGACAACACGCTGGCCATTTTCAGGCTGGACGCTCTGAAGAGCAGCCACCCAATCTCGCAGCCCATACATCACACCAGCCAAATAGCTGAGATATTCGACTCGATCTCGTACAAGAAGGGCTCGACGGTCTTGCGTATGATGCACCTGTTTCTGGGCCACGAGTCCTTCCGTTCCGGCATCTACCACTACCTGAAGAAGCACGCCTACGGCAATGCCGAGCAGGACAACTTGTGGGCGGCTCTGACCGATTCCGCCCACAAGTTCCGCTCGATCCCGGACAGCTTCGACATAAAGCGCATCATGGACTCCTGGACACTGCAGACTGGCTACCCGATAATCACTGTGACCCGTGACTACAACTCGAACACGGCCTCGATTAGTCAGACCCGGTACTTGCTCGATAGCGAAGCCTCTCGCTCTGAGTCGCACAGCTGCTGGTGGGTTCCGCTCAGCTACACAACCCAAAGCGAAAGAAATTTCGAGGCTACTGGTCCGCGGCACTGGCTGGAGTGTGATCCGAACGGAAATCCGGCCGAAAAGACTCTTAGTCACATGCCCGGCAAGGACGAGTGGGTCATCTTCAACGTACAAATGGCCGGTCTCTACAAGGTCAAGTACGACGAGCGCAACTGGAACATGCTGATCGAGACCCTTCGGAGCGATGACTTCACGAAGATTCACATCATTAATCGAGCCCAACTGATCGACGACGCCCTGTCGTTGGCATGGAGTGGCGACCAGGACTACGACGTGGCGATGCGCCTGATCGAGTACTTGACGCGCGAGAGGGAATACATCCCGTGGAAGGCGGCCTTGGAGAATCTCAGCAACGTGAATCGCATACTTCGACAAACGCCCGAATACGAGTTCTTTAAGGTAGGTTAACAAAGTGTACTATTGCACTTGGAATATTTAAGCAGGCTCCTTGAAGCCATAATGCCGTTGTGTTCTATATTAATGCTCATCCCTGGAATCGGACGCTTAGGGCGTGTTTAGTGTGAGTTTTAGTCGCCTTCTGTTCACTAGTCGTTTCTTAAGAAAATCTACTCTTACTAAGGTTATTCTCCCACATAACATTGTTTTCTTGCGATTCATCCTTCAGAAATTCATGAGTAAAATCCTGAGACCGATCTACATCCACCTGCACGGGCTTAACGACACCAAGGTCGACCCTAACAACCACAGCGGCATCTTGCACAAGGTTCTGATCGCAGGTTGGGCCTGCCGTTTCGAGGTGGAGGACTGTGTGCCACGTGCACAGGCGTATTTCAACGAATGGCGCCAGGTCTCGAATCCCGATGAAAGCAACCCCGTTCCGACCGACCTGCGATCGGTGGTCTATTGCACTGCAATGCGCCATGGTTCCGACAAGGACTGGCAGTTCCTGTGGACTCGTTATAAGAACTCGAATGTGGCTGCAGAGAAGAAAACGATTATTTCCGCGCTGGGTTGCACACGTGAAGTTTGGCTCCTGCAACGCTACTTGGAATGGGCCTTCGACGAATCTTCTCACATTCGGAAGCAGGACTCGTTCTACGCATTCGGCTCGGTGGCGCGCGGTGAGGTCGGATTCCATCTGGCGAAGGATTACTTCTTGTCCAACATTGAGTTCCTGCACGATTTGTAAGTTCAGATCCCACATTCCAACCAGCACCTGTTCAAGATTATGTTTTCCTTTAACTAGCTACGGACCAGATAGCTCGGAGCTCGCCCGACTACTTTCCCCCCTTGCAAGTCAAATGATCTCGAACCGCGAATATAATATAATTAAGAGTTTTGCCGACGACCACAAGGACTTGCTCAAGAAGGCAGAACAAAGCGTTCGCCGTGCCCTGGAAACCATACAGATCAATTCTCAATGGAAGGAACGTCACTACCACGAGATCTCCTCGCGACTCATAAATCGTCTCTAAATCGTGGACGCTCGGATCATTGATTCCAAGATTCCAAATCGATGTATCAGTCTATTATTGTGATTTATATGCATATTTCACTTTTTGATTAAAGATCCTTTCTATATCCGCATCTTTCCGCCACAATCCTATTACTTTAAGAGCCATTCAATAAATATATTATATTTCATTGTACTTTGAAGTTCTGGAGTTTTTTTTATATTTTAATATTTATATGATTTAGAGAAATAATTGGGTGAAGAATTGAAGAGCACCATTTAGAAAGTGATTAGTTTGAATTGAATTCATTATATTCATGTTAATTTTATTTTAATGTTTGCACATTTCATAGATTTCATATATATATGTATATGCTATAATTTACAGCTTATAAACAAAAATATATTTGCTCATGTTCAAGAATTGATATTTTATTGATTTATATATTAACTAAAGTTTAATAGTTTTATTTCTTTAAAGAACATTTACAATTTCAATACCTGCGTGTTGTCATTTCATCGCTATTATTATTATTTTTGTTTTATTTTCAGATATAAGGGAAATAAACTATATATATGTCGGTTCATTATTAACAAACACGTCATTGGGATGATGAATATTTTCGAACGAGCCACGAAATAAAACAATTTATCTAGAACTATTTAACTTTTTGCAATTGAAGATTTATTGAATTGCATTCAATAATGAGTCTTTAGCTTAAAATTTCTTTTTTAACACTTTATTCTTTCATATTACTTTTATGCTGTTGTGTGTGATTTAAGGTTATAGTTAAAATCACTATTCCATATTGAGTGTAGAAATAAAGATATAGTATAAAAGCTGATTAGTTCATAACAGTTTATATATGTTTTTGTGTTCATGTATATATAATAAATTGGTTTGTAATTAGCCATAACTTTGTTTAATTATTATATAATGGTTATGGCTTTACTTTGATTTACAAAAATAAAATAAACAAAACTATGTATTTTTGTAATCTACGCTTGAATGGAGTGAAACTTGTATACTCGCCGAAGTATGGAAAGAATAAGTTTAATAAATGTATTCTACATAGCTCATAATATAAACGGGATTTCGATGAGTACAACGTGACTTTTCGGCAAAATGGGATCTTCCACATCTCAATATTTAATTTTCAATTCAATTTACCCTGTCGTTAATATCAATCAATGTTCTAATATTTAAGTGAATATTAGGCAATCGCTTTTATATACACATAAATTCGTAGATAAAAGTGAACTTGTTATCTGTCATCAAGTTCTTAGTAAATCAAAATAAAATAAGAGCAAACGCTTGTTTTTATTATATTAAAGGCATATTAGAAAATGATGTTAATATAACATGAGGAATTTATAAATCTTAATACGAAAGAACAATAATGAATTTAAATGCAAAAATTAAAAATATAATATAGAGGGGACGAATTAGAATTAGTAAAGTAATGCATATCACATCAATTCAAATTCTAAATATTAAATAGAAATTTTAAGGTATTCTGTGAATTAAATACTATGCAAATAATACATATAAATCATAAAAGATAACATCGAAATTAACTTAATCCATTTCAGGAAACGACATATTTTCAATTTTAATAAGCGAAATAAAACATTTAAATATACACGAATATGCAGAATATTTCAGCGTATTAGTTTCATTTTAATGCCAACCGGGTTTATAGTAACCATTTCTGTTAATTTTTTTAGCTGTATGATATTGATAGACAATTATGTGACGCGTTCGCTTCTGCTTCATTGGTAATATTCAGTCAGAAATCAAAATTAAATTTCTTCCGAAGTAGTAGAAAATTTAAAAATTTAATTACAATTCTTATCATCGTTCAGGTTAAAAGAAAACATTATACTTAGGAAAATTCTTGTTTGTATGTATGTATATATATTACGCTTGGGAACAACAATCACATTAACTTTCATACACACTTTTCAACCATTGGATTTCTTGGGTCTGGGATTATATTTTCAATAGCTTATATATCCTGTTTACAACAACATCGCCGATACTGATAATGTGTTCGGCCTCACATTTTGTCCATATGCCCACGCTGTAAAGCTTCATTGGACCAGGAAGATGTTGGAGCCGATTTTAGTGTCGTTTGTTGTGTCGTTGGTTGTAAATCGATTCGCGCGTAAAATAGCAAATATGGAGTAATTGTAATTTTACGCGAAGGCGATAATAAATCCTCGAATTCACGCTGTGTCATTGCCTTTATTTTATCATCATCACACATATACCATATTGGTTCTGTGCTGGATGATGAATGCGAGGATTTGGATCCTCCACGACCAGTGCTTCCGTAACCAGACGGATAGTTGTAGCTGGTATTATTAGAATGAAGATTAGAACCGTTGGGAACATTTTCATCACTATAATCACTACTGTTGCTCGCATAGAGGCCACCATTAACAGAACTTGCACTAGAATTAGATGCGCTCATAGCATCTGAGCCCTTAAAGCGCGTTGCACAACAATGTATACTGTGACAAGTTGGATTCATACTAAGTTTTCCAATACCATTCGTAATAGTTTTACTCGTAACGCCGTTAAGATTTTTCACATTTTTACTCATATCGCCACTGCTAGATGCTTTGCTGCGACCAAGTTTAATTTTTTTCATGATATTAGTACCCGAATTTGCTAAAGCAGATGCTGCTGAGCTAGCGGAAGACTGACTTGAAGATACATGGGAATTACCTACAGTTCCTCCATTATTCTGTAAACCATTTGAGTTACCATATTGATTATTTCTTCTCATATCTTTGGGGCAGTTCACGTACTCGTTGGCCAAGTCCAAGGAGCAAGTATAGGCGATATAATGACCAACTGACATCGTCGCTCCAACATGCGTAATCACGCTATACAACTTATAGATATGCAACTTATTGCTATCACTCAGTTCACAACATTTAGAACAGAAGCATTGTAATGTGAAAGATGTGGGAATGTAGCTGTTAATTTTTTCCATGCCGCCTGAAAATCGACTTAGTTGTATAACCAACAACCTTGGTAACACTTCATATGATATAGAACGTATGGCTTCTGTATAGCCGGTACATTGTTCACAGCGATATTTATTTTCACCACGAAAATATTCCCGTGTTATGCAGGAATTCTGGAAATCAAAAATAAAAATTTAGCACATTATTGAAGTAACCCTATAGTTTCGTGTTAACATACAATTTATTACTACATGTTGTTGACATAATAAATAATTTATCAGAGATGTGAATTGTATGGTAATGGAAAAGAGGTTTTTGAATTAGCACCTCCAAATGCGCACGAAATATAGTAAGAAGTTATAAAATTTTACCTGTATAAATGAGCTTGACTTGTCCAAATAATCTGTATTGTCGAATCCTGATATGGGTACAGGTACGGCGATATCAATCATAGATTCCTTTTGTTCAGTTATTGTTTCACAGCTCAAACATTTTGTTGTAGATACAGTGATACCTTCAAAATCTTCACTGAAAAAATCCAAACCCAATTGCTTTATTTTTTCAGACAGACGTTCTTTATCCTTAAGCGTGGAAATTGGTGAATCAGTATCATCACCAGGGTTGCTAAGCGACCCTGATGTGGAACCAGATGCTGTGTGGTTTACTAAATTAGCGCTTAAGGAATCGGTAGGTTGTTTTGCATTCGCTCCACTGAGATCGACGGTATTTAAATAGAAAAGACTATTTGAACCTATAGTTTGTGCGTTTTCTTTAAGAGGCGATTGTAAACGTTGATTCTTGGAATTTTTAACTTCTTCTTTTCGCTTCGATTTACGAGTAAATAATGCTTTTGTAATGTTGCTTGTGCTAAGACTAGAGCCGTTTCCACTACTAACTTGGCTACTTGCGGGCCGAACAACATCTTTTTCAGAATACGACTGGGAATCGGATTGATTTGTGTTTGCCATACAACTAAAAGAAAAATACATTTATATATTAAATATATTTTGATATTATTTCATAACATACCCATTCATTATAACATCGGGGCAATCCGCAATAGCTTTAATGAGTGTTTGACATGTTTCACGAATGCTGTTTAGAACACACATAAGAAACTCATGCGCATCTTGTTGCTGGTTACCTTCGAATATTGAGCTAACCTCTTGTATTGCATGGAGGAGTGTATCAGCATGAAAGGGTTCTGACGATTCTTCTATTTCATTTCTGTGCAAATTTTGGTATAGCTCATGAAGTTTTTCTGTTAACAACTGTTGGTTAGACTTTCTTGTTTCTAGTTGTGATGAAGTTGCACTACTTGATACTGCTGAATTATGGTTTTCCAGTGATGCTAAATCTTTACTACTCCAACTACGCACATTCTCCATTTGTGTGCCAGTCATATTTCGACCCAAGGAAGACGATTTGGCACGATACTTTACAATATTTTGCTGTATATTGCTGAGATCCACAACTAGATGATGCAAATTATGCACGAATTGTGGAGCGAATCGTAGTGTATAAACGACAGAGTTCAAATAGCAAGTGTTGCCGATATTACACAAGGTAGCCATCGATTGTGCATAATTAGAAGTACTTCCGTTCGATAAGGCAGAGTTTGATGCTGTCGCGGAAGACGCCGCAATATAATATTGATTGGAAATATCAGCATTATCGTCAGAATGCACTCCACTAGAAGCAGCAGATGAGTTACGGGACGAACCTAAATAGCCGTTACTGACTATGCCGCGACCATCGTCTGTTTGGTACCGACGCTCGTAAAGCGACATGATGCGTGGACGTTTTTGCGTCTTTTCCTCAAGTGATGATGAGGACGTTAAATTTTGATATTCTCTTTTCTTCTGCGTAGGTAAGTTTTCGGATGACTTACTAGTGTTCCATGTTCCAATAGATAAAAGTTTTCCCTGTTTTCGAATAGTTTGGCTTGATTCGTCCAACAACTGAGTTTGGCAGATTTCAGACGATTCACTCTTGTTCAAAAATCTCTCATCAACATATCGAAAAACTGGAAATTTGTAAAATATTTATTGTAGTTATTTTTTAAGTAAGATATTATATCATACTCACCAGCTTGTTTTTCTGGCAGAGGTTTTTGGGATTTTCTGGTGCTTACTCGTAAAGAAGTCAATCGATGATTTTCTTTTGCTCTGATTTTTATACTAAACGATTTGGTTTTTCTTTTACTTTTCAGTGGGACAGGATCATTCTCCGCCGCAATGTCGCATTGTACATTACTATTCAGAGATAAGTTATTTACCTTCTTAGTAGAGTTTTCAACAACTGTGGGATATAAATTGTTGCTTTTTGTTGCTTGAGCAATTATGTATTCGCTGGTGCTCTTTTCAATTTTATTTAAATCCTCATCGTTACTTATATTCAGTTCAATCTCTGCTGTTTTGTTTGTAATATTCTCAAACGTTTTTCGTTGCGTTTTTGTGATATTCAGTGTGGTTGTATTTGATGAATGTACTTCTGAATTGTTTGAACCGTCACTTTTAATTTTATTAAAATGTGTTAATACTGGAAGGGATTCTTCCTCTATGATTGGTCTGGAAGCATTTCTTGGCATCTTCCGGGACCCTAGAAAATATACCAAAAAATTCAACATTTATTTGACTTTTACGACAGGTGTTGATATAATATGAAATAAAGTGCAAGATATTAATCTGTGCGGCCGATAAGCTTTCTTCGATTAGACGAAATGTTGGGCTTCACCTGTTTCCTTATCGAAGTGATGTTAAGCAAATGGTCGTTTACATAAATAATTATTATTCAATTATAGTTGAGTAACGCGAAAACCTTGATGATAAAAATACTAACTCATAACACCTTGGATTTAGCACAAGAATCAAACTTGATTCTTAGCTTAATACAAAAATACCTTATTGGTACGAATAACTACCAAAGATCACTATTTAATTATTTAGTAACATAATTTACAAGTTAAAATAAACAAAACTAACGTCATAGGTGGATGTTTTGCAACTAAGAAGTAAAGAAACGATACGGTTTCAAAGAAGTTTACTATTTCCCTCCATGGTTTGCAGACTATGGTTATAGTATGACGAAACACCCTGGAATACCAATTGCTTATCATCCATAGACTTATTTTTAGTCGAACACAAATTCTACAATCGGAAAAAATCAATGTCAAAGGAGAAATCTTAGTGTTAAAAACAACAACTACTCCCAACAAAAATGTATGAAGTCGTGGAGAGAGGAAAAGTAGAATAGTATGCGGAAACAAGAACTACAACATAAAGGAAATGTTATTGATTTTGTTGTGGAATGAAGGTCACGTCACATGCCACACAAAACCGTTACGTTAGGTAATGATACAACAACAAGTCATGCAGATGAGCTGGAACAATTCGAGAAGTAGAACAGTTCACAGTTAATTGAAATCATATTAATAATTCACAATCTCAGAAAGAATAAAACGAAGATTTGAGTTTGATGGTCAGCTGTTCAGACACTGTCCAGGAGCAGGAATGAGAAATTGGCTAAGTTGTTTTCTACGAAATAGGTAGCAGATAATGCCGTTACGAAGAAAGCGGTCACGAAGCATCTACCAAAGCCGTAACCCAAAGAGGAGATAGAAATACAACTCACATAATTTATTGAAACAAATTCATTGGAGCAGCAGTGACGTCTTCGAATTTCTCTTTATCGTCACTTAGCTCCCGCTTTACCGAATCAGCAATCGATTTTTCACCTGTCTCGTTGTCGTTTCACTTATTTTCTCTGATTGTACAAATTGGTAATTAATACAATGTGTACAATGTTCCCGGATTTCCTTCAATATATCCAATATAAATAAAAATTGAAGTCTTCAATCACGTACGAGTGTGGTGCAATTTTTGTGTTGTTTTATATTTTCCATCTATTATTTTACACGAATAGTGTAGTTATTGCGACTTTTTCCTCTTATTCGTTTTTTTTTTTATTGTTGCATTCGCGTGACTATCGCGAAGGTTTGGTTCAAACTTTAACACTTCGCGTTACTTCAGCTCACTTATTTCTTATTTATTGTTAACTTATTCTCCTCTCTTATTGAATTGCTGATTTTTACGTACAAATTCAAATTGTTAAAGCTAAAAATGGATTATTTCACGGCCGGTTGTATTGTACACGACCAACTTCCATTTTTCACATCAACTAGATTTTCTTATATTTAAGTGTCGGTGTTGGCTGCATTGAAATCTGACATTTACTGGCGATACATTTGAGCAACACCAGGGATGTACATTGTCATCAATAATGAAATGCAACTCTCGAGTGACTAATAGTCGTGTATGTGAATGTGATCTAAATTTATTTTAAATAGTTAGATGGAGCACTAAACAGTTTAAAGTTCTTGCAAGCAAATTCAAAAATACTAATATTTTTCCTTGAATACCTGTTGTTTACACTTATTTTAACTTGTTTCGGGTAAATAAACTGAATTTTGAGTCGCCCGTCTGGCAAATTACATTCAATCATCCCTAATCGTTTTCAAAAAAAAAAAATATTCCTCAGAAAATATACATCACCAGGAACAGAGAAACAGAGACCAAACTTTTTCTCGTCCACTCTTAAGTTCTCCAAATTACCATTTGCCCATGGCAAATTCACGTCCGCTAATGATCATTTGGCAAATGTTGATTATATCGTAAACTGTGATTTCCTTTCAGTGAATATGTCATTTATCCAATAGAAGCCCGAAATATATTCTGAATATCATCTCATCACTCATATATATACGATACTCATTACTGAAGAAATTGTAAAAATCAAATTAAAGACCAAGAGATACTGGAAGGTGACTAATTATCATTACTTTAACCTTCGAAGGACTAAATTTTAGATCTGGAAAATATCATGGCGCTAGTGAACTATTGAATTTAGTTCAAAAAACTGCCACTGAGCGCTATTGCACCATACACACACAATCAAAACTTTTTCACACACAATCATGGGGAATATCAAGTTTTATATCTGGCAATCTGTGTAGTTGCGGCTGTCAACCTTCTTTCTTTCTCTCCGGCGAAAAGCAACGATGGCGACAGGAGTAAGTAAAATTGACTGATTTTTAATTTGCAATTATCGACGACATCACAATTTTTTATTAAAACATATAAAAGAATTGTTGCTGCTGGTTACATGTAATGTCTGTATATAATAAAATTATTAATACTTTTTCTTTCTGCAGACACTTTACACTTACCCAGACAATTTCCGTGCTTTCAAAGCACTAATTGCGGCTCAATACTCTGGTGCCCAAGTAAAAGTGGCCGAAGATTTTGTTTTTGGTGAAACCAACAAGTCCTCGGAATTCCTGAAGAAATTCCCAGGTGGCAAAGTGAGTAAAATTAACAATTAATTACGGTATGAATGCAGATATGGCCTGCATACGTCAGCACTGCATGCCGATACCTATGATGTCAGAACATTTAGTAATACCTCCATTATTATATTATAGGTACCCGCCTTTGAGACTGCTGATGGCAAATACTTGAGCGAATCAAACGCCATCGCGTATTTCGTGGCCAACGAACAACTGCGCGGAGGAAAGTGCCCCTTCGCCCAAGCTCAAGTACAACAATGGTTGTCGTTCGCTGACAACGAAATTGTGCCAGTCTCCTGTGCCTGGGTTTTCCCTCTGCTCGGTATCATGCCAATGCAGAAGAACAGCACCGCCAAGCAGGATGCCACCACCGTACTCGAATTGCTCAACAAGAAGTTTTTGAGCTCTACCTTCTTGGTAGGAGAGCGCATCACTTTGGCTGATATTGTTGTATTCGCCAGTTTGATGCACTTGTACCAATACGTGCTCGAGCCCAGCGTACGTGCTCCCTACGGTAATGTCAACCGTTGGTTTGTTACGGTTCTGAACCAACCACAAGTCAAGGCTGTGGTCAAGAACTTCTCTCTTTGTGAGAAGGCTCTGGTTTATGACCCAAAGAAGTACGCTGAATTCCAGGGTAAGAGTGGCGCTACCAAGCAACCAGCCAAGAAGGAGGAGAAGAAGGCCGCTCCAAAGAAGGAGGAGAAACCTAAGGCTGAAGAACTCGATGCTGCCGATGAAGCTTTGGCTCTTGAGCCAAAATCGAAGGATCCTTTTGATGCTATGCCAAAGGGAACTTTCAATTTTGATGATTTCAAACGTTGCTACTCCAACGAGGAGGTAGAAGTTTCTATTCCCTACTTCTGGCAGAAGTTTGATTCCGAGAACTACTCGATCTGGTTCGGTGAATACAAATACAATAATGAACTGACCAAGACCTTCATGTCTTGCAACTTGATCACTGGCATGTTCCAGCGTCTGGACAAAATGCGTAAGCAAGCTTTCGCATCAGTTTGCCTGTTCGGCGAAGACAATAACAGCTCCATCTCTGGTATTTGGGTCTGGCGTGGACAAGACTTGGCTTTCACCCTGTCCCCCGATTGGCAAATCGACTACGATTGCTATTCTTGGACGAAGTTGGACGCCAAATCCGAAGAGACCAAGAAATTGGTAGATCAATACTTGGCATGGACTGGTGCTGACAAGGACGGCCGCAAGTTCAACCAGGGCAAGATTTTCAAATAAGCTGCCGTAATTCCAGCTAAAATGTATAGCTAAATAAAGTGCTTATTATGCTTGTGCGGCGAGTGAATATAGTTGCCAGGCAACAGTCACCTCATAAGCCATTTAAATTCCTCAGTTTTATTTGTTTTTTATTCTAAAGAACCATTTTTTAAATAAATAAAACATTTCAACAACAGAAATTATT
The DNA here is from genome assembly GCA_947389925.1 of Coelopa pilipes. Classification (NCBI taxonomy): domain Eukaryota; kingdom Metazoa; phylum Arthropoda; class Insecta; order Diptera; family Coelopidae; genus Coelopa; species Coelopa pilipes. The sequence goes on from OX376697.1 coordinate 7,214,666, forward strand.
AATTTATACTTTTTAAAATAAATTTCAATATAAAATCTTAAGCACGTCTTTTCTGTAATTGTTAAAAAAATATCAAATTACAGGGATTTTCAATTTATTGATTATTGTGTTCGGCATAAATTTAATTACAATTATATTGTGTACTTTTATAAAATATCAATTAGGATTGTTTTAAAGTTTAGGTTTCTGAGAACAATTTTAATCTTAAGTAGGAAATATTTTGTTAATTTGCATGCAAGTTTATAGCAATTCCAAATTAATTCAAAATGCTGTAAAGTTTAAATTTAAAAGCTGTCAGACTATTGTGGATTGGTTTAACTTATAAAGTAACGATTTCCAACAATAACATCGATTCCAAAGGCTTAATGAAATACATTTTTCTATTTATTCTTCTTAATGACCACTGGTCCCACATTGTCGCCAGTGACTTTATTGTGTTCGGCGTGGCTGCCATCACAATATGGCCACTAAAATAACGAAAATGAATAATAAAAGTCGGAAAGAAATATCGAAACAGTACATACGTTCTTGGTCTTCCAGCAACGGCAGAATGCAGCCTTCTCGGCGATATCTTCTACGTCGATCATGTCCACAACCTTAGCCTCGTGCTTGCGCACCGCCTGGTTACATCTGCCACTGGATGAACATTGGCGTGCCGCCGGGCAGAATGCTAAGTAGGATATGTAACCCACTCCAGCGAGCATAGCAGTAGGAGGGATCAGAGCGAGCCAATCCTTGACTAAGGTAAAATGAATTATTAGTTATAACGATAAATAGAGAACAATACACATAATGGGCACTAACTGTTATTGATCTTTGGTTGAAAAAACCAATACAGTATGTAATTACTGCGATTTTATAACGTTTTATTCAAATTAAAGAGACCTACAGTACGATTTCGGTTTCATGAGAAACCTTTCACACATATAGAAAACAAAATTTTACATCATTTTAATTGGCAGCTCAAACGGAATTTTAATTCAAATATTAAGGATCAAAAACAGCTACAATCAAGCTTCTGTATTGAATCCCACTCCTTCCGTTAAACCTTAATTCTTAAACAGATGTGAACGAGGGACAATTCAAGCGAAGATCAGTAAACACAGCCATGGATCACAAAATGTAGGTTCTGTATGCAAGATAATCATTATTTAGAACATGAACATAGACGGTTTATGGACGAATGATCAATTGAAGGCTCTTGAATAGAGCCGTCGTCAGCAAAATATTGCATAATCATCAATCGTACTGGGTTCAAAGCTCGATGTAAATAGAACAGGTGACAGCGATACACGCGAGGATAGCGGGTCGAAGGTGAGTGAAAGCTTATCCAGAGAAATTATTAAATTAAAAGAAAAATCAAACAGTTTCCTCTGATAGGAAACGGAATTGGGAAGGAAATTGGGTCATTGCGTATAGCTCACTGGCAAAGCGGAAAATTAAGAAATGCACCGTAACCTCTTTGAATATTACAAATTGTCCGTCTGTTTGGATCTACTTACAAGACAATTGGAACCATCCCGTGAAGGTATCGGGAATTGGCAAATTGGACAAATAATTGGGAATGGTTGATTTTACAAGACTCGACAATCCCATCATGGCTGTTGTTGCTTTACTAAAAAAATTTGAATTTAACTCTTCTGCTTCTAATATTTTACTTTTTTTTTTTAATGAAATGACATTTCTTAATTTTGCTTTCTTGACATTTGTACTATCGGTGTTCAGAAAGTAGCAAAAAACTAAGAATGATGAACATAAGATTAGGCCGCGTACCGGACAATTTTGTTTATAATTTTGATGACGTTTGTGACGTCACAATATCTAACAAAATTTGTTTTCGTGGTTATTCGTATGTTGAATTTCCAATGATCTAGGCTTTGTATAATATTGGTCTTTATAGGAATATATTTAGTAAATATAATATATTATTTATAATTTGAACATATTCTACCATTGCTTTCATGTTTCACTTTGTTTTGACAGTTCATTTCACTTTGCGTTGCTATTGTGACGTGCATGAGCAGAACGCGCAGAATTCGGATAGGAAATCAATCGACGATTATGTTTCAAATTATAAACAGGGAATGTCAATAAAAGGTAAATTTCAACATTGGGCGTATTTCGTTTCAAGGAATACATCATAAGCTAGAAAGCAAGAAGTAGTGGTATTGCAAGACCACAAACTAATTGCATGAAGAAAACAGGGAACACTCTAAAATATAAAAGAACGAATGGTGATGAATGTACGCACGAATTTCATAAAGAAAACAAAAATGTCAAAATCAGGATTTTCTGATGTCAAATCCTGTCATTTTCGGTCTATTTACCTTTCTTTTCACCTACCCTGTTTTTGGATGAATTAGTTTCAATCAATTTCAATTTGATTGAAATCGCGGAATGTTTCATGTTTCGTTTCCATGTTTTCTTGCGACGACAGCCATTGATGACAAAAGTTTGTTCAACGCGAATGCTCGTCTTGGAGTTAGTTGGTGGTGAAAAGAGCAGCGGCTAAATTTGTGTCTGTGCAAAAAGTGGTGATTAAATATATATATCTTACTGAGCTAATGAAGCTAAAAACCCTCCAAGATCTCCCGAAATTCCGCGTAGTAATCTCTCCGATGACGAACGCAATTGCTGGACGAACACCGTGAGTCCGCGGCAACAAACGCTGGAAAACGGTGTCGCAGCCACAGTTGAAGTCACTGACGGAGGCGATGCGTGTTGAATCCGCCGCAGCAACCTCAACAAAAGTTTTGCTGCAATCTGTGTGAATAAGTGTTTAAATGTCGAAAATTTGTTCGTTAATTATTTATCCTCGGCTACGGGTGTTGAAAATAGTCTAAGATAAAAATCAAAAGTCACAGTGCCAGCCAACTACAAGAAGGTAAAAAAGGATCTCGAAAGTCGAGAAAGAGAAGAACAAAAATAAGTAGAAAAAGAGCCCAGCCCAAAATCCAGTCAAGCATTTAAAATAAAACAAGGAAGGAAACAAGTGAACGAATCGGAGTGAAGACGAAGTAACAGAACAAACCAACGAGCAAACACAATATCAGCTTCCAGTTCTCCGACGTTGGATGAGTGAACAAATGTTGTTCTTCTATTGCAAATAATTAATAAAAATATATATGTGTATATGAAAACAGAACCCAGCGTATATTTAATTAAGCGTTGGAACACCGAACAAGAGAAAATATACGTCAGCAAGAGCGACTCGGTGTGGCAAGTGGAGTGTGGTTTGCGAGAGCATAAGTAGTTCCTGCCGTTCAGCGTCTTAGAGCACATCTCTCACGGCTTCGTTGAACCATGACCGAGGAGCTGAAGGTGATTCTGAAGCGCAGCGAGCACTCGGGCTTCGGATTCTCGTTGCTGGGCACCACTGGGCCTCCGCATGTCATCTACGACATCATCGAGAATTCTCCGGCAGCAGACTGCGGAGCGGTGAGTAAATTGGGCGATGCATGTCCCCTGCAGGAGGGTGGGTGGTTGGTGATGGCGGTGGTTGAGCTGGTCCTGCCCTCACACTACCTGTGCACCGACACTCCTTCGTTGCACAAGTTGCTTTAATATTTTACAGCGCTCTCCACATTTGGGTGTGATTCACTTGGCACGAAGTACGAGTCCGATGAAATTTCAGCTTCGGCCATATCGTCCATGCCGAAAACAGTTCTCGGTGGTGCTATTGTGTTGTGAGTGTCGACGGTTGTCGTCGTAGTAGTAGTGGTGGTGGTGGTCTTGTTGTTGTGTGTGTCGGTGAAATTGAATGAAGGTTGTTGTTATTGCTACTCTATGCTATCCTATGGCTGGCGATGAGTCTGCCTCATCTGATAGGGTTGGGATTCTCGGGGCATATTTCAGCGGCGCCAGCAGCAGTCCGACTGTTGGAATTCAAATGATGATCAGTAAATTCGAGAGCACACAATGCCTTTTGAAAGCTTAATGAACAAACGCCATTTGGGGGAAGTTTGCAAATTTTCTATTTATTTATTCAACACTTTGTGCTCATAACATCTATTACATTTAATAAGCACTAGTGAAATGCTTCCTGTTCAACTAGGCCTGCTTTGCGCGTTTATGTGCTTCGAAGGCCACACCTGTTTGGAGCCAATCCATTTGAGGGTGTCATGCGAGTCCTGTGAGACGTGGAACAAATTAATTTAATACAACTTCACGTCACATTACTTGTCAGTTAATTTGATATTCCTATCTAGTCCGCATGACGCTCCTTTCCGTTTTGAGTTGGACATTGGGTTTATTTTTCATTAATCCAGATATAGTGCAGTAAAATAGTATTTATTTGCGGCAAATTTGCATCGAATGAAAAAAATCCATAACGAGAAATGAATCATATTTCATGGTATATTTTTTTGTTCGAGGTTTTTCAAAAAGTTTAATAGATTACGTATGAAAGGTCAATTGCTAAGTTGAACGTTTTATTACTGTAGTCCATAGCCTTCTACTTGAAGGGATGGAATGCTTTCCAAGACATTAGTCTAAACTTATACAAAGTTGAGCATGTTCCAACATTTCACTTCGCCTTTTTGTCATTTGCCGTCTCCAACTATACGTCGGTCTGTAAGCGTTGACTTGTTTTTCATATGGTTTTGTTCTTTCATTCATTCATTCATCCCCGTCAATGGAAAAAGGCGAAGGAAGGGGCAACTTAAGAACTGGAAATCACGGAAAATAAATCCAATAACTCAAATACAATAAAAAATATAAAAAATCAATGCAAAAAAGAAACAATAAAAGATGTGCGATAACGCGTACAAATGGTTACGCCGATGTTGGCTGTCATCGCGCGGCGAACCGAGCCAAGACGTGGCGGGACAGGGGACAGGCATTCGGAAAACAGACACCATGCGTCTGCCGCTGCCGCTGGCACTATCACTAACCACAACTAACAACGATCACAGTAAACAAAAACTGCAAATTACCAATGATAAAAAGCCACCTTCGCTAGTGCAAGGGGGCATGCGCGACTCACTATCTGTCCACTGGAAAAACTCAGTAGTGGTAACAAACGCAGTAAGAAACGCTAATGACAGCGAGAACAGTCAAGAGACAAAAACACACTGTGAAGAAGGCAGTGAATCCGTCAATGAACAAGTTGCCGTATTTGTTATTGAATTTAGTATTATAATTTATGCACTCGCTTCTTTCTATACACCAGTTTACGCCTTTTCCCTTGGTTTTACCCGTGGCATTCAATTCATTCTTTTTTTGAAATTCTGTATGGGTTTTGTGTTGTTTCTGGCGAGATTATAATATTGAATAATCTTTAATGTTTTGGGCTAAATCAGTCCATAAACGAAATTTACATTCAGCAATTAAAATAAACTTTTCTTCCATCGCCGGTGCATCGGGGACCGTCTTCAGACTGGGTCCGTTCTTTTTATTACAACTCATTTCCTTTTCTCAAACATTCAACGACCTCCAGAGCGTTAGGTGTGGCGTAGGGATTGGTTTGGTACCTGCGCCTCGGGACAGGTAAAACGCACTCCACACCTCACTCTTACTACTGTCCCGGCATTCGCTGTTCCGTAAAACGGACTGACAAGTGATCGGATCGATTTCCAGAAATTACACACCAGGTACTACTATTTTACGCTCTGCTTTGCCGAAATTCATATGATTTGCATGAAACTGGTCTTTGTTTGCGAGTTGTCAACAGCACGAGCACAAAAGAACTTCGGAGGCGCTATCGTTGTTTACCTCTAGCGCATTTAATTGAGCATGTCTTATATTTATCCTCCCCATATGTGTACGACATGATCTTTAATGATAAAAGAAAACAAGCAAACGATAAATTGCGCAATTTTCCATTTTATTTATTTTTACTTGAATCACCACCGACTTCTTGTATTTCCTTTTGAAATTGCTCTCGTTCTGCAGAGAGTTTAAGTACATTCGTCTCATGCACGATGACTACGGAGCTAGATAAATTGATGATTTGACTTGAATGCGTTCGTCGATACGAGTGCCGTCTGTCCGTTTGCCGGTCCGTCTATCTGTCTGTTTGTCTGTTTGTGTGTTTGTCTCTCGGGTAAGTTCAACTGCATGCTTCTCACTTCTGCAGCTAGAACAAGTCGAGCGAAGAAACATACGAACAGACAGAAAGTCAACTAGAGTACGTGCAAATTTAGGCTTTTATAATTCAATTAAGAAGAATTTGCCTTTGTACTTTTGACTCTTGGCGAATGGCAGTTTAATATTACATCTATCTCTACACTATTCTCTTATATCAATATAGTACATTTGGCTATCTTTTATGCACATGTCTGTATCTTGGGCTGCTTCGTTCGCAGGGGTGAAGGGACAAATTTTGATTTGAATCAAGTTGGGTTGAACCACGTATTGTATGCATTGAATTGTATTTTGTATGTAAGAATGGCCGGAAGGTACGTCTGGCTTGTTTTGGTTCTTTTCTTGTTTTCAGTATCCAGTGATTTGATCTCTTTCGCTTCATTACTATCATATGTGTGACTGTTAGGAGTTTGATTTCACACGATTACCCGACGCCGGTATCGCAAATGTGAATCATGTTTCCATAGTCGTGGGCAGCGGCCAGGGTGGCGACACGTATTATGAAACGACCTTCAGAAACATTATTGAAAATCAATGTTGGCAGCATGAAAGGTTCAACCACCCGAAGCGGGAGTAAGTCGGCGACGTCCAAGTACGAGCCTGAGCCTCCAGCAGAACGCCTACGACTAGCCACTGCGAAATAGTTAGGTAGCTAAGTAGGTTAAACTTGTGCAGCTTTTTTCGTGAAACGTTCGTGGTGTCTGGTATTTCTTCTGTGCTTGTTGTTGGAATGTGACTGTTCACGACTGAGTACTTTTGTTTACCAGAAGGGGCTTCGCATGCGAAAGCGATGACATTTAGCCAGCAATTGTTAGTGCGTGTGACTGTCGCGAATGTTTCTGTTATGTCTGTAAATGTTTTTTCTGATACTCAATTCAATACAATTCTATTCGGCAGACGCCAGCCGCTTATTTACTTTGTCCATTCTGCCCCTTGTCGATAGTACTGGACTCGTAATGCTTTACTTTTGCTTTTCAATTCAATTAACTGGCGAAATTCCTTAAATGTTCATGTGAGACCACGGTGTAACATACAAGAGTTTTAGAAATTAATAAGTGTGTACGGATGTCTGCAGACAAATACAAGTACAAATCGCGTGGGCGTTCATGTGCTGGTAATTTGTTGTAAAATGTTCCACTTGGTTATTTTTTAATACGAGGTGATGGCTTTGTAGGCGTTGCCATAGTCACCCGCTAAAATGTTGACAAGGGTCAGGCATTGGTTTCTGCGCGAATACGCCTTCGTAAAGGGCGCTATAGCCTCATATCGATGGAATGTATTACGATCGTACACATTGGACCTGCTGGGTCGTAGTGCATCTCTTATCAACAATAACAAGGCCCCTATACCTATGGAACTGAGGAGAACATAGAATGTAGAAAAACAATATCCACTGTCAATTCGAAATTAATATAATTTGTATAATTTTGTGGCTATAGTGTGTCTGATTTTTAAAGAAAGTTGTACACTGAGGCATTCACGGTACAATTTTTCGCCAGTTCGAGTGTGGCCCCAAACAGTTCACAATCGGCTTCCGAACTCCAGAGTAGGAGGTGGGTCATCGTCTCAGCGAGAGAAAAATTTTCAACTTCTGCGCATTTCATCCACCGAAAATTCCAAGGGTCATCGCGTATAGAGCACAAATCCAGACCCAGCGTGAGATAGAGAGCCGACGTGTGCCATTCCTATGAGAACAGTTAGACTGGAATGGCTAACAAGCTGAGTGTAAAATTATACTTGTTATTGAGCGACGTTTCTGGTAAAAGCAAATCACATTTAATCCGCAGAAAGTGCTTTTATTAACTGATTGCGGTAATTGCGACATATTGTCGAGTGTCCGAATAAGCTCAAAGTAGAGATAACCAATTAATTTAATCGCAATTTGATAGTCAACGCGGAACCGTAGAAAATAGAGAAACATCCGTAGAAAATAGAGAAAAAGAGGTGCGGTCTGAAGATGAGTCGGCAGGCGGATTGTCGATATTGCAAGGAAACCCCTCGATTTATTGACACCATCGATAATAAATAAAAACAGACGATATGCGTGTTCGAAAAGAGTGAATCGTTTTAAGGAAAATCAAGCAGAAAATCATCGTTCAAAGTAAATCGGGGAGGAAAACTTATCAGATTCGAACTACAAACTCAGAAAAACAACCCACGCCCCTCTTCAGTCTGGACCAGGCTTGCTCCGTGTCGATCTAGGACGTCAGTTCTGGGTCTAGAGCGAGAAGAGCACAAGCGTCCTTTGTGCGTTTCGATAAAGCTGCTGTTATTGATAAATCACAGTTAAATACGTTTTTTATTTATAATTAATCGGCATTTCCAGATAATATGCATGCATGTATTTTACAATATGTTGGTTGCACTCTCATTGCTTCTCTCATTCTCTCAGTTTTATCTGTCACATTGAGGCCGGACTCTCAGCAAATGCCAGTCCGCTGAGGCCGTGATTCTCTGTCTCTGTGTTTCTGCAGTCAATGCTCTCTGTTGCGCTCTTCCTCTCCTGAAGTACAACTAAAAAACAATAATAAAACCTATTTCATAATAGAATCTCTTCGTACATAGCAAGGCTTGTTAAGTAAGTGATAGTATAGTAAAATATATAAAAATTTTTTTTTATAATTATCTGAAATTTAAATCATACTGTGTGATATTCTTCATCAATACACATTCATATGCATTTAAATAATTTGAGCTTAATAGTTCTGGGCGATGATGGGAGAAAGTGAAGATTGTTTTTAATGTAACTTTCACCATGTTCCGTCTATAGTCACGAGACTTCTGATATCGGTATTAATTATTCTTTCTAAACGAATCATCAGACGTGCCTGCTGCGATGGCTGGCGAACTAGATTATGATGCATAATTGCTAATGATAGATTCGGTTCTCCCTTTCAACGCTACGATCAATTAAAGAAAAACAAGTAAAATCATTGTACATTGGCGTTTTCCAATGTAATTATTAGTTCTTGAAAATAGAACAACTTATCGATAGTTCACATATTGAAAAGTCACAATTTCAAAATATTAGATGATATAAAAGCTATATTGAATACATAGAAGAGTTGAGAGTTGGCTCGATGTGTATGCGCTTTTCGATGTACTTAGTGTTTCCATTTCACCGAATGCTGGCATAAATATTAGTTATATTAGACACGTACTTAACGCTTATCCAAGTGTTTGACAGGCAGGCCAACGTTTATAACACATACAGATATATCTGGGTTTGTGCAGAACAGGAAAATCGATAAATAATTTATTGATACACGAGGACTAAAACGTGGAACGACGTTGGTTTCGAAATTATGTTGTTAAATATATTTCCGCGATTTTAATTTCTAACAAAACAATTGATTTTTCAAAGCTATATTTGCTTTAGTTCTCAGAATGAAAAATATCTGGCCACTGGCGACAGGTTGTGTGGTTGTTGGTGGCCTGACATGTCTGTTAATGTATTTTCATTTACTCCGAATAATAATACTCCTTTTTTAGGTTGAAGCTGGCGATGTAATCCTGAAAGTAAATGGAACTGATGTACATCGATATACAACGAAAGAGGGTATGTCTTTTTAAAGTTTTTCATGGACGCTCTAATCCTCTATATTAATTTCCAGTTTTGAAATGCCTACGCTTATCGGATGATCTGGTCACACTAGAACTTAAGAGAGGTAATTAAAAATGTTCGTAGAACAAAAATCTGTATTCTTACTTATTTTCTCTCTTGCAGATCCTAAACTCAAAGCACGTATTAAAGAGCAGTTGGCCAAGACCAAAAGTCCTCACTACGTTGAAATAGAATCTCATAATATTTATGATTACAAAGACCAAATATCTCCAACGCACTCCCAAACGGATTCACTGAATTCGTCGTCGTCTTTGCGCTACAAATCTCCGACTCACTTGCCGCGGCAATCATCCGCCAACCACAGTCGCAGCTCGTCGGCTTCGTCTGCGAAAATCCAAATAGTCGAGGGCAATACAGGAACTACTGGCCCCATTTCAACATCACCATCAACATGTCGTCCATCGCGAATACCAACAGCTTTAAAGAATCCACAAAAGAATACTGTACAACATTCGCCGCAACATAAACGGGCTCGTCCCTCGCAGATCCCCACGAAAGCCGCAATTGCAGCGGCTGCAGCATCGTCATCTCCGGGAGGAGGAGTTGCAGTGAACGGCAGCTCAACGAATTCCGGGCACCTGCAGCACTCCAATAGTTATAGTGGTGGCAACAATCGCTTTCCCCAACGTACGTATTCGCAACAGCAGGAAGAGGAACGCGAACCTGTCTCTGCGCCTCCACAGCCTAAGAAAGCGCCACGTTTCGAGGCGTACATGATGACCGGTGATTTAATATTGAATCTCTCAAGGACACCGCAAAGCAGCAACCCAATTGCAGTACACGCCAAAAAGGTATCAACCATTATTTTGCTTTAGTCTATTTTATTGAAACAATCAACCATACATTCTGTAACTTCTGCAATTTCGGTTTGTTTTCAGGTGGACAGTCTTCGTGATTCTCCAAATCGTGCCGCAGCTCGTGCTAATGGTGCGTTAGCTCCGCGTGCATCTGGTGAATCATCACCGACCTCATCTTCATCCGTTGACTCACCAACACATTCAGAAAGTTCCGATTCAGTGAATTTAATAAAGAAAAAAGATAAGACTTATAGCCGAAATCAACAAGCGCATCATCATCAGCATCAGCAGCAGCAACAACAACAAAATAGTATTAACAATTCATTTAGCAATAATAGCAGCGATAGACAATGTAGAAAAGATTCCTTAACGAACGATACGCTCTTACTCTGCGAGGAATTGGATAGAGACGAGGAGGATATCGAGGAGGAAGACTTAACTAACGACGACGACAATTTCGTTGAAAACAAATATAGAGACAATAATAGACAATTGCAAAAACAATTTTACCAACAGCAGCAACGCTATCGGCAACAGCAGAAACAAAGATCATATGAAAACTACGAAGAAGAGAACGAGGAGGATCAAACGAATTACGATATAACAAATATTGAAACTTACAATAGCATTGGAGTTGGCCATTACGTGGATGCCAATAGTGGCGGTGGTGGTGTGGATTGTGAGCAACAGTGTTTAGTGATGAATGATGACGATGATGTAAATTATGAAAACGATGATAATGAAGAATTAAGTGCCTGCGTTTCAATGTCCTCAAATTCATTGGCATCCTCCGCTTCGGCTAAGCAAAGACTTCGAGATATAAAGCAAAAACAAAAACAACCGAAACAAAAGCAATCAATCTCAACCAGAGCTGGTGGCAGTGTAAGTGTGAGTGTTAGTGGTACTGCCGGTGGTGTTGGTGTTAGTGATACGATACCAACATCAGATTTAGTCGATTGCTCACACGAAACACATCGTACTTCCACAGAACAGCAACACCCACACTATTATCACCATCATCATCATCACCATCACAATCATTCTTCGTCATCGTCGTCAGGAACGGTTAAAAGCGACGGCGGCAACAACACGTCACAGGACGAAACGTCTTTCTCAGTACCGACCTCTCCAATATCACTTTCGACGCCGCTGATAGACAAACAGACGGCAAATTCAGTGCCGACTAGCCCTGAACCTTCCAACGTAATTGGCGGCTGTGCAAGTGGTGCAGCAAGCGGGAACGCTGCCATTGGGTGTACTGAATCCGTTGTGCGCCGTCACAACGGAGTTGTTCGGAAGTGCGACTCGGCTGGTTTCCGAACTAGCAAGTCTGAGGATCACTTGCAGCAAATACAGCGCGAAGGCATTGCAGCAGTTATTCCAATCGACATAGATGAAGATGTCAATAGTTCACTCAATACACTCCTAGACACACGACAGGATTCGGAAGACTCACAGGTGAGTTATGTCGTTTGAATATATATGTGAATATTACACACCTTTGGTACTCAAAAATGTTCTATTGGAGTTGTCATTTACTAAAAATGGAACAAATTATACAGGAATACTTTAAAGGTCACATTATGACCTATAACTTTGTTATTAATATTCCCTTTTATTGGATATTTAAAAGTTTGCATTCAATTTAAGAAATGCGGTTTTTGAATGAGTGTATGTATTGGTTTGTATTTATTAACATGTGGTGTTTCATTAATTTATCTATAGAGATATTTGCCTTGATTTATGTCATTAAGTATTATTGTTTCTACACAATTGTTAATAGTTTAAATTTTTTAGAAAATTTTCATTATTGCCTTCTTGGTTATAAGTCTTTGAATGCGTTTGAATGCAATTGTTTGATAAAATCTGAATGATTCTTGATGTTTTTCTTTATTTGCTCATATTTATCTATGTCTGTTCTTTTAGCCTACTCAAATTATAAAATCTGAATGTACAACAGGTGTTCTCAACCATAAGAATTTTTTTAATAAGCGGAGGAAACATGTAAGAATATTATTACCACGAATTATTTTGGGACAAGAAACACGCACGCAAACAATGCACACAATTGACAAAACTCTGAGCAATTCTACTGCTACTAATACTGCATCAGCAACGTTCGAAAAGGTCAAACGTGGTTCTAGGCCCTAGATGTGAGACTGTTTCAATTAGAGTATTAGACAAAAAGCTGCCAATTGTTATGTTTTGCTTACATTCATGTTTTTATACTCCCATGCTCTTTTCATTCGATTTTTCGATTTCGATGTTACACTATGTAACCATTGATGTCGTCATCAAAGTTCATATGATTTTATATTTTTATTTTTCACGAAGTTCGCTTCCAACATAAGTCGAAATATGTGTACAGCTCAAAATGACACAATTTATAGCAAATATTTGTACATACAATATTCCTGCCTCTAGTTGTTCTTAGTTTAGTCCTTCCATAGTGTAGTATATCAAGTATCGACGATATAAGACAAAGTGATATTTATGACTTCCTCGATTATGAACAATTATTTTGCAGTTTATAATCTTGGAATAATAATTAGCGAATATAATATAATGTTCTGCATCACTTTGTTTTGCGTAGTATTTCAATTACACTTCCTTGACCTGATAGTGATGTTTTTTTGTTTGTTTTTTTGTCAAATCAATAATTTTAGGCATCGAATCGGGATCGTATTGTTTGGACATATAACGCTCCACTTCCACCTCATCAGTTATATCAACAGCAGCAACAACAGAATTGTTACTATGGAACAACTTCTCCGAATTCACACTCCAGTTCAATAAGCTCATCCCCTCATCACACAGACAGCCCCGCTTCACCCACATCAGTGTCAAGCTCAGTCATGTCATCCTCTGGTTCCAAGGGTGCACTCGGAATCACCTCCGCTAGTGGTCCAGGCGGAGCATCGGCGAATGGCATGTATCAGCATCAAACGAATTCGAGTCAAGCCAATGCCATGGGTTTGTTGCAATGTCCTCTTAATGGTGGTGGTGGTGCTAGTGGGACTTATGGTGACCAGAGTGTCTCCGAAGCTATTTCAAATATTTCAAGTCCCGACTATCAGGACGATGATAATTTATTGAGTTCTCGTGATCTTGTAGGAATGGTACTTAGTGATCCAAGTGATTCGGATTCCACCATACTAGTTTCTGATGCTGTTCAAAAGAAGAAATCGCAACAGCCAAAGCAAAATGAACACAAACTTGTGATACAAGTGCGTGGCATCGATAGCAGCAACAGTAATTCGCCACGATCTGCTTACTCGGAGTTGAAGGATTCGGAGGATGAGCTGGCCACTCTCACTGAAGAACCACCGACACACACAACGACGACTGCAAGTTCCATGACTGTTATTGCTGCTGTTGCTGCTTGCGGAAGCAGTAATAACGGTGGCAATTCCGATGCTGCGCGTGAAGTTGGCCGTGATTCATCACCACCTGTGTCAGACGATGGCAGCGACGTGGAATCATTGCACTCTTACCACTACTCGCCAAAGGCGGTCGACATGCCTTCGGCAATACGGCTAGCCAAAAGACTGTATTCCCTGGATGGTTTCAAAAAGAGCGACGTTTCGAGACATCTAAGCAAAAAGTATAAAATACATTTCCAGAAAGTTAATCGATTGGCTAATGGTCCATCTCTTTGTCTTCTTATTTCAGTAACGACTTCAGCCGAGCTGTAGCCGATGAATACTTAAAATATTTTTCTTTCGACAAGAAAACTTTAGATCAATCGTTGCGAGAGTTTTTGCAACAGTTTGCACTGTCGGGTGAGACACAAGAGCGTGAGCGAGTTTTGGTGCATTTTTCCAAACGTTTCTTGGATTGTAATCCGGGCTCATTTAATTCACAAGGTAGTTTAACGTTTTTTTTTTTTTTTTTTGTTGTTTGTTTTTGAAATTTCAATATTAGTGCTGATCAGACCAATAAAAGTGATGACCAATTATAATACTTATAGATGCTGTTCATACTCTGACTTGCGCCATAATGCTGCTGAATACGGATTTACATGGTCAAAACATTGGTCGTAAAATGTCATGTGCAGAATTCGTAGATAACTTAGCTGAATTGAATGATGGTGAAAATTTCCCAAAAGATGTCTTAAAATATTTGTATCAAGCGATCAAGTCACAGCCACTGGAATGGGCTCTGTAAGTAAACATCTATTGCGTATGATTGAACGATCAGTAACTAATATTTACCTACGGGAATAGTGATGAAGAGACCGCTGATTTACAAAAGCAACGTAATGACATCAGTAGCTCAGGGGGGCAAGTTGGACAAAATCCATTTCTGGACATACCTGAATCTTCGGCAGCGGTGGAATACAAAAAAGGTTACGTTATGCGAAAATCCTGCTATGAAGCGAATTACAAAAAAAGTACGTTTTTAAAATTATCTGGTAACGATTAAATCGTATTATATTAATACCTCACAATTTACAGCGCCTTTTGGCAAACGTTCATGGAAAATGTTTTATTGTACCCTCAGGGATTTGGTTTTATTTTTACACAAGGACGAGCATGGTTTTCGCAAAAGCCAAGTAAGCTGATTAATAAATAAATATAAGATTTTTTACTACGCTATATTCCCCCTTTTAAGATGTCGGACAATCTGCACAATGCAATTCGTATACACCATGCCCTTGCCACAAAAGCTACTGACTACACGAAGAAACAACACGTCTTTCGTCTTCAGACAGCAGATCAAGCCGAGTATTTGTTTCAAACTAGTGATTCAAAGGAGCTGCAATCATGGGTTGAGACGATAAACTTTGTGTGCGCAGCCTATTCTGCACCACCACTGGAAGGAGGTGTTGGTAGTCAAAAGCGCTTCCAGCGTCCTCTTCTCCCAAGCACACATACAAAACTCCTAATGGTAAACTTAGTTCAAAAATGGTTTTCTAGTAATAACATGTCTTTCGCAGAAAGAGCAGTTGGAGTCGCATGAACAGCAAGTCGCACAGTTAGAGAATACCTTGGCTGAACATAAGAAGGGACCCATTCCCAGCAAAGGACTTCCATTACAAAATTATAAGGAAAAGGAGAGCTATTTACAATATGAGGTAATGAATAAAAACAATTGAAATTTAATTTGAATTATCATAAATATTCTTTGTAGTTACGTCGCTACAAATCTTATGTGTCAATTTTAAATGCAAAACTTCTCGCTGATCAACAAATCGAATTACAAATGGTAGCCGACGAGGAGTCGGACACATTTGCCTTAGGAGGTGTAGGTCTAGCTTCCACAAATGCAGCACAAAGAACTGCTCACGTTATTGTCTCGGCGACAGGCACCAATCAAATACAATCGAACAGTATTAGTGGAAGTGTCCAACCACAACACCAGCAACAATCGGCTAACAGGTACAGTTATCGTGCTGCTATATATCGTTCTGATGCTGCTGCTGCAACCGCACAGCAACAGCAACAAGATCTTGGCTGACGTGTAATGGGAGTTTTCTCAGCTTGTGTGGTATAAGGAATCGTTTCAAATAAGACCTATTTTCTTTTGTATTTATACATTTCTTACTATGCATATATATACATGCTTTGCTGTTTGTTTTGTGTCGTACTTTGGTTGTCCAATAGTTGCCTTTAGTAATTTGTTGTTTAATCAATATTGATCAGAATTGAACATATTGAACAGTTTAGCTTCTGAAGAAGTTTTTACCTTTTAGTTTATCGAATTAGCCATAACTTGCTATAATTTCTACTTATTATTTTTTTTATCATATATATATATATATATATATATATATGTATATATATATATTTTTTTTTTTTGTCATGTTTTTGTTATTCTTTTTAACATTCCTTTTTTGATTCATAATTTAGTTACGCAAATAATGCAGCTTTTCTTGGTTGCTTTAAATGTAATTATTTTGCCATTAATCACACCACATACACATAAGATATCAACAATTCCAACTTCTTCTGACTACTGTGTACAATAATATTTATTTTAGATCCTTACTTCTAAACACATTTTAACTGTCGTTGAACGATTCTCAGTTATATATGCTATCCTTAGAATTAAGCTTAGTTGGTGTTGGATGTAATTTTGGAAAATGCTATATTGATTATATTTTGAAGTACTTTGTAAATGAAAACCAATTCCATAAGGCTAAAATTTAACCTTCTATAATAATATAACTCTTTGGTTGTATTATTGCTAATTTTTTTTTTTTTATGAATACTCAGTTAAATAAAAATAACATTTAGTTTCTTGAAGTAAAAACATAATAGACAGCGATATATACAAAAGAGTTTTATTACATTTTTATGATTACTTTGTATATATAAACAAAAACAAAAGAATAAAATATTTATTTCTCGCTATCACATTAAGCATCTTTAAATTAGATCTGTAAAAGGTTTTAGTATCAGTTAAATGAAAAACATAAACCGGACCGTATCTCTCTGAAATGTACTTCTTTAGTGTGTATATTTTACTTACAAATATCTGAGATCCATATAAGGAACATAATGGATAATGTTATAATTTCATATATATAATTCATATACAATTATTTCATATTCGTATACTTTAAAAGGCATTAAAAGAATATATTTCCAATTTATATATACGCCGTTATCTCACTTCATGAATTAAAAACGATGGAATCGTTGACGTACATTTTAACTCCTTCACATTTATGTCAATATTCGAAATGTTAAACGCCAGTTAAATATAAAATGTATAAGAAACCAACAAAACTGCTAAAATTCATTAGAAATAAAATACAAAAAGGACAGACAATGAAGTGAAACGTTGAAATATAGTTTTAGGGGGTTTTAAATATTAAAAAAAAAACATGACGCAGTAGCTATATAATACGTACTATATAGGACACACACACGTGTCTATTACGGATTTAGGATTATAAGGCATACATTAACTTAAAGAAATAAAATTAAATTAATCAATTATAAGTATATGCGTTTTTGAAAGTTATGTATGCAATGCATTCAAAAATATGTATTAAAAAGAATTACGAAGATACTAAAATAACAGAAAACTTAACAAATAAAATATTCAATTGCGTTTTATTATCAAATCGTCACTCAATTCTATCATCAACAAAAAATCTTTTTCCGTGAAATTAACACATTCGCTATTTAATTTCTTTTAAATGTCCATTGTTTTATATTTCATTTAATACCAATATCAATCATTTCAACTAGCAAATATCATAATATACATAAACACATATAATTCCAAGTGTTTGCTACTCACAATTATACGCCCTGCCGAGTATTAACCATCGAATATTTACAACCAAACATTCGATATTATGCTATGTCGTTATATGTTTAATGGCGACAAATTCATACATCCATTGGTATTCTATTGAAACGAATTTGAACAAGCAAAACAAAGTATTTTCCACTCTTCCGTTTTCGAATTGCAGATGGTTTTGCGGATGTTTTAGCAGTTGGTGTTTGCTCTAAAAACACAAAATATTACAAAATAATCCTACTAAAGGTAATAAAATGTACTAATAAATATACGCAGGATAACTTTTTATTCAGTTTAATTATTTTTAATTTGTTTTTTCTTTTTTGTATTTGCAACATATATCCATGTTATTTAATTTTATTAATTGTGGATCGGGTTTGCTTTTTTAGTTCGACCATTTCATTGGACTTATCTTGTAATTTTTGGGAATTATTTCAATCAATTATATAATTTGTAGTACATTATAATAGTTTTATTTTCAGTTTTGTATGCGAATTTGTCTGGAAGGAATTATTTAAGATTTTAGTATTATTGCTGCAACTAAGACATGTATTTATTCTTACAGAAAAAAGGAAAAGAAATGATGCACCTTTTTGGATTTAACAATTATACTGCATACGTGAATTGGCATTCGCTTTACTATTGAATTAAGATTATGGTTCGTAATTTTTATTGATAATAAATGTAACTAATGAAATGAAAAATAAATGAAATCACATCTCATTACAGCCTTTCGTTCTGTTTCAAGCAGATGTTGCTTATAACTGGAAATCGGTTTATTACTCCCACATGTCTGTAAAATTACAAAAGGAGATTCTACGATATGATTTATGTTTAAGCATTATACTTACAACATACCTATATTATCATTTCAAATGATATAAATACGTCAACAAAACATTCTCTATTATTATTTGGCTAATAATTTATAGTTTATATGAAGTCTTCTAAGAGATGTCGAGTAAACTACTGTAAAGTTGTATCAATGAGCTTTAGTTTTTGTGCTTTTGCAAAATTGTAATCTTATATTTTACATAAAATGTTATCCGTAGTAAAGAACGAATTTTCCATTCAAAAATTCCTATTTGTGAATTAATAATTGAAATATTACTATTTAACTCTTTAATTTGTTGTTTATTCTTTTAATTTATTGATTCTTGTAATATTGAGTTATGATCTAACAAAATATTGAAGATTCGTTTAATACAAGTTAATTTAACCAATTCCAAATTTGGTGAAGGCCGTGCACTAGTAAAATGCCTACATGAACTCAACAACAAATTAAACGTGACATCTCTACTTATTACGTTAGTGTTTTCTTAACATAAGCCAAACTAATTAAGGATTACCAATATTAATCATTGTTGTATTAAATACACTTAAAATAGCATTTGTAATAAATTATTATATATTGAATGTTATATAATGAACAAGAAATAAACTCTTCCAACAATTCGTCTTTTGTTAAACTTTATTCATACTTAACAAATGAAAACAGTTTTACATAAATGTGAATGATGTATCAGTTTCCATGAGTAATTCTTCTAAGCGCAATGATATTCGGCGCCGTTTTATATCCACTTGAACAATGGACGTAGTAACTCGGTCACCTATATTTAGAACTACGTTATTCATTTTACTGATATGTATTAGGCCATCGCACTCAACACCGATATCAACAAAAGCACCAAAGTGGGTAATATTAGTTACAGCACCTTTTTGAATAAAATAAATTAATTTTCTTATTGCTATTTTCCATATATATCTTGTTCTCGTACTAACCAGTAACTACATCACCCTCAGATAAGTCTGTAAGTCGGGTAATACCTTGTTTGAATAAGGGACGTTTGTCAAAGTCTGAACGATAATCTTGAAAAAGTTCTCGTTGTAAGGCAATTACCACAATATCCAACTGGAAATTTAAAACATTTACTTTCTTAGTTTTTATCTATAACTTTTCCGAAAATGAACTTACTCGTTCTTTGGGTACTTTGAACTCTGCAGCCAGTTCATCTAGGTCTGAACGATTTACGTATTCCTTGATTTTGGCAATAAAGTTCGGTTGACCAATATCCTCTAAATGAAGTTTACATTTGGAAATAATTCTGTTAAATTATTTGTTATTGAAACATCCAATGAAAATAAAATTGTAGTATACACACTTTTTTGCTATCATATAACTTTCTGGATGTACCCATGTGCAGTCTAAAAGATTTTCCACTACGCCACCAACACTTCGCGGCTCAATTCGAATAAATCTATGAGTGGTTATTTACATTAAAGTATTAAACTTGTACTAGTAATGCATACCCAGCACATTGAACAAACGTTTTTTCCCCAATCGATTTAACTTTCAGAAGATCTTTTCGAGTTCGAAAGGGACCATTTTCCAAGCGATGTTGAATAATTTTTTCTGCTTTTTTTTCTGTTAATCCCGCAATGTGTCTAGAAGTATATAATAATATTAGAGTGATTTTTAGACTAAAAATTCGATTAATCCGTTACTTTAATACAGACAAGCTTGCTGTATTGATATCAACTCCGACGAAACTAACGCACTCTGATACAACTTCATTCAATGACTCCGTTAGAGTTTTTTCATTAATATCGTGTTGATACATGCCAACTCCAATGTGACGTGGTTCAATTTTCACATATTCGCTGAGTGGATCATTCAAACGACGAGCAATAGAAACTGATAAATAAACGATTAGTTTTATTCCTCTTATAGCAATAAAGTTAGATAATACAACCTACCTGCGCTTATTTCATTCATATCCATATTGGGAAATTCCTTCTTGGCCACCTCACTGCAAGAGTATACAGAAGCACCTTGCTCTGAGACGATACTATAACGTACTGATCGAGAATCTAGTATTCCTAGTTCAAACAGTTTTGATAACCAAAATTCAGTTTCACGACACGCTGTACCGTTTCCCAAAGCGATTATCTTGCAACTGTTCTCCATAATTGAAAAAACTCATTCTTAACATTGGTTCTATTTAAATTTATAACTCAGATTAAACTTACGAATGCCTCGCTAGCATCTTTGCTAATTGTTCGCCACATTCTTCTGGATCCGTTTTACGAGTGTGCGGATATATAACCCCAGTTTCCAAAACATCGGCTGTTTCTGATATTACCGCCAATTTACAACCGTTTGTAAATCCGGGATCGATTCCCAAAATTCGTTCACCCTTTAAAGGGGACATCAGTAGTAACTGTTTTAAATTCTTTGCGAAGACGTCAATTGATGCCTTCTTAGCAGCGTCATTTAAGTCCGACCGGATTTGACGAGAAAGCAGGGGCAGTACTTTAAATTGATATATATATATATATATATATGTATATTCTACAATTTATTGAAAAGAAATATGAATCTTACATTTTTTCGAGTAACATTCTTCGAATGCCTTTTCAAATATGCTTGATCGAAGTTCATAAGAAATTCCCTGACTCAAAAAAATGTCTCTGACATACCGTTTAACATCGTTCTTCAAATAATCCGATATAATCACTTTTATTTTTAGAAATTTGCAATTTTCACCACGATTGATGGCTAATATCTGATGGGGCTTTAAATTGCGGACATCATTTTGGAAATCAAAATAAAGTTCGAATTTGGAATTGTCATTTCGGTTGTTGTGGTAGCCTCCAGTGGTAGACGAAGTTTTCTTGTCCTTCGAGGAGACCTCGTCAGATTTTTTTACCTTAGTGCTCTTAAGATATATCCGATGTACCTTTTGCCTGAAATCAAAGTAAAGTTAATTTTTATGTGATTTTAGATTTATTTTATACATACAGTCTTCTTAGTTCTTCCAAAACACCTGTATGCTTACTAAACGTATGGGATAATATGTTACATATTCCAGTTATGACTTTTTCTGTCGTGTCTAAATCAGGATTTTTCCTGTTTACAATACTTTCAATGCGGACTTTCGGCGCTTCTCCACTTAATATGCGCTCGGCATATACGTCTAATCCTAGTGCCTTTGCACGATTTGCTAAAGAACCTTTGCTTGCCGGTTTATATGGAGCATACTGCAGAATAATTGAAACTTATGAATGGGTATACAAAAATATTTTTTAATATTCACCAAAAACTCCAGTTCTTCTGTGGTCTTAGCACACAGCATTTCGTTTCGTATATCGTCGTTAATAATATTTTCCTTTTCGAGATTTGTTACGATAGTTTCTGCCTTTTTCCTTAAATTCACAATTTCTGTGTATGTATTCTTAATATCTCGTAATTTTTCCGGTGTAATGTGATTAATTAAATCTCGACGATAGCGACAAATAAATGGAATAGTGTTCTCATTTTCGAACAAATTAACTATATTCTTAGCTGCATTATTGTCGATATTTTGTGTCTCAGCTAAAAGTTCATAAACATTCCAAACTTTACGACGAGCTGAAAAATTATTGAACAATTATTATAAACAGGTACTCTTGTTATATTTTAAACATTAGAACCCCAAAAAGAGCTCCTCCCTGTTGTAAGAGGCAAGGAATCGTTGGCACTATTATTGTTGTTGCTGGTATTGGACAGACATTGCCCGTCGATTGTTTCGAGAGCACAGTCCTCTGAAGAATTGTTTGGGAGGTTTTCTTTTCTTTCAATGCCATTCTTATCCTTTGTCGGCCAACGTTGTCGTTTTCTGTTGGCAAGGAATATAATGTTTTTAATTAAAAACTCGTTAAAAAACAAACCAAAACTGTATGTACGTTGTATTTGTAGTTCCTGCCGTGTGTGATGCTGCTTTATCATATTGAGCTGTTGAAGTTGTGCGACATCTTTTACTAACTGTTTCCTCCCCTTCAGAATCCGAAATTTCAATAATTGGTAATTTTGTTGCAGCTCGTCGTTTTGGCCTAGTATTTGACGACATTTTTGATCAAATATATATATATATAAATATTTATATATGAAACAGATATTTATAACAACTCCAAAATTGCGACTTTTCTTATTTTGTGAACAACTGATATTTTGTGTTCACTCCAAAACTAACGACTTTGCTTATTTGTGAACAGCTGAAATCTTGTGTTGAATAAACGCGGGCAATGTATCCGGTTAGTTGGTGTTGTTTTTCGGTTACCAAATATGTATTTAAAGGCAGTGTTATTGACTCACCAATTTAACTTTAAAACCAGTGTTGCCGGAAACTATAAATAAAACAACTGGTTATTATTTATTAATAGCGAATTTTTTGGGATGAAACATTGTTACAAATAAAAACAATTAAATCTCCTCCAAATAAGCGAGTTTATACGTTGAGTTAAGAGCTATTCAATTTATACGTATTTTAAAACGTTCTGTATTTTATGTATATTCATAAAATTTCCTTCGCCTCAACTCTAAAGCATTGGGAAGTTGTTAAAATTACAGTTTTGGGACAAAAATATCTTCATATACCAAGTATCATAGATATAACAGTGTACTAAATTTGATTCATACACAATTTTTATCGGCTAATCTGCACAATTTAATATTTATTCTATCATGACATATAAATTATATAAATATATGTCTCTAATAATTAAAATTCTCTGACCCATGAGACCCTTATACCAGCACTTAATATTATGGATTAAACTTAAAATTATAATCACAAATAAAAATAAAAATAAAACGCTTGTTTGAAAAAAAAAAAAAAATAGAGAAGGCAAATAAAACATACAAATCAACGATTTGAAGGTTCCTTCGTTACAGGAAAACTTGAAGGCATTTTTTTTATTTTCTGAATCAACCTTTTAACGATTTTCCTTCTCTTTCTGAGAGTTTGACAGTTCAGCAATATTGCCATCATAGTGTATTATACTTCCATTCCTGTTTAACTCTTTAAAAATTGTGGTGAATAACAACAATTGTTTAGTTATCGTGGAAACTTCTGAAAAGTCGTAGCAATTTTCGGAATTATATTAAAAACCATAATGATTTTTCTGATCTGCATAGAGCAAAATGCACATATATAGAATCTCCCAAATAACTTGGTGCTAGAGGAATACGATTGAAGTTGACGATCCTTGATACACTCACAAACAAAAGAAAATACTCCCCCATAGGAAATTGTTGTTGGAAGAAAATCTATGTTATTTCCTTCCTTCTAAAGAATAAGGAAGACGATAAAACACGCATAAAATAAACGAAAGTGCAGTGTATGTTCCAAAGTAAAACCATAATTTTAGCCTACTCAGTTCTGGTTTTCTCGTTCTACAAAGTGCACCAACTCGAGTGATGAGTAATTATCGTCACGGCGGAGGTTATTGTGGTATCGAAGTCAGAGACATGCATCCTAGAATCTCTCATAATTTCACTTACGTTAGTTCTTGCGTAAAGTACATGATCTTCATGTTGAACTTTATATTCTGGCTATTTGGTGGCCTTTTGCTTGGCATTGGTCTTTATGCGTTTATGGACAAGTGGGAGGCCACTGGTTGGGTGCGTTTGGAAACATTCTACGATGTGATTTTTAATATTTCGCTTGTAATGATGATCGCTGGTGTTGTTATATTTGTCGTCAGTTTTGCTGGATGCTTGGGAGCTTTAAGAGAGAATACATGTCTCTTAAAATTTTACTCATTGTGCCTGTTACTGTTCTTCCTTTTGGAAATGGCTATAGCGATAATGGGATTTGTGTTTCCTCAAAATATGAACTCATTTTTGGAAGAAAAGTTTACAGACAAAATTATTCATTCCTACCGTGATGATCCAGATTTGCAGAATTTGATTGATTTTGCGCAACAAGAATTTAAATGCTGTGGTTTGAGCACTACTGGCTATCTGGATTGGAGTATGTAAACTCGATTCATGTTTATATATGTATATAATGCATTTATTGTATAAATTGCAGGTAAAAATGACTATTTTAATTGTACTTCACCAAGTGTTGAGAAATGTGGAGTTCCCTACAGCTGCTGCATTAACGCTACTGATATTAGTTCAGGCCTAGTCAACATTATGTGCGGTTATGGTGTTCAAGAGCAGTCAGTGGCATCAGCAAGCAAGCGAATATGGACCAGTGGGTGTATTGAAATAGTACGCGTATGGGCAGAACGAAATCTATATACAATTGCGGGGATTGCTTTAGGAATTGCACTTCTTCAATTATTTGTCATTTACTTAGCTAAGACATTAGAAGGTCAAATCGATTTACAAAAATCGCGATGGGCTGCGTGAGGTAAATCTTTAGCACCAGTTTACGTTGGCCCTGTTGCATCCCCAATACCGACTCATCCTGGCGTAGTGTTATAACATCAATGGGAATATTATTAAATATATTCACAAATGCTCAATATAATTATTTTATTTGAGTTTACAATTCTCCATGAACTCAAGTATTATGAAGATTTAGTTTCCCAACGTTTATATACGATTCCTTCTTTTTATATATCGTATATGTTCTCATAACTAAAAACGCAATATTATTTAAGATTTTAAAAAACTTTTAGGATTTATTATCCAGACATTGCCATTTCAAATGACTATACATTATTTGAATTAAAAAAAAAAAAAAAAAAATTATCAACAATCGTGTAAACGTTATCTCAATAATGACAAGAATTAGTCCAGAAGTCTCATCTATGTACGTAATATATAACAACATTTAAATAACAGTTGGTGCATGTTGTAGAACGTACTGTTCTGTATTGGTATTTTCTGTAAGACAGAGTAAAGCGTTTACATATTTTGTGATTTTATATACAAATTTATTAATATAATCTAAGGAAAGTATTTGGAATGTAATCGCAATTCAATACTCTTAAGGTAATCATACATAGATACAATTCATTCTACAATCGAAACTGAAATTATTAATATTCAAAAAATGTTTATCTACCAAAATATAAAAAATCTGTAATCTCTAATAGTATGTAAAAAAAGTATAGATGTTTCTACTGATATATGTAGAACGTAGATTTATTCGACAAATAAAAACAAAAACAATATAATATTTTACTTCACTATTCAAATATTTCTTTATTTTATCTTACTCTTAATCACAAATGCAACATATTCTGCTATTGTAATAATTCACAGACATTATTTAATGAATCTATATCCGTGAGTTCTTTTTTTTTTAAAGCACCATTTTCATAACTTTGTAAGATTTGCCTTCGTTTGATATTGAGGCATTTAGCTCTCTCTCGCTTTACTTCTACAGATGGTTCTGAATCTATTATTTCCTTAATACGACGACGTAAACGCAAATCTAAATCGTGGGAAGCAGAAACTATGTGATGTTCTTCCTGTGCATCTTCTCCCTTATGGATCAATAAAGAATGCTCAAATATATTTGAAAAGAATTTCATAATCGCTGTTGGTGACAATGATTTACAGGAATTTGAATCTAAAGTTAGTGTCAGGGATTCCCAAGCATTTTTGCTCATATTGGGTACTTCTAGACGTTGAATCATTTTATGGACTATATGAAGTGGAACTTGGGAACTCATTTCGCGTTTAAAATTTCTTTGCATAGCCATATTCTCATCAACCATTATATAAATTTGTCCAAAGTAGATATGATTTCTTTTGCACATTTGATAAATCTTATATCGCATACTTGTGTAATAATTATTATCATCGCAAATTATTATATAATCCATGAAATTGTAGTTCGAAACTGATATTTTGTCTTTTATATCTTCTGGTATTGATGATTGCTTTTTCAAGCTATCAACAACTGATTGCAAAAGGGATAATATTTTTGAACGTTGGATTTTGTATTCAAAATTACTGCCGTTTTCGGTAGGATTCTCGAATTTTGAGGTTAAAAAGTTATCAAAGCAAAGATGTATAATATTCACCGGTAGCTGAGGGAGAGTAAGCAAATATTGGCAAAATGTGGTTTTACCTGCACCAGGCAAACCTATCAAAGCTATAACACATATACGAGCCATTTGAAAAAGTGAATTTGTTTAAATTAATATGATTTCTATTTAAAAATCAAAAACGTATTCTAGCGTATAATAGCTTCCCGGCTGTTTCTTTTATCTTATTAAGTTCTATTTTTTAAACTAATTTACAATCAAGCCACGTTGGTTCCAACGTCTGCAGTTCCAGTAGATATTTGCGCTGTTGCTGCTTCTGCTTCAATTTTTTTTTGATTTTCTTCTAACTCTAGCATTCGTTTTTTGTTTATTTCCGTCTGAACTTCAACATATACTTTCATCATATTTTGATTGAATCGAGCGAATTTATTTACACACTTATCAACGCAGGTATTCTGTAAAAATAAAGCACAGTGAAACATTAGGCTGCAAATAATTCTGGAAATACTCACTTCGTAATCCGCTAGATTTCGCTGGTAAAAGTTATCCACACATCTCGTGAAACACAATTCAGTCACTTTATTGTATAATGTGAGGAAATCTTTTAACTGCAAACAGATATATTTAATGAATATTTCGAATTAGTTTCGTGAAATTACGTTTCTTAAATTGGGATCCATTTATAATTTAGATTGGTCAGTCGTTTAATAAAATTATTTAATTTTTTAGAAAACAATATTCCTTTGCTGCATGCTCCAAATTATTCGAAATTCCTGACAAAGATAATCTGGGAGAATTACAGGGTTGCCCAATTCCTATAACAAGCTAATTTTGGGTTCGATTTTAGTTCATCTGGATCATTTATATCCCAGCGTATGAAATATGTTACTGAAATCAAAATTAAATATGTCAAATAATTGAATATTACTAATAATGATTCAAACATACAAAGTTATCCTATAAGTTGAAACCGAATGGCAATCCAATATGAATATGACATTTTGAAACCTAAAAGTTTGTAAAATCAGCTGATCAATTAGATTGTAATAGAACGCACGTGCGAAGGTGAATTATCAGTATTTTCTTTTTTATTTTTGTGTGATTCTTTGACGTTTTCTATTTTCATTTAGTTTAACTTCTTCGCGTTGGAGTATTTTGTAGTCGCTCGGTTTTTCTTCAATTATTTCTCTTGGGTTTGATTAATGCAAAGGTGTGTTTTTCTTGATTGCGCTTTGGCTTTTGAAATTCTACGCCTTATATCGTAGGAATTATAAGTGAAAATACAAAGAGATTAATTTGGAATACTATAATAATCGGTAAGTGTCGAACGTTCTAAGAATAGAATAATTGTCCTTGGTTGCTAGAATTGTTAGCAATATTCTACAAGTATGTATGAATTGAGGAACTACCATATTTCTTCAATCTGTACATTTTCCGATTTCGCCTGGTTAACAATTCAATGTTATCTGTCTTACATTGACATTCTGGTGAAATGTACACACTTATGGATGTGTGTCGTAGGTAATCTGCAGGTTGCATATAATCGGTAGATTTTTTGGTTGAATAATCATTAGAAACCTGCAAATAGTTTGTATTTATTTAATTGCACACGCAGGAAAATATTTCCACTTTCTGCCAGCGCTATGCGTCGCTTTTCTAGTGTGAAATTATTTCGTTTGTCGAACCAAATGCAACATTTATTCATTTCCAACAATGAGGGAGTGGGAATTGCTGCTACAACGACAATAAATCAAAGAAGCTTCGCTGGTGAGTGGGTGAGAAGTTCGATTTCGAAAGCAGTGCAGGGAAAATATCGCGATAGTCTATTTTTCGCTACCTAAAAACTATTATAAGTGAACAATTCAGTGAAAGTTTTTTCACTTCTTGAAGTCACTGTTATCTAGTATTTTTATTTTTGTCGCCACATATCTATGTGGGCCAGCACTTTGGGCTGCTATTCCTTTTCAAAACAATATTGAGATTTTCACATAAGATATTATGTTTTTAACAAAATCTTATCGTCAGACATACATTTTAGATATTTCCAAGAGAATATAATCAACATTAATCTTGCTTATATGTAGGTCTAGATTTTTTTTCCTTTTTTTTTCAAATATGTCACTTTATATCTTATAAACTTATTTAATACATGTTATCATCTTTTTGAAAGTTTATCAAATGGAGATAAATTAATATAGTATTTTAGCAAACTTTGGAAAACGCTCATATAAAGATAATAATCCATGATAATCGCTGCTATAGGCATTTGTTCAATATCAAGTATAGCAAGTATAGTATTTCATTGTTAATATTACATTGCAGATATAGGAAAGGTGGACATCACTATAAAACCACACAAAACAATGGAAAATAAAACAGAAGCTGTACGGATTAACAAGGATGAGTTGAAAAAGCGGCTGACACCACTCCAATATCAGGTTACACAAGAGGCAGCCACAGAACGACCGTTCACGGGTATATTATTCTGTTGTATTTGAATTTCTGAGTCAATAGCGATAATACTACAGGTTGTTACAATAAACATTACGAAAAGGGAGTGTACCAGTGCATTGTGTGCCATCAAGATTTGTTTAGCTCTGATACTAAATACGATTCTGGTTGTGGATGGCCCGCTTTCAATGATGTGCTAGATAAAGGCAAAGTTACCCTACATCGAGATGCGAGTATTCCAGGTAAAACGCCAATGTCCATTTACGATTGGTTTCATAATTAAAGTTTATTTGGTAATACTCTGAATTCGTTTTTGTTGGAAGCAGTGATTTTGATTTTGTCAAAATATATTTAGAATTATCTTCCACTGCTTTCATATCGTTCACGTACATGCATGAAGTGAACGTTTATCAAATAGCCCAAATATTAGAGAAATTGCAGAATTCATATCATAGCGCAAGTTTATTCACTTCATGCATTAAATGTTTTTGTTTTTTTTTATATTTTTTTTGTTTTCAATTGAATTAATGGTTTGGAAGCCATTTGTTTAATGTTTTTTAATATTGTAAAAACTCAATGCTAATTTAAAAAAGCTTTTGTGGAAGTTTTTTCAATTTGTATAAGATATATTAGTTGGAATAGTCGTTTTCTTTGATGGCGGATTAAAAAAATAAACTTATTGTACGTTTGCTACCATCTTTTGTGCCGCTTCATGTTAAATAATTTATCTCCCAGCGTGTGACATGTGTTTGTATATAACAGAAAACCAATTGTCGTGTGTGTATTATTTATAATATAAACAAAAAACCTTCTAAGTAGTTGCCGTGATCTTTCAAAATGCAAAATTGTTCCTGTTCCTTGCTTTGTTCATATTAGTGTGTGTACGTATTTGTAAATAACGAACTTTTCCTAATTAAGATTTTCTTATTTTTCTTACAAATTTGCTCTTTTCTTCTTTGACAAACAAACAAACAAATAATTCAATAATTATTTGTTCTCAAATTAATAAAAACACGTAATGCTAATTGGACTTATTATGCCAATTGAATTTTTAACACCCAATTTAATGTAAACAATCTTGTCATACTAAAAACAGTAGTAATTTCAAAAATGCTAGGAATGGTGCGCACTGAAGTGCGCTGTTCGAAATGCTCTGCACACATGGGTCATGTCTTCGATGATGGTCCCCCGCCCAAACATCTTCGTTATTGCATCAATTCAGCATCGATTGATTTTGTGCCGACGATTACTCCCAGTGTTGGCCAGCCAAAGAAATAATTACGTAGAGTGCAGAGTTTTTATTCATATATATTTACATATACATAAATACAGAATGACAGGAAATTCGATTGAATTATATATGTATTGAAAAAAAATATTGTTTACATTACAATTCGCTGCAATAAGAAAAAAGTAATTATTTTTATATACAAAGAGATATTTATAGAACATGTTGACGTCAATGGAAATTGCTTTACATTGTTAGTCGAGTTTTCAATCAAATTGAATGCGTTTGAGGCCTTAAATGTTAAGCAAACCTCCAATGTTACACCGATTGCAAGTGAGGATTCAGTTGGATTTGTATAACAATTATAGAATATATGCTTAACGAAATTAATATTTGCTAAGGAATACACTACGCAATGCATTAGTATCAGTAAAATAGTAAAAAAAAAACAAAAGTTTAGGTTTATTGAACAAAAAGTTTGGCAGCAACACATAAATATTTTATTATCATTGATTTGCTTATTTTACTCTCCGCATATAATTTGTCATCGCGGTTTTAATAAGATCGTTCTTTAAAGCTGTACACCCTTTAAAAAGGCGAAAGCAAACTCATTTTACATTTTATTTCTATTGACACACAAATAATATTCACTATAAATTGTTTAAATTGGAAAAGGAAAATATAAAATAGATCTGCATATCATAAACAAGTAAAATTGCACGTATTCACAGGTTTAACATGTAGAATACAGGATACAAAAATTACAAACTCACTAAATCTAACAAAAACTCCTGAACATATCAATCGTATACAATTGTGGTCCTTACTTGAATACGATAAGTCTCGTGTGACTGCTTACCAGAACAGAAAGATAATCTATAGTCGAAAGTGGTGGTCAATGTCTCATAGCTTTATTTCTCTTTAAACACTAACAGTGCGTTTCTGACAAATGAAGCTTCAATGTCTCTGATGGTGTATTTTCTTGATTTGAAAATCGTTCTTGTTTTTTATTATATTTTTTACTTTACTAATTCAAGTAAATAATAAAAATAGATTTAAATCTGGTCTATTGTTATGAATATTATAATAATGAATATTTTTATACATTTTTCTATTTCTCTTCCTTTTGCTTCTTATGTGCCTGTACGGGGGTATAATACACATACATTTGCATACTCGCACATACACGAAAACGGCTTATAATAATTAATGCAATAATTCTTCATGGTATTTTGCCAACATTATGTGCCATTTTCTAATATATATAATTATTTACTTTTTGTAATAACAAAAACTCATCGCTATAATACTCATTGTAATCGATGGAATTCATCAAATTAATCATTGCAAAATAATAATTTGCAATAACTGATAACTATACTAAATATGCTTCGCCCTGTCACAATTTATATCCAATGAATATCTATGGACAAATTTCCGCTTCTCATTCGTATATACATTTCATCCAATTTTTTATATTTTAACTATTTTTTTTTTCTCATTTAACGAATTTTTCACTATTTTCTGCTCTTCCTTTCGTTCCAAATAATTGTTTTCTGTTCTGTAAACGTCCTTTTCTGTTTTTTTATTTATATTTTCCATCTTGATTTGATTCACTTTGCCTACACGACTTCTGTTCGCTATTCTTTCAAATATTATCGTCTGTTTTGTTTTCCTTTATCACAATTTTGTTGTTATGATAAATTTGCATTGCGAAATGAATCCAATATTAATAAAACAAAAATTTTATTAACAATCCAAAAATAAATCTATATGAAATGTACGCAAATATTGTAAAATATACTTGCAAAAAAACTCTGAATTTAACCGACTCACTTGTGCAAAACCGAAATTAAAAAGGGGGAAATATTCTACTACTAATTAAACATCCAGAACGCATTCGCACGGAGGTTCGCTGCGCTCGGTGCAACGCCCACATGGGTCACGTGTTCGAGGACGGTCCGAAGCCCACTCGCAAACGCTACTGCATCAACTCGGCCGCGATTGAATTTGTGTCCGCCGATGAACTGAACGCCCGATCCGCAAGTACTGGCGTCCCCATTGCCCATCAATAACAAATAGGGAACTTCGATCCAAAACGGCCGAAACCGAGCTGTGGATGCGTCGGGGGACGGACACTTGAACTGCGTGGAGCGCCTGTGAGATCAATATCAGTATAAACACCAATCGAATGTCGATCCCTATTAGAGTGGCCAATTATTGTTGAAACAATTGAACAGTTGTTGATTCCTTGTTTTGAAGTTATTAATATTTGTATATCAGAAGTAACGAATTTCTTAATACAATGTCATCGTTTAATGTGAAAATACTAAATATGCTTTTCCATTCAAGATAATGCTTTAACCTATCGTATGTAACTCAAAAAACGATGATAGGTAAATATGTTAACAACCGCAAAATCTATAGTGCTGAATTTGAAACACAAAAGTTTAATTACCCTTAGATTTAAATTAAAGTTAATTTAAAGTTTGTAAATAATTTTAGCTGACAATGAGATTAAGAATAAATAACAACAAAAATATAAACGATCTGTTTTTTGATGGACTATGTAAGTATTTTACTTTTATTTAGCAATTATATTCATCTGAGAGCGGATGAGAGTTTGTATCTAAAGTTTGAACCAACATCCTTATGATAAGCTCTCGGTGAGCTTTTCAGAGCTTGCACCTCTTGGGTCTCTTTCTCCCATCGAAGAAAAGAGAAGAGAACATGGAATCTCTGTGTTGTTTACTTCGAACCAAATGTCATGTGTTGGAAGTATTATTCGATTGCCGTGCTTAGTGGAGAATAGTGATTTGAGGAATTCAGTATCGAACCGGGTAGTACGATTTACATTACTCAAAGGAATTCGTGTCATTACCTAATAGTATTTGCTGCTAAAGCTACAGTTTTAGTGTGCTGTTGTCTTAGCTGGTCAATACAGAATATAAATAACGAATAAAAATCAACCCGACATTAGATTAGATAAGTCTCATACCAAGAGTTTTTTAATCGACGATAGCTGGACGCGAGATGGCTATAATAAGATTGCCTTAATATTTGCGATCTGGAGTTTAAGTGTTACAGTTCTCACCCCAGCGAGAAATCACTCTGTCGCCTAAGAGTGTGATTTGTCGATGTCGTCTACGCTTGAAGTCTCTAACACAAGCGCTAAGATAAGAAAATTCTAACTAGCCTGCTAAAACAACATATACAACTGGTTCGTCTCTTGGTTGGTCAGAATAGCATTCACTTTCGCGGTAAAAAGATGCAGGAATGGCTGAAAGTCTCGAGTCTCCTCTGCGTTTTCGGATTCGTCCGAGAGATACGACCGTCGGAGCCCTATATCACGGAGTATCTCCTAGGAGGGTGGCGAAACATAACGCAAGATCAAGTAAGTTAATGGAAGCAATAACAAAACAAACAAAAAACAAAAAAACAAAACAAAACAACAACGTAACTTGAACCCGAGGTTAATTGCCAATTCTAAGCAATTTATTGATTCTATTAAATTTATGTATTTAATATATAATTATATTTTATATTCATATTTAGGTGAATCGTGAAGTTTATCCAGTTGGAACGTATTCCTATCTGGCACAACTCGTAATTGTCTTTCTTATCACGGATTTCCTAAAGTGAGCAATATATTGTTCTTTCTGTCATTCATACTCGAGCAATACATTAAATATTAATCAATTAAATATTGTCATTCTATTAAGTTTCTTGTCCGTCCATCCTGTAACTTACATCTACCAACCTTCTACCACAACCATTTATCTCAATGGACACATAAAACTTTATTAAGTGCATCTTTTGTTTTTTAATTCTGTCTATATCACTCTCTACGTTTAACTAATCAGATATACGATGTTTCCATTTTTGTATTACCGGTTCATTATTTTTAGTAAGTGCCACACGTAATTCCCAATATTCTCAGATATAAACCACTGATCGTTACAATCGGCACAACAGGCGTTATAATATGGAGCATGCTGATATGGACAACCTCCCTGGAGGCACTGCAGATCCTGGAATTTTTCTATGGCACCTATATGGCGGCCGAGGTTGCGTACTTCACGTATATTTATGCGAAAGTCGATAAAAAGTATTATCCTCGTGTGACTTCACACACTAGAGCGGCGATGTTTGCGGGGAAGTTGGTTGCCGGAATTTCCGCACAAGTTCTAGTTAATTTTGAACTTATGGACTATAAGGAGCTTAACTACATTACATTAGCCAGTAAGTTGCATATATTTAGGCATTTAGCCATAGGCATTGTAGGCTAATCATCTTTTCAGCTCAAATTGTAGCAACTCTCTGGGCTCTAGGTCTTCCCAAAGTAGATAACAGCCTGTATTTCCATCATAAGGATGTAATCACAAATGGTGATCGCGGCTCCTCGAAGATCCATGAAGGAAGCGATTCAAGTGATGTCGGTTGCAAAGTGGTGGATGACGTAAAATCAATCTACAGTCAGACTAGCGAAATATTGGTGAAAATCTCTCCGGCTGCTTTGCTCTGGACCCACTTTAAAAATGCATACACCAACATGAAGGTAGTGCAATGGAGCATTTGGTATGCGGTTGGTTTGTGTGGTTACCTCCAAGTCATCTCATATGTGCAGGTCTTGTGGAAGGACATAGAACCTGAACCATCGGTAAGTATGCACGAAGAACTCAAACGAGTAATGAAAATGCAATATTAACAGATAGCGTGGAACGGAGCAGTGGACGCTGTGCTGACAGGTTTGGCTGCCGCCTGTGCTCTAGCAGCGGGATATCTGCATGCGGGACGTCTAAATCCACGTGCCAGTCTCCTGTTCTTGGCGGTACTTTCCGCTCTGGAGGGGGGATCTATTTTACTGTCTTCTTGGACAACGAACATCTATGTCTCTTATGTCGGGTACATACTCTTTGGTGCCTTATTTGCGTTCACTATCACTGTCGCGAGGTTGTATTTTTATTTTATTATAAATTATTCATAAGTAATATTTTATATTTTGATAGCGCTGAGGTGGCTCGATATTTGGAAGAAGACAGCTTCGGACTAGTATTTGGAATAAATACTCTGGTGGCCCTCATAATTCAAACGCTATTAACTCTGATTGTAATATCGGAAGTTGGGTTTGCGCTGAGTGCCAAGGGCCAGTACACAGTTTATGCATTTTACTTTATTATCATTGGAGTCATCTACTTTATATCAGTAATCGCAGAATACCTCATATTTAGAAGATCAGAAGGTAGTTTTAATATTCCACTGAAATAGTTTATAACGAACATAGTCATAGGGAAGTTATTTAGAAATGATGCAGTGTGAAGTAGAGAAATTAGAGAAATTTATATTTTGTAAATAAATGTCTAAATTAAATTAAGTAATAAATGTCCTTTTAATTAATAAAGCACTGTGATGTGTTAAATGTATTTAAAAGTTTAATACTATTTATTAGTAAACTAATCGACGATTTATAATTGTTCTGCTCCACAATCTCCGCTCGTTATTAAAATTTAACATAGGCATTGTACTCTTAATTATTTTGTTCATATTAAACCAATAGTGAGTACTTAAATTTCGAGGATAAATTATTAAACTTTAAACATCAATAAACCTTCTTTACAGATTTCTCTTCAGGGTTCAAATGCATGAACTACTCCCTTTTCACTCAACATTTTTGCTAATTTCAAAATATTTACGTATCACTTATCTTTTTCAAAACTGACATAATTTTGACTCTTCAAATCAATTAAACAATATATCGTAAAATTAAAAATCATCGCAAGCAGTATTGCAATTCAGTTTTGTAATTTAAGAAGTTGAAAATCGCATATTAATAAATATATTTTTTGCATACTATATGTATAACCGTGAAAAAACATTTCTTAACGAAAACACTACGAAAACAAGAACAATACAACCCTGAAATTCTCTTAATCACCGCTCTCATAACTTGATTTCATTTTATGTTCTCTTTTTTGCACGAACGAAAAATTGAGACGGATAAAATGTAATAAGTAATCATTAGAAAAGACCGCTGTGTTTTGAAGTTTAACGTAATTAAATCTGTATTTGAAAGATGACGGGGTAACGTGAAGTAGAAAAAAAGCGAAGTTATTATCATGAGATGTAAACAAATGTTTACCGCTCTACTAAAATTTTGTAAATTGTTAAAATCGGTGGTATCCTATAGCAATAACAAGATTTTCGAATAAATATTTTCTTTTCTAAGCAAGTTCTATCGACGGCTGTTAATATAGACTTAGAATGCGAAGCGTAAAGAGACGACTTTTATATAAAATTGGAGGCGGAGCTCTAATTTTAATTATCATACTGCAATTAATCCCCAGACCTCTCGAATACGATGACAACAAATTAAAAATGTTAGTATATCAGGTAAATTAATGAAACTGAGAGGCAATAAAATATTTAACTTTTTTAGAGAACTAATAGAGCGATCTATTCGCTCTGCAATGAATCAAGATGAGTGTCATCATCCCAATCTGCCAATTGATAACCCTGAAATAATGAAATTTTATAAGCCGGTAGAGAAAATCGATTGTGGAGATAGTTTGGAAGACTGGGTTATGTGTGAAGTAATGCTTACATATATTTATTAGGATTTTTTATTCTTATTGCTTCGTTTAGAAATCTATATGCTTCGTCAAACCCGAAATAAGCTCTAGTCATGGTGAAGTTGTATGCTCCTATACAGATCTGATACGTAAATCAGATTTTAGCATCAAATATGGTCAAACTACACGGACCAAAGAACCATATGTGCTGCAAAAGTCCGATTTTGTTAAGGTCGTGTGCAGTGCTTCGAACGGAAAAAGATGGTTCGGCATGGCATACGGTATTCGCGACACAGTCCAGAGGTCTATACCTAAGATCCCAAGACTTCAGACCACAGACACCGATCTCTACCCATTCTACAACGTTCTAATGATCGGATTTGATTCTATGAGCCGTAATGCATTTATGCGAAAACTTCCAAAATCGTTTGATTATCTTTCAAAAGAATTGCAAGCAATTGTGTTGAAAGGATATAACATTGTCGGCGATGGAACACCTCAGGCATTAGTGCCTTTATTGACCGGTTACACCGAGTTAGAGCTTCCAGAGACACGTACTCGAATGCGTAATTCTGTAAACGTGGATGCATATCCAATGATATGGAAAAAATATGCAGAGCAAGGCTATGTAACGTCGTTCAACGAAGATGTTCCTAAAATAGGTACTTTTACTTATCGTATGAATGGATTCAAGACACAGCCAGTCGACCACTATTTGAGAACATTTTACGTTGAGGTGGAGAATATTCTTAGCTCCAGTAAAAAGTTCTGCATTGGAAATCAGCCATCCCACATGGTTATGTTGGATTATACACAAAATGTAAATTAATGTTTGTCATCGTTTAAATAGTTTCACTGACCATTTTTGTTTTAGTTCATGATCAAATATAACGATAACCCTCGCTTTGTGTTTAGTTTTCATGGAGAGCTTTCCCATGATTCTATTAATCTAATTGGTGCAGTAGATGACGATTTCTTACAGTGGTTACGTCAGTTGCGGAATAAAAGTTTGCTGAATAATACAATCTTAATTGTTATGTCCGATCACGGGAATAGGTAATGTTTCAGTATTTAAAGTGGTTTTATTTTACACAATATACAATATATCTGTAATATTTTATAGGTTTTCAGAAGTGCGCAATACTCTACAGGGGAAACAGGAGGAACGCCTACCATTCTTTAGTTTCACATTTCCAGAATCCTTCAAGAAACGGTTTCCGGAAAAATATAAAAATTTCATTTCAAATAGCGAAAAGTTAACAACACCTTTCGACGTGCACGCAACATTGCAAGATATTTTAAGTACGCCAACCACACGTAGGAAAATAAATTATTTTTAATATATAATTTTTGTTTCAGAAATACAAATTTCTGACGTAAGAAAAATTCCAAACATGATTAATGCGTACGACGATGTGACTCTAGATGAAAAACTTTATTCAGGGAACGAATTTCCCACAAATGCACCAGATCGTGCTATTAGCCTCTTTGATTTGATACCGAATAACAGATCATGCGCGGATGCATATATCGAACCTCACTGGTGTGCTTGCTTGAACTGGAAACAGCTTTCACTAAACCATTCAACAACTTTTATAACTGCTCAAAAAATGGCTCAAAGTATAATTAGCACAATTAATAACTTTACAAGCCAATACCGGCATCTCTGCGAAATTTTGGAATTGAAACAAGTTAATTGGGCAATGAAATTGAATCCTCGTAAAGATATGTTACGTTTCAAAACGAATAAAGATGCTGATGGTTTTATAGCAGATCTAAGTGATGATATGAAAATGCGCGAAGAATTATATCAGATCCAGATTGCTGTTGTTCCTGGTAATTCACTATTCGAAGCCAGTGTTCAATATGATCTCGAAACATTTGTGGCTAACACAAGAATCTCTCAAATATCACGTGTAAATAAATACGGTTCGCAAGCAAATTGTATTTATGATCGCAACCCCGAATTGCGAAAATATTGTTATTGTCGGTCCTAAATTATATACTTGCAAATGCCTAGTATATTTAATGTATTACTATATTGTTAAAGAAACGATTAATTTTATTCAAGTATTTTTGATGTATTTATCTGAATGATACATGTCTTATTTTCAATTTTTTCACGAAGAATTTATATTTTGAAATTTGAGAATATGAATATTGTAATGGAAATGATTTAATCCTCATACATTTTTTTTTGTATTATATTTTAATTATTTTTCTCAAATAATTTCTTATGATGTATGGTTTTTTTATACAGACCTCATAATTTTCTTGAAAAAATCGTTACGAAAGCTAAAATATATCTGACCAAAGAAATGTATTAGAACTGAAACCAAAAATTTTATCAATATTCAGTTTTTAATAAGACTATATCAAAAACAACACAATTTACTTTCGAAATAAAACACTGAAATATTCTGGTTGTTGTAAAAATTTTTCATTCGCGTGAATACAAATGTACTTTGAATTGATGAAAATTAGATGTTGTAGGTAGATAGGTCTCTTGTTTTAGTTTGTTATTTAGTTGTTACAACAAGTATGCAGCTTCCTTCTTTCCTCTATCGTGTTTCAACAAGATTGCAAATTCAATTACTTCTTCACAGGTTGACTATCCAAAACTGGCTGAATTGTTTTTCCTCCAAATATTTGTCCCCAACCGATCAGACTAAAAAATAAGTAATGTTATTGATGTTTGTATAAAATATCATATTATTTCCTACCGCCAATGATTTTCTACGCGACGACTCAAAGCAATCTTTTCGCCCTTTTCTGTACACACTGGAGTCGTTAAAACAATCTTTGCCAAATCACCTTTTGTTGCAGAAATTCTACCACCCGTACTCAAAGAACCAATGTTAACCAAAAGAATTTCATTCTTGGCCAATTTCTCTACACGAGCACCCTTCTTATCACCATCTGTACGGACACCCAGCAATCTTCTTAATAGATAATATGAAATTTCCAACTCAATATAAATATCGGGCAAATGTCCAACTGCTCCCAATACTTGACCAACCAAACGATCTGCACGGCAGAGTGTGGGATCAATCTTTGTTCCGACTCCAATCAAACCACCAGGCACTGCATATTGTAGCTCGTTTTGTTCAGTATACAAAGACACGATTCTCGAAAAAATTGGTCTACATGTGATATTGCCTTCACTATCCTTAGTGACAACACCCGGTCGCACTTCGATCTCTTGTCCAACTTTTAAGACACCAGACAAAATTGAACCACCTGCTACACCACCTTTTAAATCGTTAACTTCACAGCCGGGTTTGTTTACGTCGAATGATCGAATTACGATAAGCCTTGGTGGAGCTGTAAAATCTCGAACTGGTACAGGAATTTTATTCACAATATACTCGCACAATACCTGTGTAAACATCATGGCTTTTGAGTATTAATAATAAAATTTTATGGCAAGTAAACCTACATCAATATTGTATTTCAGCTGAGCTGAAATTGGAATAATGGGTGCTCCTTCCGCCACTGTACCTTGGACGAACTTTGTAATTTCTTCGTACTGCTCTTTTGCCTGACTTTCCTTCACCAAATCAATTTTATTTTGTAAAATGAGAATTTGTTTAAGTTTCATAATTTCTATGGCGGCCAAATGTTCAGAAGTTTGAGGCTGCGGACATGATTCGTTGCCTAAAACATTTGGAAAATTATTAATATTTTATAAGAAATATACTAATTATTCATATTTGTTAGAATAAACTGCACTTACCAGCGATTAAAAGTAATGCGGCATCCATTACAGCAGCGCCGTTCAACATAGTTGCCATAAGAATGTCGTGACCAGGACAATCAACAAAGCTCACATGACGCACCAGCTCGAAGCGACCAGGACATGATGGGCGGGCACATGGAAAACTATCATCCTTGCTAGATCCGTCAGAAACGAAACAAGCAGGCCGTGGACACTTCGAATTGTTACATTTATAAATTTTTGCGTTGGCGTAACCTTGGAATTAGGGAAATACAAAAATGCACATCTAATAAATATGTAGAAGTTTGTGATAATATATATTTGCCAGGCAAGAGAAATTTAACCATGGAATTCAATCCTAAACTATATATATCATAAACGAATTGTATGTGTTTTTTTAATTACTTTATTATGTCTGCATAAACTAATATAATCAATTGTTTTTCTTATAACATACTAAAGATTAAAATACTATGATATATCCACATAAAAAAGTTTAAATGCTTTAAATAATTATGTGTATTGAAAAATGGTTTGTTATAATAACGTTAAAAACATGTAAAATTGTGCATTCTAAATAACATAACGTAAATAACTAAAAACCTAAACTATTAGTAAAAACATGTACTAGGGGTACTATCTATTGATACAGCGATTAACATCTATTCAGTTCCATAATTCTAAGTTATTAATGTCAATGTTAATAAAATATTTATATCAAAAATTGTACGAATTGTTAACGGAGTTTGAATTAAAACAAAACTTTGCGACAATTTGCAGCTCCACAACGGCAGGAAACTTTTTCAGCTTTGGACAAATTTTTGTAATCGTTTGCATCGATATCAGTCCTAATATAATCAAAACTCAATTCTTCGCCAGGTTTGATATTGCGAAGAGTAAAAAAAGCCAACCGCGGCATATTAACATCTAAATTATTAATCCAAAAGGGAAATACTGCAAGATTTGGGTCGCAAGAATGATTTATAAAATGTGATATATTTCCATGCATTGCTGCATCAATGGTATAGACACTTTCCGCGGATGTATTGTAATCCAAATCGAATAAATACGTTCTACCAACAGCATCATATTTTTTTCCTCGATCATTTGCTTCTTCTGAAGTTATTATTTCACCAACATACTCGCACACGTATTCACCCTTGTGTATGAATCGTTCAGTTCGTACGCCCCATCCACAACCATTTGGAGTTTTAAACAGACACAGTACGTTTTTACGTCCACGCTGTATTACCCTATTTACACAGTTAATATTGCAAGCGCATGTTCTGTTGCATTCATAAATGGCTTCACCGGGACGAATGCGTAGTCTACCATTCTTGTCATATGCAAAATAACTGCCAGCCATGCGTGCGCAACATTTCGTTGAAGGTACGCATATATTTTCACATTTACATCCTATTGGTGGATTTTCCGAAATAACAACATCATTTCCAGGAAAACTCTCTTTAATATAATTAAAATCCATATCCAAAGTCTCTAAATCTACATTATTTTCCACCGACACTGGAGCAGCCTTCTCCACTTCATTCATACGTTTTTGCCAAACCTTCAAATCATGAAGCTGTTTTCTACGCTTATAATAAAAGGGTTTTATAAGCATTGATAATATTACTCGACTACGTATTTTATTAGGTTCCTTTTGGTTGCGCGATCTAGCATTACGAAATTGTGCCAACAATATTAAATCTGATTTTAATGAAAGTGGATCATATTTGTCGAGATCTTGTACATTTAGTTCTGATGGAATGATTTTTATGTCGTCACGTTCAATTTGAGCCTCAATGTCAGCGATAATAATGCTAATTGTAGTCTCGAAAAACGTATACTGTTGTTCTATGAATGTTTCCAGCAAACTACACTCACTTAGATTGCTTAGGGATTCCCAAGTGTTTTGCTCCGATGA
This sequence comes from Coelopa pilipes, assembly GCA_947389925.1. Classification (NCBI taxonomy): domain Eukaryota; kingdom Metazoa; phylum Arthropoda; class Insecta; order Diptera; family Coelopidae; genus Coelopa; species Coelopa pilipes. The sequence goes on from OX376697.1 coordinate 7,257,091, forward strand.
ATAGTTCAACCATTTGACAAAAAATACTGGTGATCCGTTAATCGATTCTAACGATTCGATACTCTCAACCACATATTCGTTGGTTTTGTTCTTCCGCCGCTTACCGCTGGGCGTTCCAGCGCTGTTGCAGGCATGCGACGAAGCATTACGCTTAGGTGTGACCGATGAAGTCTCAGTTAGCTCATTGCTTACATCAATTAAGAATGGTTTTGTGAGTGTATTCTTATGTTTGAAAATCCTCGACTTCTGAGTATGTTCACCACTGTAATTTGAGGCGTTGTCATTAAGACTCTCATATCCACTACTTGGACTGGTCGAATTACCCCGCATTGTGCTGATAAAATTCAGTGTCTGTTGTTGATAATAGTTACAGCTGTTAGTTTCAATGCTAGATTTTCTGAAGTAGCAAGGATGTGCATATTGTAATCGCTTCAATTTCTTTCTTTGAAGAGCCTCATATTCCCTCAGGAGATTTGGAGACTTGCTAATTTTTAAAAGTCTTTCGTAGCTTATACGTTCTGCAGAGTTTGTTTTTGACCGAGCAAAAATAAAGAGAAAAAAAGAAAAATATCAAATGTAATATCTTAAATTGCTGGAGACTTGCTTTCAATAATTAATTTCAAGAACGTACAGATATCAAATTATAAAAACAAATTATCAAATTATTCCCTATCAATTATTTATTAAAAGAAATTCTATTTCAACCAAATATTGAAATATATTCCAGCAATTTATTACTATGAGTATAGTTATTAATTATTCAGTACTTTGCAGAACGCACATAACTACTAAAATATACAAAGTTTTTAAAGTACCGACTTGAAATCGGCGAAAATGTAACTTATATATTAAAATAAATGATAGGGAAAATATTGATGTTACATGTCCTAAGCCTAAAACTAAATACCAGAAAAACGTAACCAATTAACGACTTCTAATTATTGTTGTACAATTTTTAATGATTCATTGTGTTTCCACGATATTGTACTTACCGAGTTTAATGGTAATGTTTCTTTCAAGCTCATTTTTAAAGCGCACAGTTTGTACGCCGGAGATAGCTTTAACGACTGTAGATTTTCCATGAGCTACATGACCTATAGTACCAATGTTAATGGTCGCCTGACGTGAAATTACTTCTGGGGACAATGCTGTTAAATTGCTAATGTCCTGAAAGATTAGATACATTTTATTAATTTACTTTAATAAAAAAAACCTAAACTTTAAATGAAATTAAATGCTTTTAACTTGAATAGGCATTTCAGAGTAGTTCTTCTATAAACTAAATCAATAAATTAAACTTTCGCCGCAATCCCCCACATACCAAAAGTATAGGTTAGAAATTGCATCAGAAACTCGCTTAGTACCATGCCATAGCACATCTCAGCATTTTTCTATTTTCCCACAATTATAGAAGAGAGAAAGTACATTTTCCTTATCGAACCTATGGATTCCAACCATTTAGTAAAGCCACGTGCAATAATGCCCATAAAGCCAACAGTAATATAGTTGCACGCTAACGTTTCTGTTGTCATTATCATGCGGCGATTCATTTGCTATGCCAGTCAATCAGCCGCCAACCCAACAAAATTTTGTCACTACCGACCGACATTTTTTCTTTCCTTTCTTCACTTTCGCTATGTATTCGTTACAAGTTTTTAATAAAATTACTGCTACTTACCAAATTGCTAAGATCTTGTTTTTGTAGATTAGTGTTCACACCAATTTGAGCTTCCGCTGTTGACATTTTTTATGAATAATTCGTTAAATCAATTAGGAAATTTGTGAAAAATAATTCAACCTCGTTACGCCTAAACATCAAAATTTATCGGACACTTTTGAAAAGAACTCTACCAACTTCACGCGGCACTGATGAGTTTTTGTGTGAACGAATGCGAACTATTACTGAAGAGAGAGATGGCAAGCGAAATGCTGTTAAATGTCACTGAACATCCAATGCTGCCAGATTCATAAACCTTCAATCATAGTTTTGGGTTTTGGAAGTTGAGAATCGTAGATGGCCACTGTTGGGAATTTAGATCTATTTCTAGCTAACTTAAATGTAATATAGCAATACTTATACTAAACAATGAATCAAAACTAAACAAGAATAAGTTAAAATCCCCACATAGATAATTTAATTATATAAAAAACTTTAAAATAATCTTATTCTAAATGCAATAACTATTCACCTAATGATGAAAAATCAATTTTGATTATTAATGAGATGTATAAATTTGAGTTGGGTTGGCGCCTAAAATATATTTCACACGTTGTGCTATATTCAGTGATGCCAATTACAGTCATTACATAGTACGCCATTTTTATCGTTGAATTTGACGTTGCTCTTCGTTCAATTGCAAATTTTTCCCGAAGGAAGGATAGAAAGAAGGAAGGAAGGGCCGGCGTTTTCCCATTTCATTCTTTACTAACACTTTGCAACAGTTGTGTCACCGCGAGTTGGCCTTATAATTGCTTGTTCTAGAACAAAAAAAATAAGGAATAGATTCGCAAACTACGCGTGTGTGCGCTCTATTAAAAATTGTGCTCGTAGAGGAGAAGACTGTACATTTTCGTTAAGCGAAATAAAAGTAATAGATAATTTTACAGTATCCAAAATGTCCAGTTTACCAAGTAAGCGAGCGAAATTGTCGAACGATTCTGGTGATGGTACCGCAAATACTCCGAACGAAGAAGAATCCGAAGCGCTGGAACTGATAGACGCTTGTCAAAACGAAATTGACGCACTCAACGAGAAAGCAAGCGAAGAAATTCTTAAAGTAGAACAGAAATATAATAAACTTCGAAAACCTTGCTATGAAAAACGAAGTGAACTGGTCAAAAGTATTCCCAACTTTTGGGTTACAGCGGTACGTACTATCTTGGATATACATGGTCGGGGAAATCAATGATGAAAAAATAACTCATATTCAAACCTATATAATTCGCATTGGTAAAGGATCAAAGTGTCCGTTCTTCTGCTCAAGTCTAATGAAAATAGTTGTCTGTGAAACATCTACGATAGATAAATACAAATTTCTCTATTCAAGAGCGTTTTTATTAATTTCTTTTCTGACTGCATTGCTGTGTGGTCGCGGTGTGGTGCTTTGTGTACACACGAATTTTGAATCTATTTCATTTTTTTTTGTTGACAAGGCGTCAATACCAGTATGAAGGACTAGCGACTAGTTAAATAACACTTTTGTAATATCGTTCTTACAGTTTATTAATCACCCGCAAGTATCTGGAATTTTGGATGAAGAAGAGGAGGAGTGTCTTCATGCGTTATCCAAATTGGAGGTAGAGGAGTTCGAAGACATAAAATCAGGCTACCGTATCCACTTTTATTTCGATGAAAATCCCTTTTTCGAAAATAAAATTTTGACTAAGGAGTTTCATTTGGGATCAGGAGGTAATACAATTTGAATCAATATATATTCTACAAGTTAAAAATTCTCTACTTTTAAGGAATATATGTGGTTTTTGGAAAAAAAAAAAAAACTAAACAACTATAGAATGTTTAATATTATTATATTATGATTTTCAGCTACCGAAAATAGTGATTGTCCATCATCAACCAGCACGCCAATTCAATGGAAGGAAGGAAAAAATCTGCTCAAACAATTACTTTCAAAACCTTTTAACAACAAAAAAAAGAGAAATTCAGAATATAAAACCTTCTTCGATTGGTTCACTGATAATAGTGACCCAGTAAACGATGAAATCGCAGAATTAATCAAAGACGATCTGTGGCCAAATCCACTGCAGTATTATTTGGTACCTGACATTGAAGTGGAACCTGAAGACGACGATGAGGATAATGAGGATAACGAAGAAGAAATTTTTGACGATGAAGATGGTGACGGTGAAGAAGACGAAGAGGAAGGTAATATATAACTCTGATTGAAACGATTTTAATTGATCACTAATCAATATATTTATGCAGATGGTAAATAAAGAAGTTGGTTGTTGTAATGAAATATTTTCAAATACACCGGAATATATAGATATATATATATATAGAATGAGCCCTTGGAAGAAACTCAATGAAAATGGATAAACAAATTTTAGAACTTAATTTGATTTATTAAACTAAGTAAAAACTAACATTTCTGATGTTTCCCCAGATACGAATAAAAGACGTTAAAACTGTATTATTTCATATCTCGAATTTATTTTATAAATTAATTTCAGTAATAAAGAACATATTTTTCATATGTATGTGATTTGAAATGAACAACCTTCTATTGAATAGAAAAAAATGAATTTGTCAGAACTGATGTCGATAATATTTTCTATTTTTTGAATTTCCTAAAGCACAAAAGCGTTATCGGAACGAGACCCCGGTAATTTTTCCTTTTACATTATACACTTAAATTGTAAGTGGTTTGAGTCTCCACTTTACGCAGTGTTACCAATATTACTACTTTTGACACTAGTGTTTGCAATAAATGACAAATGAAACAGCACGGTTCCTCTGACAGCTCAAAATTTTTCCTAGACGGCGATTGTGAAAATTCTTGAATTCTAACGCGATGGCAGCCGTGAATAAGTTAGCAGTTTTGGTATGTTATTTAATATTTAATTAATTCATCTGTATTGAATAATGGTATCTTTAAAAATATTGTATCGGGATCAAAAATAAAATCTAATATGAAAAAAGTCAACCGCAAAAATTATTCAATACTTCGGTTATGTAATGAGAGTTAAAAAAATGGTTCTATCATACAAGTTCAATCATTTTAAAAGTAATGTGAAATATAAAATAAAAGTATTTCTTTAAATGTTTTTGTAGAGCCGTGCCATGTGCACTTCAACTAAAATGGTTAAACCACCAGTTCAACTGTTTGGATTGGAAGGTCGATATGCTAATGCTTTGTACTCGGCTGCCACTAAGTTAAAGCAACTGGATCAGGTTGAAAAGGATTTAATTGCCCTGCAATCTACAATTAAAGTAAACCCAAAGTTGCGCGAAATCATCGTCAGCCCCATCATCAACAGGAAGGTTATGGCCACTGCTCTGAAGGAAACTGCTGATAAACTGCGTATGGCACCTGCCACTGCAAATCTCTTGAGTTTGTTGGCCGACAACGGTCGCTTAAAAAAGGTTGAAACAGTCATCAATGCTTTTAAGACCATTATGGCCGCACATCGTGGAGAAGTCGTATGTGAAGTTGTCACAGCCAAACCTTTAGATTCTTCACAAAATAAGCAATTGGAAGGCGCTTTGAAAGTATGTTATATTTCTGTATTTAAATTACATCCTAATAATATTTTATTGTATTTGTCAGGCCTTCTTAAAACCCAATCAGTCTCTGAAAATCACTTCTCGTGTTGATCCTAACATTATCGGAGGCATTATTGTTTCCATTGGAGATAAATATGTTGACATGAGCATCGCCAGTAAAATCAAAATGTATACTGATGTTATTTCTTCATCTGCATAAGCTTTTTCTCCAATGCCTAGCAGATGTAGGTGACGATATGTGTTTTAAACAAATTTCGGCACATAACATTGTTTGAATAAAATACGAAAATCTGTGTACTTTTTGATTCTATAAACTGCAATGGATTAAAAGCACACCATAATTATTCTTGGATGTTATTAATAACAAAAATAAACAAGTAATAAAAGTGGAACAGTTTAAGTTAAGTAAAACCAAACCCATTCCTTGGAACAGTTTATTTTTTACATCTTTATTATCTATAAAATTTAGGACGAATCCTTCACCGATACTAAAATAGGTTCATTAAATCTCAAACTCTAGCCGCATTGCATCGATGTGTTGGAACAACTTTTTTTGTGCAAGCTGATAACGACTTAATGTGGTTTCCATAACTCGTATCTTTGCAGCTTGTTCTTTTATCACATTTATCAGCTGCGTCCGATTTAATTGCTCGTACAAATCTTCGGAATTCAAACTGAAGTCATCTTCGGTGATATCGTGGTCAGTACATTCCCGAATCTTTTCATTTGAAACATTGGCTGTATTACCAGAACTACCACAAGATACAAGATGTTCTTCAGTTTCGCTAGTAGTTAACTTAGGTTCCAGTATGCCAGCATTCGCTGCAGACCAATCTGAATCTAGAATTTCTTCAGACATTAAAATTTCCACATCCGAATCGGTATTTGATATAGCATGACCCTGTTTTTTTCGACTGTCGGAGTGGTCATAGATTATTTCAGTGGACTCATCGAAAGGATAAGTAGATTCTCTTGTTTTTAAATATTTGCATTCGCTTTCAGGATTTACCACTGTAAAGTCAGGTGCGTCGACTGATTGCATTAAAACACAATTGTGTTGACTCTCAAATGAGTCCATGCCATAACGGGATATGTTAGTTCCCAAAATGCATATGTCATCATGGCTATAACTCGTGTAGTTAGTACTCGAAGTACTATTGCAACTACCTAGCATCTTATGAGAAGTTGGATGCAAAAGCACCATCGCTTCTATAGTTGGAGCTACTATTTCAATACTTTCAGAGTCTGCATTCACAGATGAATTAACCTCATCTACTTGTACTAACTCTTCTACACGCGCTTCGTTATAAGTTGGCGAATCTTCCAATTTTGGAATCGCTGTAGCAAGAAGTTCTACTTCGTTTTCATAATCACAATTACTAAAATGATTCTTGCAAACAATGAACTTAGATTGCAAGAGTTCAATGGGAAATTCCTGTAATTTAAGACTGTCCTTCCATGCTTGTGCAAGTATTTTGTTTTCAGGAAACCGGTGGCAAAGACAAATCTCATCAGTGTTTTCGCAGTCAAGAACAGCACAGCGGCGAATCATAATTTCGCGATAAATACAATTTTTTATGTAGTTTCATCAACTATTACTGTATGCAACCATACAAAACAATTTATGGTTGCAACTTGCAATAAGACAGTGTTGCCTTTTCCAATATTCTTTTGAAATATGCAATGGAGTTAAAATTGGTTGAACTCAAATTCGTTATACACGATATAAAAAATAAATAATAAAAATAACATAACATAATATAACTACGGAGTTACAGATCCAGAGTTAATTCATAAAATTCTAAAGATGTTCATGGAAATTGTTGCTAAGCGAAAAGACTACTGTAATTTTTCAGCCGCTAGCTCCTTGTATTGAATTTGGTTCTCTGAAATATGAATTTAAATATTTCCTAAGGAATTTCATTTTCTTAGGCATCATGTCCCAAGCAAAATACTGGTTTCGAAAGATTTCTGCGTTATATACGTGTAAACTGAGATATTTTTACTAACAAATCTCCCAAAACCATCCCTCATTATTTTTAATCAACACCAAGAGTAAATAATATAGTTTTGAATTTTCTTTATTTATATAATATGTGTAGACCAACATTTTTCTTTTTTAATCTGATTTTTTAGTACTTTTTAGTATTCTGAGCGGCCCTCAGAATACCAAGAAGCTTATTCGTTGCTAACTTGATGGACGTAAGACGATAAATTTCCTAGTTGAGTCAAAATCGTATTCGCACAGTATACGTTAGTCTACATCTACAAGAACTTCAAGTTATTGTACTTTCGATAACAAATTTGGGGTATACCGTGGTGAAATCATTAAATATTTCAGAGCATTACATGGACAATATTAACAGTATAATAAATTCAAAATAAAAAAGCAAAGAATTGTTTTAATTTTTTTATTTTTGTTTAATTGTGATGAACATTTAAACATTCAACAATTCTTAAATTCAACCCCATTTTGTGTAGAGTGATAATACTTTTGGTGGGAAAAAGATCAGCTGTTATGTGCTTCAAAGCTAGTTCTTGAACGTCATTTTTTTTAAGAATCTAAGAAATTTTATTTGATTATCATGTAATATGAAGTTGTACTTTAAAGTAACTTTTCTTAATATTTGTAAAATATTTGTCTCAAGATAAAAATTTATATACATATTTAAATCAAGCAAGAAAATACGCTACCTGAGAATTTTCGGAGAAGAAGAAAGTAACACGAGTGAATTTCGGGTGTATTCAACTCAATTTTGTTTAACTCAAATTTGGGGAACAGAACGCATGTTTCTCACGCATACCACTTTAGATATTTTACGACACAGTTGGGCCACAAACAAGAGTCCGATCTTCTTATCTATGCAGATTACTGAGGTTGCTATCTTAGCCCAGGTAAACGAACAAGTAGGATATAGTTAATTTTTATTTTATTTTTTCCAAATCAGTTAATTTGGTGAAGTTTAACAGTCACTAGAACAGCAGTTTATTAGAAAAACACTTCATTAATCGAAACAACAGTGATTATTCGATTTTATTCAAATGTAAATTTAAATTGACTAACTAACCCCAAAAATTTTGTGTAGAACGTGCTAATCTTTTTTATATTTCGTATGTAAATTAATGAAATTATCTGCCAAGAAGAGTTTTATCTTTTATAATAAATAAAATTTCTTATCTATTTAGGGCACAGGGCGGTAGAGCGTAAATTCGTAATCCATGCAGCATCATTTAGTAGATGACAATCAACATCTGATTTAGATCGCATTTGAGTTTTTAAATAGAAATATACTAGAAACTAACATATTTGAACACAATTGTTCCAACGAATTTAAGTCAAAAGGTTAAATATGGATATATATAACTCTAGCCAATTGGATCATTCCGTTGTAATTGAAACGGATAATGCTGATGGTGAAAAAGTATTAGCTATGACAGCTTTGGGCTTAGGAAGTTTTATTTCTGGTATGTTACCCGCTGTAATATCAGATCAAAATAGACGTCGTTTTCCATTAGTCACGTCACTAATGTTGTGTTTTGGGGCTGGGATATTATTGGCAACTGCATTGGTTCACATTTTGCCAGAGGTTCGTTAAAGTTAATACGGAATTATAAGATATTTATAAATAGAATTATTAACAGGTACGAAAACAAATGAACTCAAATTTTGCTGAGATATCACTATGTGGAGGATTTTTCATAATATATTTTATTGATGAATTCATACATTATTTCTTTGGCGAGGCTATACAACATACAAATCATAATGAACCTTCATCATCGACAGTTATCCATGAAAACAGTCACCATCATTCCCATCAAAATGCGGATATGAGTAGAAATTATGGCTCCTTAGTCAATGAAAGAGCGCCACTAACGCAGGGGTCTAGCTCAGGCCCAGTCCATAAGTAATTTGTGATATTCTGTTCATTGAAAATGAATTTGATGTTTTATTTTCTTATTACAGCACTGCTTGTCAATATAAAACCCCTACCGACATCGAGCCACATTGCCATTCTCACGCGCACTGTGATGATGAAGCAGTTGCTGAAGCAAATGCTCGAATTTGTCATACGAGCCACACAGAGCCATGTGTCCAGACGATGACCGGCACCCTTGGACTTTTTGCTGCATTATCATTGCATTCCGCGATTGAGGGTTTAGCTATTGGCGTACAGAATTCTTCAACGAAGGTATGAAATAATTTTGATTTTCTAATTAAATACAATATTTTCTTTCCACTTTTAACCACGTTAACTTTGTTCATATTTAATTTGAATCATATTGAAATTGTAGGTATTGTTTTTACTTGGCGCAGTTGCAAGTCATAAGTTTGTAATGGGCTTTTGTTTGGGTCTCGAATTTCGTTCAAATCCACAAACAACTATACGGTCACAAGTCATTGGAATATTTGTATTTGCTTTAGGCGCTGTTTGTGGGATAGGTTTAGGCATGATCATAGTAGATCTACCTTCAACCTGGAATACATCAACATTACCTAATATCCAAGCATTGGCAGGCGGCACACTTTTTTATGTCACAGTGTGTGAGGTCATACCACGTGAGAAAGCTCGTTGGCATCAAAACACAGCGAGGAAAACTGCTGGATTCGCCCAATTTTTTGCAGTAATATGCGGCTTTGCAACTATGTGCATATTAAACTATTTTTTAGACGGTACGTAATCATCAATCAACGCAACCCCAATGCTAATATTTTTTTTTTTTTGTTTTAGATGATGATACATGACTCTTTAATCCTGAACCCGAACAGCACTTCAAAATAATCAAAGTGTTTTTGTTTTTGTCAAATGTGATTTTATCTAGTTTTGACTTGGTTAACCAATTTTAATAATAATTAATATAGGTAAAAGTTTGCAGACACATATCCCTTCTTTTCATCCTTAAGTCTGAAATCTTGTTAAGAAATAATTAACATAGCTTTAAAATTATATTTATTTGTTAAATCTGCTACAATACATTGTTGTGTAGTCTACTGCAATTAATTAGCAAATTTAAATTAACGTGTTTTCGTGTACAGTTGATGAAGATTTTATCTTCCTTAAATACAAAAATGTTATTTATAAATTTATTTTGTATATAGCTTGTGTTTGAATTTATAAATCTGAACAAAATGCGAAGCACATGCATTTTACAATAGCTGAAAATTTCAAAAACAAAATTTTAAATCCATTTATCTGAATATAAAGTAAAATTCTTATACTCTATGAAAAATTAAATTAAAATATGTATTATGCATGGTAGTGTACTTAAAATCTAAATACCGTGAATTGCATTTAGTACTTATTTAAAGAAACTCTTCCTCATCATCTCCCCAATCACTTATTAAAGTTTTTACCTTATCCTCCGTTTTTGACGTAGTGGACGCTGGTTCAATTGTGGAAGCGATAACAGATTCTTCAGCAACGGTAGAATCATCTTTTTGAACAGATTTACTTGTTTCTTCTTGTGTTGATTCCAAGCAATCTGGGTTTTCATGATTTTCCGATTTAATATTGTCAACTTCTATGTTAGCATTATCTCCTATTGTGAGATTAGTTTTGGGTTCTTCCATATTGCTACCTTCTTCCACAATTTCTTCGTCAATTGTTGTTTTCGCTTCTGATATTTCTACATCATTCTGTTGTGCCTCTTCAGCTCTGTTATTAGTTTTAGATTCTTCGGCTATATCGTCATTTAAATTTTCTAAAACATTTTCAACCTTAACAATAGATGATGTAGGTGGCTCAAGTATTTCAGAGGCATCGGCAGCATCTAATTCGTTTATATTTTCAGTTTTATTTCCCCTTTCGATATCGATTTTTTCTGATTCATCTAATGATTTTTCAACATTGGAATCAATGTTTTCATCACTTGTTGTGTTGTCCGTTTTAGAAATCTCATGAACTTCATCTAAACTACTTGGACTTGTCGACACTACATTTTCTGTATGAAGACTCTTCAGGGCAATCTCAATATCATCTTCAACTGGTTCCATTTCACCTTCGCTGCCTTCTTGTTGCAATTTGTCAGTAGTATTTGTATGTTTAATTTCTTCAACCTCATCCTCTACTGCAGTTATTTTCTCTTCGGATACCGTAATTTCGGCGTTTTGTATAGATTGGGAATCAACGGTACTGGTGGAGGCTACTACGTCAGTTGATTTTGCAATGTCTTCATCCTCTTCATCGTCATCAGACCAATCACCAGTAAGTTCCTTTAACTTTTTACTTATATCTTCATCCGATTTGGTATCTGTTGCAGTTTTTGATTTCTCACATGATTTCACCTTAAAAACACAAAAAATTAAATAAATAAAAATTATATACAATTTAATTTTAGTTTACCTCAGTTATTACCTTTGATTTGGAAATAGATTGGTCATCTTCTAAGTCATGGGCAGATATCAAGTTCTCGGCCCATTCTAAATTATCAATTGATCCCTTACTTTCATCCAAGCCGGATTCTTTTTTAGATTCAGTATGTGAATTGTTTCCAAACTCATTGTATATATTACTATCATCATAATCTTCTTCTACAGCAGATCCTTCAGCATTTTCTGTGGATTCATCCTCAGTATGAAGTGCAGTATCTGTTTGTTCAACAGTGCCATCCTGCGAATTCTCTTCATTGGCATCTGTTATGGCTTCTGGAAATGCTGATTCATTTAGCACCATCACCACACCACCTTCATGTTCTTGGTTTAACTGTGACATGATTTCTTTACGTTGTTCTTCAGTTAAAACCATTTCATTGCCATCTGCGCTAACAAATTTCGGTTCGCCACTAATTTCACTTGTCGGAGCAGTTTCTTTACCAACGTCACTTGCAGTGCTAATAAATTCATCAGATGTTTCAAGACCAATACTTGCAGCAATACCAGATGCTATTGTCGTCAATGCCGCAGCCTCTGAACTCGGTTCCAATTTTATTAAGGAACTAGCACTAGGTAAACTTATATCTGATAATATCTTGATCTTTTTATCCTTAGTGTTGCTCGCTGAAGAAGAAGGTTTCTCTTGTAGAACCTCATCTTCTATTTCCTCTTCCTGAGAACCCATTGTGTCATCATCCTCATCATCCGAGTAATCAATAATACCATCATCGATAGCTTGTTTTTTGTGATACGTTTTCATATGAGTATACAATTGAATTTCCTTAGCAAATATTTTATTGCAATAAATGCATTGTTGTTGATTTTCATCGGGATGACTATCTACCATGTGTTGATTCAAAGCATTTGTGTCTATAAATATTTCAGAGCACATTAAGCATTTAGGGAAGGTGTATATTGTAGTTAAAATGTTGTGCTCGACTTGAGTATGGAAGTGCAATTCACGATTATTAGCTGAACGCCAACCACAATGTTCACAAAGTGCCGGGTCTATGGTTTCTTTGTGCGTGTTAATCAAATGTCGACGGAATCCTCTGTAAGATGGTATACTTATCGGACGTCCATTAACACCACAACGCAAACAAAGCCACGGTCCTGATTGAATAAAAAAATTAAAACGAAATAAATACATGTTATGAATTTAATATTTTACCTGTCGTATTTTCAGCACCCTGAGCAATTAGAGCATGCATAGTTTTGCTATCAATGCGACGCCTTTGGGCTGGAGCAGTTGTACCAGTCGTTGAAGTTGTGGTTGCTGAACCATAAGACATTTCTGAAATTTTTTGAGATGGTGGTACTTGTGAACGCGTTTGTTGAGTTTGTTGTGACTTCTCCATTGGCTTCAACAATGTTTGCTGAATAGTTGGCTTTTGTAAAGACTGTTCTTGAATAGCCGTTTTCGAAGACGGTACAATTGAAGTGGTCATTTCGGCTGATATATTATCAATTTGTTCTTTTTTAACAATAATCTTCTGTGCTTGTCCCCCAGCATTTGGCATTATTTTTAACTTAATATTCTTGTTACCCTTCACCAAATGTGGATACTGTCGAAGTACTTCTGATATAATTTTGGCGTGGTTCATCTTCGAATTTGAACTATCCTTAACCACAATAGTTGGTTTTTCATTCGGTTCCTGTTTGATTATAATTGACGGTCCTTGATGTTGTTTGGAATTAGAAACAGCAGCAGATGTTGAACCAGGCGCAACCGCAGTTTCGTCATCATCATCGTCATTATGTATATCATCGTCCAACATTCCTTCGTATTCTTGATCTTCTCCATATTCAGCTGCAATTTGTTTACGCATACGTTGTTGTTCTGCAAATTCCTTGACATCTTCAATATTTGGTTTCTTTGTAGGTGGTGATATGAAAGAAGCAGTGGCTGGTCTTTTATTGTTGTTATAACCCTTGCGTAATTGTTCAAAAGGTGATGTTGGTTGATTTGTTCCAATTTGGGTCTCATATTCATCATGTTCCTGTTTTAATTGGGCTGATGATTCGTTATAGTTTGTCTCATATGTTCCACGTTGTATCTTGTTCGGAGATGTTCCTGGAGTAGTTTTAAGTAGTGAAGTTGAACCAATTTGTTGTCTATATTGCACTTGAGGCTGCGATGAACTTGTGGCAATAGATTTAGTTTGCACTAGACGGCGTTGAGGACCCGTATTAGCAGAGGTAAGTATGCGACGAGTTTGAAGTTGTTGATGTTGTGAATTCGCAACTGGTCGCGATTGTGGGGAAACAGGCGAAGATGTTGCTGAAACACGTTTCCGGTTATTTTTTGGACTAATTGGCTATATTTGAAAACAACAAGAATTAAACTCAATGTGAAATATATAAATCAAGCATTTAATATACCTACCCTTTGTGTTCTGTTGACACCTTCCATTGTACGACGATGTGCCTCTAGTAATTTTAGCAGGACCGTCATATTCATTTCTTTAGCTGTACGCAACAATTTTCCATACATTTTAAGTTCAAACTCCAATGTACCGGTGTACATGAAGTTAACAATTGGTACAACAACGTCGGCCTGCAGTTCATTTGGCATTATGAGAGCATCATCAACGACTTCACAAGTTTGCTCCAGAACATTGAAGTAATCTGTGCAAGCACTAAGAACCAAACGATGGACCTTTAGCTGTGAATTGTCTCTGAACTGCAGTGTTAAATCGCAGTAATCGGTTTTATTGAAGAAGTTTTGCAATTTTTGTAGGAAGAACACCCCCCAGTTGTCCACTTTTACAGATTTGATTTCACCCATTTTGACGAAGCCGGATAGTTAATGCCGTTTTTAAAATCAAAGTTGAAACGTTTGTGGACTAAACTTTAGAGGTTCAACTGTACTATAATAAATCTTTGTAATCTGAAAATAGAGTATATTTAAATCATTACAATATTAATGCAACTAATTTATGTTTTATTAAATGCTTCATTCTACACATGCATGTGGTATACAAAAACCAAATCTACTGTTTGAATAAGCCCCTTCGCAACACAGATTTTATTAAGTGACCCACCGCAGTGCATTTTATGTCTTTAAGGTATCGATACTAGTGCTCCGCAAATTAATAATTTTACACTTCTGTGATTACAATTGTTTCCAAGCTATAATAAATTTGTCCAACTAAAAGCGCGAATTTGTCCAGAATTGCATTGTACACTTGGATCCAAAATCATTCAATATATTTTTATATAGATTTAAAAAATACATATACATCACAAACCTTCTTTAACCAATTTGCAAACAATTATCCCTCCTTATTTGAGGTAAACACGATATAATGCACAAAAACACAGTATTTTTTTTGGTTTCTGGAATAAATTCAACGCCAGTCGCGACTTTTATTTTGCGGCCAAATAATTTTATGAGAAATTGAACGAAGCCTTAACTCGCTGGTGTTTTTTTCTATCGCTCGCTTGTGTCGTTCTTTTCAATGTTTTTTCCAATTATTAAACCAAAATGGCGACCCAACGAAGGCGCACTACTCGCTTTTGCCACTTTGGCGATTGAACGAATACGAGAGGGAAGCCAATGCCTAGGTGGTTGGATATGCTTATATTTCGTTGGTCCGATTCACACACAGTCACTCTCTGATATATCGCATATATCATGGCGCTGTGTATATTGAACAGCGCTTAGAAAGAGGAGGCGTCGTGAAGTATAGTTGGTCAATCGTTGCAGCCAGACATAACGATATAACTGTAAACGAATTGTATTTGATAACAAAAGCTTAATATGTGTGCGAATTGGTAGATGACAGTCAAGACTGATGTAGCTTTATTCAATTTAATCAATAATAAAGTACAGTTGCATATCGTTGAAATATGCGTTTATATTTGAAAGCTTGTTGTGAGTTATCGAAAGCTCTATCGATATCGAAGAGCATATGTAATACAAATTGTGTGCCACAATTCAGTTTTAATGATAGCTAAATATTTTTTTTCAAATTAATAGTTTATTTGAATATACTAACATAATATATTATTTGAACGAATTTAAAGAATATTTTTTTATTTTCATTTTTTAATTAATAGGGAATGGTCCATTCCATAAATTATTAGATCCCAAATATTTGGATTAGGAAATATTTTAATGACTGTAAGAGCTTGAACACAGCCAGCAGTAGTATGTTAAACGTATATATCGAAAATATTTATGTTTTTGTAAAAGATCTATCGTCGGTCAATTTGACATTCGGGATTTATATAAACATAGTTATGGAAAAGATGTCTCTTGCACAAAAAATAAACCATTATTCAAAAAGAAAGTCCATACGATATGGAGTACCATTCCTCATATTTATGATTGGAGGGTCCTTCGGTCTTAAGGAATTCACACAGATAAGGTATAATATTACGAGCGAAGGTCCATGAAGAGAATCATTAATTGAAAAGCACTCACCAACAGATATCAATTCTCAAAGAAGCAACCTGTGAGCCCTGAGGATATGAAGAAATATGGTGTTACTATGAAGAAATCGGAGGAAGTCACACTAGATTCTGAGTACGAAAAAATCAAGAAGTTGAACATTGACGATTGGGAAAATAAACGAGGACCTAGACCTTGGGAAGAGGGAATATCTTCTCCAACGTCAACCTAGTTTCGAGTGATTTTAATAACAAAAAGTGAAATCTTACCTTGGTATTTAAATGTATATAAATGTTAATTTTTATCTGGCAAACATATTCTACAATAGTATTTTTATATCAAATAGTTAAATTTATATTTATTGTTGAACGCACCTTACGTTTTTCAGTAAAATAATTAACATAAAATAAAATCTGTTTAATATGAACATTGATAAGTTTTATTTTGACAGAAGAATTTGACAGATTCACCATAGCCATCGTACAAATTTTTCACTCAGCTGTACACTTCAAAGTTGAGAATAAAAAAGTAATTTTTCGATTTTTCATAAACTTATAAATTTTTCTTCATCGTTATCATAATAATAATTCAAAATAACACCCTCAAGTGAAATGACGCCTAAACTCAAATTCGCCGAAGGTATTGGGGTGGAATATTTACTATTTTGTTTACACAATTTAACGTTCCACTGTCGAGATAAACAAACACTTAATCTATTCTTTGGTTGCAATTACCGTTTGCAGGCGAAAAAGTGCTGTGCTTCCATGGACCACTCATATATGAAGCTAAAGCTTTGAAGAGCACAATTACAAAAGACAAACAAATCAAATATTACATACACTATGCGGGCTGGAACAAGAAGTACGTGTTAAATTTTGTTATTCTTTAATATTTCAATGTTTAATTGGTTTTGTAGTTGGGACGAATGGGTGCCTGAAAATCGAGTTCTCAAATATAATGAGGCTAATGTACAGCGTCAAAAAGAGGTTTTCAAACAACACTCATCTGCAGCTGGTCGTAACAAGAAAGGTAAATGGAAAATCAGTTATTATGAAAAGTGTTTTATTGGTAATTTTCTATTTCAGCTACACCTAAGGGTAAAAAAGGAGACACTGGATCTGTAACTCCCAAAGATGGTGCCAGCAGCGGAGGAAGTGAATCGCGTGCATCTACCCCTTCTAAGGAATTGAATACAACTCCACTTGCGGCTCCAACAACAGGTCGCAATCGTGGAAAATTGTCTACCACCCCGAGTACTCCGGCAGTTGCACCAGCAGTTGGCTGCAATGCTACTGATGGAGTTAACAAAAAGGATGAGTTAAAAGAAGAATCGAGTTTAGAGGCAAAAGATACGGAATTCCAGAAAAAGAAACGTGGTGCTGGCAATTCCAGCTCAAGTGAGAAATCATCTGCTAGCTCTGTTACAGCTAATAGTAGTAGTACTGCGAATTCCACTCCTACTCCCAATAATTCTACAAACAGGCTTGATCTTTACGTTGAGAGCGAAGAACACTTTTTATCAAAAGTCGAAGTAAAAATAAAAATACCTGATGAACTGAAGCAATGTCTTGCCGACGACTGGGATGCTATAACACGTCAACATAAACTTATTGACATTCCGGCAAAAATTACAGTTCAAGATATTATCGATCAGTATATAGCATTCAAGAAGACGTCTAAATCGACAAACGCTACCAAGGAAGTGGCTATTAATGACGTGCTCAATGGAGTAGTTGAGTATTTCAATGTCATGCTTGGATCCCAACTTCTGTATAAATTTGAACGGCCGCAGTACGCCGAGATATTGCAGCAACATCCGGAAACTCCCCTTTCAAAACTATATGGTGCTTTCCATTTGCTGCGTCTGTTTGTGAAATTGGGCTCAATGTTGGGATTTTCTGCGCTAGATGAGAAATCGATGCAGACTTTGTTGTTGCATCTGAACGATTTCCTTAAATTCTTGGTAAAAAATAGTGCAACATACTACAGCATGTCTAATTTTGTTAATGTTAGTCCAGAATATCACCGGAACACGCAGTAAAATGGCATGTACTGCAACCGAAGGGAACTGTGTTTTAATTATTATTAATTATAATTATCTTTGGATACTTTAGGTTTGTTAGGTTAAGTTTTTGTTTATGATTTCTCCCTTTTATTTTAAGATATCATTTCATTTCATATTTAAATATAACTATGATTTATTTCATTTCTTTCAACGAGTGCTTGTTAAAATCGTTTTTATTACTTCTGATACAATTTACATTTTACAAAGCATTATTTATTCCTTAAAGAAGTAAAGTTTTTTTTTTCCAATACTCAAACTATTTTTAAATGCTCTTAGATAAAAACATTTCTAGTATAATAATTTAATTAAATAGCACTGTGCAGAATTGCTTTATTGCAAATAAAGAGCCAAATAAATAATCTCAAAGTCTAATTTATTTCAATATATTAACAGTGCTATTTTATACTGGACTCTTCTCTATTACCAACATCTTCACAGGACTCGCTCTCACTACTACTGCTACTGGTGGGATAAAATTCTTTATAATCTTTTGGTCTTTCTCGCACAGCTTGTTCCTCCTCCAAATAATCATTTTGCACTTTGAGAATCTCCTCACTCGACTTGCATGCGGCATATCTTGTCAGCAGTGATTCGTTCAACTCGATGAATGAGTGGCCCCAAGAGAATTTGCCCAAATACCACTTAGCTTCCTCATTGAATCCACATATATACAACGTCGCTGCGATCGCTTCAACGCAGCTCAATTTACATGGTTTGCCATAATTGATAGGATTAGCTGCCACCAAAAATGGCAATAACCTAGGATTGGGACTTCGCATACGATTAAAGGGAGTTTCATCCAGTTTTGCCCATGAGCAATCCACAACGGCAACACCCGATGAGGCGACAATTTCCCGATCCAGAGGACTAACACAATTGACACCAACTGGGGTGAGCACGAGTCCCGGAAATTTTTGTCCTAAGCGAAGATTTTCAATCAATCCTAGACGGGATAGTTTCCTTCCAGAGCATTTCTTAGGATCACAATGGTTTAGATCCCACATGGCCACTGGGAAATCTGGAGGGTTTCCATGCCCATCAACTCCACTGCTGGATGCATCGCTACTATCGCTGTTGTCGCTATCATTTCCAGCGAGTTCCTTTTCGCATTGGGCAAAGCTTCGTTCGCAGTTTCTGTTCGATTTTACGTTCCGATAGTGCCCATGAGCTCCACCGCGATTCCTCTTGCCTTTATTTCTGCCGGTCATTTTTTAAAGTCGTCTGCAATACACAGATCTTAAGGAAGCCACTTTGTTATTATCATTTGTATTTTGACATTGCAACACATGTGAATTCAAGAATTCCATTAGCAGAAATTCTTCAATAGTATTGCCAACTTAAGAAAAATCGATTCGATATTCAAATTTGTGAATATTTACTGAATCTGAATTGTGCATATTCTAACTAAATTGCATTATACTGCACCACTCCCAAAAATAATCCGAAAATACCCCTTTAATATAGAGTTTATAGAAGGTTCAGTGCAATCGCTCACTAAAATACTGTCCATGAGACTTCTCGGCGATTTTGTTAGTGCGTGGAACAATAAGAATCGCTCAAGAGTGGAAAGAAATGTAGCACGTGAGCAGATCGTTACTTCCAGATATAAAACACGAATGATGGAGCGAAACTGTACTATTCACTTTCGTTAGGATTTTACTTCTCACAAGAAAATAATTCACGAACTTTAAATACCACTCCTTTCCTGACTAAATCGAATATTGAAATTGGAGAAAATACTACTAATATCCTTTTTTTTTTATCTATCAGGTTCGACAATTTTGGGTTAGGATATTCAGCATAAATACTTTCTATTGTCATAATTCGTTTTACTCTTTGCTAGAGGTAAAGTATAATTAAGCCAAATAAGACATTGACTCATGCAAGTGTTCGATAAAGCTTGAATCGAGGTGCGTTGCAAAAAGATTAATTTTTGATCGAGAAGAAGTTTTCCTTGGCCGGACAAACAATGATGAGTAGTTTTTCTTTCGCTCTTCATTCAGTTCATGCGATCAGTTTCGCGCACATCTATCTATACACAACATGGGATTTTGTGCAAGGCAACTAGTTCAAAGTAAATTTCCTTTAATTGGCACACAAGCACACACGTCCGAGCTTCCAATGCCAAAGGAGTTGAGTTACAGAGCGGGCTGGCGAGACGAGTGCGCCGAACTCACGCGATTGAGATCGACGTGTTGTTGTTTTCCATCATTGTTTAGAAGTCAGTCAATTGATTTGGACCCAGTCTTAAGTTTGTCAGTATTAGTATCTGTTGAGTTTATTCGTAATTCGTTGTTGGCACATTTTTGGTTGCGTCAATTTTGACCAAATAAGGAAACCATTTTTCTAACCAGATTTTCAATGCTAAGTTGTAAAAAAATACAGATTTTCTCAGAATTGTTGTTTTTCTTGCAACCGATAGGTCCAAATACTGAGCGGTTTACTTGGCACAGGTTGACGTAGTTGCAGCATATTTCAGTTCAACAAATCTACTAATTTTGGCAACTTTTCACAATCCATACCACCTATCGAGTTCAAATGTTATCAAAGTTATTTTATTTATTAAAAACTGCTCCAAATCTTTATTAAGTTAAAAAAAAAAAACAAAAAATCGATGTATATAGAAATGTTGCAACATTTTCTGTAGTCCTTATATTTGTTGATTTTCACCTATTTCTCCCTAAAAACCTTGTTAAACTAATAAAAAGATATAAAGCTCATGAAACGTGTCCATTTAGAACAAGATTACCCAAATTGAATTTTGACTTTATATGGGAGCTGGGCTTGGACAGATCTTGTATAATGTCATTGGCATAGAAATTATATGCCATAAAAATTTCCAATTAAAAATTTTAAGTTTGAAAATTTTAAGTTTGAGTTCTTTCAGAAACTGATTTATTCATATACGAAGTAAGTAATAGTATCTAGATGAACGATTAAAAGCGGTTATAAGATTACAGTGATAACTGCTAATTTTGTCAAAACGCAATTTGCAAATGAAAGCTTTAGCGAACACGTCCTTATGTTTCTGGCTAAAATTAATTGGATGTAATATATTGTATAAATTATGTATATATTATATGCAGTGCAATATGGAAGTTCTACGCAGTTTCTCAGAAATTAAACGAATAAGGGCGCGGAAGACTAATTGGTACAACTTCGTTTTTTGAGTTCTTTCCAAACTATGTGCTAATTAATTACAACTTTGACTGTTACAATTCGATCTTGCTGAATTCCTGACGCATTTTCGAGATGAACGCTTATAAAAGACTAGTTTATGTCGACGCATGAGGAGATTGCGTTAACACAAGGTACGGGTAAATTGATGTGTTTGATTCAATAGCTTCAGTCGCCTTACCGAAGGGAATAGTTTTTTATGTCAATAAACTTGTCAGAAAAAATCGTTTATATCGGAACTGTGACTACTATTAGGTAATCTACTATTAAGTATTGGTAGCGATTTTAATGAAACATCTTTGAAAACAATTTGACCCTTTCGTTGGATTGGTTGTGAAGATTTGTTTTTAATTGAGTGTTGGGATAAAATATTAAGTTATGCAAATGTTTCATAAATGATCAAAGAATATTTTATATTTAAATACAATTCTATATGAACGAAGGAATGCTTTTGAGAAAATCGAATGGAATCAGAAGAATATATAGTAGTTTAATGGGAATTTACACATGTACAGGGTTTTCAAAAACAATAGAAAGTATGCACGAAGAGAATGGATTGTGAGATACAGTTTTGTATGGAATTCATCTGAGCAATATTTCGGGTTATATAATTTGTTTCATTCAGATATATTGTTCCCTATAAATGTGGAACAAGCTACATATGCTGTAGATATCGATAACTAAATTTTATAAATAGCTCAAATTAAAATCAAAATACATATTTGAATACAGAAGCAGCTCTATTTTGCTCCCCATTTATTATTGCAAAATAAAACAACAAAAGATACAAAAAATAATGAATACTGGCAAAAAAAAACTGATATTCGAGCGTTCGCGTATTAGTGGATTCTATACTGGGAAATTTTCGTTTTCTTAGTGGAAATTTTGTAAGGAATAAAAGCTCATGCCAAGGCGTCAAACGAACACCTACAAATGCAAAGATGGCTGTAGTGGTACAAATACAAGTTTAATATTACAAGAGGCGTGGAAATTTCGTGGCGCGAGGGCGGGAGAGAGCAGAGTTATTATTCCAAAACTTCCCATTCCACGCACCGAGATGCGTTTTCAGAGCACCGCTAGGCAGAAGCAGGAGCGTGAGATGAATGCACCGCTACGAAACCCCAATACACACACACTCATACGCACACACACACACAAAGGAGTCCGCCGAACACCAACGAACTGCACGCTCACTACGTCAAGCGATTCCGCTCTGCCCCACCAGAGTCTCCCATTTCACCGAACACGGGTGTTTTTAATTTTGTTATTGTTTTTGTTTTTGTTTTTGTTTTCGTTGATCGCGCTTCTGTTCGGTAGCGAGCCGAAATCACACACGGACACACACACAGACCCCCGAGCACCTCACACACGCATGCCGAGCTGCTGGTGAGCCCAAACTCACTCACACTCGCGCAGAGCAAATACGGCGGCGGCAAATACGGACCCACACCAAACAGCAGCACGCAGCACACGACAGATTGAACAGCAAATCGCCCCGACTGTCTTCACAGAATTTTCAGTTGAACATCACAATCCGTTCAAGTCGCGGATATCTCCGAAACAAGTTTTTATATTGTAAGTACTGCGATACTAAATAACGCAAGGCGCCAGCCGAGTAACCCTTGAGAACTACTAAATCAAAAGTCGTTAAAGGACGACCAACAGAAGTAGGTTCGCCAAGACGAATTCAGTGCAAGAAACCCTGTAAACAAAGTTTTTAACGAAGACTGCCAAAGTGACCAAGTGTTGTGCGTGAAAACCTCGGCTCTTATTTTTCGACGAGGTAAACGGCAGGATTTACTGTCAGTGCTAGTGGTGGCGCTGGAGCTGCAGCCGTTCCGAAGCCCTGCCCGTTGTTCGTTGGTTCGGAAGGGCCAGCCCAAGCCCTCCTGTAGGTCTCGCCATTGCGCAGGGATCGATGCATAGTAATCTATTTTCGGAGGGCTCTTTCGTTATGCAACCCAGCCGCTTCTCCCCGGCGCTGATGTAATTTGGCTTCTGTCATTCGATACGTCTGCGCCGGTTGCGAGTGGCAATCGTGGAAATCGCAGTCGCTGCAACTCCAAGTCTCCGCGGGCCCGTCGAAACCACAATTTGAATGTTGACATTTCTGGCTCTGAGGCTGAGGTTTCCAGGGCCCCGAGATCACGGGTCCGAGCCGATGCGGAGCGGAGTTCAGCAGTTCGCGCCCGTGCCCGTTGACAACGGCGCATCACTCGTCCTAGACTGCAGCGGGCTGCCGGCGCCTCCCCACGCCCTCCCCGACCGGGTACATCGCCGCGGCTCGCCATATATGGCCTGGCAGCCGTTCTTGGGTAACTCGATCTGTTCGACTGCTCGCAATAGTTTTCTTCGCACGGGGCACAGATGGTTGCCAGCGAGTCGCCCATAAACACCCAAAGCTCTGTTAGCGCTTGTGAAACCCCGATGGACAGATGTTCTAGGCAAGGCATCGCACACACACACACACACATATCTGTCGTCTTGTCTACGTTAGAAGCGTCCGCCGGTTTATTTTTAAACTGAGCCCCCTCCGATCCGATCCGATCTGATCCGCCCCCGTTCTGTTCGGCTCGCCTCTCTCTCTGCAGAGCTTTCTCTCGGCGCATGTCTGTCTGTCCATGCATGCGCACATCACTCGGGCCAATACGTGTGTGCGCTCGTTTGCGGGAGACTTCGCGCACACATACACACGCAGAGACGGCTAAAAATAAATCCAAAACTATTCCGTTTTTTTGGAATCTTATCCCCATTTTTTGGAGTGTGTATCCTATAATTCCGACCATTCCGACCATTCCGTGTATGTATTGTAAAACACCTTCTTCGACGCCACGTTCTGGCGGACTTTTGGTCTTTGGTCTTCTCCGCCTGGGCCGCGATGTTCGATTCTATTTCCGGCGCTGCCTCGTCTGGCGCCGGATGTGCAAGGTGGAAGTTGCAATCGCCATTCCAGGCACCTCCTCCAAGGCGGGACGACATGTAAAATCGATCGATGTACGCCCGCTTATGGATTGTAATTGTGCCCACAAATCCGAAAATATTTTCCATTCGTCAATTCATTGCTTGCCCAAGTACCAAAACCTCGGAATGCTCAGCAGTTAGTCGCCGTCACCTTGTCCACTATTCGGATTTCGCAGTTGCAGCACTTCTGGCGCTGCGACGGCGACAGCCGCATTGTTGAGACCTTTTATCTGCCTGCGAAGTTGAGCGAAATCGCACCGGCCGCAACTTCTGTGCAAACACAAACAGCGACGAGTCCGTACTCGAAACTGAGTCAGTGTTTTGGAATGTTCGCGAGTCGATTCCAAGGCGAATGAACTGCCGAATTGCGAATTCGACGATGCCATGCTGATGTTGGTGCTGTAATTCGATGCATCTCTCGCTCCCACATCGCGTAGCCGGAGTCGGTTCCGAGACGTGCTCTCCAAACCACAGCCTCCTCCTTCTCCTCTGTAGAACCGAGCCTGGTTTGTTATTCGCAGGCCGCAACCTCTACTTTTAACGAGTTCTTTTCGTAGCCATTATGGCCTCACGTATGAAATGGACACTGGTCCAGTTCTAAGGTTTTTAACATACTTTCAATTGTCTTGATCCACTAACTATGTTGAATGTGTGGATAATTTACACAAATGTTGAGCCTCCAGCTGTACTGAGACTGGCAATAAATCAGAAAGCAATTGAGTTCTTCCTCTTTCTCCATCCTCAGTTGCCTCTTTCGACAGCACGGTTTCGATTTCGATTTCGAAGTCGCGTCGCGTACGAAACTCTTGGTGTTTATGGGACGAAATCTGTGTCACGGCAGAGGAGACAAACGAGGGGAGATGGGACCAGTGGGCCCAGTGGGCATGGGAATGGCGCGAGAACCTCGGGGAATGCCGCGCGCATAACAACAAGACCATCATACACAGTCCGAGGGGAGATCGAAGATGAAATAATTGGGGAGACGGCGGGATTTGAAAATCCTCACCTCACACTCGCGGAACGCGCTTCCACGCAGTTCACCAACAGTTGGACGAATTCAATCTCTCAGTTCGACACGATACTTTCTACACTCGAATTCGCGGAAAAAGTAATGCGAAAATGCGTTGGGTTTTATTTAATTTATTGCCTTTCTTAATCTCTTTATTAGCAGCAATTACAATTACAATTACAATTTCATTTGCAATAACAACTCTCTGACTGACGTCTTGAACATTAAATTTCAGTTTCTTCGAGTAAACAGAGCAAACAAAAAACCCACACACCATGGATGCCATCAAGAAGAAGATGCAAGCGATGAAAATCGACAAGGATGGAGCGTTGGAACGCGCTTTGGTCTGCGAGCAGCAGGCACGCGATGCCAACATTCGTGCCGAAAAGGTAGGCAACACTCACATTATACCTACCCCAACCCCCCCCACCCCCAGTGGCGGGTGCAATGCGAACAAACACTTTTGCCACTCTACATGCTGGCCATTTGTTGTGGCAAACACTTAATTATACATCTCCCTAATTCGTGCCTTACGGGTTTTATCTGTGCACCATAGGCCGAAGAGGAAGCTCGCCAGCTCCAGAAGAAAATCCAAACCGTTGAGAACGAGTTGGATCAGACACAGGAAGCCCTTACCCTGGTCACCGGCAAATTGGAGGAGAAGAACAAGGCCTTGCAAAATGTAAGTTCGCTAGATCTATTTGAAACTGTCCGCGTGCGCGTGGCCCTATGAGGCCAGCTACGGATGGTAATGGTGTTGGTTAAAAAAGCCACCAGTGGCTTTAAAGAGAACCATTGCCCTTCACCTCTGTAGCACGATCCGTAGGTTAAGGTATTCAGATCTATATTTAAATAAGAAATACTCAAGGAAACAGCATAGAATCCGGGTGTAGAAAAATTAATGAAGAAAAATTTGTTTTTTTTAAAACACACAGAATTGCCCCAAATGCCGGGAGATTCATTGTAGTCTGAATTGTGGGTGGGCGGCAAGTGTGAAGAGAGTTGTGGTCGCATTCTTCTGGGTTTTAATTCCATTTTTTCTGGCTGAAAACGAAAGCATACCTTGTACATGTTCTTGGGGTGTACTTGAATGGAATTCGAGTTGTGGAAACGCCCAAATGCATGGCCTCGGTTGTGTGACGCGTTGCCAACCATGGGCATTTTGTTTGGAAAAGCGCCATTTTACCATTACACATGGGGGTGAATGAAAGAGAAGTATTTCGGGGCCGAATACAAGGATGCTGAATGTGGTCTGCCGGCGATTCGCCGAGTATCGAATGACGAAAGGCGAGGCGAGTCGAGCGTTTCGCGGAAACGATCGCGCATGCTCCGAGAGCCCACACTTGCAAAACGTAAACAATGATCAACGAGTATTTCCCAGTATTTCGTACCGAGAAAATTTCAACTTTCGCAATTTGCATAGGCCGGTCGTGCAATTCGCAAGCGAAGAATTGAGGAATCGAGCGCGACAGTGAATCGTAGGAATTGTTTCAAGGACGTTTGCCAAGACTTTTTAAAAATAAACACCTTCTTCTTTCGAAACCACACAATTGAACAGTAAAAAGAGCAAAACACCTGCGACATTTGTGGCGTTTTTCCCGAAGAATAAACTTTATGTACATATGAAATTCTTCATTGTTATCTAATGAATCCAGCGCAATGCTTCGCCTGAGCGAGAAATCGGAGCTAAACTCGCGAAATATACTTTGCAAATGACGTTTTTTGTGAATGAAATTTATGAGAACGTTTCGGGAAGATGATTCCGCTGACAGAAATAGATGTGAGTCGACATGTGAGTAACGCGCTGCGTGACCAGTCGAACGCCCGTGCTCTCAGAAAATTCTGAAAGCGATTCCGATGTTGGAACCAACACAGCCAACCGATGAAATGGAAAATACGAACGAAAGGCCCATCCCCATCTAATGACAAGCCCTGCGTCAGCGCCGAGTCGATAGTTGAGAAAATGTGTGTGTGGGTCGTGGCATGATCGTGAAAAACCGTATTCGCGAGCGCACAAGGAAACCACTCGCTGAGAGAGAGAGCCGAAAATTTACAAATACAACCGAACATACACACATACACAGCGAACAAGAAAGAGAATTCTAATTAGATAAAAGCCGAAACTATGCAGCGAATGAGTGAGTGAGTGGGAGCCAAGATTCGCCATCTCTCTCCGGAGTCAAGGCGAGCCGGCGACGTAGGGGGACGGAGTAGAGGAAGCAGAGAACTATTCTGTCTGGCCGCTGCTTTCGAGGTATTTTCGGCGAGTTCGCAGCGCCATCGTGTGTTCGCTCTACGGGCTCTACGAAGCAAGAAGAAGGAGCCACCGCGTCGACATACTCCCCACTGGCAATAACCGAGCAGCAGCGGAGCAGCCGGCGGAGCATCAGCAGTCAAGAGATTTCTTCAGTACACATAACGTGCAGGGGTGGCCGTCGCCGTCGCACTTTCGGAATACACACAAGCCCGAGTCGGGAGGAAGGAGGATCGCACTGAGTTAACATCATCTCTATTTTTATTTAATGGGAATTAAATAAAATTTAGAGCACTTTTCGAAATTTCTTACTACTTTCAACCTGAGTTGCCAACAACACTGTGGAAGTGGTAAACAAGTGCGGAGAGGGGAGAAAATCGCAAAAACCACACCAACACCCTCCAACGTCAACGTCAGCCTCTTTTGCAACTATTACAACAATTAAGTCAGCCGTGTGTAAATTTTAATCTACATATAGGTAAATGACGGGATCCGTTGAGTACGAACTTGGACAGAAATAAAGTGTTTAATTGTGTGCCGGTGCCGAAGCAGCTGATAACTTCCAATGAAATCGAAGCCGGTTGGTTGAACGTCCGAATAGCGAAGCATCACAAGCATATGGAAGAGCACTGAGGGAATACGCAAGCATGCAATTGTAATTAGGAGTGTTCGAGTAATTTGAATCACCGTCTCCGAGTTTAAACATTTCTCATATATTTCACGCTTACAAGTAATATGATTGATAAAACAATTTGTGATAAAAATACAAATCCATGGCAAAAAGTGATCTATAGCAAGAAATCAAGTACAAAAAAAGCTCCTCCAAATATTTCCGTTTCGAAGGATCTACAGCTGAAGGTGAAACCCATATCGACGGCGAAAATAAGAACACCCGACATTGGCGCTAATCAAGCGAATAAAAATCAAACCAAGACCGCAGCGACAAGAACGCAGAATAATAGCGATTGCAAAAATTTGCCTTCGGCTAAGGGTGCAGTTGGGAACCATCTGGCCACCTTGAGCGTACCAACGCACTCGGTTGGCAACGCATCGACGCCACAGTGCGTGTTGCGTCGTCGGCGCTCGAACCAACAGGAAATACGTCAAATAAAACGCGCACATCGCCATCTATTGACGAGTGGCGGCACCGACTGGCAGCAATCAGGTGCAGCAACTGTGCCGAAGCAAAAACTCAAATCTACACAACAACAAAACAACCAGCAGCAACAGCAGAGGACGAACTGTCAAAAGCAAAGCTGCAAGAGTAAAAGCAAGAAGCAACAAAAGAGAAAATTGCAGAATTTTGACAAAAATGCCCACAGTGGCGGCGCTGTCAGCAATCAGAGTGGCAGTGGTGCAGTGGGAACAAGCAAGCAAAATCGTGGTAGGAAAACTTCCAAATTACAACGCAAAGGCCGTACCAACCACGGTGGACGTGGGCAACAAGTGGAAGTTGACTCGGTGATTTCGTCTAGCTGGTGTTCCATCGAGGAACAGTTGGATTTGTTGGACAAACTTCTGTACTTCTGTGATGAGGAAGAGGAGTACGAGGGTGAAGGGACATATACAGAGGAAGACCTTCTTAAATACAAAAACAAACTAACCGAAACCGAAGCAGTTGATTTTGATTATTATACAGATTACAACACATCGAGGGAAGCAGGTAGGGACGTTGACAGCGAGTGGAGCGATTACCACTGCTACAACAACCTCGACGACGACGTCATGTCGGAGCAGAGTGAAACTAGTGGCGCTGGATCGTCCACGTCGTCACCGCAAGTACCAACCTCTCTGAAGCGACGTGGACACCAACACCATCCACGCTTCAGTGGCACGAGACGGCCGAATGTGCCCAATGTGCAGGAGATCTTAGCCGCCCTCTATCGTGGCGACTCACAGGGAGTCTTATCGAACCTTCGCGCTAGTGTGGGCGAAGACAGCGTTGCTGGCGACGCTAGCGATCTGGAGACATTGTCAACACTCGACGACACCTGCTCCCAGTATACGGATGAGCACGAGGACGAAGAGGGCAACACTTTACAAATAAACAAATCGCTAAGCTTGCCACTTACAGAGTCTGTGACTACCTCATTGGGGAGCAATAGTCCGACGCCCACAGACGACAGCAGCATGTTGGACGAGGGAGTGATCAGTGCACAAACGACCATCTCCAAAGCATCCAGTGGAAAGGTGAAATCGCCCAAACGTGAGAAGGGAGATAAGTCCGAGAAGAAAACCAAAAAAACTAAGAAGGATAAGACCAAACGTGCCTCTGCTTGCCTGGAAGACACCGGCGATTTTTTGAAGGATTTCGACGCTGCTTCATCCACAACAAATGCCACTGATGAAGGCATCGCCATAGATGACGACGATACGCAGGCGGCCGAATGGGCCAAACTACGTTGCACCAGCGAGGCGGCGGAAATCGTTGCAGAGCGTGAGGCTCGTCGCAATAAAGGACGGTGTGCAGACTATCCTGGTCTGGCGTTCGGCAGGTCCATCTTCAGCTCAGACACAATGATGAAGTTTAATATAATTCGCAATGAGCTGCATAACATAATGAACACTCAGCTGAAGAGGGTAATTTCCGAAATTGAATTCTTTCGATGCCATTACATATACTTTACTAATTATCAACACTTTCTTTTCCCCCAAAAATGCCGGAGTTTTAGGCTGGTGATATTTTAACGCTGACCGTGAAGTTCGAATTTCTTGAAGCTCAATGTTTTCTGAAATTTCAGAAAAATATTAGAAGCCGAGTTTATTTTCAACTGTATTCCTCATGCATTTCTTTTTGCATTCATTGTGAAAAACCACAAGCCAATTTTCTTATTTTTACATTTGGTTTTTTACACAAAAATGAAAGCCACCGAATAAATCTCGATGAAAAATAGATTGAGCGTAAAAGAAGAAGGAACATTTGAAAAGTTCTTACATTCTTCGGCGATTACGTAGTCGCCTCAGTTTTTGCTTCGTTTTTCCCTCATTTCGTTGACTTAATTTCGTTTATTTTTAGCGGAATCTACAGAACGATAACGCAAAATAAAAACTTTTAATTCACAGCACATTGTGTTGTGTTGTTGCTAAAGCTCCGGTGCCTGCGAAAATTTTCGCTACATCGGAGAACAAGCGGCCTCTTAGTATAGTTTGCAAACGATGACCTAGTTGTTGGTTTAAAAATTTATCGAACGACCTTATTATTTCACTTCTTGTTTTCTGCTCTTCCACACTGTGAGTCTTCTTCGGCTGAACTTTCGGGAAACGTGTCGTGGCCCAAAACGCTAAATTATTTTTAATTGTTTAATTAATTTAGAATTAGCGGCCACAGTGTGGAAGAATGAGCTTTAACTTGAAATTTTATATAATTTTCGAGTACAATGTTAGGGTTTCATTTCGTAGCCTTTTTCAGATATCCTGCACTCTGAGCCTATAGAGCTTGTGTTTTCGAGCAGTTAAGCGACGTTGAACTAATTGCGACCTCCACTGACTATCAGTAATAATTGCCAATCGTGCGTCGGCTGCCCATATTCGGGCAAATGCTGCGCCGAATATACCAAGTTTTATGCCGTATATAGCAACCCCCGACTGGATGTGGCTGGTGTTCTATGAAAAATTGTTGTCTTGGCCATAGCTGCCGAGTGTGTTCCACGGCGCTCTCGATTCTGAGCTCGTAGCCGCCAAGAGAATGTCTAATAAATTTATGACTCCAGCTTCTTATATGGGTCCCGATATCGTCACCTGGTAGCAATGACCTTCCGGCCGAGTGCATGACTACGTGAAAAAATAACTTTTCATTTCTTTTGCGGACGTTTAGCTCGTCAGTAGTGACGGGTGCCACATATGGGCAGTCCATAAATACATCCCCACCTCGCTTCCTCCGACCCTCAGCGAGGTATTTGACTTGACGCGATCCAAATCGGTTTGTTGTCATTTTCCTCGGCCTCAGTGACGATTGCGCAATTGGCCAAATTTGAAGAAGTCGTTATTAGCGGCTCCTTCCAACCTTGCCAGCCGTTGCTTTGATAAGGCGTTAGATATCTCGGTCTGTGGATATGTACATGACCATGTGTTTGTTTGCACAATGTTTTCTGTCTCTGTGAGAAACATTTCTCCGGTAACTTGAGACGTGTTTGTTCAGTGTGTTTCTTTGGCTTGTACTTTTTGCAAATGTTCCAATGATGATTGTGTATTCAGAGTCACGTCAGTTTTTCAAAACAAGCGTTCATTAGTCATCGAATGCGAGTTCCCAAATAACGTAGTCCTACGTTAATGATTTTGGTTGAAAAATTAGGTTTTTTTTCTTGTTACTCTACATTTCTTACTCCTGTTCTCAACTATGTATATATTTATATGTATATATATATAAAGATAACGTATTATAACCATCCTTGTTCTAAGTGGCTTTGTAAAAAAGGGCCATTTTTTCTCTGAGTTAAATTCCACTCTCTGAGCTAAATTCCAATTGGAATTTTTTGTTCTTGTAGACTTTACTCAAAACCTGCACCAAGTGTGTAAAAAAAATGAAGATAAAGTAAATATCGGCAGAAATGTATTCTAATATCAATTTATGATTTCTGTATTTCTATTTTGAAATCTATGCGCTAATATTTATATTTAATTCAAATTGGTTAAACATTTCATGAAGATCGTACTCTACTAGATCTGTCTCTTTCTCTCGTATATGTTCATTCACCTATGAATGTCGATAGTTGTTCACCCTCCGCTTTGAGTAGTATTTTAAGGCGAGGCTTTATGCACTTGATTCTTTCGCTCTCTCATTCTCTTCCTCGCACGTTCACTCGTTCATTTCGTATACGTTCGGAGTACACCTCATGCTTTCCATTCGATTCCATTCCAACAACTTGTCAACGTAATTGTCGTCATCGCTACGCTGTTGCTGGAATTCATCGTCGTCGTTATTGCCGCTTCCAAAGAATTTTGATTCTTCATCGGTGTCATTATTCGAATCGAATTCACTCAGCACTGAGCTCATTTCAAGCCAAGTCGGTCGCAGTGTACAAATTGGAAACGGGTTCAAAGTATTCGTACAAAATTTTCTTCGTGAATTAATTCGATGAAACTGCAGAAATAATTATTATTATTTATTTCGGAATAACGTCTTAATTTTTGCAAAGTGTAAAGAAAACAGAAATCACACGTTAATTTCACGCATTTGTCCATTTTGGTGTGCGTCAATTGTCCGTCGTTTCCTCAACACTAGAAACCGGTGGTTTGGTAGTCGTCGTCGTTTGTGTTCGTTTCTGCTCTCGTCTTCAGTCGTCAATTGAGTCGCTGTCGTGTTCGAAAATAATTTTCCTGCCATATTTCGACGCTTCTTCCGAAAAGAAAGAATTCAATTGAAATTATAAAATTCAAATTTCATACGTGGTGCTCATAAATTTAAAGAAATTATCGGTTACATCCATTTAAAATTTCGTGTAATCGAATTCAAGTGCTCATAGGAATTGAAGTTGTAGTAGAAGTGATTGAAAAAGTTTTTTAACCTTTCGCCAAACTCACTCAGTAAAGAAAACCTGTCAAAAATGACGACCAGCATTCCTCAAGGTACCCTCTTGGATGTGCTCAAGAAGAAAATGCGTCAGACCAAAGAAGAAATGGAAAAGTATAAAGATGAGTGCGAGGAATACCACAAGAGGTTGCAGCTCGAGGTGGTTCGTCGCGAAGAAGTAAGTTCGAGAAACATGAAAGTTCGCTAAAATACTCTACTATTAAAATAGATGCTCCTTTCGCTCTCCTTTTCTACACATTGAAAAAGTATAAGTTGAATGGCAGTTGAACATACGTTTTTTCGAATTTGTCAAAATGCAAATTAATTTCATTTTTGACTTTGCCATGTTGGTTTTATCTCTCAATTTTACTTTTTTTTTTTGGTTGTTTCTTATCTCTCCACAGTCATTGTTCCTCATACTTTTCGTTAATTTCGACTCCTCCACTTTGTTCTTCATCATTTTATCATTTTTCCTTCCTATTGCCATCGTTCGCCGCATATACATTTCTCTCAATTTTATGTACTCTATTTTATCTCCATTCGCCATTCTGATCCCATACGACAGAGTGAGAGAGACGTAGGTGTTTGTGAAAGCGTTTCTTAAAGCAGCGTTTGTTGAGTATCGTCAATGCGGCGGCGGCGGCAACGATGACTACGGTGTACGGAGTCTTGAGTGGTTTTATCACGGTCGTCGTCATCCTTCTTCGTTCGCTTGTTCATTTTGCAGATGGAAGTGCTTGAACGACGAACAGGGTGTAACTGAAGAGTTATTCATTCTCTCACATTAAATATTCATAGCATATTTGGGGTTTTCCCTTTGAATTCAAAAGTGTATGCACAATACAAATATGTAAAAAATTCGAAGAAATTAATTTATTCTGTTTTTTGAGAATTTAGGTTTTGTCGTTAATGTGGTGGAAATTAGTTCTACATCTATGAACACGTCACACATGTTCGTCTAAAAATTATTTTTTCTTTATTCAATTAATTGAAATGTATTGTTTTTGTCACTAGTTACACGGTTATATATCGTTGTTAACTTTTCCTAAAATTACTAATTGTGAATTAGCGCGGTCCGTTAGTTTATCTTAGAATCTACATACACACATAAAATTTGAATTCCGGTGACATTCGAAGAAGCCACTGACATCAAATCTGTCACCGCTAAGCCGTCATCTTGCTGAAAACAAGTTAAGAGAATTAATAATAACAAATCCGCTAACTTGTTTCAGAGCGACATAAGATTTTTGGCCCGAACCTTTGTAGAGCCAACAGACGATGGAATAAACAGCTTGAAAGAAACCACTGCAAAATTATAAATGCTTGCTTTCGACACGAGCAAGTCATTCTGTGGGCTATTCAACTTCTTGGCATAATCCTTGTTTTAATATATTCCACATAATTCGAGTTCCTTTTTGTTTGCCGTTTGAGTGAATCTCGGGCTGTCTGCCCAGCTCCGTGCACTTAATCGATTCGGGTCTTTTGTTAATTGACTTGGCTTGTACATCGTTTTCATGGTCACTCATGGTCACATTTTACAGCGAGCGATTGGCAGCGCTTTCATTTCCACTCCCATTGAAAGCCCCAGAGCTGATGGGGGGCCGCTACAATATCAGTAACTGTTTTCCTTGTTTTACTCAATTCATTCCCGTGCGGCCGACCGGGGTTATGTAACGTTGGGGCTGGCCTTTCACGCGTTTACGGTCGCGTCTGCCGATGACGTAGTGCCTCGCTTTTAGACTGCTGTCTCGCTGCAGATCTGTGTGTTCTAATTGATCCGAAGTACTTTCGCCATCCGGCCATCCGTGCCGCCTGCCCCTATCCCAAGTCGTAAAGTTTCCTTGGCTATCGATCGATCGCCAGTCGGCATTACGTCATAACGAAGGCGCTGCGAGAGTCGCGCCATCCTTCTATGACTTTATGACTGTTGAATAGCAACAACAACAACGGGGTACGGAGGGAGAGCTGGAAGGGAGGCGGTGGTGCATTCGAAGTATAAAGCCATTTTCAAAGTCACATAAAAGGGGCTGCTGCTGCTGTTGCAGAGATATTGAGTTGCCACTGGCAACCACTACATCAACAAAACAGCAGCATATTCGCCCGTCGGAGCAAAAAAGGTGTGACTAAGCTCCGAACGATTTCTGACCGTTTATAGAATTTTGAATTTTTTCATGTGTTCGTTCGTTTGTCATTTGTTTATTTTCTCTTATTTTTCTCTTGTCTACTCTTGCTTCTCCGCGCCACTCCGGTTCTCCTGTCTTCAATGAGACGACTGTCGTTGTGGTTGTTGTCGTTTGGAGCTAAGCCGAATCCTTGGCTTTATATGCATCATCGACTTTGTGATGGACGACACTTTAGGAGTGAAACTTCTCATGGCTTGTTCACAACTCGATCCTCCTCTCTTCGGCTCCGTAGACTATTTATTTATTTATTCTATTTTTCTAAATTTCTATGTGCCACTTTGCTTGATCGTTCGTGCGCTTGCTTGTTCTTCCAATCGCCCTGTGCACACTCTTCGTTCCAACGCTACATTTTTCTCGGACGCGCTTTGTCGTGCTCGTACGTCGATGACGTAATCTCGGTATCCATATCGCGAGTTCAGCCAAAACAAGAGGCTCCAAAACCGCCACCCAACCAAATCAGTTGGGTGAAGAGAGAGAAATGAACTGAAACGAGACGGAACGAAACGCAACGAAACAGACTGAAGTGAAATAAAGGCCTTTTATGGAAAATGAATGACATTCAAATTCGAGCCATAGCGATTTTGAATGAAATGAAGTCAAATTATTTCGTTTCCTTCTCTTTGTTTCGGAAATGTATAATTTTGGCTCAGCGTTGACTGGCTTTTCTTGTTGCCTTTTGGCTTGGGTAGCGGGATTTGCCGCATTTACTATCCATCGTATAATTAACTTTGAACTTGGAGAACTTCGGCAATGCTTCGCTTCCTAAAGAAATTCGAACTTCTGGTTAGGAGCCTTAAAATCGGGAGGGGTTTTCAGCCTGCTGCTAGAGAAGTGGATGCCCTTCAACGTTGCCGAGTCCTGCACACAGAGCGTTACCCCTGCGTTCGTTGTCCCTATAGACATAGTATTAGATTTTGGTTTTCGAGAATAGGTTCGCGTGGGGAACAATTAGAGAGCATCTATTTTATAGTGATACTTGAGTATTTCTTATTTAAGCCTAGTTATAAGTCTTCGTTAAGTAAAGTCAATAAGAGATGAACCAAATTCTATTTCGTGTCGTATTGCTCTTTCCTACATCCAACAATATAGGCCGAATCTGAAGTCGCTGCATTGAACCGTCGCATTCAGTTGCTCGAAGAAGACTTGGAACGTTCGGAAGAACGTCTTGGATCTGCTACAGCTAAGCTTTCGGAAGCTTCCCAAGCTGCCGATGAGAGCGAACGGTTAGTACACCTTCAGACGAATTGTCCTGAGGGATTTTTACTCCTTTTATACTCTATTATTATTATTATTATTATTATTATTTAATTATCTTTCTTTTAGTAGAGTGTATGTATTTTAAGAGGTATATTATTATTTACGAATATTGCGAATATAACTAAGAATTAGACGGGCTTAACTTAACCTTACTTGCATACCATGCAACTTATTTTATAGGATACGAAAAGCTCTCGAAAATCGTACAAATATGGAGGATGACAGAGTAGCTATTTTGGAAGCACAATTGTCACAAGCAAAGTTAATTGCAGAAGAAGCTGATAAGAAATACGAAGAGGTATAAAAACAATGCTCCACCAAGAAAAAAGAAACGATAGGGTAATAGGGTAATTAGGGCCTTTTGTCTCGATTAGGACGTCTTCAATTAACAACAAAGGTTGTGGGTTCTGTCCTACTTTCTTCTCTCTTCTCTCTTCACTCCTCACCTCTTCTCTTTGCCCATACCCCTCGCTCCGTCGTAACGCTCTGCAACACCGGTTCGCCACTCTCTTGCCCCTCTAGGACACTCGAAAGCAACGTGGAAGTCCGCTCAACTACCTTATAATAATAATATTAGCATATGCTTAGGAAATAGTTTGTAAGAAATAAGTTACGTTTGTATTCGTTATAACAAAAACAAAAAAAAAAAAACTGTATAAGACCTATTTGTATTTTTTTGAAAAAATTATATATGTATAACATAAAGTTATGTATAAGATATATCTATGATTGTTAGAACTTTTATTTGTATATGTTTGAAATTGTGTGTAAATTTCCACGGAAGATGGATATGTGGAGTTTATTTTTAAAATGTAGGTTTGAACTACTTGGCTTTTTTCGATATAAAACTAAAGAACATAATATGTTGCTATGCGAAAATGCTATATTCGATGTATTTATAAATGTTTGAATAGCGATTTAAATAAGCTCCATAACTTCGTATCTTCGATGTGGAAATTACTGTAAAATCTTTATATAGACAATGATAACTAAAAGAAACCATCATAAATTTCTATTCTTCCAAATGAATCAACCTGCCGCTCGATCGTCATATAAATGTTTTATAATATGTAAATCCATGTGTGAATCGAATTATATCGAATATGTTTCTTGTGCCAACACTGTGTTCCAACACCACAACTCCAACCAACACCACGTATGGATGGCCCACTGACGATGTGGATCGTGATGATCACGATGATGACGACGATGATACGAAACGTATTTTCATCACTTGCCGGTTCTCCTAATCGCAATGAAACCGAAATTAAACAGCGCCCGCAAGATCCTTGAGAACCGCTCCCTTGCCGATGAAGAACGCATGGACGCCCTCGAGAATCAATTGAAGGAAGCCCGTTTCCTTGCTGAGGAGGCCGACAAGAAATACGATGAGGTGCAACAACAATCTTGTTCATCATCAGCTATTTCTATCTCTGAATCATTATCTGCCTCCAATGCCACAACAACAGCCACTACCACTAACTCTACAACCACAATCACTAGTAACAATACTATCAGTCGCACCGATGCTGGTTCCGACAACAGTGAAGCTTCCAGTATCACACCACAACCTCCATTGCAAATAACTTGATATGTATCTCCTTCACCTAAACCAAGTGTCTGCTACCGCGAACGTGTCTAGCTAAAAACGTAGGGATCTACTACCAACCATTTGTCCTGATTAACCAAACAAAACTCCGAACTATGCAACCGCGCCGAACTATGACTTAGGGTCTAGTGAGTCGTGTGCGGCTGGAAGCTTCTCGCAAGTCCGTCGAATCATCAGATGAGTCGATGCCGCGATAGAGATAGAACAGAACCTGTGCTGCTTAAAACATCAAAGAAATATGAAAATGTAGCAACGACCAGGAAGGATATTTTAACCTATAAGCTTATATAATGCAAAGTAATAAGAACAAAACTGTATACAAAAGTAACAGAATCCCATATCCATATATTTTTCCTTTATTTAATGTATATAATCAGTCCGTAACAATCAGGTTTCGCATCGAGAGAAGATGGATTTTGTTTTGGAAATTAATATCTTTTGAAATTGTTTACTTGAGAGCAATATTATTGAATACTAAATTCAAATGTTTTTGTTATGAACATCAAAGTAACGTCTATTATCTTATCTAGTTTATTACAAAAAAAAAAAACAAAAAAATATAATTACTCGCTTTAATTTTCGTTGAAAGTACTATTTATAATTAGTCTTTCCATTTTATTATATATATTTTAATTTGTCCAATTCGATCATCGATTTCGTAATAAATTTTTGTAATTGTAATTTTTCTAGTGAATTTATTTTCGTGTAATGTAAAATGTAAAGTTAAAATTTAAACGATTATTTACAACTTAATAATTCTATGATGAGAATTACAATTATCACTTTAATAATTATTTAACTATGTATGGCAATAAAGTTGAAACTCCTGTATAAAAAACACGATGAGGGATTTTGCTTTCTCCGTTTGGCTTTGTCTCCGCTTTCATTGAATGGGCCCCTGTATTCTGGATTTTCTTGTATTTGATGTTACTTTCAGTTTTCAGAGAAGATTATTGAAAAGCTATGAGGGGAATGTTTGGAATGTGTATCGGGAAATAGATAGGATTTATAGTTATTTTCGGACACCCATGGAATTGACGATCAGCATGCTTATTCACAGTTATACTTATTACAACTTATAAAAGTTAGGATGGATTAACTAGCAGGGTAGTTGATTAAAAAGCTACGATTATGAAAAGACTTTAAATATTGCGCCAATTTCAAATGATTTCCATTATCGTCGAACCATGCTTTCATGGAATTTGCACATAAACCAGCCTGTTGCTCACCGCCGATCGAGGTTTTGCAACTTAGGAGTTGTTTTTATTATGATAACTCAGGAGAGATAAGTTTTGCAGGCTTATCTACAATTTCTACTTTTTCCATTTTGAATTAAAGTTCTGTTGGCAAAAACTGCAAACTAAGCTAGTCAAGTAAATCGTGGTTTTTACGATCGGAAGTCATTTTGAAAAAGAGTCTTCGAGTAAGGCGGCAGGGTTTTTTTTTTTGGAGTTGACATAAACGTTCGTCTCTTATCACAACTGTAGGGAGAGATATGTTTCCATAGTCGATGACATCAGAGGATTCGATTGATTTTCAAATCGATATCACAACAGTTTCCGAGAAAATCTTATCGAAATATGTTTTAGGTTTAATAAGTTGGGATTCGTCATGCAAGTCGAAGAGACATTTTTTGAATTCCTTTGATTTTGATTTGGTGTGTATTTATATAAAAACATATTTTCGCAATCTGAGCAATATTTCTCAGCTCTTTGATGATGTGAATCATCGACAGACGAGGGAAAGACATGATGACAATGTTATTATATAATCTTAATACGCAAATACAGTGTGTCTTTAAAACAAGGTGCGATCTTCTGAGCAGCCCGCCAGAAGATCGCCTGGTCAGTTAATGATTCATCCGGGAGATTACCAAGGTGCCATCTTGAATGTCTTTAGAGAAATGCTAAATTAGGTGTGTAGGGCATGAGGTTTACTGGGTATAAGGGAATGCCGGGTTGAATTAGGAGGTTAGTGAAGGAGCGACTGAAAGTAACGAAGTCCATAAAGAATCCAAATCCATGGAGTCCCTGTTGAAAGCGGTCAAAGTGTTTATATTTGTTGAAAAATCGCTCTGAAGTAAACTTTTCTAGAAGCAACACAGGTTCTGTCGCAAACACTAATCGAACACAAAACACAAAATATACTAACACAAACTGTTTGGTACAAATTTTACCAGAATAATCACAATTAATCGGAATCAAACTAAACTGTACTTAACCGATCATTTCTGCTCGCCCCTGCCTGGTTTGTGCAAACCAAATGTTTCGCGCTATCTACGAACATTCATCACGAGCACTCGTACTCATCCGTAATTGTGTTCTATCTATTTCCGAAACTCCCTCGAACCCAACCCTAATCCAAACCTCAGGTTGCCCGTAAATTGGCCATGGTGGAAGCCGATCTGGAGCGTGCTGAAGAACGTGCCGAGCAAGGAGAAAAGTAGGTTTCAACTCGCCACCTTGAGCAGATACTGTTGATTTCGTTCCTCGTTTCCGTTGCCCGTTAAACGCCATTTAGATTAAAATATTTATTTCTTATATCATTAACTCGCAACAAAACTTTGAAGCCAAAACTAAACTAAACTAAACCCCTAACCAAAGACAGTGTTAAAAGAAGACAACGTTCTTAGCTAGCTAGTTGATTGTTTGTTTATGTATTTATCGAGCCGAAATGAATTGTGAATAATATGACAAAGCAAGCATGATTACGTGTTAGTTTCCACACGTCCCCTCCTTCCCTTACCAAGAAGCCCACACCGCATCCTATTCCAAAAATCCCAATCCGATCACACTCGACCCTCGACTCATGCCCCACATGTAAATTTGTTTGCGATCATATTCATTCACATTCACTTTGATTGCCACGCCCCGAACAGTGCAAGAACAATATTAATGTGTATATTTTTCCGTTTCTGCTCGCTTTCCCCCAAAACCACCAATACGACTGACGTTGTTGATGTTGTGTTTTATCGCTAACAAACTCACACCAACCACGCCCGCTCGCCTGCCTGCCATGCCGCGCGCATAACTTGTAAACCTAACAAAACATTTGCCTGCCGCCTGCCTGCCGTTCGTCGTGCTCCCGCCCCTGGTCCTGGCGCGACGACGACGACGTCGACGACTCAACCTCAGGTCGCCAGAAAACTCGTCCTCATGGAACAGGATCTGGAGCGTTCCGAGGAGAAGGTTGAGCTCAGCGAAAGGTTTGTGTTGTTGCTGATGCGGTGCTTCGCATCTGGCACGGCATCTGATTGATTGTTGCATTTATTGTTGTGTTTATTTGTTTTCATTCCTACTAATTTGTGACCGACGATCTTGCAAATATTGGTAAACTTTCGATTGCTACAAAATTAATGACTCACACGCCGATGCTAGCCGCCGGATGGATGATCGCTTGGTTGGTCGGTCGTGGTTGGCGCTCGGACTCAACGGTCCGCAGAAAACGAGGTTAAGCAACAAAAAGCGACGCTCTTCGCGAACGCCCCCTACATTTCTTCCTCGCGGTCGCTCGGCTCTTGTCTGTCACCTCGTCTGTCCTCGCCGCGCCTCCTCAGGCCGGTCACGCCGCACGTTGTGAAAAAGTGAAATCGCTGTCAATGTTTGGTGAAATGTAATGCAGATACAGACACTCGTATATACTCCACATAGCCAAAGCTCTCATAAATGCGAGTCATTTTGTTCATTTTTCACAACGAAGTGAAAAAAGTCGAGCTACATACAAACAAAGCCAAAGAAAAAAAAAAAAAAAAAAAAAAAACAATAGATTCAATGAGTATTTTTGGTACCAACTTCATGTTTACCAACCAGTCGATCGACCCACAGCAGAGCTCGCAGCCTCCTCCCCTCTTCCCCTTCCGGGGAAAAATATGTGTCATTGCTGGTCAGCAGTTTCAAAGTGATTGACTTGGCGAATGACACCGTTTGCGAGTCGTCCGGGGGAAGATCGAGAAGTCCGCCTCTCGATTCAGAAGATCTTCATCAAGTGGTCTTTGACATGTCGCCACTTGTCTAATGATGGCTTGTTGTCCCAGCCACCGTCTCGATCACCAACTCTCAGCTGCTGTTTGGTGCCAGGCTTCGATTGACCTCGTCCATTTGTGCTCACTTGCGCTTTTAATTGGCACCATGGACGTGAGTAAATGCTAACGAAAGACCAATATTTGCGAAGATTCGTCGGGCGCATTCACTCGCCGTCACATTAGAAACGTTCACTAATTCTCTCTTCACTTTCCTATTCCAACAGCAAAATCGTAGAACTTGAGGAAGAACTCCGCGTTGTAGGCAACAACTTGAAGTCCCTGGAAGTTTCGGAAGAAAAGGTCAGTATCATTATCATAAGGTACTTCTTTAAGATGAATTAGGGTCTCCATTTGTGGATTGTGCTTTGGACTTTTTACCCAAATCACATAGTTTTCTGAATGTCTATCTATATATGTCAATATTATTATTATATATTTCTCATAAAACCAATTACCATCGACTGCACCTACATCGACGTCTGCGTATACAACAATGAAATAGGCCAACCAACGTGAGGAGGAGTACAAGAACCAAATCAAGACCTTGAACACCCGTCTAAAGGAGGTATTTAAGAAATCCCTAAGAAAATCGCTGCGTCTCGCAGAGATCACACAATGGACGCTTAAAGTTTCTCAAGGGCTAAGACTTCTTCTATAAGTCGCTACCAAGGAACCAAAGTTTATCAAAGAACTTTTCAAAATAAAATTGCTTAAACATTGTTGCTGTTGCTGGTGAAGATGGTTTTCAACTGTTCTTAATTTTTGAAATTGTTTCTGAAAACTACTCGTATTTGTGTATATTCTTTCCAAGCAAAGACTGCCGAAAGAATTACCTCAGTTATTTATGTTATTTTATTTTATATTATAATATCACTACATTATTAATTCTAACATTTATCCTTTGAATTTGTTCAAAATTGATTTATCTAAAACATGTATAAAATATCTACCGAAATACGTATTCCATATAAACTAACAAGTCTTATGTTTTTATTTTTTATTTTCATATTGTTGCCGCTGCTTGTTTGGCTACTGTGTTATTAATTTAATTAATCATTGTGATACAAATTTGCTCAAAACCGAAAAATGCTCTCGAAATAATTGCGCTCACGAATTGTGCTGCTGTTTTTTTGTTTGATTTGCTTGCATGCGTTAAATTATATGTAAATTTCTGCACGATGTTCAACCACCACCGCCACCAATTCCACCAACTGCACGGCTCATCCGCACAACCAC
Source organism: Coelopa pilipes (assembly GCA_947389925.1). NCBI lineage: Eukaryota > Metazoa > Arthropoda > Insecta > Diptera > Coelopidae > Coelopa > Coelopa pilipes. The sequence goes on from OX376697.1 coordinate 7,300,386, forward strand.
CGTCGTTGGCGGTCCTAGGCCACGCAAAAAGAGGAGACTTTCGAGAGCCAGATCAGAATTTTGGATCACCAGCTAAAAGAGGTATATTCCATAGACGTGTACTTGCTCTCAATGGGCCACGTCTGGTGATGATGACGGGTTGTGACGAGTAATGTAACTACGGGTGCGATTGCCCCTTTGGTGATAGAGAGGGAGTGTATAGATTAAGTGTGAAAGATGAAAGTGCTTTCGTTCTTTCTCGATCCCGCAGTTCTCAGAAGAGGGCTACCGACGACGAAAGGAGTGCAAACGAAATGTTTGTATTATTAACAAGTAGTTGAAAGAAATGCGCTTTATCCCCCCATTAGATTAGAACCAAAGTAGAGTGAGTAAATTGCATTGGTAGAAAATAGTACAGCACAGAAGTTTTCCCGATAAACACTCTTCTACAGAGTTCTATTGGTAGCCACAGTGTGTCCTCTAGAACGACGAAGGAAGAGAACTTTGCAGACTAATACCGTAGGTTAGATGCCTCTGCACAAAGATTTAACCAACAATCCCGTCGATATATGTAGATATATTCACAACAAATTATTGAGAAAGAAAGTACTGAATTGCACAAATCGTTATTCTCAATTTTAATTAATGTACATACATATTTTGTTGTATTTTCATTGGCGGCATCTTCTCTAATTACTACATAGTATAATGTTGATTTTGTTTATTAATTGCTGTACATTTGTTAATATTGCCTTCATTTAATGTCTTACTTAGTAAAATAATGTGTGTCATTAGAGAGCATAAGAAACATGAGTTAGAGGGGGTGATATAAAACGGACCTAAACCTTAACAACATGAATCAACCAATTCCAATATATATAGATATATATCATGGCAGGTGAACACAGTCTTGTCTGTCCTCTACTTAGATAACCACAATGCGTAGAAGAAGAATAAACGAAATGTACACTTGGATAAAATTGAAAACAACTTTTTGTGCATTGATTGCCAATAGAATAACAATAATTGTTAACAGATGATGAAAGCAAATGCACTTCTGTGATATTCAATGTAAGAAAACACATGGCCAACAGTTGATTGTTCTTCGCACACTATGGAATATCACATATGATATGATGACATTTGTTGTTCGCACTTGATTTGTTGTTTTATTTTCCACATATTTATATAAACTTGTAACTAAACTTAACTATTGTTGAACATTACGTTAATTGCATTTTAATTCTTTAATGATAACGTAACGATTTTTGACAAGTGAGTTAGAAACTTCGGTAGACATTTTATTTGATCGGACCAAAACAAAAAGAAAAAAACGAAACAAATTAAATATTGTGTTGTGTAACTTGTAACCATGATATATTGATTCTATAAATTTTGTTGTTGTTGTTGTTGTTTTCATGTTTTACACCGTTTAGGCCCGTGAAGCACAAGCACAAATTGAAAAGGAGATTTTGCACCTGAAAGATTTGGTTGCAGCCGTAAGTTTCCTAGAAATGCAACAGAAGCTCGAAATGAGCTCGCAGTTACTGTAGATGTCGTAGATTAAATATCCAACGGAGTAATTCCTTAATAAGTTCTCTAATTTGTTAAAGGGTTCGTTGTCTAAAACCAAGCTAAGAGGAATCGTAGTGAGATTAGATTTCAAATTCATATTTTAAACCCCTTTCCAAACCGATGTTAAAATGAAAAGTTTTATTTTTGTTAGATTGCATGCAGAAAAGCAATTTACTAACATGTTTGCCAAATGATATTTTTGACACTAACGAAGAAAGTTAATTACCTTTTTAGCGAACGAACCACAATTGTTAAAAACGCCAAAAGCCTTTTATATTTTTGGCAACGCTGGTCCTGGTAGACTTTGGGAAGCTTTATTGTGTTTCATTTCAAACATAACCATAAACAATAACTAGAAAAAAACTTTCTGCATTCTTCTCAATATATTGGAAGCTGTAATTATTGTTTATGGTTTTTATTGAAAAGACACCGCCTAACCTAAACTAACCAATTATTATTTCTCTTCCTTCCGAAAGGCTGAAGCCCGTGCTGAGTTCGCCGAACGTTCCGTTCAGAAATTGCAGAAGGAAGTCGACAGGCTCGAAGGTATGTCAATAAAAGAATTCCTCCTTCTACTTATTGCACTATGAAGAAGTTATTTAGAATATTAGTTTAAGTACATACAAGCATTATAGTGGATTTTATAATGTACAAATCAATATTTCGTAATTGTTATTATTTAATTTGAAAAGAATTCCTATTTTTTTTTTCGAACAACCAGTCTGTTTATTTTTAACAGAAGTCAAATTTATATAGGCATTGCATTATAGTAATTATTTTCCAACTAGTGGTCAGGTTCAATCCATTTAGTTCATTTATCCTATTGCCACAATTCGTATTCCTTTTTTATTATCAGTTTGAATGTACCACCATGTCTGAACTATATGTGTTGTAATTTTGAGTTAAATATTTATAACATTATTTCTTTTTTGTTTTATTTTTATGTTATTTTGTTTTGTGGATATTATAATCAAATAATTCCAATCCTGTGTTGCTCGCTACTTAACCAATTGCTGTACGTCTGTATGTGTTGTGGGTGCGTGTGTGTGCTACACCAACACTTTCCCCGACACGTACACCTCTTCGCCTGCGCTAACACAATCACACACGCTCGCTGAATGCCAATTGCCAAATGCTCAATTGCTGCTCTGTCCCCCGACTTGATCCGTACGTCGATCATCTGGCCAACAGACGATTTGATGAACGAGCGTGCCAAGAACAAATTGCTACAGGAGGAAATGGAGGCAACTCTGCACGATATTCAGAACATGTAGAAGTTTAAGCGTCGACGAGTTATCACGAGTATTTGTTGCAAATGAGAAGAAAAAGAAAAAACGTATCGAAATCAGACGAAGAAAGAAAAACAGCAGCCTAACTTTATGAAAGAAATAATGTATTCCAAGAACATTCTATGTTCAATATTTATGTGTTATTAAATTGAATTGAAAATATTTTTATAAAAACAAGAGACATACAAAACATTTCCAAAATAATGATAAAGTAACGCTAAGCAACGAAAGTGACGAAATGAAAATAATACTAAGCGCCAACTCCTGACCTTGAACCTCAATCCCTTCCTATTTTGAAAAACGCTGCTGCATTATTATATTTCGTTTAGTTTCTTCTAATTTGTAATTGTATCCAATTGCCAGCAATATTTACCACATGCATTATTCTTCTTTCTTTTACGACTCTATTTTTCTTTTCATCGTCGTAAAAAACTTTTTAAAACTACTATTAGTTTAAAGTTACTGCAAAAGAAAAATCAAAAACATTGTGTATTTCTACGAGTTTTGTTTATTGATTATATTTTATTGAATTATTTTTGCTTCTACAACGTGAAACTGTTATAATTTGCCCTTTCTCTAACTGTAACTGTATTAAAATAACTAATTATTTTACTTTAATTATTGTAATGTATAAAACAACTACCGCAACCAACCGCACTGCGAACATCATAAGCGAAGAGAGTAATTTGTGTAATATTTGCATTAAGTTTCTGCATATTCATTGACAACAACAACAACATTAAAGACACTATTTCCAAGGTATTCAAATAAGAAAAAATTCCACTTATAATAAAAAAGAACATTTCAATCATTCCATGTTAAAAAATTTTACAAGAGATGTGTTAATATTTTACTCTTATATATTTGAATATGTCGCAATGTTTTTTTAATTAATATATATTTTTATTAAATATATTTATAAAATTAAAAAACTGATACGCGCAAATAGAGAACATTGCGTTATAAACAAGTGAAACAATAAATGATTTATATACAATTTATATTATTTATATACAAAAAGAATACATTCATGCTGCAATTTGCACACAAATTTAAATAAAGTATTTTCCAAAATAAGCAAACATTTGTAATAAACATTTGTGTATGTAAAGTTAAAAATACCTATTGTTTCTCATTACCCATGTAACGATTGTATACAGAAAACCCGTAAACGTATCTACAATGTGCTCCATAAAAGACGTTCGTTAAATGTGAATCGTTCGTGAAATGTTTCCTGAATTGAGGTGGCCTCTGTACCCCAAGTCCATCACCCACAGATATAGAAGACACTTCTTTTAAACGGTCCAGAAATAATATATTTAATAAGTTTTTTCTCCCTCTACCTACCTGATCACCCCGCCTTACACCTCTATATGTGTGATCCTTTCTAACACTCGGGTCATCGCTCTGGCCATCTCTCTTGCCAACGGCAATCCCAAAGATGAGCTCATCATAGAGAAAGAGCACTACGCGCTCATAGGCGACAGTCTGGACGCCACCTTCGTGGACCTCATGGGCATGACACCGGACTACAACGATCGCAACCCCAAGCCTCCAACGCCCAAATTGCCTACACCTACGCCCGAAGAAATTGCCGCTGCGGAAGAGGCCGCTGCTGTGGCCGCAGCAGCCGCACTGGCAGCAGCAGAAAAGACCGACGCAGAAAGTGTGCCCATTGAGGGAGCCGCGGAGGGTGGTGAAGCCGCTAAGCCTGCCGAAGAAGCCGAAGTGGTACCGGCTGAACCAGTCAAGGAACCCACTCCTCCGCCACCACCTCCATTCGAGTATGCCATTGACTTGCCACCAGAGGGCGCTGAAGTGCCATATGTGAAGAACTTCGAGGGCGTTCCTGTTGTGGAAGGAGCCGAGGCGCCCGCAGAGGGCGCTCCCTCCGGGGACGCTGCTCCACCAGCTGCAGAGGGTGTACCTGTGGACGGTGCCCCACCAAGCGAAGGTGTTGCAGCCGCACCCGTGGAAGGTGCCCCAGTATCAGCTGATAGTGCAGCAGCACCAGCAGACGCTGCACCAGCAGACGCTGCATCAGCACCAGCAGAAGCCGCACCAGCACCAGCACCAGTGGACGCTGCGCCAGCAGGTCCACCAGAAGATGCTGCTCCGGCACCTGCCGAAGGGGCTGCAGCGCCCGCCGAAGCCCCTCCTGCCTGAAGGAGTTGATCGAATGATACTAAACGATTTCAATTCAATCAACCTAATCTGCTGAAGCTGGAACTAAAGCCGTGATTTGAACATGTAAAAAACTTGCGAAATACAATGGAGAAACAAAACGAGTGAAATGGAGACGGATTTTGATTTGAATTTGTGTGTTTCGTGTCCATCGGTCCTCATCGTTTATGATTAACTTTTACAATTTCTCTAACAATCTATCTATCTGTGCTGTCTATCTGACCTTTCTCGCTTTCTATTTTCTTTACTTCATACGAATCTATCTATCTATCTCCCGCATTTTCTCATTTATTAAATTATGGTTTTCTTATTTTCTCGCTCGAAAACGGCTTTTCTCGCATCATACAAAATTCACAAAACAATCTCCATACTTTCTCTTGAAAAACATAAAATTCGCGAAACCGACAAATAGACGACCTTATTGTCGAGACCGAACGTTACTGTCTCGTCGGGGACAGCCTCGATCTGGCCTTCCTGGACCTGATACCCGGTCTTGAACCATTCTACACGCCGCGCAATCCCAAGCCTCCGACGCCGAAGCTGCCAACGCCCACTCCGGAAGAACTGGCCGCCATCGAGGCCGCCAAGGCAGCGGCCGAGGCTGCGGCGGCCGCTGCTGCCGAAGCTGCAGAGGCAGCAGGTGCGGAAGGAGTCCCTGTGGAAGGCGCCGAACCAGGTGCAGTGGCAGCTGAGGGAGCCCCAGCACCGGCAGCAGCCGAAGTGGCTCCCGTGGTGCCACCGGAGCCCGTCAAGGAACCAACTCCTCCACCACCACCACCATTTGAGTACGCTATTGATTTGCCACCAGAGGGTGCCGAAGTGCCGTACGTGAAGAACTACGAGGGACCTCCACCTGGATCGGAGCCAGCTCCTGCTCCGGCGGCGGAAGGTGAACCCGCCCCAGCAGCAGAGGGCGCTCCGGCCGCAGCTGCGCCAGCAGCCGAAGGAGCTGCCGCGGCTCCTGCAGCAGAGGCGCCTGCCACCGAAGCCCCACCAGTCGCACCAGCTGCTGAAGCCGCACCAGCTCCTGAGGCCGCTGCAGCTCCTGAGGCCGCCCCAGCTCCCGAGGCTGCTCCAGCTCCAGAAGCCGCACCAGCTGCCGAAGCTGCTCCAGCTGCCGAAGCAGCACCAGCGGAAGCTGCTCCTGCAGAGGCAGCACCCGCTTAAGTGCCCGAAACACGCGAAAATAATAAATATAAACCCCCACATGAGTTTGAAAGATGAAATCGATGATCCTGCCATTTGCATGAAACGCAATTTTTTACCATTAATGTACATATTTACAAAAATATAAATCCAAAAATATTGAATGATTTAAAGCTTATAATAACCACTAATTACTCGCACTTGAAGCAGATACGAAAAGTGTGATTTTATACACGAATTTTGATTTTAATTACGACCTCAAATCCTTTAAAACAACAACTCAACGATTGCAAATAACGCCTTTAGTTTTGCGAAACAGCTTTACGACTGCGCTTTACTGCAACCCATGCTGCGAGGTAAACTTTTATTTTATTTTGTTTTTTTCGTTCTTGTTGTGTTTTTACAATACATATATGCAATTTGTGAGTAATTTCGATTAGTAGAGATAGGGGTTTTTGGCTCCAGGCTTCGTACTGGACATATGTAAAGTGCAGATTCAACTAGTGATACCTACTAAGATAGTCGCGACTTGGGTCGCATTGCCAATCTCATTTAATCATGTATAACAGTATTTCTGGACATAATGAAAATTGTACTTTGGGAAAATTCATGTCCGTAAATATCTTCCCTCTCACCTATTTGGCTTCACTGAGAAAAGCCAGCCGGAATTTAAAACAGATTCCGTTCGTTCCGATTGTTAATTACCTGGGTTATTTTATGTTAATATCATTCATATAATTGTTGATTTGTGAAGATTTTTATTTTGATTATGATTTGATTAATTTTATTTTTATTTCCAATCGACTTATATAGACGACCTTGTCTTGGAGAAGGAGAGGTACAAGGACATCGGAGACGACTTGGACACCGCCTTCGTCGAACTCATCCTCAAGGAATAAGCGACTCGCGCCAATATCTTCCAGCAATTGCAAGAGTTGTGCTTTATTTCAATCAGAAACACCAGTCTGCAGCAATTGTGTTGACCCTAGAACGAATGCACGATTTTCATTATTTTGTAGCGAAAGTTGTGTATATATCTAGAAAACTTGTATCTGCTTGTTTGTTTTGTTGTTTAACTCGTATAATTTGCACTTTCCGTACCAACTTCTTGTATGAAACTTAAGCTTACTCAAGAAAGAATATAATAAATTTGGTTTTTATCAGCATAATTGAAAGTATATTTTGTGTTATTTTATTTTACTTTACTTTGGTTCTATTCGGAAGTTTTGCCCAATAACAAGTATCAATTTGAATTCGACTTTTCAGAGGAGGTCAGCAAAGGTAAAGAACAGTACAAAAGCATCGCCCAGGAACTAGAGTACGCCGACATGAACGCCTACTAGACCCACAGTAAAATAGTCACCCTTTTGCTGCCCATCTCAGTCGGACGCCAACAGAAACGAAGAACCAGCGGAGACGACATCAAGAAGGATCATTTAAAAACCAATGCATTCCATTCCACACTTTATAGACATAATACTACATATAATGCGACTAAGATTTTCTATATAGGATAACATGTTTACTGCCTCGTTCAGAAAGATAGAGTAATAGTTCGGTAAAAGATTTGTAATAACATCGCATAAGAAGAAATACAAAGGTTTATTCTACTTAAACTAAGAAGAAACTAGAACAGTTGTACAATTAAACTACTTTTTTGAGTACATAAACAGATTGCAATGTCCATATGGGATATTTTATTTCGATGTTTTCGATAAAATATTCAAACTCAACTCGAAGCATTCCATCAACTAGTGTTTGAACATTAATTTATTGCTAAGAATATCGTAAGAAGAAGTTGAATTCATTTGCATTCCCTTTGCATACACATAAACGGTTCACTTAGTTCACTTTTGGAACGAATAATTCATTTGACGAATGAATATTTGCAAACTGATCCAGGACCGCGAGGTCTTTAAGCTAGTATTATTGATTTAAATGATTTCCAAAGGAGGTGGAGGTTCAAATGTTTTTGGTCAATTTTCGGCACGTTTTCATGCAGCATTAGCTTTCCTTCACCTACACTCATGCCTTTATGCTTTCATACATATGTTTGTAAATGTGAGGGTTAGTCCCGTTCAAATCTAATATAATACAAATTTATGTATAGAACATGTATTTTTAATGAATAAATATATAATTTTTTCATATTTAAATAAAAAATTATTTTGCAAAAACATTTTCTGGAGTTTTGTTTAAAGATCTAATGGAACTGGTTTTGAAAAGTAACGTATAAAGACAGTAAATATATTTCCTTGAATTGGAATGGGCTACTGCTGTAGAGATGACACCTTCTTAACTCCTATAAACCCTTTTCGAACTAGCCAATTTGCCATATTCTGCAGAAGAATAAATATATATACACATTTTCCATAATGTGCAGAGCATACAGCGTATTTTATATACTCGGGTTCATAATTCCATTTATTTTAAATATAGTATTTTTGGCACGCAGATATATATAAATATATGTGAATCCGATGAATAGTTTAATAGCTATGTTTTATTTATAATTATTATAACCCTCTTGCGAATCCTTTCACTTTTGAAATCGGTAGAGACAGACATGAATATGTATACATAAATATCTAGAGTCAGCAAATGCAGATCGGTCAGCATAGTAATGTGGTAGTGTGTGTCAGTGGTAAGAATAGACCTGTAGATTTGTCTCTCAGATATGAGCTCCTCCTTCTGCTATTGGCCTGTCTCGAAGTCCAGGTTGTAATGGGTCTTGCGATGCACCTGACCAATTGAAAAGCCGAGGGAGTGGCTATATTGGTCGATTAGCATGGCGAGAATCGTGACCGAAGCTTCGTTGGAGATCATATTTCCCTGGGCTGGACATTCCACAATTCGCGATTCCTAATTCCACAGTTCACCTGCTCGAAGAAGGCTTTCAGCGGAGTCGAAATTCCTAATTCGATTCGGATGAACTCGAAGCATTGCAAACGCGACATTTAGACAAATTGCAATCGCTCGACAAATGTCCCACAGCTGGCTACAGTTCTGATCTCTCGGATGTTCTCGAGAGTGTGCCGCTGTGGGTGAGAGTGGACGTGTGAAATCCGATGTTGCATGACCCTCGATGGAAAATTGGGAAATACTTTCGAAAATTCCGTGATTTGTTTCGAAATGCCTCGGAATATACGCGATGTTGTTGTTTTATTCATCATAGTTGTTGCTTTTCAACGCTGTGTTCTTATAGGAGCGTAAAAAGAGACGCAACAAAACAAAAAGCGTTCATTTAATATTGGATGCCATCGCCTAGAGTTGAAGCAGTTTTCTATTTTTAAAACGGTCCAAACGCTCGCACACACACATGCGCGCCCAATGCTCCAATAGATGAGAAACACGCACAATGTTCACACAGGCGATCGCAGCCGCTGTGTAGTTGTGCCCGTTCGTATACAACACACTAACACGGACACACCGACACAGCCTCACCGATCCACACCATTGGCCGGAAAGCGCTTTCGGGAACTTCGATAGGGACATTTTGAATTTCGGGAAATTCTCGAGAACACTCTTCCTCTCTGGCGAGTGGGAAATTTTCCGGTGAGGTGATCGCGAAGACCTCGCTCTGTGGGCAGCGTTATTTCTATACACGGAAAGCTTTCCGCGACGTCAGGACAGGAAAATTATTGGGAAATTTTTCTAACACGAGAAGAATTGCAGTGGACCGCGAGGGGGCGGCGTGTGGTTGGCCGAGTGCGTGTGTGTGTGTGTGTGGTCGTCTCTGCGGGTGTGTTGAAATGGAGGAGATTTTCCACTTTGCGTGGACGAGTCGGCCGCCTTGTGGGACAAGAAAGTTGGTCGCCATCAGTGTTCTCGGGGTTTTGACAGCGTATAGTGTGTTTGGAACGCTAAGGTTGGTTAATCGAGCAAAAGGATACCAGCAACTCTGCTGTAGTTTAACACCGAAAATAATAGAATATTTCCAAGCCTATTGGCCACCGGGAAGAAGGGGAGAGCCCTCTGAGGAGTATGGAGTGGGAAATCAGAAATCCTGGAGACAGTGAATATTTCGATCAGAATATACATATAAGTGCGATCAAAGACAAGTGAATGTGTGTGTGTGTGTGTGAGTGCGCAAAAAGCAAAGCTAATAATAAATCTTTCGCCACCACAGAGGTGGAAAAGGATTCGATTCGAACTGGACGGCGGATCGCCCAGAGCACGAATCCATAGTCGTGAAAACGATCGTGTTCAAGCTTTGATCAACTCCAAATTTAGCGCAGTCGTCGTCGGGGATTTCGGTTGCCCTCAGCCCAAATCAATTCAATTCACGCCCCCTATTGCACAGATCTCTCCGATAGTCCGGTAATCGTTCTCTTGCATCGGTTATGCAACGAAATATAGGACAAATATGACAGGTTGCGTGGAAATAGTCTTATAAGGAATTCTGTAACCAAATCGCTCATAAATATATACATATTCATACATTCCTCGGCTGTGTGAGTGCGATCTCGATGTCGACGTCGATGGCCACTCACACTGTCGAATGCAGAAAATTCGCACACAAAACCATACACACACACAAACACACGCGCGCATACTCGCACACAGTTGATAAACAACACACCTGCAGAAAATAGAAAAATTATTTTTAAATTTTTCCAATACGATAGAAAGCTCTAGAGCTTTCACTCCGAATACCGTCCGAATGTTCATCCTTGAGCGGGACCACACACCCACACAGACATACACACACCTACATACAGCACCACCCACCACGATTTTATTTCAGTAATTCCGGAATTCTGGGGGTTGGATACAGATCCATCCATCCATTTGGTAGCTCCCCAACGTGTCCGAGCAACTCGAAGCTCGCCCACCCACGCTCAGTGACTGGGCTAGACTAGGCTAGAAGTCTGTGAAATCTTCATTTGGCCTTTCCAGAATCGGTAGCATCTCAGGGTAGATCCATTTACAATGATTGCTCCGGAATTTACCAATAATTTGGGCATATGGGAGGGTACGATACTAAGGAGTTTCGGGTAATTCACCGGTTGAGTGCTTGGAGAAGCTCTAACGAAACTCCTACACATTTAGTTTGTATACAGCAATCGCCACCTATAGCGCATTAGCCCAGTTTCAGAGAAATTCATGTAAATATAACTCCCAACAACGCCCATGGCCAATGGGCCCAGAGGCCCGATTGTTTATACGACGGCGACCCCTGTGGACCGCTCTCTTCTTGAGTTTCATACGAGCCAACACCGACGACGCCGCCGCCGCCGAAGCAAATCCAAAAAAGCGCATGTCGGCTGGATATCGTCGGGTTTATTTTTAAATCTTCAGAGCTTTCTGCGGGGAAGATCGCACACAGGCGAGCGAGGGGAACGGTCAAATTGCGTGGGCGTGAATGGACGGCTGTGTCGTCGGGGACGAAGTTCCATGGCATCGGGGTTTGTTTATCGGAGGCGAGTGTATTTTTATCGGCCGCAACCGAGGCAGGCAGCGTTCGCAGGTGGATCCACTGGGCTGGCCGAAACTCGCCTGAGGCTGAGCCTCAACCCAACTGACTCAACTGAAACTCAAACTAACTATAGTTTAGAATATCAGCTTGTTCTGAGTTTGTCTAAATCGGCGTTTTGTCATCTTCTTGTTCTCCTTGCAGAGGCTTTCTTCAGTACTTTCATTTTCTCCGCCAGTAAACAAAACAAAACACAAACACCATGGATGCCATCAAGAAGAAGATGCAAGCGATGAAGCTTGAGAAGGACAACGCCATCGACAAGGCCGACACCTGCGAGAATCAGGCCAAGGACGCCAATGCCCGTGCCGACAAGCTGAACGAAGAGGTCCGCGACTTGGAGAAGAAGTTCGTGCAGGTCGAGATCGACCTCGTCTCCTCGAAGGACGCCCTGGAGAAGGCCAACCACGAGTTGGAGGAGAAGGAGAAGCTCCTGACCGCCACCGAGTCCGAGGTGGCCACCTTGAACCGCAAGGTCCAGCAAATTGAGGAGGACTTGGAGAAGTCCGAGGAACGCTCGACCAGCGCCCAACAGAAGCTGTTGGAAGCCACTCAGGCCGCTGACGAAAACAACCGGTGAGTCGGCATCCACTGATCTCATTTCCACAAGGCCTTCTAACAAATCGCCGTCCCTCTGCCCTCCGCCCTTCTCTCGCGCAGTATGTGCAAGGTGTTGGAGAACCGTTCCCAGCAGGACGAGGAGCGCATGGACCAACTGACCAATCAGCTGAAGGAGGCCCGCATGTTGGCCGAGGACGCCGACACCAAGTCCGACGAAGTCTCGCGCAAGCTGGCCTTCGTTGAAGACGAGCTGGAGGTGGCTGAGGATCGTGTCAGGTCCGGCGAGTCCAAGATCATGGAGCTCGAGGAGGAGTTGAAGGTAATCCCGAACGACATGAGCATCGTTTAAAAGGCATGGCAGTGACCGAGCTCTCTTCCCGTCCCCCTCTCCGTGCTCCGGTAGGTCGTCGGCAACTCGCTGAAGTCCCTGGAGGTCTCCGAGGAGAAGGCCAACCAGCGCGTCGAGGAGTTCAAGCGCGAGATGAAGACTCTGTCCGTCAAGTTGAAGGAGGCCGAGCAGCGCGCCGAGCACGCCGAGAAGCAAGTGAAGCGTCTCCAGAAGGAGGTCGACAGGCTAGAAGGTAATGTCTGCGCGCCCCGGGGGCGCCGCACGCCACTGGGCCGATTCTCGGAGTCGGAAAAAACGCAACGGGATTTGTGTTTTATGCTGTGGACAAGAAGAGCCTTGCTTGCTTTACTAACTTAGGTCGATTCGGGGCATCCAACAGCGAGTGGGTCGAACCAGAACCAGCGTGTTCTGCGATCGCTGTTTATGTATATTTTGTATATTACTCTCAGTCTAATATCGCTATTTAGTTCTTATCGAATAATTTGTAAACTTATGTAATCTTATTGTCTAATATTTTGCTACGCTTTTTAATATTGAAAATAATGCTTTTTGCAGACCGTCTCTTCAATGAGAAGGAAAAATACAAAGCAATCTGCGATGATTTGGACTCAACATTTGCTGAACTCACTGGATATTAAGAGTAGAAAGCCAATGACAAAAACAACACACTACACTACGATCATTGCAACAACAACAATACCAATAACAATAACAAACATATTCTAGCCATACTACCACTAGACTCCCACTGGACACAACATTTCCACCCACTCTCTCACTCCAATCTGTTGCTCTCGCATCAGTTGCTCCGCGCCCGAAACCCTCCAACCGAATCGCACAAACACAATCACAAGTCGTGAATCCCAAGTCAAACACTCCCAGAGACTCGATCAATGAAGCCGGTGAAACATCCGAGTTTCACATTCAAGACATCCCCCATTTCCATGGTCTGAATACACGAGCCATGTATATAGTGGTATTCAGAAAATACCGAAATGCTTCTGAAAATTTATAGCGTTTTCCCAACGCGTGCCCTCGATCAGCTGAACTCATCCACCCATACATATCAGTCTCGCAATACACTGTAAAAATAACACCAACGACATCCAATATATATATATATATATATATATTTCTATATATAACGTATGTATATAAAGAATCATCTGTATATTAGGCCAAAAGGCTATTTGGACAAAAGGTGATTTAATTTGAATTGTGTTTGTATATTTGAATGTAAATATGGAGTTTTGTCCCTTTCTTTTGTTTTTGCAATTCACTGAAAACCTCACATACCTCACCGAATGGCATGAGGCTTTCCATGTCACAATTTCCCTCCGATATCCATGAAACCACTAGTGGGAAAACCAAACCAAACCGGAACACATTGGACACATTTGAAATATCGACTGTATATTCACGAATTCAAAGCCTTCCAGTCATGACCTACGACCTTTTTGTGAGATTGCTAATTGCCAGACCTACGGCTCACTGCACCATCCATCCAACCACCTACCTTTTTTTGTTGATTTTTGAATTAGTTTTTGTTCCTAGCACCTATGAATTTCCACATATCAAGTTGCAATACTAACTCGCAGCTCTAAGCAATCCGCGACATGCAAGTGTGCCTTAAACGGCGGTAATGTTCGAACCTCGGCATTGCAACAATAAAAGAAAACACTGTCGTCTTTCATCGTTAATGTCTCTTAATGCTTCCATCCATTTGGAGTCGGGAATCTAATGGATTTTGTTTGTTTTCTTTCTTCGCAATAGACGAATTGGGCATCAACAAGGACAGATACAAGTCCCTGGCCGACGAGATGGACTCCACATTCGCCGAGTTGGCTGGTTATTAATTTATCGAACCTCTCCACCATTTTCCACTGAACAACGGACCCGCTGGCCAGAACATATCACCAACAACTATTGCAACGGAAACAAAAACTATTTTATATCTACAACAACACCAACAACATAATGCTTTTAGTAAATCATCGCCTCTGAGCTGCTTACCATGGAACCAAATGTGACTGCTTCAGCGCGCGTAGTTTGAGAATAAAATATTATTAAAAGATTAATAATTTTTATCATTTATTTTATATAGTTATTTATTTGGATGAAGAGTAAAATCATTATAATTATTATATATTAATACACTCAACATAAAACATAAAAAGAACAAAACAACAAAACCTATTAATGTTTCTCTTTAATTTTGTGAAAAAATGCGGATCTAGCAGCACTGAAATCCATGTAAAACAGAGAACACTCCAATTTAACCCTTATAATATTATGCATAGTAACTATTCTTTAACATGGAATAAAACCATTGCGAGTAGATGATTTCCATCATATGTGGGAGTCTGTTGAGATCAGTTGAGGATCAGATCACTTTGTATCTAACTTCTTTGGTAAAATGTATTATTTAATAAAATTCTATCGCAATGCATTTTATCTATTATGTGTGATTTTACATTGAGTTATATGAGAGGAGATGTGTTTTCGGTTATTAAACTTATATTAAAATTAGTTTATAAAAAGGTCGCTTAAGTTCCTAGGTCTTCATAATTTTCATAGAAGATATTGCATGAAAGATATGCATTTCGATTGTAACTGAAAAGTGAATGCTTTGGTCTAAAATCTCAAACGAATTGAATTCCTATTATGATTTATTTAGTTGTTATTCAGAATATTATGTTTTATTCATAAAATTAACATTTTTTCTAAAAATCACGTACTGCTTTCTAAAGTCTCAACGTTATCATATACATTTTCAAATCCTGAGAGACCTCGCAGCTTTTGTAGGAACGCTTCGTAAGGCTTTTGCTCTTCTTCTGTTAATTGTACCACAGTCTGAAAAGAAAATGTAGAAGGCATATTAACGATAGGGATATTAACAGAGTAAAATAGGTGACAAACCTTTGGCGCGAAGACATGTTCTGTGTTGTTAATTGTATATCCCTTTTCTTCAAGTGATCGCCGTACCGCTGGCAATTCAATTATATTGCAAAAGAACTGAGAATTCAATGAGTTCATACACTATTTCAGAACAATTTAGATATATTCATGTCTTACATTCACTGCACCCGTTTCTGGATTTACAATTTCAACTTCTTCAGCTCCACATTCAATGGCATCTTCGGTTACATGTCCTTCGAAGTCGTCGCTAGATCGTGTAGAAGGCTCTATTAAGGCTTCTATTAGCCCAAACTCATCAAACAGGTGGCTCGCTTCAACGAAGACGCCCCTACGACATTGAATCAATTTTAGGAACTAATATCTGACTATACAATTATTC
Organism: Coelopa pilipes; assembly: GCA_947389925.1. Lineage (NCBI taxonomy): Eukaryota > Metazoa > Arthropoda > Insecta > Diptera > Coelopidae > Coelopa > Coelopa pilipes. The sequence continues at coordinate 7,316,243 of OX376697.1, forward strand.
AATGTTCTTACCCGGCTTTCTTGACGATTGCGGCCATGTCCATCTTTAGACCAGGTAAGTTATCGGTGTACAAAATGCATACCGCGTACACCTTTTGCTTGTAACGTATCTGAACTGTGTGCTTTTTCAGTAAATTCTTATTTTGCTGACTTTTCTTTATGTTGTTCTGTATTGTTGCCATCGGCATATTTTTCCGTAACGCCTCCTCGATGACACTTCGCAGAGTTGAGTTTAACGCAGGGTCACTGGAGCCTCCTTCTTGTATGGCTAATCGGATCTGACGAGCCAATCTCGTGAACGTCGTTGCCTTTTGACCATCTTTCTGTGCTTTTATGTGTCGAATATTTGCCCATTTCGAGTGTCCAGCTAGTGAGGGAAATTGTTGTGTATGGAATTTTAAAACATTCCTACATTGACTCAATTGTTGGAAGATTTGTTTGCGAAATATCAAGGAAACACTTTTGGATAACATAACTACTGGCACGAGTTACGATACGAATAATTGACAGCCGAACAATATCAGCTGATGGCCAGTGTTCTACTATACTTATTTCATATGACAAATGCTTCGTGTTGGTACTCGTACTAAATTTGTATTTTTAGTGCTTTTTTTGTTGTATGAAAAAGTAAACTTAAAATAGAATCCATCTGTCGGTAATCACCGTTTTCCGAAGATGCAACTCGTTGATTTATAATTGTTTTTTTACCTTCCCTGTTTATATTAATTTTTCTTATTTTCTCCCCAACTCGTTGATTTTTTCAACAAATCGTTGTTTTTTCAACGAACGGAAACTCGCAAAAATTCAACAATTTTCAAATTCAAATTTCAAGTTTGCAAAACTTGATTGCGATGAGTGGGAGAAGCTATGAGAAGAAGTAACGGAGGAGAATGTTCCAAGGTGGTGAGTAATGGCTACTAAAATATTTATTTTATTTAATTCATCTACCCCGTCCTTAGTGTGTGTAATTAATGCAGGGTCACTTCATCTACGCATGAAAGTACGTAATATACATTGGGAGATCCCTGAATATTAACGCTAACTTTTTAACAAGGTTATTGAAGCCGCTTGAAGGTTAACAATTCGAAAATAGTGGTACACTCCACAAAAAGCAAAGTTATAACACATTTGAGTACGTACATTACCAAATTACTTACATTTGCATTGATTGTACATGTAAAATATGCTGAATAGAAGAATCGTGTTTAGCAATCGTCAAATGTTAGTTGATTAATATCATTATAATTATAAATTTTCAGAGGTGATGATACTCGAAATTCTTTAAGTGTAGGCGTGGGCGCAAAGTTGTCACCACTTATGCCTTACACAAAAAACAGTTGTATGTCAATGGTCAACAGTGGGTTTCTGTGCCTCTGGACTTTTGTCCAACAGAGATCACGATATGAACTAACATATGTATGTATGTATGGGCATCATAAACCGCAACCAACGAATTCCAATGATGCATAAACAAGTGACTATTTCAAAAAACACTCGAAAGATTTCTTTTAGCTTGTGCGAGAGCATTCAGCTTTGACCGTGTACTTCCGCTCATGGATTGGTCCCGCAACATCGAGCGTTACACCAGCTTCAGTTGAAAACGTGCCGAAATCGGAGAAAGTTACATTTATTGAGACTCCGTCGCTACTCACCGGGCCGGTGTTAACACACACGCATACCCATCTGGCCAAGCACAGCGGCCTGTCGGACTTTCCACGTTGAGCACTTGTTTTGTAAAAGACATCGGCGAAATATTAAAAGATCGGTTCGAGATTCAACTGTGGTCGGTCTGCAGTCTGTAGTAAAAGTCGCGCGCAGATGCAGTTCGAATTCAGTGCGATCCACAACCACAGCTGTAGTCGCGATTTGACTTCGTCCGCAGTAGGGTCAAAAAGTACAAATAAATAATAAGCCATCAGTTTTGGGAATGCCCACGCCGTGATGACCAAGACAGAGCAAAGAAAAATAATCAGCCGATTCTCAGACCCTATGTTGGGTCTTCGAATTGTGAAAATCAGGCGTTGTCGCCCCTCAATGCCAAATATGTTATTGTGTGTCGCGATATTTTTGAACTTCGCCAATTCGATATTATGTAATAGCAATAACAGTAAAGGTGTTCCACAGTATACCAATGAGTCAATGGTTGAAACTCGAAGCTTGTTAGAAGAATCGTCTGGGTTGGTTTGGTCGCAGTTTCTGGAGGATTATGTTCTGAGGTAAGCCATTTGATTAATTCGGCATTGTAATCATCTTTACAATGCCGTTACGTGGTGCATGTCTTTATCGCTATATTCACTATGAATTAACCTTAAACAAGTCAAGAGTATTCAAGTTGCTCTACTCAAGGACACTCATTTAAAATTGTTTATAGTCAAAGTTCGAGTAATCGGATGTCGAAGGATTTACCTTTCCAAAGCAATGGTATTCCTAGCGACATGCTGGGGAGTGGACCTGGACCAATGCTTCAAACAAGTGTCACTGGACCGATGCTAAACTCGCAGGGTCCCATCAATTACCATTCTTCTGCATACAAACGGTACATACCGACTAACAATCCCGGAATATACATCACAAAAAGAGTTGGCGAAGACGTGGAGTTGGATCCACATATGAGGCCACCAGTGAAAGTTGTGAATCCACAATTCAGACCTATGACTAATCAAATGCTACACCAACAACATCAGCAGCAGCAGCAACAGCAGCAGCAACCCGGATTTTTACAATCGCTCTTCGGCTTCGGCGGAGGAAGCACTGGACCTACAGGTTCGGTATCACCGCTTCCACCACAACAGCGTCCACTGCCTTCTCTACAGCATCATTCCCCGCCCAACGGAGGCCCGCAGGCAATCCGAGCAGTTTCCGAAAATGAGCTATACCTCCTGGGAGCTATAGAAAAATTGGTATATCGCGTGGACTACCTGGAGAGTCGTCTTAGAAGAGCCGAGCAACTGATCTACTATCTGATGGCGGGTAACAACCAGAAGGAAGGTAAATCTCGAAATCAAAAGCCAAATTACTTTCTAGAGCTATTGCATCTCCTTATAGTCCGCGATCCGTGCCCTACGAACTTCACACGAATTAGTGACAACTGCTACTACATTAACAGCCACCAACAGGTAAACTGGAAGACAGCAAATTCTGCGTGTAAAGCACTTAATTCGCATTTGGCCGAATTCGAGAAGCCATCCGAAAACGAGGAAATCATGGCATATCTCCTCAATCAACCCAATCATCGTGGTCGCGATTTTTGGCTCGGTGGTCTAAACCCCGGTCTATTGTGGATCTGGTCGAATTCAGCGAAACCAGTCAATCCGGATACAAATCTCACTTCAATTGCTATGTCACAACAGGAAGGGGGTCAGGGGTCGAAGTCAGGTTCGGATGAGAAAACAGACCACACTGATTCCTTGTCCAACGAAACTCTTTTAAATAACACGGTCGACATCAAGGGTCAAGGCCGCTGCTTGCGCTTATCTTTCAACCCCGCAAAGAACTCGTACATATATTATGGCCAGGAATGCACCTCCAGGCATCATTATATTTGTGAATACGAGGATAAATCGCTTGATAATAAAATTAAGAAAATAACGCGAGATTTAAAACTAGATAACATTGATTCGTTTTAAATTAAGACATTTCTGACCAAAATTATTGCGGCCATTTCCGAGGAAACTTTGTATGTCGAATCGGTATATGTTATATTTTATTTATTTTATATTTATAAATGCGATATAGGTATTTCTAAGGTTATTATTCAATTCAAGCCAAAATAACTGAAATTAAGTATTACAAGTCGACATAAAATCAGCATTTCATATGTTCGTAGAACAAAATAAAGAGAATAAATACAATAAAATGTTATTAGTCATATTATTATATATTTTCATATATAATATATATAATTACATATTATTCACGTAGTGAGGGAATTTGCTTTTGGAACATTCTCTGACCCAGCACTTTTCAGCTGTTGACATATATTGTTTCTCAAAATTTTCTACTATGTTGCTAGCAGTACATTAATTGCTCTTCTGGTACCCTAGTTCTTATAAGAAAATAGTGTTCAAAACACAATTAGAATTAGGTCTTGTGCAAAGCCGTTATATTGTTTATTATTTTATTTACGTTTGTTTATGTAATGAATAATTCATAACTTTTTTTTGTTTGCCGCGTGTGAAATTTCCTACGAGCTAAAACGAAAAGCTTAAACAACTCACAAAAATCACAAACCCTAAGCTAAATAAAAATACCAATAATATATAAATATGTGGTAAACAATAATAATAATTATACAAAAAAAAAAGTATTAAATATATTTATTTACTGTCTTTTAAATCAATATACACAACTGAAACTTCGCTTCGTATGCGATTTTACTTTGTTTTGCTATTGAGTTGGATTCTGATGTGCGTAATCTCTTATTCGATCATTATTCGGTTGGGAGATGGAAGTGGTTCTAAAATAGTTGTTGTTGAGAGGTATGGTGTTGTTTTTGGAGTTTAATGCTGACAGTAGTTTGTGCGAACGGTTTTTTGTTGTGTTGTCATAGGAATCGATCGTTCAAATTACCTTTCATCTTATGACCATATGGTGCAGATCGGTTAATATTAGTTTTCCCAGGTGATCCAACCTTTCCTCCTGCCGCACTGCATCCTAATATTTGGGATCAAACTACTCTCAATGCATTCTCTACACATACTTCATTTTGGATTAGATGTCTCAAGTAAAATTAAGTCAAAATCATAATTAAAAAAATTAAAACAATTTTGAAATTTTTGTTAACGGATCCTCGTATGTGAGGATCAATCGCGAAATTTTTAAAAACGCACGAGTTGTACACGTTTATTATTTCAACAAGAAGCACGAACGTTGTCAATAATAACTAACTTAATTAAACAATCCACAAATCAACATCGAGATTTTCGTCGCTGTTACAACTACCACATCCTACCATCTTCGACACAATTTGGAGCGAAAACCATAGATTACCAGAATTTTTGGCAGTTGGGGCTAAACGTCAAAATATTTCTTTTTATTATGCGATTCTATTTCACACAGATTGTGTACGTGAGTTCACCTCTTAAACTTCAGATATAATGCGTTACCATATCTTTTTACAGTTCGTGTTGATATTTTATTATTATAATGGACGTTTCAACTTCAACTTCACTGCTATTTTGGAGATGTGCAGACTAAGGATAATTTAAATAAATATATATATAGTAGTAATTTAGAAAGTGTCGGGCATAAATTTTAATCAAAACATATTGCGAGGATCAGATGGCATCACTTGTACTACTACCCTAGTTATTTTGTGGAAAAGCAATCAGCTGTTTTACTTTCAAATAGTATTCCAATTATGAAATAAGTACATAAAAACAAAAACTTAAATGACAATTATGTAGATTTGGGAAAACAAAAATGTTTGATATTGGATTCATTAATTTTAAGTATTATTTAAATATTTCCTTTTTTTAATCGTAAGGTGATTAGGATTTAAAAATAAAATTCATATATTTTCGGAAGTAGAATGGAGATGCTGGAAGTTGAATTGGTTGGTGTGTGGTATCTTTTCAGCGACAGAATGTTAGTTCTCTAAAAGACCGCGGCGCTGTTGGTACTTTTATTAGTTGAAACATTTGCCACAGAGCGCTTGAAATTGTTTTCACACACACACTATCAAAGCATTTCCACTACCACATTCAAGCGGTATTTCCAGTTTCATATCTGTAATCTGTAGCGAAAACATGGGAGCATATTGCGCCAGATATTTAATAAGAATAGTTGAGAAAAACAAGAAATATCATAGTTAAATATGTTAATTTTTTAAAGACATTTTTAAATCTACATATTTTTCACACAACTAAAAAGACGAACGCTATGTAAGTGTCGCACAATGAAGCAGATGAAAGAGTGCAGCAACAAAATTTTGACACAAGTTATTCTTATTTTCATAATTTCTCTTTAACATTCTAAAGAATCGCGAAGAGTTTAAAATGTGTGAACAAATGTTAATATAAATCTTTGTGTTTTATATACAAGCAATACATGCAGTCAAAATGAATTTAGTTAGGAAGGGGTTTCTGTTCCATATTATCTGTTCTAATTAGCCGGACCATTGCATCCTCCGACACGCGCTGATTTACCCTCTCCAGTTCTCCTGGCAGAAGTCACGCATGCATTTTGTTTTAATTTGTTTTCCCCAAATCAAGTCATTTATATGTATGTACAATTGTGTTAATGGAATTTTTAATCGTTTTAAATTTTAGAAAAGTTATATTTTTATTCATATATCATCCCGTAATCCGCCGAGAACATCGCCATCTGTAGCGATTGACAGTCTGGAGCCGTTTGGAAATGGCTGTGAAGGTGCAGTTCGAAATTGGACACACGTCGAAGTTGCGCAGCAAGAAGACTCACGAAGGTTTCACCCATGACTGGGAGTTGTATGTACAGGGCGTCAACAAGTCCGATATTAGCGCTTTTGTGGAGAAGGTTGTTTTCAATTTGCACGACTCTTTTCCAAAGCCAAAAAGAGGTAAACACATAACTTATTTGTTTCAAATCGATACTGCATTAAGAAAACACAAATTTAAACATTAAACTATATAACTCATCTAAATACTCAAATTAACATAATTACTTAAATAATTTAAAACTTTAAATTTGTGAAATTGTGAATTTTAAAAATGAATTGATTTTTATTTTTCGTTTTGATGCATTTTTTAAAATAATAATTTTGTCATTTGCTTTTCTTTAACAGCGCTCAAGGAGCCACCGTATGTAATAAAGGAGTCTGGTTATGCTGGTTTTTTATTGCCAATAGATATTTATTTCCGCAATCGCGACGAGCCTAAACGAGTGCAATTCACTTACGATCTCGATCTGCAGCAAACTGGCCCGCCACAACACCGGTGTGAAGTTCAGAAGTTTATATTTGAATGCCCTTCTGAGGAATTCCGACAGAAATTAATTAAGGGTGGTGGAATAGCCGTTTCAGGCGTAGTCAGTGGATCTGGTTCAACACCAACTTCTGTGGTAAATTCAGAAGAAGGCATGGTTAGTAAACCAAAGTTAAGCAGTGATTCAAGCAAGAAGCATAAAGTTCGCTCAGATGAGAGCAAGATGAATACATTTGCGAATCTATTTGGCACTCCAATAACAAAAAATAACTCGAAATTCTCGCCTGATGGAAAGAGTAGTAAAAGTGGCATAAACACGGGTGGTGCTGCAGTAGCAGGTCCTTCAGTTAACATATCAAATTCAAATACTGGAACTATGTCAGGAACTAGCACCTCTGTAAGCAAGGATAAATCAAGCAAAGATAAAGAAAAATCTAATAGTGGATCACTTAATACTAATAATGCCGAAAAAGTCCGGGAAAAATCGGAGAAAAAACATAAACAATCGAGTCCCAATAAGGATACCCGATCTGGAGATAGCAAGAAAGCATCCTCGATATCTGATGGACTTAAACACGAAAAACGTAGTGAAGATAAACCTAAGAAAGAGAAATCCCGCGATAAGGATCGTGACCGCAGTCGTGAAAAATCAAATGTCAGTAGTGGATCGAAACGATCACTTAGTCCAAAGGTGGGAGGGCGTGAAGTGGGACCATCTAGCCCGAAGCGTACTACACCACCACGACCATCATCATCAGCAAGTGGACGTGCGGAAGACGCAGTTAAAATAAATAAATCAGATGGAACACAGGACACTAGTAAATCGTCTAAAGTCAAAGATCAAAGTTCTAGCTCTAGTGGAAAAAAATCTAAAAAGGAGAAAAAAGAAAAAGATAGAGATAAAGATAAGCACAGCAATAGTGAACATAAACATCGGACTGACACAAAATCCAAGGATGTGAATAATGCAGTTGCAAGTGAAAAGGAAACTAAAGGAATAACGTCTGGAGACGTTAGTAAAAAAACCGACAAGGATATAAAAGCGGATGTGACAAAGATGGGCAATAATAAACACACAGAGAAACATAATGAAAAGGAATCAAATTCTATTTCGAATATGTCGTCGGGTGCTGCGCCAGTAACCACGGAGAAGAAGTCTACAGCTTCGGCTGTAGAAAAGGATAAAAAATCGCATAAGCATAAAAAGAAAGATAAAAGCAAAGATAAGGATAAAGAAAAAGATAAAGATAAGATAAAGGAAAAAGATAAAGATCAAATAAAGGACCGTGATAAAGATCCTGCTACTCAAGTTGGGGAAACCACTTTAAAAACAGAATCTAATAACACTTCAACAACCGTCTCAAGTACCACAACAACTTCATCATCATCATTGTCCAAAAAATCTCAAAATAAAGAGAAAAAATCCAAAGATAAACTAAGCAAGGAAGAGAAAAAAACTCGTGATGAGGAAACAAATAAAAACAAACAGTCGAAAACTACAGTTTCATCTAATAACTCCTCTGTTACTACAACAACCACGTCGTCCACTAACAACATCGAATTGAGTGACGTAGACAGCATACAGTCAGGTATTGAATTGCCTACAAGTAGATCGACTGCTACCATCACAACTACGCATGGACAGCATTCCGACAGCTCAAATAGTAGTTTCCCCGAATTACAACCAAAATCCAGCTCACAAGTACCACCTTCAACAGGACTTCCTGCCAATAGGCTACCGGAAGCAACTCAAACTAAAGATCTCAAAAACACCAAGGAACATAAACAAAGCCGAAATGAAAAAAACACAATATCGGGCTCCTCCGCATCAGTAATCAAGCCAAATGAAAAGGAAGAAAAGAAGCGAAGACGTAATTCCACAGCTGTGACCACATTTATTGAACCTCCGCTGAAGCAAATAAGAAAGGAATCAAACAAAACAGTACGTGAGAAATCGAAATCGCCATCATTGCGCAGTGGTCGTGGTAACAGTAGTGAAAATACATTTCTGCCTCCGCCATCTACAAACAGTGCAACGAATTCATCTGGTTCTAGCATTAGTTCCTTGTCTGTTGCTAATACAAATGTCGCCTCGCCTGCTATTGCATCTACCTCTACCAATGACTCGAACAGCAATAATACGCAATCCAATACGACATCATCGAACATTAGCAGTAACAATAACAACCCCATTACCACAACTCTACCAATGGAATATCTTACTGAACTGCAAGAGCTACATCATAAGATTATGACTTTACAGGATAATGAGGATCTGCAACAGGTTGTGGAAATGATTGCCGCAACTGGATGCTATGAAATCACAGCGAAAACTTTTGATTTCGACCTATGCAAACTAGATCGGAATACGGTGCAAAGGTTGCAGGAGTTCTTTGCCACTTCAGTTTCGTGACAGAAAATACACGTGTAAATACTATTCGTAATTTTATTAACTTTAGCTGTCACATTTCAATCAAATATGGGATTAAAAAATGCTTGAAGTAAATTCTGTGGTTTTATAAAGATGAAGTAGTAATCCATTGGAATTGTAATCAATCATGTAATAAATAAATTAAGATAATAGTTTAAGACTTCATTGTGAAGAATTATATTTATGAAATATATAAATAAGAAAGACACTATTAGTCCAATAGTATTGGATGATAAAAGTATAAATAATTACTTTCATACGTTTCATTTCCACATGAGAATACTAGAATAAAATTTATTTTTTCAATAGCATACTGTTCATTAGTTTTGTTGAAGTTTTTGTTCAAAATTGTAATTTACAATAATTTAAAATCCATTATTTTTAAGTCCACATTCAATTAAATTTCATATATTTTCTATAATTTCATTTTTGATTTTATGTAAAATTTTGGTTAAATTATTCCTCTTCTACTTCTATCTTTAGTGTTTTGTTATTATTTAATTCATTTATATATTGACTATAATAAGTTTATGTACTGAACATGAAAGAACTGTGTAAATAGCTTCGTAACCAGCCAAAAATATCGTATTTATATAATTTTATTAAATTATTATAAATATTGCAATACAAACTTATAAAATTATTACACTCATTTTATATTCGTAAAGTTTAATTTTGAATGCACATTTGGATCAGAGTCACATATTTTTGGAGACCGATATAGACGCCATTATATATTGGATTTTCCCAGAACTAAAAATTAAATACTTTATTTTTAATTTTCTTATTCAAGTAATATGTAAAATGCATTCACGACAAATTTATACATAGCAGTACATTTTAGAGGCTATAAACTATCGGATTAAAATTTCTTCTATTTATGCCGATTTATATCCAAAAGACGACCATAAAATTTGCATTTAAAACATACTCATTTGCTATTTTTGTATTTGTACGTATGAAATATGTTGACATATGCATTTATAAAAACAATAGTTTCAGTTAATGGAAAAGTTTACGGTACAGTGCACTCACGGGACGCAACAATATATGTAAACAACTATATTATTTTTTAATAAATATGTCTTTATCATATAACATTGCAGTTTATAAAAACAAAACTGGGGCGTGTTTACTAGTGATTTGTGTATTGTGAATCTTAATCCAGTTATTCCGTTACTTCTCTTTGAATCTCGGTATATCATCTATGAACAGCCAAAGCTTGACATTTACCTACCTTAAACACACATAAACATGTATATTAATTATATAAATGGGCATACTTTTACTTATTCAACAAAATAAATTTGTAAATACCAAACTTCTATCTCTATAAAATCCATTTAGTATGCCTTATACGAGTGATGCCTGCAAATGTAATAAAGGAATAGACTGGCAAAATGCTACAAATAAGTATTGATCCACTCGTATGAATAAGTTGAAATTTACACAACTATTTATCGTGCGTAGTATTAAACATACAAATAAATAAATAGAAAACAGTTTCAAATTATGGGACAACAATCTAATAAATATAACAAACAAATCGATGGAGGCAAACACCAAATACAATTTATAAAATAATTTAACATAATAATACATCAATATTAAATATCTTACTGCAAAATGATATGTTGTGTAAGGAAACAATATTGTATTTTATTCTAAATGTAGGTCGCATGCCATGTTTTGTTTCGATAAATATACTTTTAAATTTACGGATTAAATTAAGGTGCATAATTTATGGAAGTCTGTCTAGTTTTCTAAATTATCCACATTCACATTGTCTATATCGTAATAGCGTAATTGGTAAAATTGCAATTCATTAATTTTTACTTATTCAATTAACTAATAATCGCATACACGTTATTCAATAAAAATTAGTGACTAATAAATATTGTATAATAGAAACCAAGTGTACGAAAATAAAGTTATACCTATAGCAAATTAAAATTAAATTGCTTTTATTGACACAATTAATGCATATAACTAAAGGAACTGTAAGTATACATGTACCTCTTATATAAATTTAATCGATATACTGATGAAGAATAAAAATCCTGTTGTGTTAATTTTTTATGTCTTTATTTTTTCATACATTAATAAATACATTCGATTCAATAATACATTGTCTTATATTATCAATAATATTTTTAAACGCTCTAATTTGTGTCAAATTCATTTATTTACGATGAGATTGTAAACCAATAGTTTAATAAAAAAAGGTACTTTTGTAATTAATTTACAACCTAGTTATAATAAAATACATGTTAACGCAGTTAATTTTTTCCCAATACATAAACGTTATGTGTTGGTAAAATAATATCGACATGTATTCAGAATATATTTGTAAAAGCAAAGTTTTACGTTTTATGGCAAAAGGTTTAACTTATAGTTTTGTATAAAAGAGAATTTTTCTCATCGCTATTTCCAAAAGAGTATATTCTAAAGAAACTGTTTGAATATTTTTCCACAGGAGTTTAAAACTTAAGAACTATTCAATTTCAAATGTTCAATAAACACGCAGGTGAACTCTTTACACCATAATATTATTTCATGTCAATTTTCAATAACACTACAATTGGTTTTATATTTGTTTAAATTCAATCAATCAAATATACAATAATTATATATTTCTTTAATGTGAATACTAATGTTACTGACTTGCTGATGTACGTCTTGTATTTTTGGGATTCGTTTATAATACTGTATCAACTTTATTTTTATGTCCTAGTAAAATTTCCAGTTATTTGACTTTTCTATGGGTGTGTACATGTTGTTTCTTTTACTTTTGGGTGATTTCAATATGTATTGGATTTCTTTTTTAATCCTACTTTGAAAACAATGAAATTTCTATTGCTCTTATAAATGTCTATTAATGTTTTGAACTACACCTATCGGAAAACGGATGTGGGATTTGGAGATTCAAGAAATATCTACAGTCATATCGAGTCTCACGTCACGGAACAAGTCATGATTTTGAATTGAATTTGAGATGGTGGCAAATGAATAATACTTATGCAGAGCATAGTTCATATTTATAAAACGTGACTCACCATAAATTATATTACTTTATTCCATTTTTTCGTTATATTTTCTAAATTTACAACTTGAAATTAAATTCGTCATTGTGATAAGATACAAGAAAAACTGGGTATATTTTCATTGTGCTGAAACTATTTACTGGTTCAATACCGATTCGTTTTAAATTATCATTATGATTTGTGGTAAAGACTGCACAGGCAATTCCTAATTTACTACTAATGATAATATTTGGTCTCTTCAGATACGTAAAAGAAAAACTTACATGATTAGTTGCTATTATATTATTTAAATAATAATCAATGTCAGTGTATAATTAGATCTAACAAACAAAAAAACAAAAATATGCTCATCTGCTATACTTTACTAGAAATTACTTAATGCTACATGAAATGTATTTATTAAATATTGATTGAAATTTATGTAAATATCGGTATAATGTATTTTAATTTCCAGTTTTCTATATTACTTTCATAAATGTCTTGTCAAATTTTGTAGCTTGTAACTAGGTTTTTGTACATTATAATCTTTATATTATAAACTTTTTACAATTAAATTAATTAGGCAAATATTTACTATGAAAGACCAATTGAGCAGCTTGTTAGATTTTTGTGATATTATAAATTATGTAGAAGAATTTAAAATCTTGGTTCTTTAGGTTGGAAATAGTAGTCTTAAATTTTCAGATAAATTTAAAATAAGAAGCTGTTATGTGCTATGATTTTCTTAGTTTTGTTTACAGTAAAAATACATTATCATTTAAACTTAGATCTATCATATAATAAAATTACTAAATAAACATTTCAAAAACTTAAAGAAAATGCGTTAAATCTCATTCGTTTACATCTTCCTCTGATGAAGAGCTCGCTGGAATTGTAGAAAACCATGGCTCCCGGTTATTATTCTTATTGGGACTAAAAAGAATAATATTATTTAATTTATTATATAATGATAATAATTTATTATCAGTAAATCATATTTTTTATTAAACTTACGTATTTTTCTTTGGATTTGTGGGCAGTGTATGTGATATTCTATAGTAGGTCTGATCTTGATCATCTTTATTATCGTCCATTGATTTTCGTTGCAATGTCATGGTTTCCTGCGGCGGATCGACGACTTCGGCATTTAAATAATACTTTGAACTTTGAGCAATTTTACAATTTTCACATTCACTCAAGTAATCATCATCGAGACTGGTATCATTCGGTAAAAAGTGCTCCTTCGGGTTGAGACAGTTTTTTGATGTTGTGCAAACTGGTAAGTGCTTGCTGTCCCTTATGGTATTTGAAGAGTAGGTTGAGCTTGACGAGGAATTGACATTCGTCCCAATAGAGTATTGTTGTGGATAGGCTGGCATGTTGCATTGTGAAACCGCGACATTCGCCATGGAGTCTTGATTATCTCTCTTAACTCGTAAAATTTTTGGCAGTGTGGTACATTTGTTTGAATTATTAGTGTGCCTTCCATTACAGGATGTAGTTGTTAAAGGCTCATTCAAATTTGTATCATAGGTCTCCGAGCCAGTTATTGGAATGTTAATCACCGATGGCACCTTACTGACCACATTCGCAATAGTACTATTAAGAGATACCTTCCCGCTGATGTGCTTAGGAAGAGTATATGTTACGTGGTTGTTTTGCAATGGATAGAACGTAGATGAATTAATCTTGTTGGTTTTGATTTCTACACTGTTTGTGCAACTGCTTGAAGCAGCTGGCGAATGGGGAAGTAGTGTAAGTGATGGAGGTGTATTTTTCTGCTCATCTTTACGTGTTTGTGATTTGCTATTGCATGCAACCAATGCTACTGGATCTGATGATTTCAATGTCATTACTGTCTGTCCGGTATTGGAAGATGAAACTATAGAATTTGTCGCCAGTGTCGATTCAGATGATTTAGAGGACAATGAAATCAATGGTGAGGAAGTAGCTGATGAAGATATACAATGACTGCTTATTACGTTAGATGTATTAGCCGTAGATGAGGGAGATGATGTTGTGGGGACAACTTTAAGATTTGTTAGACTTTTGTACAATTTTGGGGGCAGTACTGGATTTGTTTCATTTGTTTGCTTATGCAGATGCTGATGACTAGGATAATTTAAATATGCATCGACCTTAAATTTCATTGAGTTAACAAAATGATCAGGTTAGTCTATTTTTAAATTTATACCTTGCCATTCAAATAAATAGCCGCATTAGTTTCGGAGCGTCCGCTTTTCAAGCGATCCTGACTAGACTTCTTTGGAACTTTACTCAGTACAACCAGCGAACTGTCATTGTGATGGTGATGTGTGTGATGCTGGTGATGATGATGTCCAACAGTTATTTCCGGTGTAACATCACCAACTTGTTTCGAAATAGTTGAAATCTTTGGTTCATGATTGCAGTAAACATTGCTGTGCCCCGAACGCTTTATCACACCAGAAGTATTTGATGTCGGAACCGATTGTTCATTTGGTGGGTCTTGAACGATTGATGCCGAATTAGCTTTATGCCCATAACTTAATGATGAACGTCCGGAATTATTGGAACTGGAAGAGGATCCAGATGAATTCAATTTATTGCTCAATGCATTCAGAAATGCATTGTTAGTGACGTTTTGAGCATTGCTTAGTTGATTTGACCCCATGTATGACATTGGAACATGCTGAACCGGACATTGACATGTAGGCTTCTTGGTGCTGGCAGCAGACGTAGACGTAGAAGCCGACGCTGAAGGTCCGACATTTGTGTTAGTGGCGATTGATTTACAAACAGATTTCGCCCCTTGATTAAATGTCTGGGGCGTATTTGCGTTGGCACTGAGCGGATCAGAGACAGCGAAATATCTTGGTATTGTACGATGATAGCGTCTGGAGGAAGATGGAGTTTTGCTCCCATCGTAGCTACCTTTTGGATTCAAGGTATGGGAATGCTGAGACGGCAATGTGTGATGACCCGAAGATTGGGGTATCGCATCAGTTGATGTCGATATTGTACTTATTTCGCCACCACTACTAGAAAGGACATCTATTGTCGGTGTGGAAACAGCGGTAACAATATTGTTAGTAGCATTACTAAACTGTGTGGGTGACGCAATTAATTCAAAGTCACCACCTGTTACACCTCCGGAAGTTGCTGCAGGCAATGAATGGTAACCTCCGGAAATATCCACATCACCAACTGTTACATATTGCTGTATATTGTCCTGATAATGTGAGGGCAATGTAGAACGATGAATTCGCCGTTGCGTTGTGCTGGCAGCATTAAAGTGGCAATTTTTGTAACTACACTCAGACACTTGCATCGATTGACACACGGTCTGTTGTGATGGGGTCTGCTGAGCCTGTTGCAGCAACTTCACAGTATTTGTGGTGGGAGCTGTTGAAAATTGCTGTTGTTGTTGATGTGATACTGTTTGAACGCAAATTGAGTTGCTGGGCGGTAATTGTAGGCGACCGCTTATATTTGTGCTGTTGCTCATAAGCATTTGCTGTTGCGGTTGCATTTGTTGAAGTGGTTGCATTTGCTGGAGCGGCTGCAATTGCTGATGCTGGAGATGATGCTCTTGTGGCTGGAGCATTGTGGTGTTGCCATCATTTTGTAAACTATGTATAAGCAAAAAGATAAAATATTAATTCGGTTCATATAAGAAACATTATTCTCTCCAACCTATATGGAGGCTGATGGTTTTCTCCAGTTGCAATTGTTGTTACGTTTCCACCACTGTTGATGTTGATATTAATTAAATTGGTGGTACTTTGAGTTACTTGGTTTTGCTGTTGGTTTGGCACAGCGGTCACATGATGCTGCATTGATGGTTGTGGTTGTTGCATTAGCGCCTGCTGTGGTTGAAGTTGTTGGGGCATGACCTGCTGATTGCTACGCCTGAGATCGGCTCCCATGTCTCCAGAATTTACTCCCAATGCTCGATGAGTAGTAGTAGCTACACTTACGGTGCATTGCGCACTCAAAGCTTCCGCTTGAGATATAGCCACTGCTTCCTCGTAGGGTGGTGGAGCTTCGCCACGAGGAAAGTAACCACTTGGGGGTTTCCAAAGGGGATAATGTGAAGCTGCTCCGCCATACGAGTAATCCATTCCGCTAAGATTTCCCTCCATGTATCCCATATTGCCAGCAATATATCTAGTATTAAAAAGTGATGTTGTTTACATTGGATAATGCAGTCTACTAGCAGATAACATACCCAATACTTCCTACAATACTCCTTTGATCTTCGGCATTCTGACGACTTTCTCTGGCCCGAATCTTTCGCTGGCGCAGGCGATTCACCAGGAAGAACAACAGAGAAAGCGAGAGGGTGGCAGTAATGCCACTGGCCACCAGTCAAATTCCAAAGTCAGTGCTTCCATCGGCGAACTGGTCGTCGAGGCATATAACTTCACAGCAATTGTTGCCACTGCCTACAGTTTGAAATGATTTACACTTGCTGAACGCCTCGCACAAAACCATTTTGCAGCGCCTCGGCTGTCCATTTTCGCACACGCACAGACGACACGAGTCAGGACCTGGCATGTAGTGCATCCCAGATTCGTAAAGTTTTCCATTGTAGTCACGACAATGCTCCCCAGCAACCAAACTGGAGCTCGCTGATAGCGTAACTGCAAATTAGAACATAAACTATGTTAAGTGCACTCTCCCATTTATAATAAAGTAAAATAGATCCCTATGCATTAGGGTTTCACAATTGCACTCGCTATTAGTTCCTTGCATGAAAAAGAAAAAAAACCCATTCTGTGTATAATCCAATTCCGATTTCTGCTGCTCTATTTCGTATTAAGAGGTGCACATTATTTATAGATAATACAAATTTGTTTCGTTTAACGTTTAGCTAACAATTATAGTTACTAAAACCTGCCCCTAAATTGTGTGAAACTGTGTAGTGTATCGTTTTGTATTAGAGAAAAAGGGTCCAGTATTTTTGTATGCACTATTCATTTTTTTACCTCTTATATTATAAATGAAATTGAGAGCAATCACAACTAAAATATGCATTTTCTTTCGCTCACACTATTACACTTTAAATTCGACACAATTTTCTACAATTAATGCACTTTGCTTCTAGAAAACCAGTCGAAATTTTCACTTGATTCAAGGAAATCTAAACTTTTTCATCTATTTTCACTGGGAGACTGAAAATTTTCAACTTGTCAATTTTCTTGATGGGGGTGGCTGCAACACAAAGACGAAGTAGAGAAGAACGAAGAGAGAATACCTTGAGAAAGAGAGGCGAAGTGAATTGACAAATCTATTACATTTTCCATGTGATGGTTCAGGAACATGATACGTGATAAATAATTGACTCAATAATTTTATTTTTACTTATAACGATCTTGGCCCCCAACCAATGGTATGGATCTTGGAATGGAATACCATCCAAATGCTACAAAAATGCAATTAATTGGTAAAGGAGGTACATGAATGGATTAGTACAAAAATTCTTAATGGTTCTCACATTTATATTCAGGACATTCAGAATTTGTTCCAGTGTATGCGGTTCTAATTGCCCACGGTTTGGCAATCTTTAACAAAAATCTACAAATATAAAAACTTGTATGTAGATTGACACAAAGATTGCAATGAATAAAAGTTGCCATTTCATATTTCTAAATAGTCCAATGCTGAATAGGTTCAAATGATTACAATCCTTTTCTTCCTGAAGAACCCCAAATCCATGCATAAAGAAATTAATTGTAAGGAAATATATGAACAATCAAACCCCCTACATTTCATATATTATAACAAATCTTATCCCATTACGCTGTTAGGATATTATATTTTGGATACGACAGAAATACATACCAATAGCTGATCGTACAAACTAATTTCTTGATCGAGTTCTACCTGTTGTACAAGTTGTAGGAGTATAAAAAACGCCAAGGAACTAAATTCTATTTGCTGGCCTGAGTCGTGTAATTCAATTTAATCATTTCAATTGGCCCAAGCGTTAAATACAGATAAAATTGATGACATGCAACACAACCATTTCCTGAAGGTGTATCGAAGTCGAAAACAACTCCAAATTACTCGCAGCCTGCATACGTTAAGAGGTTAATTTGAATGTAATTGTGTCCCGTTAGTTTAATATTAAAATCTAATCTGAATGAATAGTTGTTTTGCAGTCTATTTTGGAGAGACGACGAACCCACTTCTCATTGAGATCCATGTGCAGCTCGGCCATAGAGTAGTTGCCCATTCGTATCGTGACATTTGCTGGCCGAGTTGGCCATATCTACGCCATTGGAACCGACCGTTGGAAATGACCTCAAAGGTTACGAACGTCACGGCCTCGCAAGCCACGGCCCTCAAGGGCATTATACGAAATAGCAGCTACGTGATACCGGGACTATACGATCTCAGTACCGAGGATACAAACTGGGTTCTAACGTCTTCTTTCATCATATTCACCATGCAAACTGGTGAGTCACCCGCCCAAATTGAGAAGTTTTAAGCTACAATTGTGTGTATTTGTACTAGGGTTTGGCATGTTGGAGTCCGGTTGCGTCTCCATAAAGAACGAAGTGAACATCATGATGAAGAACGTCATCGACATAGTACTGGGTGGCTTCACATATTGGCTATTTGGCTATGGGATGTCGTACGGTCGTGGACCGCTGTCCAACCCGTTCATAGCCATTGGCGACTTTCTCCTGGACCCGCCCGTTGGGGACCCATTGATGGGACAGATTTTTGCGGCCTTTCTGTTTCAGTTGTCATTCGCCACTACAGCGACGACCATCGTCAGCGGTGCCATGGCAGAGA
This sequence comes from Coelopa pilipes, assembly GCA_947389925.1. NCBI lineage: Eukaryota > Metazoa > Arthropoda > Insecta > Diptera > Coelopidae > Coelopa > Coelopa pilipes. The sequence continues at coordinate 7,335,384 of OX376697.1, forward strand.
GGTAAGACATTCGCTTTTTTTTTCCCGATATTGTCTCTGAATTACATGCTTTAGATGTAACTTCAAAGCATATTGCCTGTTCTCGTTTCTCAATACCGCCGTATACTGCATACCGGCCGGCTGGGTGTGGGGCGAGCATGGATTCCTGAACAATTTGGGCGCTGTTGACATTGCCGGAAGTGGCCCGGTGCACTTGATTGGTGCGTACTTGACACGCATGAGTCGGAATTATTGACCCAAGTCCGAATTGTTGCAGGTGGCGCCGCGGCGTTCGCTTCTGCCGCTATGCTGGGTCCCCGACTTGGGCGTTATGCAGATGGCTACGATCCACTACCACTGGGGAACCCCGTGAACGCATGTATGGGCCTATTCGTTCTGTGGTGGGGCTGGTTGGCATTCAACTCCGGGAGTACTTACGGCGTGAGTGGTGCGAAATGGCAATACGCGGCTAGAGCTGCTGTAATGACCATGATGGGGTCATTCGGTGGTGGCATCATCAGTTGTATGTAAGTATTTTGTAATTTTCATAGCTACAGCTGCTGACACTCTTATGTTTAAATACTGCATTTCAGCTACTCCCTGTGGCGCCACGATGGCCGTCTGGACATTATCGACCTCATCAACGGAGTGCTGGGCTCACTGGTTTCCATTACGGCAGGGTGCTTTTTGTACCGCGCCTGGGAGGCTCTGATCATCGGACTGATCGGCGCCCTCCTCTGCGTCCTGGCGATGCCCCTCTTCGACCGCCTTGGGGTAGACGACCCAGTTGGGGCGAGCGCGGTCCACGGTGTCTGCGGCATTTGGGGAGTCATCGCTGTGGGCCTTTTCGCAGACAATCCAGTGCCTCTAGAAACAACCAAGGGTCGTTCGGGTCTGTTCAAAGGAGGAGGGTGGTATTTAGTAGGAATTCAGAGCTTGTCTGCCTTTTGTCTGGCTTGCTGGGGCATCTGTTCCACATTTTTGCTTCTTTATATAGTAAATAAGATTGTTCCCATTCGCATGGATCCAAATGAGGAACTGCTAGGGGCCGATCTTATGGAGCATCGAATACGTCACTCCCAAATCGGACTCTCACGTGCCATTTCCGCCCTGGCACCCATTAAAATGAACCTCAATGAAGTGGCAGGCCTACAGCCCATGGGCTTGAACCCCGGACACGAGAGGAGCATCGCTCAGCTGCGGGCCGCTGATGATAAGTTGCAGCAATGGCAATCGTACTTGGACCAAATGAGTCCCCATATTCCACGATTCAAGCCAAGTAACGTTGCAAACGACAATGATGGGACAGACAATATTAAAAAAACTTTGAAATCTCCGGTGAAGCATCAGAATTTGGGAAATCTTTTCAGTCGCAAGTTAAAAACATTTCAACTGAGGCCAAACCCAGATCGCAATGCTCACACAGATATTACAAATGGTGTTGTTGGAAGCGTCTATAAGCTAGGTAACCATGAATTGCCAATAATTGGAACAAAACAACTCGATAAGGAAACTAATTTTGCCTGGATTGACTAACTAAAAGCATTAGGAAGCATTTTAAAATATTTTAACGCATCTGTTGCATATAATGAAACCTAAATATACTTATTAATAAGGTTTCAAAATGATTGCTCACTCATGTGAGATGTGGATGATCACATGCTGCAAATCTATCGTGAACTTCGCAAATTTTTGGCGCGAAATAAATATATTCACAAACACACCACGGCGATCGTGATAAATAAGAGACATTAACTTGATATCATGTATAGATGTGTGTATATACGCATGAGTATATAAGTGTATTTGGCTTCCTCCAAATTTTTTCAACGGCGAAACTCTCATAGAAACAACTCGAACTCATGCACATACGTCAGGAAAATAAATATAGAACCACGTGTTTTAGCAATCTTACTCAAACCTGAACTTTTCCCCAATGCCAAAAAAAAAAAACAAGGACGCTCCATTTGCAAAAATCCAAACTACTAGATAAAAAATCATAATACAATGCAAAGTTTGCTTTTTAAACTCTCGCTTTTTTATTAGCTTCCGTCAAGAATACTGAATAAGTTGTTTCATAAATTATACATTTTTAATAGCAAGAATTTTTTTGTTTGCAGCAGTGTTCAATATGAATGATGAAATGAAGAGCAGTTGTTTTAAGGTTTAATTTAAATCGTTCTCTGGAATAGTTTTTGGTAGTTGTTGCTATAACGAGTCTGTAGTTTAATCGACTTCTTCGATGGTTGGGCCAGCACCAGCTCCGGCTCCAGCAGCACCAGCACCTGGAGCGGCTCCAGCGCCTGGGAAGCCTGGCATACCACCGGGCATACCGCCGGGCATGCCACCTGGAGCACCACCAGCTCCTTGGTAGAGCTTAGTGATGATTGGATTGAAAGCAGATTCCAATTCCTTTTGGCGGTGCTCATATTCTTCCTTTTCGGCTAACGAGTTGGCATCCAACCACTTAATGGTTTCGTTGCATTTATCCATGATGGTATTGCGGTCAGACTCCGAGATTTTGCCCTTTATATTCTCTTCATCGAGGCTGGCCTTTATGTTGAAACAGTAAGATTCCAAAGCGTTCTTGGCAGCAATGGTTTCCTTTTGTTTCTCGTCTTCGTTGCGGTATTTCTCGGCTTCATTAACCATGCGCTCAATATCCTCCTTGGAAAGACGGCCCTTGTCATTGGTGATTGTGATCTTGTTCTCCTTGTTGGTAGAACGTTCCAGAGCTGTTACGTTCAAAATACCGTTGGCATCAATATCGAAGGTAACTTCGATTTGTGGGACGCCTCGTGGTGCTGGTGGAATACCAGACAATTCGAACTTGCCCAAAAGGTTGTTATCCTTGGTCATAGCACGTTCACCTTCATAGACTTGAATCAGCACTCCAGGTTGGTTGTCAGAATAAGTAGTGAAAGTCTGAGTTTGCTTGGTTGGAATTGTGGTGTTACGCTTGATCAACACACTCATCACACCACCAGCAGTTTCAATACCCAACGAGAGAGGAGTAACGTCGAGAAGAAGCAGATCTTGAACTTCCTGCGACTTATCACCGTGCAAAATGGCAGCTTGAACAGCGGCACCATAAGCAACAGCCTCATCAGGGTTGATGGACTTGTTCAATTCTTTGCCATTGAACAAATCTTGCAACAGGCGCTGAACCTTGGGAATACGGGTAGAACCACCAACCAAGACAATATCGTGGATGGCAGACTTGTCGAGTTTGGCGTCACGGATGGCCTTCTCAACAGGATCCATAGTGCTGCGGAACAAATCAGCATTCAATTCTTCGAAACGAGCACGAGTAATTGAAGTGTAGAAATCGGTACCCTCGAAGAGGGAATCGATTTCAATGCTGGCCTGGGTGGATGAAGACAGGGTACGCTTTGCACGTTCGCAAGCAGTGCGAAGGCGACGCAAGGCACGCTTGTTGGTGGTTAAGTCCTTCTTGTGCTTGCGCTTGAATTCCTGTACAAAGTGGGTGACCAGACGATTGTCAAAATCTTCACCACCCAAGTGAGTGTCACCAGCAGTGGACTTGACCTCGAAGATGCCATCGTCAATGGAGAGAATCGACACATCGAAAGTACCGCCGCCCAAATCGAAAATCAGCACGTTGCGCTCACCGGCGGTCTTCTTGTCAAGACCGTAAGCAATGGCAGCAGCTGTGGGCTCATTAATGATACGCAAAACGTTAAGACCAGCAATGGTACCAGCATCTTTGGTAGCCTGACGTTGTGAATCGTTGAAGTAAGCTGGCACGGTGATAACAGCATTAGTAACAGTCTTGCCCAAGTAGGCTTCGGCTGTCTCCTTCATTTTGGAGAGGACCATGGATGAAATTTCTTCTGGGAAGAAGGTCTTCTTCTCGTCTTTGTAGACAACCTGGATCTTGGGTTTGCCCTCTACATTGACGACATCGAAGGGCCAGTGCTTCATATCGGACTGCACAGCAGCATCATCGAACTTGCGGCCAATCAAACGTTTTGCATCGAAGATGGTATTTGTGGGATTCATGGCAACCTGATTCTTGGCTGCATCTCCAATAAGACGTTCAGTTTCGGTGAAGGCAACATATGATGGAGTTGTACGATTGCCCTGATCGTTGGCAATGATTTCCACTTTGCCATGTTGGAACACACCGACGCAAGAGTAGGTGGTACCCAAATCAATACCAACAGCAGGAGCTTTAGCCATCTGTAAAAATTCAAATTTAAGAAAAATAATTAATTTAATTTTACTTTGCGAAAGAATTGAAAACAACGCCTCATTTAAAAATAAAGTTAAATTCGCTGTTATTTTTACTACTTTCTTCTATCTTAGGAATTTTCCAGAATATTTGTAAAAGTAATGTATTTCAAAGTACTCATGAATATAAATGTTTTATAATGATTATTTAAATTGCTATAAAAAGCCTTAAGCCCAATCAATGTAATAAAGTACATGAGCACACATTCAAAGAATATTCGAGTCCATTTCATGTAGTAGCACGAATCGGCTCCGAAGTGTATACTTAATGGTGACTCACACAGCTCTAACATTGCGGTTCGTGTCGACTTAAAAGGAAAGGCAAAAAAAAAAAAACTTCCAGAATATTTTCATTGAATCACTCCATGACGAAGGTTAAAGATGAATTGCACTTGTGATCAAGTATTAGTAGCGAATGTTCGCGAATGCTCTTTTTACAAGGCATTTTTATGGGTTCTAACCTAAAATTCTTATCAGGCGCATGTTCTTTTGTCCATGGAAACAATGGTTATAAATTACTAGCTTGTGGAAAAGCATTAACAACTTACTTTAAAAAATATATATATTTAAATATATAATATAATATTTAAGTACGGATATTGATTAATTATATTTCAGTCAAATTGATTTCGCTAAACATATATATGTAAAACCATGTAACTGGAAAATCCACGTGTTTGTCTTTTGTTGCAAGAAAATGCATCTATATACATATTACACCACTTTTATTTATAACAAAAATGAAATTACTTACATTTGTATATTTTTTTGGTTCTTAATTTGTAGCTAATTATCGCAAATGTGCTTCTTCACTTTATCTTCTTCTGGATCTTATAACTCCTGTGCGGCAATCACACGTTCGGTCAAAGACACACTTTTCTATGGAATGGCGGCCGCGTCGCTTGTCACCTCCTTATAAACGCTTATGAGTATATATATATATATACATACGCTTCAAAATGTTCTAGTATGTTCCGCCCAGGGTTGAAATCTGAAGTCAATTGAAGTCAATCTATTGCCATTCTAATGTAAAGTACTCATTACATATGGAATTCCATTCGAAAATTTCAAAATATAAACTAATTACATATTTCCAATTATATATTAATAGGTACCTATATCTTAAGTAATACCCACAACAAACAAACTCTGTTCTCGTTTATATTATGGCTATTCGTATTGAAAACAATAAATAGTATCATATTTCTGCTATTGAACAATCCATTATTAGTAAGATACTTGCGTCAATAAATGGACCTACGTCCGATACACAATTAACACAGTAAACGTTAAGAAGAGTTTCTTAAATATTTACTTTAAAAAGCAGTAATTTAAAATATACATGTAAAATTCAAAACATAAACATAAAATGGTCATAAACCATTTTTTTGCAGTTTGGGCTATAGTTTCACAATTCAAGAAGTAACAAGATCAGAAAGGATGAGTATATGTGTATCTTGGCGAGGGAATATTTGTTTTGTAATTTTATTAATAACACAGATATGCAAATCTATATACTGAGGCAGTCAATGAAATAGATTCGAAATTCAAAAAAGCTTTCAAGTGATCAAATATCCACTTAAATAAATTTTTACATTTCAAATTAGGAACCTTGCCTTACAATGATAATTCTACTAAGTACCGTTACTTTTTCCAAATTAATTTGAAACTGTTCAGCAGTCGAACTACTCAATGTTAGAACAATACGGGAACAAAAAATTAAAATTGATTAAGACTCTTAAAATTTCGTTACCTATATATGAGAGAGAGACAACCTCACGAGAACTCAAGATGATAAATTTGAATCAGTAGTGAAAAATACTGTTTTTGGGCCGTCTTTTTGGAGATATACTATGTATGTATGTAGCAAGAATATCTGTTTACTCGTCGGGAGTACACAACTTGGTCTGAACGCCCCCATTAATTATACAACCGTACAAGCCGAAGTTTCTATACCTACCTAGTCAGCTGTTGTTCTATTAATAATTGAAAACATAGATAAACAACGTGCGATTGTGTCGCATAAAATAACTGACAATTTTAAATCTTCATCACATAAATGGCATAAGGTTATACAAAAACTAAAGACCACTTGTAATTTTAAAAATGCTGGTAGAAAACTTGTCACATCCACAAAGGGTGAGAATATTATATAAAACAGTGTTGCGCTTACATAGAGGTACCGAATATAATAATAATATAAAATGGACACTTTTTTTATTGCATCTAATTACAGGGTTACCAGGTGAATTGAAGGATCTTGGTGACAAATATGCTCGGGATGAGTTCCGGAGACATCTAAAATGCACTCCTTTGGAAGCAACACTTTTCATGACAGAATGGGCCGTGAGTTATATAAAGTTAAATAACTTTCCATAAATTTGTTGACCATATTAGATAATTTTATAGAAATATGCAATGACCATTAGTTCCCAACTTGGATTACGTGGTAAGTCTGCGGGAAAATTGGGTGGTGAATTAGACGTCCAAACAGTAGAAATGCTCAATGATGACCAAACTGTACAATTATATGAATTGATGCTGGCAGCGAAGGGGCTTGACGGTGATACGATTACTGCTGAAGACGTTAAAAATGGCAAAAATAAATAGAAAATATTAATTGTAGATGTTTCATATAATAATATAAGTGTTGTTCTATACATCAAGAAGAGTATTGTTTTTCTAGTATTTTGTATTCGTATTGTATTCCGTTTTCTTCTTGAATCCCTTTAGGTGTTTCCGAATCTGGCTCAACCTCCCTAAACTCAGGAGGTATCTCTGGGAAGAAGGTATCACACTCAAAATTTGCTTTAATTTTTGTGATATACAATCGGTGGCACATATCAGAATCCATAGCCTCCTTGTATACGCCGCTTCCTCCAACAATCCAAACAGTTTCTATTTTTCCAATCATGTCTTCCTGATGTAGACGATTCATGGCAGTAACAAGATCGGGACATAAGAGTACATCGTTTGGCAAATCGCTGGTTTTAAGTGTATTACTAAGAACAATATTCAGACGCCCAGGCAACGGACGCTTTGATTCGGGTACTCCAAAATAAGTCTTGCGACCCATAATAACGGCATTCTGCTTGCTAGTATCGCGAACCCTCTTCGTTGTATTGCTGAAGTACTTTAACTCTGACCTCAAAATTAAGTAGTTTAATTTAGTGTAATTTCCTAAATTATTAAATATATATTACTTTAGTCGCCACGGCAAATCGCCTTTAATGCCAATTCCAAAATTTTCACAAACAGCAACGATTAGATTGAACTTCATGTTCCCGAGATAAATGTGTATATGGAATATTTTTTGAGAGATTGCTCAGTACTTTTGTCTGGTGCCTTATCTGTATTGTTAATTTTGCAAATATATAATTAAATAGATATATGTACTGCCGCTGAATTCTGAAATGACTCAAGTACGATTTGCAGGAAATTTTGAAGAGATGCGCGTGGCTATAGCGTAAGTAAATGTCAAAAAGCTGATAACCCAAGTGCAAATTGTCAGATTTTCTCAATGTTATATTACTACTCGTATTCATTATAGGAAAAAAGAAATAAGTGCATTTAGCATTTTTTTGTTTGAATGTCCATTACTCAGATTCGACGTAATTGTTAAATGAAGGAAATTAAAATCATTGTGAATGTTTAATTTATATTTTATTTACACATGTATCACTTTTTAATAAATAATAATAAATAACATAATTTAAACCGTTAAACATACATACATAAATACAACATAAACATATAACAATTATCACGTACTTATGTCTACGAGTTTTTCATCTACATCTGATGCTGTCTCATTCATACTTCTTACATATTTGTGAGTGTTCTTCATGTGGGAATTTAGGCCAACAAATTGATGAAATCTTGCATCGCATAATTTGCAAGCGTATCGCTTTACTTCTGAATGAATTTGTTTGTGTCGTATCAGAGAGTGGTGTGAAGTGAAACCTTTACCACATGTTGGGCATATTTTATCTCGAATATTTAAATGCGCGTTTATATGATCTTGTAGCAGCCTCTTGGTATAAAATGCTTTTGGGCACATAGTGCAAGGGAAATTTCTTTGCCTTAAATGAACTCTGGTATCATGATTTCGCAAATTAGTTTTCTTTGCAAACCCTTTACCACATAACTCACATACGAATTTTTTCTCCCCCGTATGCTTCACCAGGTGCCGCTCCAGTTCATCACGTGTAAAGAAAGGTTTCTTACAATATTCACAAATAAATTTATAGTCTTTGTAATGATAGCGCAATTCGTGTCTTCGATGAGCTAAGTGATCCTCAAAACGTGTATCACAAAAGGAACATTTGAAGGGCATTTCACCAATTCTATGATCTACATAGATATGTCGACGCAGTGTATGCTCGTGATGGAAAACCTTTTGGCAATGTTTGCATTTAATCTGTTGCACTGTGGGTCTTGGTGGCAGAAATTGACCCTTTTCCAAAATAAATTTCGCGTAATCATCTAAGTCCAAATTAGCATCTCGACGTTGCACATTCTTAAAGTATATCCGACGGAATTCCTGCATGCTATATGAAAGTTCGTCGTATGTAAACTGAATTCCATATTTTTCCTTAAATATTTCAATCCATCTTGTAAAAATCTTTTTCCGTTCGGCTCTATTATTATAATTTTCTAGGGAATGGTCCCACAGAATTGGATTATCTCTGTATCTTGTTATGAAATCCTCAATAAGTGGATGTGGATCAGAAAATATAATTCGCTGAAATTTGGTATTGATATACATTCGAAATGCATACGATTGTTAGTAAGTACTTACATTTTGATACTTCGAAGTGGAACTAAGCAATTCGTCATTTGAATTATACTTGGATGAAGACTAAAATTTAAAAAAAAAAGAAAAAACAAAAGATAGATTGAACATAAAATTATAATTTTAATTTTACCTCTGCAACATCATCCTCTTCACTATCGGAATCCAAATCTACCTTCACTACCTCATCCAGGTAAGCACAATTCTTCAAAAGAAGTTCTGCTTCTGTGTCAACGTTTCCAGTTTCTTTTTTTTCTTGTAGTGCTAGTCTATATTTGCGTAACACATTTGATAATGTTTCCTGCAGAACCTGATCGCTGATTTCAATTTTTTTTCGATGAAAGAATAATTTTATTTTAACTTGTGCCGATAACCGCTTTCTAGGGTTTCGGCGCTGCGAATGTTTAGGATCCCAAAGAACTGGATAGCCTTGTAAAACATTTAGAAAATCAAGGGACATTGGAAGACAACTACTGTCGCTTAAATTAAATTTAAACTGAAACCGAAAATGTTTTGAAATATTAATAATATATGATGATATTCAATTATTACCTGCTTAAGTCTTTCATCTTCTTCAATAGACCTTTTGGTATCTTCAAGGTTTTCCTCTAGAGAACTTGCTTCTACTGAAAACTGAGTATCTTGTGTATATTCAGCGGAAGATTCGATTTGAAAAATGTTTTCTACTTCCTCTATTATTTCTGTCATAAATTCCTCATTCTCCATTTCAGTTTCATCTTTTGTTTCAAGGAATATCGAATGCTCCTCTTTTACTAAGTTAAGATTTACATTTGTTTCATCATTTAGTTCAATAAAATTATCCTCTCCCAGTTCTTCCCCTTCAAAATACGTTCCATTCTCGACATCTTCAATGTCTGTAAGTGCATGTTTGTCTTGTAAGTGTCGCAGAAAGGATGACCACTGTCCAAACGGTTCATCGCATTCAGTACATTGGAGTGCAAAATAACTATAATTTTCGGAACACAGAATATTTCCACAAATTTGTAAATTACTGATTAATTCTGCCATCTATGTAATTCATTAAGATTTGTTCTTGGCAAAACAATAAAAAAAAAATAAATAAAGATTACGACCTGTCAATAAATGGTGCGTTCTATTTCGAATGTAATTTTTCATTTTGATTAATTTTGGCTAAAAAGTACATCAAGCGAGTACTTTGGCTAGTAAGTACCCGAATTGTTAAGGAGCGCTCAATGTAATTATCTTCAATGAATAATGGGCAACGTCAGTGCAGCAAACTATGGTGTCTGATACCTCTCGAAGAATAAGACAAAAATAAATGACAATGATTTAAAGATGGTTTTAAAGCTCTCTTCTCTACGTTATAGTTTAGAATTGATAATTCAAGATCAATACAGGCAAAGGAACACAAACCACACAGAGTGAAATGTACAAAATGGAAAATTTTCTGAGTATTGTAGAGTCATTAAGTTATTTTCAATGGACGAGGCGACTTCCCATATATCCTTGTCTTCTGCTTTTAATTTTCATTTGTAGTCTGAATATCGAATACTTGCTATTTAAGAAAAGATTTCGAAAACATTAACACATATTAATCTTTATTATTAGTAATTAAACCATTGTACTTATTTACAAACAATCACATCACATACATTGATCTAGTATAAAAAATCAATTACATCACCGATGCATAATTTTTTGGAACTTGGTCTTGGATACATACATCTATATTTAAAAAAAAAAAAATGTTTGTCCTTATGCTAAAAAAGAACTTTTCATACAATTTTAAGATATATAATCGGTAGGATATAAGATAGATATTTAATCAGTAGGCCCGTCTAGCAACCAGAATGTTTCCATCTCACCTTTGCCTTTGACTTTGACGTACCCTCGGGACTCAGTTTTGTAACCTGCCTTACTGACCTTTTGTGCAGTGTAAGTAGATAACTGTATTTTATAGGGCTCTCCGCTGCTTTCCATACGCGATGCTGTGTTAACGGTATCGCCAAAGAGGCAATAGCGGGGCACCTTGAGACCCACCACACCCGCAACAACAGGGCCCGAATGTATACCGACTTTTATGGCCAAATCGGGAATCTGCAGGGCCTTGACTTTCTTAACAATACGCAAAGCCAAGTCGCTTGCATGCTCCGCATGGAGTGGATTGATGTCTGGTGCCCCCGAAACTGCCATATACACCATGCCGACTGTCTCCACCTTGTATACCAAAGGTGAAATTATTTCTTCGTCAAATGCAGAGAACACTGTGTTTAAGGTGCTGACCGCAGTCATGGCATCTTGTATGTTGTTCGAATCACCGGCGTACACGTTCATTACTTCAATGAAAATCACGGACACCTCTTCGAAGCTCTGGCATGAAGCTTCTTGCCCGTTGCGCATTCGTTCCGCTACCGGTCGCGGTATCATCGAATATAGCAATTCATCGCCTTGTCTCTTCCAGGAATCGGCTAATTCCAGAGATTTTTCCAATTCATCTGATCTCTGCTCCTCCTTCTCAAACATTATTTCGAGCTTGGAACAATGCTGCCAGCCAGCCATGACCAGTTCTCGGCTCAGGCCATGGGGATTGAGATCATTCAAATACAACCCTATGCCATGCAATTCGTCGAGGTTCTCAATCAAGGGGCTACATAGGAAAATTAGAGAGTCTATGTCCTTAATATAAAACATTTGTCCTTTGAGTAGAATGGACTTTTGTCCGTGTGATATTTTGCGTTCACCGGTTGCGGGGTCGAATTCCTCAATCACCTCTTCCTCTGTGTTGGGATTGTCGTCTGCGAATGCGGAAGTAAAGTTGCTGACTTCACTATACGACATCTCATCATAGTTTTCCAAGTCCAAATTCAGAGTAGCCGCATCATATGCCGCGCGATTGCGACCCGTGCGAATTAGTTCGAATTCGAAAAGCACGGTTCGCATTTGAATAATCACGTCCCATTCCATGAGTGTGTCCTTCGGGCGGCGGCATTGGAAATGATCCATAATGTGTGAACCAATGAATCTCTTAGGGTTTTTACCAGGATTGTGCAGAATCCACGTCTCCAGGACCTTTTCCCCGGCGTGTGTGATTTTCATTTCGTGGTTAAGAACCAAAGTGAAAGGGAATAGTTCCAAGAAGACAGTAAGGTTAACAGGAGACAGTTTCAGTTGGGACGGATGTGCGACCACATTGACGCGTTTCGCCATATATTCGCGATTGTCGAAGTCGAAGCGATACTTCACAATAACCGTCAAGGGGCCACCACTTAACTTGATGGGCCCCGTAGTGCCGCCGCAAATGTCGTTTTGGCTCTCTAAAACATACGCCTTGATGTTCATGCCGTAAAACTCTTTGGCGACCTCCGTCATTTGACCTATAAGGTACTTGGACATGCCAGTGCGTCCACTGCGGTACACAATAACAGCGCCGTCGTCATCCATGTGTGTCAGCTGCATCGATGGACTCTTCATTTTGGGATACGTGAAGCGCATTTGTACATGTATGTTGTCGATGGACTGCAAGAAGTCGCAAAAGTATCTTCCGGTTGAACGAATCATCTTGTCGTAGCCGAAATTGCTGAAGAACCGCACGAAGCACCGTCCGAAAAAATTCATAAAGAAGTCAAAGGACTCGCCAGTGCAAGCGGCCAAAGCTGCCGCGAAGTCAGGCATAAGTTTGTCGGGATAGATTTGATGGGTCTTGAAGGAATTATGTTTGCAGTCAACAATTTGGCACACTTGCTTCCATATCTGCTCTCCATATTCCTTCACCACATAGTGCTGAACGCTCTCATATAACATGCCATACATTTTGAGGCTGAATTCCGAAAATGGCTCTGTACGAAATGGTGGTGGATGAAGTGGTGTGGTAAAGAAATGTATACGTTTTGCGATGCGATGTGATGTGATATGGATTTACTCTGTACTCTTTGTTTGTGTACTTGAGATTTATTAGCTAAGTAGTACGTGATGGTATCGAAGATTACCGTGCCATAAATAGCTATTTTGTGCTGTTATTTATTAGGAACTTTAAGAAACTCTTTATTTTATGTTATTTTAAAACGAGGTATTAATGTATGTTAGTCTTTGTTAGCTTACTATTAATTATACATTTAATAATTTCATAAGTTATTTTTCCATAATTATCATCTGAAGGCAATGGTATATTATATTTAAATTTAGTTATTGAAATTACGGTTTCTCTGTTCAATCACATTAAAACTTGACTGTATTGTTTTCACTTTCATTACTAGTTCTTTTATTTTTTTTTATTGTTCTATTTGGACATATTCTTATCACTGGATTTCGATATTTGGTTTGACATAGAAATTAGTATATGTGTATTCGCGCTTGATGTATTGTCGTAGATTTCTTTTAAAATAGCAGAACTTTATTTATTTTTAGAAATGGTTTGTTGCATCGCTTTTCTTTTCCCCCATGTCAGGTCCATTAAATTATGCTTCTGTTCGATTTGTAATTTGCTCTGGCACCCCGAAAATATACAAATATTCTCAGCTTGGACTCGGGTGGAGTGCGCAAGTTCTTGTTGTCGGTTCCGGTATTTGTGCACCTCTGGAATTTCGGTTAGCGAATGGATGTTTTGTTTCATGGAAGCTTCTTTTATACCGCAAGTGTTGACAATATTTTAGAATCGAATATATATTTACTGACATTGGGGTTATGTTATACAAATGCATTCATGTACACGCAATGGTGTTGATATTTTAGATAATTCGTACGGTGTTCAGTAACCGCTATGGAACGTTTACCGAAAAAAAAGTATTACCTATTAAAAATATATTGTATTTATGGAATTTATAGAATGTATGTACCCATACATTTTAAAAAAATTGAATTTGAATATTTTAAAAACAAATGCCCTTTTTAATAAATATATTCCCTTTTCCAACTACTTGAGTAATCGAGTTTCTGTAGTGGTCTTTCAGGAACAGCATCAATGTAACTGAATTCATCACTAGTGGCGGAAGCAAAAGCAATTTATTATTTGAACCCTTTATTACCCTCTGGGTGTTAGGAGGAGAAGTTGATAGTGGGTCAAAAACATGATTTCCATTTGCAGGATCAAAATGGCCAATCTGAATAATTCTAAATAGTAAAACAATTTGTATTCAATAATTTCAATATTTAGTATGTTAATATTGTATGTTTTATTTATGTAGATTTACAAGGAGTTCCTATGAAGTTAACCAGAAATATTATCGGGTATGATGTCGGGTAGCATTATCAATTTGACCGTCTGTAGTGTTGATTTACAGCGACAAGCGCAAGAGGGTAGTTGCTGATGGTAGCGGTTTCGTGCGATGTGAACGTGACAAACTCTTCAGGTGGCGGTGGGGGGGTGTCGATGAGCTTTGCAGTGGTATTGCTTAACGAACTAATTGTTCAATTAGCTTGAAGGAAAACTTGATTAATTAAGATGAGAGGATGACACGAATTTTCGAATTTACCACAAGAATGTGGTCAAGTGGTATAGAATGCAGCTGACGCTTTGGTTGTTGTCATTTCATGAAATTTTTATACACGCAACTTGAACATAAAATATTTTGCTATTTTCGTATTTTGCTATGTCCTTGTTTCGATAATATATATGCGGTATATATTTAAAGTTATATATGGTATCTTTAGTCAATACAAACTCAGCAAACTTCTTATTCCAAGCATTTAACCTATTTATTTTATTATAATTCTTTACGGGTATTCAAGTATCCACTATGTAAATATAAAATAAAGAAATGCAGTGTTAAAGCAAATTATCAATTTTATTATATATGTTATAGTAGTGAATTTTAAATTCAAAATAGAAATTACAATGAAGTATATTAAATATTTTAATGAATTATTTACCAAGTCCAACTTTGTTAAACAATTTATCTTTGGCAATTTGTGCCATTAAGCCATGAAGAAGTTCAATAGAAGCTCGGCTGCAATCACGAGTGGCTTTCGATAATTTGTCTTCGGTGCGTTTTTCATTAACATCGCCACCAGATACAACAAATGGACCACGACCCAAACTAGATTCACTCTGCTCCAACTTTTCCGAAAGATCAAATATTTGTCCAGTTGTGTAATCTGTGTTCGTCAATAACCCAGAACTACCCAGAGTATTAACCCAGTATTTATTCCAAAGGGAATCCAATAGTTTTCTATCTAATGCAGACTTGAAATAACTAACTTCAAGTGGATAATATTGTTTGCAGTGCACACCAAAATCCTCTATTTTATTTAGAGGAATTGTCTGATATTCTGATGGTTCCTCATTTGGAGGTTTATAACCTTTAGGATACGTACGGAAAGCCCCTAGGCATACTTTTCCAGCTGAGACAGTACGAACAGGATCAACTACAATCGCCACGAATGGTTCCTGATAATTTTGATTTAGCATTTGTGTGGACACATCGATGCCCGACAACCAACAACCATAGCCAGGGTGACTATGATACCATCCGATTGCGTTTTCCAAACGACCCACCTCCTTAGCAGAGTCAATGTATGCAGACATGTATTCGTACGCTTGAGACTGTGCATTTACTCGGGTTTCTGTTCCTTCTACAGGTAGTGCAAAAGCATCCATTACAATCTAATTAATAACAATTTATTTAGTAAGAAATACTTATTTTAATATCTAACTCCTTACCATTGTGTTGTCCTCAACTTTCCCTAATAACAAACCCATTATTTCTAATGTGCCACCGGAACGAGCATGCATAACCATCTTTAGCAAGGACAACGCTGATATTTTAATGTCTTTAAAGTAATGGGGATCTTTCTCCCATGGCTTTGCATCAAGGATTTGTCGTTGTTGTTCTGCATCGTAGCGGAAAATTTCATCGCAAGTGGGAAGGTTTTTAATATTGTTTTCCAGTTCCCAGGTCTTGCGGGAGGTTTCAGTATCTAAAGCGCTGGCCATGGTAGTCAATCTTTTGGTTATTTACGTTATTCTGCAAAAATTGAGTTTTGCCGACAAAAAGATCAACACTAGCAAATATAGCTACGACATTTGACAACATTCGGAGCGTTCGGATTTATGAGTAATTTTCGTCATCATAAGTTTTCAACATTTATTGGTTTGGATCATATATATATATATATATACATTCTAATAATTAAAAAATAAAAAAAAAATCAAATTATAATTTCACAGTGAAAAAAGCGCCAAATGCTTTATCCAAATAGATATCCGTACATGAATCCCTTAATTACATGGGCTGAACTCTACAATTGGTATGATATATAACAACACACATAAAACACTGAATACGATATAAATTGTGAAAACAATTAATAATATATTTAAAATTAATAATTATATTTTCTTAAGTGATACTTTTAATACATAAAACTGAAATTTTGTTTAGAAAATAGGACGTAAATCCTTTAAATGCATTTAAATACATTTTCAACTGATAAAATCAGGAATTTGTGTTTAAATTGGAGTTAGAATTTTTCATATGGAGACTATTTCTATAAAATTTCAATAAAACATCAATGATTCTTGCTTTTACTTATAATTTTTTTAACGATAGTTTTTGATATCTTATTTTGTGATTATAATTTTAAATTAAAAACAATTTATTTTTAAGCCGATCTGTCGCAGAATGAATATGTGACAATATAAAAAACTATAATTAAGACATAATATAATTTCAACCCTGTTAGCAAAGGCATGGTAAGGAGATAAAGTGAATAAAAATATATATTTTAATACTACGAAGGAATGTTATATTGAATAGCCGCATCGAAAATAAACAAAAAAGACAAAATTGTTTTTTTCCGACGTTAAAAACCGCTGTTTCAGTTTATTTACCTTTTTTTTTGACCTTCTCTGTTTTCTCAATTTCGTTTACTTTTCGTTGTTCGTTGGATTCAATTAGTTTCAATTTTCAAAATGATATGGCAGAGGTACCACCACAACCACCGCACAATTTGAAAAATTCAAACGAACGTCAAATCGACAACAACCAATGGCGAACGCGTCCATCGTCAAAAAAGATTTCAAGAAAATTCCCTCACGCAAATTGCAAAGTACATATTTTTTATTAATATTTGTGTTGAAAAATATGTACATTAAATTTAAAACATTAACTTTAAGTACAACTTATATTGTGAAACTATAATTGGAAACTCTAATTGTGAAATTGGCTGGCTCAACAGACAAAATAAGGCAAGGAAGAAAATTGTTTTTTCGACGACATTGTGTAGAGAAACTTAAAAATGTCGTTGGTTGGAGCAAAATTTATATGTCTCGATGAAAAAGGAGACCATGGTGAAACTATTGAAGCAAAAGGTCGTAAATTCACAATTGGGTATTATATGTCCTGTGATCATGTTATCGTTGATAAAAATGCGAAAGGGCTTCATTGTGAAATTAATTGTGATGCCTTTGGAAGGGTGAGTTTTTATTTCATGATTACTTCGGGTAAACATGCATTATGTTTTGAACTAGAAAGTTTATACGTTTTTCCCCCTCTCAGGTAACTATTCATAATATGTCTAAGGAGCATCCTGTCTACGTTAATGGTCAGCCAATTACAATTAAACGCCCTCTGCTGAGCGGAAGTAAAATCACAATTTTGGGCAAACATTATTTTTGGGATTTTCCGAAAACATCAAGCAGCGAGTTTGAAGACATAAATAGTGCGTCAGTTTCAACACCTCAAAAATATGTCGGTATTCCAGAGCAGCCACCGAATTCATGTCCCAGTTTTAAGGTTTGGTTCATATGAAATAAAATATGGATTAGATGTATATATCTCTCTTATTTTTGTTTACAGCTAAATAGAAATGCACAGCGTCGGTTTACTGTCCATAAGTAAGTTTTTTTTGATAAATTGAAAAGAGTGCACATTACTTTATTTCAAAATAATAGTCTGATGAATACTTTACTATAAATTTTTATTTTATCAATCGCTCAAGTGATTGGTGTCAGACTATAATTATTTGCGTACTAAAATTTTATTTTTTCTATTACCTAAATTTTTCCGAAAAGTTTTGCATATTGCATACAATCCGACGAAGAGGGTAACACTTCAACTGATTCCAATACCAGTCCTGTAAAAGACACAACAGAAGATAGTAAAGATAATGAACTAACTGAAAATGCAGTTTCACTTGTGCCCGTAATGGAGGATACAGCTTTAGAAGAGAGATGTTCAACACCTTATACTGAAAACAGTTCAGTGCTTATAAATATTGATGAAACTCCGAAAACAAATTTAATAAACTTTACACAAAATAAAGAAAATACAACTACGGAGAAAAAGAAAAAATTACTATCTATGTGTATACAATCAGATATCGTCATCACATCTTTCTCGCCACGAGAGACAGGGGTACGCATTGAAAAATCGTTCACTGCAGTTTTAAAGCCAACTACACCGAAGAGTTTATATAGTACTCCAAAGAGTATTCTTTCTGAATTTAATAATGATGGGAGCATCGATATAGATTTTTCAACACCGGCATCATCAAAGAAAACAATGTTGCGTGCTGTTAACAATTCTTCAATGCATTTAATTGATTTAACCACGCCCAGCCAATTTAGGCCCATAAGTACATCTTCAAAATCAGTACAAAAGATTGCAACACCCATGAATATTGTTAAAGCAACTGAAATATCCGCTGACGACAGTCAGAAAATATCTAATTTATCAAATGACATGAAGGAATGTGGAGTTAGTATTCTAAGGACTCCTAAAACAGGAGATGAATTAAGTACAACTAAAACTCCCGACTCTGTTATAAGTGTGGACTCCACAGATTCTTCTAGTGTTGTAGAAGTATCAGAAGATAACTCTACTCCAGGATCGCCCTTAATCAAAATAGCGTCTATTAAAACGCCAAATAAAACTGGATCTTCTAAAATAAATACTACACCGAAACGTACACCACAGTCCCTGATGAAACGTGCTTTATTAACTAGTGCGAAAAAACAGATCACTACACAGAGTGTTACTCCAAAGTGTGGTGTAGTGAGTGGGGGGTTGTTGGCTCGACGTCAAAGTCTAACCTCACCTAATCGTAAGAATCTATTCAATTCAAAGACAAAATTAGCAAATCCCGCAAATCAAACATGTTCACTTCAGGCCAGACGATCACTTTACGGAATGCCTAGTCGAACTTTAACAACTTCAACCCCAGATGGACGGTCAGTAATTAAGCGTGTATCACCCAAAACATCTCCTCTTCATAGAGTTCGCAAATCAATTGGTGATTCTATTCTCTCTTCACATATCTCTAAAGGGCGTAAATCTATTGCTCATATAAATAAATCAACACCATCTAGTTCAGTTACACTTCGTAAATCTCTACATTCTACTCCGGGAAGTGCTAGAGCTAGAGCCATGGCAGCATCAGCTAGTCAGCCGGCAAGTATTCTTAAAGATCCTCAATCAACAAAAAAACTGGACGATCAGAAGAAAGCTGTGTTATTTTCTGTAGAAGACGAAAATGATTTAAGTCGTACATTTACTTTGGATTCAGAAATTGAAGCTCCTGATGAAAATATAGTAAATGATGTTACTTCCTCTCCTATTAAAGACAGCAAGGAAGTTATAAAGCTTAATGTTACGTTTTCACCGGAAAAACAAGAACTCACAGTAAATACAGAACACATATCAAGAATTGAGATTAAAAATATGATTCATGAAGCCAAAACTATAAATGCTGACCCTGAGGATACGAATAGTAAAGAAAACACCAATCAAATTGAAGCTAATATTGTTATTAATGAGGACAATGATGATTTATTGGAACAAATAGAAGATGTTCTTAATAAATCAGACGAATTACAAAAACAAAGCAAAGTACATGGATCACATTCCATTATTAAAGTAGATGAATTTAAACAGAGTGAAGAATTAGAATCTCTGTTTGATTCAAATCTAGATGATGATAAAAATGCTTCAATACAAAAAATAGAAAACTCTGAAGAATATTCTGAACTTCCGAAAGGAGTTGATGAAAGCGATAGGGATGAATCTTCACTGGACAACAAAATATCAAAAGTCAGAATTGAAGGTGAGATGACTGAAGAGCCATCACATGAAAGTGATATTAATACTGTTGATAGATCTACAATGATAGTTTGCAATCCTCAGACACCAAAGCAATCCTCAGGTATTAAAGAATTATTAAGGACTCCAAGGGATAAAATGCCACAAAAAAGTTTGGTGGGTGTCCGAGATAAGATGCATACCCCTAAAGATTCTAAAGTCGAAGACTGTAGTGAACTACTAGGAGTTGAAAAAATATGTAACAAGTCACAGGGTCAAGACAACTCCAGACTTGAACTTACAAGTGAAAAACCTTTTACTCCACGTAGAAGTGCTAGACGAGCTTCATTGTCCGCAGATTCCTTCAGAAATTTGACTCCAAAACGTATAACAAAACGGAGAGCTTCAATTTCAGTGGATACAGACGTAAAAATAGTACCTTCCAAACAGAAAATTCCACATATGAAAAAATTTGACACGTTTGATGAAATTGAAGAGGATATTAAAGACATAGCTTCAGAGTTCTCAAAGGAGAAAGCTGAGTTTTCAAATTCAAAGTTTATTGGTTCTATTCAAAATCAACAAATCTCTCTAGAGAATAAAAATCACTCTTTAAAAACTTATATAGGTAAGATTATATTAATAAACACAATGAAAAAAAATGTTTGCTTCAAGCAAAGAAGTTTCAAAATTAAAGGATATTGTGAAGTCGTTTTTTTTTTTATTTTTTTTTATGAGTTTTTCATTGTAGTTGAAACTTCAAATAATCAAATTCAAAAGAATTTTAATAAATGTTAAAACAAGTTGGTTGAAACAAAATGATTCAAATCTGTTTCTTGGAGCAAATACTGTTTACTTGTGTTATTAATATATTATTATTATATAAGAATTTTATATTCGAATTTTTAAATCTTGTAGAGGATAATTTCGAAGGAGATGAACGAGTAATTGAAGAAAGTACTTGTGAGATTTTGGATTCTCCAGAATGCTATACAAATAATAATATCAAAAATGAACTTTCTTCAAAGTCCTCAAAATGCCTGGATACGCCTGGTAAGTCAATTAACATCATAATATTTTTTTGTATTCATAATATTGTTTTATTAGCTAACTCCACTACTGATCTTTCATCAGTTCAGGATGGTAAAACTGATAGCATATGCACCATTGATGATGATTCAGATTATTCATATGGAAAAGAAGTCAATACAAGTACTTGTATATTATTTTGTATTACTAAAATCAATTTGAACTCGTTAAATATATGTCTTTTTTTAGATGTTCCCAAATCAGATGAAATAAAAGCAGATACTTTGGAAGAAATATTTACAAAATCAAATGATATCCATGATAAAAATACCGATGAACCGATTATTAACTCTGAAATACAAGAAGTTACTAAGGCAGAGGAAACGGAGAAACCAAGTACTTCATCGGAAGCCAATTTAAATTTGATTGGTAGACCTGGTCAGTGTAGTACCCCACGATCGGTGAAAACGCCAAAACTGTGTTCAACAGTATGTCTAGAAGGGATCAAAGAACTCATGGATACTCCTACGCTTCGTACACCAGTTGGTTCCAGCAAAGATAATCTAAATAAATCAGATGATGAAAATTTGGATCAATTTTTCAGAACACCTCGTGCAAAGAATGTCATGATATTAGGTACACCTAAAAGTATAAATATAAAAATGGATAAAGATTCAGTGGAACTAGTGCATTCAACAGAATATGAATTAAACACAGATGTTGTGAATTTAGAGGATATTTTCAAAACTCCCGTAGCTGCTCGCTTCAACCCAAATGTTACAATAGATGACGAGAGTGTGTCTAGTCCAACAACGTCAGAGACTAGTAAACAATTGAAACATCTATCAGCAGAAGAAGCATTTGATGAATTAGTTGGTCAGTCTTCGACAATTCAAACCCCAGTACGTAATGTTTACACACGGAAGTCAACATTGCAAAAATCTCCATTTTCTAATACTGATGTTATATCTGATCTACCTAAAACAGATATTCAAGAATGGGTTGATAGTCTTGAAAATGTCGATATTCCAGCGAATGCGGAGTTAGACGCACCAGAGGAAGAAATTAGCATGATCATAGATGACAATGAAATATCATATGATCCTCTTTCGGCTACTAAAGTATCAGAGGCGAATAAAGAAAATAAAGCGGATGATACAACCTGCCAAGATACAACTATATCCGAAGGCTTGATAAATATTAGTGCGGTGTCATCAGTAGTGGATCCCTTATCCAGGAGTGTGGTTCTTAGTACTGAAAAGAAGAATGTCATCGTACGAGGTTTAAGTCCTGTAAATGAGAGTTTACCTTCAGAAGAAACTGGTATTGAACCAGAAATTGAATCGGAAATCAGTGGAATAAAATTGTTAGATCACAGTGGAGATTCAAATATGTTAGAACCCTTGGTGGTTTCCGACACTGACTCTAATTTGGATACAACTTTCGACAATGAAGATCCAAAAGATGCTGTTAATGTGTTAAACGATACTCTCGCAGTTGAAAACCAGAATCTGGATACAGAATTCTTACAAGAAGGGGAGATGGGAGATGTACTTGATTCTGCATCCACATCTTCTAATATTAACCAAGACTTGCATGAAAATGTCGTAAGTCAGTCAGATGAAAAGTTCAGAGATGAGAAGGTAGATAAAGTTGTAAATGAGTTCAATTCTTCTATTGATGCTATGAGTCTGAATTTAGACTTACGAAATTCTCAAAATAGTGTGGAATCGAAGTCGTCTTCTAATGGTATTCAGTTCGATGAAAATAGCGAAAGCCAGCTAGATAAAACTTTGAAGGTTGAGAATATAAAAGAGAAAAATGTGTTAAATGATACTTCAGAAGTCAAGGAACTCAGTGTGGAAATAGAAAATTCTGAAAAATGTGAGGTAGATTCCTTACATGCGGAAGCCATTTTATCTCCGAATAGTAGTCAACAGTTTAATGATGGTATCGGAATTGCACCAGATCAATCTTTTATGCTTAAAAATGCAGAAGCAGCTACTGATGTATTAAAAGATACTACAGAAGCCAAAAAACAAAATGTGGATACAAACATTTCAGAAAAAAGTATTAAAGATGCCTTGCAGAAGGATAGGACTCAAGAAATTAATGAAAATATCGTAAATCACCCAGATGAATCTTTGGTTGTTGAAAATCTAGAAGAAGTTGCGGATAATGATACTACAGAAACCAAAAAACTCAGTGTGGATACAAACATGACTGGAAAATGCGTGGAAGATTCTATACTTGCAGACACTACGCCATCTTTGAATAGTACTGAACAATTTAATGAAAATGTCGATAGTCAGCGAAATAAATCTTTGATAATTAAAAATTCAGAAGAAGCAGCGGATGTATTAAAAAATACTGCAGAAGTTAAAAAGCTGAGCGTGGAGACAAACATTTCTGGAGCTGACAAACTAATCTTGGAATCAGTAGTTTCTGAAAAGTGTTCTGAAAATGAGTTACACACAGAAACTACGTCATCTCCTAAAAATATTCCACAGATTCATGAACATGTTCTTAATCAGTCTACTGAAGGTGAGATGAATGATGAAGAAATTAAGAGGAAGACTCAGGAAACAGAACATAATACTGAGAGTTTTAAACCCAACGAAGTTAATGTTTCATTAAAAACCGATATACCATGTGATGATAATATTACTGCGTCGCAATCTTGCAGCAGCCTTACTAATAATAGTCCTGTATCTCATGAAAATGTAGAAAATCAGGCCGTGATTGATAACACTCTGGACAAAGAAATTAAGCTGGAGATTAATACTTTATCCGATAGTATGTCTTCCAAACAAGAGTTATCGTGTACATTCAGTCTTTCGATTACGAATACTTTAGAATCATCTAAACAGGAAGAAAGTGAAGTCCAAGCAAACCATGAATTATGCGAACCCAATCAACAAGTACCTGATGTCGTGGAGAATCACGATGAAGTATTATTTGATTGCATTAAAGAAAATCTGAATCATAAAGAAAGCGAATTGCAACAACCACTCACAAAACAAAGTACGTATGATAATATACACAAATGTGAAGCTTCTGAAGAAATATTAGAAGGTAATCATTCCAAGCTCATAGAAAAAGATATAGGAGCAATTTTATCTGATTTAAAACAAGAGGATACTCCCTTGACACAAATTAAAAATTTAAAAGATGGAGCCACGAATTCGATGGTATTAAAAATGAAAGAAGCTAATTCCATGTTTTCGAAAAATCTAGAATTATCAACTATGAACGTTGAAAATCACATTTCGGAAGAAACTGCATTTAAAGACCATAAAAGTAAGGTGTGTGCAGAAATGCATCTTAATCTGGATACAAATAAAACGGAAATCAATTATGGTACCGAAGCAAAAACAGTTAAAAACATTGAAATTAATATCGAAAAGAAGGAACATTTAGATAATACAGAAAGTGAGGTAGAATTATCAACTATGAACGTTGAAAATCACATTACTGAAGAAACTGCATTTAAAGACCATAAAAGTATTTCTACAACAATGTTGGAAATTAGGGAGAAAAATAATGAAGCATCTGAAACTAAAGTGTGTGCAGATATGCATCTTAATCTGGATACAAATAAAACGGAAATCACATATGGTAACGCAGCAAAAACAGCTAAAAATATTGAAATTGACATCGAAAAGAAAGAAAATTTAGATAATACAGAAAGTGAGGTGGCTTTTGCAGTAGCTGTTGACCAATATTTATTACCAATCGATGTTAATTTGGAATCTGTTGAAAAATTAAATGATGATACTTCAAACTCAAATGATCATAATAATGAAGATAAAAATGTAGATAAAACTATAGACACCACAAAAGAAGAATCCTCGGAAAATAATTGTAAAGAAGATATAGATGGTGTAGGCACGAATAATCTCATAGATGAAAAAAATCATGGACTCAAGATTTCCCAAACTATTAATCAGACAATAGTTGATGAGAAACTCACAATGCTAGGTATCCAAGGAGAAACTTCTACAATTGACGATTCCAAAGACGATAATTTGAATGTTCTTCCCAATGTTGACTTATGTGACGGTCCAAAATTAAACATTAAAGATTCAAAAAATGATGCTAACGCAGAATCTGGAGCAGAAACACCAATAATATCTTTTGTCGAAAAAATGTTAGATGGAACAGACATTCCCAAGGAACCACATACTGAAGAAAATGACATTGATAATTGCAATGAAGTAACAGAAGTATCTAGTAATCAAACACAGTTCCAGATTTTAGGAAATAGCACAACGGATTCGGTTATTGGCAAGACATGTGAGAATAGAGATATAAATCAAAAGCCTGAAAATCAAACACAAACAATCAATGCTCCTGAGACAAAGGAAGATCTTGGTACTGACAATGGAAAAGGAGTGAAAAATAAGAAAACTTTAAGATCGAGAACTACCCGTAGATGTGGCGGGGAAATGATAAAAGATCACAATATTGTCCTAGCGAATGATGAATGTCCCAAATCCACAAGTGTTGAAAACGTAAGCGTACAAGAAGTAATGTTAAATATTGACAAACATAAAAGTGATGATAATGAGGCTGAACAAAAATCTGAAAATTCGAAAGACGAAGAAAAGGGTAGGCTTACACGTCGGAGAAAAGTAGTAATCGAAAAAAGCCAGGAAGATGCTGATTCCGAAATGGCAGAAGAAGATGTCATTATTACGAAAAGAACAAGACGTAAAATTACAGCACGTGGTCCGAAAAATGATAACGTCGACGAGTTAAAGCATCTTGAAAAGGATGCACCTACTCGGAGAGGTGGTCGTAATAAGGGTTTAGTTGAAACTCATACTGATAATAATGCAATTGAAGAAGAGAGTGCCACACGAAATGATGAAATAACTGAAGAACATTCAAATAAATCTAGACAAAAAACAAAGAAACATAAAGAATCATGTACAGAATCAACCGAAGCAGAAGCACCAACATGTATTGAAAATGAGCCTGTTAAGAAAAGAGTAACGAGAAAAGCAAATATTGTAGTTAAACAAGATGAAACTCCTGAAGGAATACCTGCGCCAAGACGTACTCGGAAAGCTTCGACAATTGATGTAACAGAACATAGTGAGGGATTGGCAGTAACGCCAAAACGACCGCGAAGACGTGCTGGATTGAGAACAGCAACAGTTTACCATCGTGAAGAAAGTGATCAACAGACCAATTCCGAAGCAGAACATCAAAATGAAAATGATGATGATTCACAAAAGCATACTAGCGATGAGTGTGAAACACTAACAATGAGCCGTGGTCGTACACGTAAACCCACTGCACGAGCTCAACAATTTCTAGAGGAAGAGAAATCTAAGACCGGAACACCGAAGATAAAAGTTTTGGCGGGAGAAATTGATTCAACTCCACAAAAATTGCCTGCCAAACGTGGTCGTAAGGTTTCAACGATAGATAGTGAGTCCACGTTAAATTCACCTCAACTGCCTATTAAGAGAGGACGTGGTCGAACAAACGTTGTTGAAAACACTTATGATCCATCCCATTCAGAAATGGAAAATCATAGTGAGGAGCCTAAGGTGCCAATTAAAGTTGACGAAATAACAGTAGTTCAGACTTCAACCAGACGTGTCCGAGGACGAGTTTGTGCTACCGAACATAACTCAGAGGAATCTCATTTGGAATCTGAACCCATTACTGAAGTATTAGATATTAAAAAAGAAAAAGCAAAGAGTTCCAAAGCGCGCACCCGTGCTCGTAAAGAAGTTAAGAGTGTGGACGTTTTCGAAGAAGCTGATGAACATGCTAAAAAGAAAATTTTGAATGTTCTGCCAACGGAGGAGGTAGCTGTGGAAACAGCAGCAACGAAAAAACGAACTACAGGAAGACGTCGCCCTGTAAACACAAAAGTTGAAGATAACCAAATGGAATTAAAAGACGAACATAGTTCAGAGATTGAAGAAGAGAAACCCAAAAAGACGAGAAGTCGCGCTCGTGTTGCACAAAAAGCAGTCGCCGAGGATCCCCTAAAACGCGAACACAGAGTAGTATCTGCATCCACAGCGGATGGTCATAGTGATATAGACGATAACAACGATGGAAATTTGGAAGCCAATAGTGAAGAAAACAATTCAGCTCATGTTGCAGAAGTTAGTTCCAAACGCACAGTGGCAAGTCGTAAAGTACACATTGAAACTGTTACTGAGTCACCTGCGACGAAGCGTAGTAGACGTAACCCAATACAAGAAATTGTGAACGAGGTTTTAACGCCGACTAAAACTCGAGGAGGTGGTCGGGCACGAAAAGTCGTTACGTTTGATACTCCAACTGCAGAAACAACGAACGAGCAAATTGATGAAGCTCCAAAACGCGTTACGCGTGCTACCCGAAAGAAATAAATTATTTCAAAATGATGGTATGTTCGCACAATACTTAGGCTTAGATTTTTCTTATGAGTATTGAATTTCAAACATAATTCTGTTCCCAACTTTGTTATTTTATAATTATCATTTATTTCTTACATTTACTGTTACTTCGGTAGATTTGTCGAATTAATTGAATTTTTATTCTACTTTCTTAAAAACATGAAACATTTTGTATTTAATATTTATAACCTGAATATTTATATGTCCAACTCTTCAATAAAGGAAAAAAATATTAACAACCACACATTCAAACTCCGCTTATAATTTTTATAAAAATTTATTTGAGCTGTTTTACAAATCATACAAAACGTATTTGGTATATCTAGTAAATTTGTGTTTTAGAAATTACAATCACACCGCTCACAGCGCATTGCAGGTAGAAAATATGCTGCGTGGCTGTTTAAAATAAAAAAATGTACCATATTCTTAGGAAATGTTTTGAATTTAAAATTCAATTGAAGCTAACACAAAATATACAATAAATAATGAACACGTTGTATTGAACCGTGTATAAATAAATAAAGTATGTCAGGATTTAAATATTTGGTACTGTGCACCAATAATAAATATATATAATTAAAACAAATAAAAACAAAATATACAGTACATAAATAATAAACACGTTATATTGAATCGTGTATAAATAAATAAAATAGGTCGAGATTTAAATACTTGATACTGTGCACCAATGATAAATAAATAGTAACATAATTAAAAAATGGCATTGATTTAAACTTAAATTTATCGTTTATATAAAATTGTTTGTATTGTTGTTTTAATACTCTAAAAGCTCTTCAATATGGACGTGTTATAAAAGGTAGACAAAAATACACTGTGAATTTGAGATTTCTCTTTATGCTTTCATCAATAGATGTGGTTCGGATCGTAGCGAATCGGTCAAATATTGCGTTTTCATTGTTTTTTGAAAATACCGTTTTTCATTAGGAGAGTTTACGTTGTATACGATTGGTCGTACTCCTACATTGCGCCACAATTCAGCAATATGTCTGAGAATATTACAACATTATTTGATTAATTAATCAGAGTAAGATTGTTTGTGATACTCACAGATTAAACTCGTCCTTGCTTACAAAAACCACACTGATACCAATTACGGGCGCAATTATATTACGAAAGATGGCTCCATATATTGAAGTTACTAATGTCGAAGCTTTGAGTATCGCGAGAGACAGAGACTTCTCTGACCAAAGACCACAAATCAATTCCGGATAAAACTTACGTAACTTTGAAGAAAAGTTCATATGAGTGTATATACGAATTTTAGTTAAAGAACAAATTTACTTGGTAAATAGCATATGGTGAATGACTGATGAGTATTGTGCGTCTAGTAAATATTTCATTATCACGAATACATTTTTTTAACTTATCCAACATGCGAGCACTCGAGTCTGTTATATGCAAAAATATTGTTAAATGATTTTCTTCCAACATTGTCAACAGTTCATTTAGTGTTAAAACTGATTCCGCTTCAAACTGTGAACTGTAAGCAAGGTTTTATAAATGTAGAAAATAGTGGAATTCTTGATACAAACAATTTTTACTACTTACCCCATCGGATGTAGCTCTGAAATGTTTACTTTTTTCAATGCCTCTAAACTGTTGTTAGCCACAACACTTGAAAGTCCTGCCCTTTCTAATGTAGTACGATTAACGAGAACAATTTCACCACATGATGTCAGTCCAGCGTCTAATAGAACATTTCGGAAACCACGTGCAGCACACTTCGTTTATAATAGAAATGATTATTGATTTTTACAGGATTAATATTCAAATTATGTTCTCTAGTCGGTACCTTTTTTATTGCTGCTTTTGAATTCTCAGGTGCATCGTAGCCTGCTCCACGATTAGCAATTGGCCAATATGACAGATCCTCGACGGATGCACTCCCTCCAATGAGGCTAAGAAGCAGTTTTTCATTCGGACTTTTGAGCTTAACGAATTTCGATGCAATGCAGACGATTACGAGAATTAATGTGATCCAAGGAATTCCTGCTGATGCTAGGTTACACAGGAACCAGAAAATGTTGAATAATATCGATATGAGACTAGCGGAAAGACAAAATAATTGATAAAACATTTTCAAAAGTTTCCAACAAAAACTTAATGTCGTCATTCAATTCGGTCTCCTGTATTCGGTTGGTTGGTATAAAGAACGTTCTTCAATTTCGATGTTTCACACTAAAATAAGAAGGAAAATACATCAAATAGTTGGCTATTAAAAATCGTATTTCACCTACATTTTTGGGATGGGCTCTTTTCACTGTGCTGCACTTGCCATTCAGTCACCCTCTACCTATATCCCGATTCTCGCGAAGGAGTCACCGTTTGAAAGGGGATCGTTATGTAGACAAAACTGAAGACATCAGACAATTCAAAGGACTTTCGCTTTTTTCGTTATTCCTATATGAGGGATGAATTCTCCTTCGAGTCTTTTTGACATTTTTGCCCATTAACCAATAGAACCATTCGGAAACTTGAAGCACACAGAAGCACTTTTTGACATTCCTTTTAGTTAGGCGTTCGTGTTATTAGCTTTAATGTACTGCAGTGGGTGGATTGGGCTGCTATGTAGTGATAGGTTTGTGTACGAGATACGATGAGGACGTTGAATGATGTATGAAAACACAGATATAAACGGCAAGCTAAAGTAAAAATTGTAAAATCAAAGCAAATGGTCAAAATTTGTAAGCTACAGTAAAATGTTTATATATAAAAATTATAACTTTCAAGGCACAGGCATGTATGTGGAAAATTGAATTTCGTGGTAAATTCAACTGCTATTGGCATGTTATCGTGATTAATTTTTGTCAATTGACTGATACGGGAGAACAACATGTTTCTGATAACGTGCATACTGTTTTCATGGCTCCTACAAACATTGCTCTTTTGCAAGTCTTGTTTTTTAGTTATTAATTATATGGCTAATAATGCAGACGTATCTCTTGTTGTTACTTTTAGTCGTTATAGTCTTGCAATTAAGCTTTAATGTGCACGCTGTTGAGAGAAGCAATTCAACAGCAACCAACCGAATCGTCAATGGAAAGGATGCTGATATCTCAAATTTCCCATATCAAGTTGAGTTATGAATGTATTTGAAATACGTTGCTATAAATTCCATTTGGCTCATTTTCGAAAAATCTCCATTAGCTCTCGTTGCGCCGGAACACTATTCATATTTGTGGCGCATCCGTACTTAACACCCAGTGGGCCATCACGGCGGCCCACTGCATCCATGGATATGAGAATTCTCCACACATATTCACCCTCCGCGCCGGAAGTAGCATGCGTCTGACCGGAGGAGAAGTTATAAATATTTTGGCCATTTACAAGCATCCGTCATATAACCCGGACACCATGAACTACGACGTCGCGCTCTTGAGAACACAGCCGAACAAACTACGAGGAGACTTTATCACGCCAATCAACCTACCGAAAGCCAATGAGCATATATCGGAGAATGAAGAAGCGGTGGTTTCAGGTTGGGGCCACATGAGCTCATCGGAAAATGTTCTTTCGAGGGTCTTAAAATACACCGTTGTCAACATATACAATCAGGAACAGTGCAGCGAGGCCTTGAAAAATCACGGTGGTATTACTGACGCGTACGATTTCAGTAAGTGCGGTAATAGATCCGGTATAAGAGCGAATTTTCCTTCCAGAATGTTTTGTGCAGCCGCCCGGAAAACTGATGCCTGTCAGGGGGACAGTGGAGGACCACTTCAGATGAACGGAACCCTCATTGGAATCGTCTCCTGGGGCGTTGGCTGTGCTGATCCTTATTACCCAGGAGTTTATACGCGTCTCACATACCCAGGCATACGACTTTGGATTAAAGTTATAACTCACTTGTGATAGTGTACTCGGGCATAGATACAATTTGATTCAAATTACTTTGAGAATAAGTTTTGAGCTTAATTCAGTTTTTGTTCAATTAATATTTAACTATTCCCGCGACATGAATAAAAATAATGGATATAACTCTTAAAATATGTGGTCAATAATCGTTAAAGATATGCATTATAATTAAGTTTAAAACGTTTATGTCTTCTATTTCTTTTTTGTTGAAGAATGGTGAAGGAATCCTTACCATCAGATACATTTAAAGAAGTTAAATTTAACGACTTCATTTAGTTTAAACATAAACCGGGCGTATGTGTTTTACGTAAAATACAATTGGCACGTACTGTACGTTGAAAGAATTGAGAGAAACAGCTGTTCCAATTAGTTATCTATTTTTGTTGTTCCTACAGAACTGTCAAGTTGCGTAAACATCGTAACACGCAGTTCGGTTGACACTTCAGTCAGCTTTGAAAATTTATCTTTGGTGATTTCGATTTGTGCGCTTATTCGTTGATTTCACAACGAAATAAAATCCGAAAATAAATATTTTTGAGAATGTCTCTAACTCGAGCCTCCCGTATCCTGCAGACACAATTAAAGCGTGTACAAAGTGTGCCTGTTGCTCTTTACCATGAAAATGTAAGTAATCTGGGTGCTGCCGCGGTTTTCCGCGGTCGATTACGATTTCAGTACTGCTGTAATCATAAATAAATAATCTTTGGTAAATACTCATTTACAAATTGTTTACGGTTCCATGCGAAAGTATTTCAGGTTTCTTATCAGAAGACACGTTATGAAAAGCAGGTCTTATGGTCTTTATGAACTTTCATTTTGTCATTTTGTTTGCAGGTTGTAGAGCACTATGAAAATCCTCGCAATGTTGGCTCGATGGACAAAAAGGATAAAAGTGTTGGAACCGGTTTGGTGGGCGCTCCCGCTTGTGGCGATGTCATGAAATTACAGATCAAGGTTGACGAAAATGGCAAAATTATCGATGCCAAGTTCAAGACCTTCGGCTGTGGTTCTGCCATTGCAAGCAGTTCTCTGGCAACAGAATGGGTTAAAGGCAAGACCATTGACGAGGCGGGCAAGTTGAAAAATACAGATATTGCTAAGGAGTTATGTTTGCCTCCTGTAAAATTGCATTGCTCCATGTTGGCTGAGGATGCTATTAAGGCTGCGTTGGCTGATTACAAAGTAAAACAACGCAAGGAACAGCCAAAGTAATGTCAGAACGACGAAACGTAGGGGATTTTCTCAAATATTATTCACCTAATGAAGCTTATAGTAGTTTATAGTTGCAGGATGGAGCATCTCATAAATAGCAAACGAGGGTACTCCGTCTGCTCATATGTTTATCAAAAAGTAAATTTATTATTGTATCCATAATCAGAGATTTGCAAATGTAATTTTCTTTTTTGATATAGTTGTAGGAATGTCTTCAACGCTTCTTAATCTATAAAATAAAATTTTATTCTGGATGCTTTATTTGCTTTGCTTTAAAAAACCGAATATTTAGTCCAAAATACGATTGCCGAGTAAGGAGTTTGGAAAAAAATGGTGTTGTAAACTTGAAAATTAATGTATTCCATTAAAAGAGCGATTAAGATTTGGATAAGAATGCGATATGTGTAGGAACTATTATAAATATAAAGAAAAACTAGTTATTGGCAACTGAAGGAGTTTTATTTATTCAAACTGTAAAAACTTTTTGATTGTTACTTTTTAAGATAAACGAACACTAACGTTTCCGCCGCACTCGCCCTTGGTCTTCAGTTCAAAAGCTGAAAAAGGAAAATATTTTATATGGTAAGTAAATTCAAACTCTTCTTCTCTTACGATCGTCAGCGTGTCCGCAATTATAGTTCGCCATGACACAGTCATTGCCGAAAGTGATCAGGCGTTCCTTACTGCTGTTCTTGGCCTTAGCGCATATGGGTTCATATTTATCTCCGCAATCACGTGAACAAGCATTGATCGAGCTTTCCTTCTTTGCCGGGGATGCGATCGTCATCGCAGCAAGGCAGAAAACTAATAAAACAGATAATAATTTATTATATTATATTACGCTAGGTACTACTGATCCCTTAAAAACTAGTTTCTCGGAGCAGCGTCATCAGAATTGCGTGAGTAGCTCTTATGTTGTCAATAGCCGGAAGGTCTACTTATATGTAACATTATTAAAATTTTTTTTAAATATTAGAATCAATTGAAGGTGTATCATGATTCAATAAAACGTAATGGTATATCATATATAACATTTACTTACTAAGAAAAACACAGACAGCAAAGCGCATTTTATAGCTTTCAACTAAATTGATTAATATTGCAAATCGCAACGGTGGCCGGAAGATGTTCTGAACCAAACTAAAATCTAAAGCTCTGTATACGACAACTTATATAGGCTGTGGTCACTGGAGATCAAACAATAAATTATGTTTTGTTTTTATTTCTATTTACTTATTAAAAGGTAAATAGGATCGGACTCGTGGGTAAAGACGTGTGAGTGAGTGATTCGCTTCGTCGGCTCAGAGCTTTAATTGTAGTCGAGTTATAAACAAATTCAAAGCTCTGTCGTATTTAATTTGAGTCCAGATCTGTCTAGAGAATGAACAGACAACAAGAAACTAATTGGGGAATTGTTACCTCATTGTCATATTATTTGCAGTTTAATGTTGGCCTTTGATACCCATATGTCTAGATCGGTTAAATACGAGATGGTTTGACTTTTCCACAATAGTTATATGCTATCCATATTAATAATTTTTGATTCGCAGGTGCAAATTTAATCCTGTCAATAGTGTTTGCTGGGGTTCAAAACTTAACTCCTTAGTGAATTTGCTTCTAAAATAAAAACCACTATACTGATTAATTCGCTTTATATAAATATTCTGCATTTTTATTATTTTTGTTCAATAAGTTTGTGGGTTATTTCCTGTGGATTTTGGTTAAAAATATTACTATGATGGCAACCCGAACAGTCCAATTACAACCGTACATTATGTGAACACCACCTATTTCCCCTTTCTTTAATCAGCTGCTTGCGCTGATATCTCAGACAACGGCGCCACGCATTGTTTTCAACGGCGTTAGAAAGGTGAGAAGTAATTGACGTTTGCGTGAAAGTCAGTGAGCATAGTAAGGAAAATTCTGTTTCTTTTTCAATCCATCGTATTGAAATCACAGTGAACAGTTCTTAAATAAAGTTAGTTAATATAAGGTCGACACTGGAAGCAGAAACGAAACGCAATTGCAGCATTACAATGACTTCCCGCAAACGCAGCGGTAGCGGATCTTCAAAACGGCCGAAGGAGAAGGTTGTTTACATCTACGAGCTGTTCTTTCGTGGCGAAGACCCCACTGCTGAGAGTCCAGAGTTTTGGAACGAGTTCTTTTTGCTGCAGCCAAACGTGGAATCATTGGAGGCAGAGATAACAAAAATCACCAGTGAACAGTTGCCTCTGGTGAAAGGAAACCTTAATCAAATATTCCAGAAATGCATTGAAATATTAGATACTGGTCAGTTGGTCTCCTAGTGTGGGTGTGGTTGGCGTTATCGTTGCTATGATCAACTTTTGTTTATGTCTCTACTACTATTTCAGAGCATCCAAAGCGACTATGCAACAGCCTGCAAACTCTATGCTCTCTTTTCTATTCGATATTCAAGAAGTCGTCCGCTGACTGCACATTCGATATATTATCTGAAATTTTAGGCTATGAACAGATGGATAAGTGGATGAAGCAGCTTATGGAGCACTGTAGTCAACTACTGCTGGGTGCCTTAACTTTCTATTTTTTTTCTTATGATCCCTATAATATAAATGTATATAAATTGCAGCGGGAGACGTGACTGAAAACGCCCGATTTATGTGTCTTAAACTGCTGCTGGTCCTTGTCACTGGCTCGGATAATGTTAGCCAAAATATTCTACTTGAGTACCTCATGATGAACTCAATCTTCGATGCTTTTGTGCGTTTGCTTAGCGATCCCTCGTTGCGGGCACAGCACGGACACGATATTGTAATTTTAATGACAATTTTGGTGAATTATAGGAAA
The DNA here is from genome assembly GCA_947389925.1 of Coelopa pilipes. NCBI lineage: Eukaryota > Metazoa > Arthropoda > Insecta > Diptera > Coelopidae > Coelopa > Coelopa pilipes. The sequence continues at coordinate 7,370,759 of OX376697.1, forward strand.
CACGAAGCGACTAATCCGTATATCGTGCAGTTGTCGATACTAGCAGATGAGTTGGCTCTAAACGGGTAAGTTATGTCGTGTTCTATTTGTAATATAACCAAATAAATGCAATGCGTTTTCCCTGCAGTTATGGTCAAATGATTTCGCAGTCGCTGATTGACTTCTGTCGCCAGTACATGCAAAGCCTTTCAAACGTGCAGTCCTCTTCCTGGTTCTCATCCCTTTCTAACATTGTTGGGAATATGTTTGTCTCGGATGAGGGATGTGAACGTGTGCAACAAATCAAAGCTAATAATGGGCTCCTACTAGCTCTTTATGAAGCTGTTCATCTTAATAGGAACTTTATCACCACTTTAGCCCACACACAAGCTGAATCGAGTGCACCTCCCTCGCCAAGTAATACACTAAGTTTAACGCAACCTGTTCCCGATTTGGCTAACGCACCTATTATTGACATTACACAATATCCAACGAATCTTCTTGTGGCCGTTTTCCAATATTGGTGAGTTAAACGAATTTTTTTGAATATCAACTTCCTACATGTTATGCTACAATCCATTATTCCTTCGAAAAGCTCTATTGTGATGCAGGATAACAAAAATGAGTCTAGTGTGGCTAATCTCAAGCTCTGCTTCCTCATACTAACCTGCATCTCGGAGGATCAGTACGCAAACTCAATGATGCATGACAGTAATCTGACGTTTAAAGTCATGTTGCACCGAGCTCAAATGAGACATCGTAAGCTGCATGTCGATCGAGTAGGTAAATCACAACCACTCGCCGCGACATTGCTGGATCTGCTGGTTGAGTTTATTGTGTCACACCTGATGAAGAAGTTTCCCATGGAGTTGTATTTGCTTTGCATTGGCATCATACATAGAATACTTTGCTACCAAAAGCGGTGTCGCGTGCGTCTCAATTATCCGTGGAAGGAGTTATGGTCTGCGCTTATTGGTCTGCTGCGTTTTCTCGTTAATCAGGAGCAAAATTTGGTTAAAAAGTGTAATATTTTTCATTTATCTCTTCAGGTTGGTCAAATTGTATATAAAATCATAAAGTAAATACTTAGATATATATACTGCATATAGGTGGTTAACATCTTCAACCTATTCATAACGTATGGAGATACATTCCTTGCCACCACTAATAGCTATGACGAACTGTACTACGAGTTAAATCGTGAGGAAAAAGTATTCTCGGAAATTCACGCCTTGGGTATAATGAATTTAACATTGTTGAAGTATTCTAAGAGAAGCTAAAACGTGATTTGAATATCTTCACAGTGCTACGGTATACGACGATGGCAGACTGCGAGTATAAGGATGACGTTATCAAACTACTGAATGCCCTGGTTAATATATTGGCCATAGTGAAGCATTTTCAAAATAAAATCAAGGAATGGCTTGCCGAACAGGGATTATCCACACCTACTGAAGAGCAAATTCTCGATGTGGTACGCAAGAATTATGATTTGACTCTGAAGCTACAAGACTCCCTAGATCATTATGAACGGTACTCGGAGGCGCCTCGCCATTCGGCTTTCTTCTTGTCGATGGTGCGTGATGTGATCATCGATACGCGTAAGCACATATACGGTTATGTGAAAGAAGCCATCTCTGCAATTCCTGAGCAGGAGGTGATGTTGATCTCCAGTGTGGCTCCTACTGCCTGAAGTGCGCTTTTATATCTCACTCTTAAGTACATAAAAGTTGTGCTGGGCTCCAATTGTATACTTCAGGTCTTTAGACTGTTTTGTAATATCCTATTACATTATCTTGAAACCTTTTATAAGCGTCTGTTTTTCTTTTGTTGGTAGGAAATTTAATAGTAAAACAAATATAAATATTTTAAATAAATAACATTGGGATAACGAATTTCATAAATTTGCAATGAGCAATTATGCAAATCTATAACATATTGTAATTGTATTTATTCCATTTTTAAATAAAATATGATATAAATGTGATGATTATTTTATTTAATATTACTACAGCATATTTCTATGCGAAGTGTAAAGATTGTCAAACTTAATCAGACGTATAATAAATGTAAACTATTTTATGATAACAATCAGAGCATCGTTTTATTTTCAGCAAACATTTTCCTAGACAGAGTGAAAATCCTGGCTTGAATCACGGAATCAGGACTCTCTCTAAGTCCATTTATACGAATTTCATTCTAACAATCGGGTTCGGACCGCGAATAAGTAAGAAAGCCCAGACTTTCTAAGTTCTTGTATGAACTCTGGACCAGCTGAGCTCATACGCTTTCCATATACCCATAGTATATAGACTTGCATGCACTAAAAACTGTACTCCAGGTCGATACAAACCCAGTAACAGTTTTTTTTGGAGAACCGCAATTAATAAATTGTTCACTCACCTGCATAAAAATAACAATATAGTGGAGATAATACCATTTAGTTATTAGCACAAAAATAAAATTACATTCAAACGCAAATATTAATTGATATAAATTCATATTTATTTATTTGATGTGAAAATTGTTTTTTTATTTATTTATTTATATAATAGTACAATTATGTGAATAATAGCGTACGAATAAGTGGCATTAGTATAATATATTTTATATGTGTATGTGTAGTATTAATGTATTTCGATAATCTGTATCTTATATAGTTCTGGAAAATTGTTAAACTAAATACGATTTGTATGCAAAACAAGAAAAACAAATATAAGGACAATATTGAGGACTGCGAAGTCAGATTTTACCAAGTAATTATAATAGAAATGATTTCGTAATTAATATTAAAACTATTTCAAAATTGGTATTTGAATTTTACAACAATACAATAAACTCAATCCAAAATATATACTATATAAATACATAGAATTATGCCCTAATGGGCACGAAACGCAATCTAGACGATATATGAATTCCAACTATTCATAAAAGAGTTGTTAGAGTTATGTACAACTGATTTTCGCCCAATATATTTAAAATTTATAATTTATAACAAGACATCATATATTTATATCATGTAGTCCTTAGTTTCGTCAGTGGCTCCGACCTTCGACACATTTAATAAAGCACGTAAAAGTCACGAAAAAATGCCTCCAAACAATCGTACGCTGAGTTCTTTTTATATACCAAGTCAATAACACTATATAATACGTAATTCCTAACTTAAAGACGCCTATTTACAAGTATTTGGAGTCCATCTCGCCTCGATGATGCTGGGGCAGATGGCGGCGGTTGTTCGCGGTTTCAGAAATGGTCCACCTTCACAGACACGGTGTGGGCGGCCGCATTGCTCGGGAGATCGATGTTGTCCCACTCGGTGTGGAGGTTCTTCTCGCTGTCGGTGGCCTTCAGTGCCAGTCCCAGGGAGGCGGTGCGCCCGGCACAGTGGGGGATGTTGAGCGTGACCGGGACGAGGAACTCCAGTCCCTGAGGACCGCACATCACGAGGGGAGAGAGCATTGTTTCACCTGTCGGATTCATAAAGTTCGAGTACATGAGTTCGCAGTCTTCAGAGCTTCAGGGCTTCGAGAAGTGTATTTTGTGTGGTGCTGGATAAATAGAGTACTTGTTGGGAGGCAATTAGGGTGGGAAAGAAGTGTTCTTGAGTTTACGGCAGTCAGGAAGTGGGAAATCGGTGCAGAAAAGAACGGAAAATAATGTACACAAGGAGTTGTTAAATAAAAAGACAATCGAAAAAATAATAAATTCATATTCAAATCGAATTCAGATAGGCTTTTGTTTTTTGAATATCATTAAAAGAGATTAAGGAGAAATTTAGTGCAATCAGGTTACTGAATAAATTAAAAAAATCAAGAAGAACCCGCTACGGAACGAATACAGAGGCGGAACGAGTCCAAATGATCAACATCCACTTGGCCCTCGGTACCCCAAGGTATTGTACTCAGATGTCGAATCCCTCTGGATAGTGAGAAAATCAAAAATTAATTGTATGTAATATATGAAATAAAGAAGCGGAACAACAGTGAAACAGCGAAGATATGAACTATATGTAAAATGCAGATGAAAGCATGCGAAAGCGACGACATCATGCGAATCTATGTGGTATAATGAATATATAGTAAACACCTTGTTAGTGGCAGGCTCAAACTACTTGGTTTTAGGAATGCGTAACGAACTAAGAGCAAACAAACTACTTAAGAGTATGAACAACATTTATAACACACACACAGTCACACGGTGCAAATGCAATAACAACTTATGATGAACCAAGGGGTGGGTGAAGGTTGTGGTGATGGGATGCAGGTTTCAGAACAGAGCGTTCTGCAAGAGAGTCTAAAAAAAGAGTGGGACGAACCGTTTTCCATGTCCAGAGGAGGACCGCCGACAGCTTCGCCCATGCGCGGGTCGCTGACCGTGAAATAGATCTCCTGTCGCACGCCCTGCGGAATCGCGCCCGCCGGGATCTGCAGCGACACGTTCCACACGTTGTCGGACAGGGTGCCGCCGGCGCAGTCGAAGACGCCGCGCGTCGTGGTCGGCTCCCGCGGCATGCTGGGGAAGGGCCCCTGGCCGGCCGCGCTCGCGGCGGCCGGGGCCGAGGTCGGCACGGGCCCGGCGATGGGCAGGGACAGGTTGCTGGTGTAGGGCGTGCTGGTGGCGTTGGGCGGCCCCACGGGCAGGCTGGCCTGCGAGGCGTACTGGGTCTCGATGGAGGTGTGGCTGTCGCCGACGGCCGACGTGGGCGGCGGCCCGGTGCGCTTCAGGATGTTCGATATGTGGAAGGGCGGGCGGCCAGAACGCGGGGTCAGCGGCAGGGTGGGCCTGGGCGGCTCTAGGGCCTGCAGCGGGGGGCCTTCGACGACGAGTGGACCGGCGGTGGGCGAGGGCGACTCGAACACGTCGTCCGACGCGTTGGCCGTGGCGGATACGGCGGACATGGCGGAGACGTCTTCCAGCATGCCCTGGTTGTGCCGGCTCTCGACGGCAGTGACCTGAGCCACGGTTGCGGACTCGTCCGCGTCGTCGTCCTCGCAGAACTCGCCCGCGTCCGCCTCCTCGCCCTGCACGAGCGACGCCCTCGCAGGCGTCGTCTCCGCCACTGCCAGGGCGGCCGTGTTCTCGATGATCGTGTCCGAGGATTTCTGCAGGTCCGAGCGACTCAGAGTCTCAGCGTCGTCCTGGTCCACCAAGGGCACCACCTCGGTCTTCTCCTCCTTCTTCTCGTCGGTCTCGTTCTCGCGATGGTGCAGGATGCTCTCCTCGCGCGACTCGTAGATGGGCTCCGGCCGCCCGATGTCGCGCTTCGAGACGTACATCGGCTCCGCCATGCTCTCGAGGGCCTCGCGGCGCGTCTGGTAGATCTGGTCGCGCAGCTGCGATCGCGCCTTCAGGCCGCTCTCCTTGAGCTCGCGCCTCGTCTGGTAGATCGCCTCCCGGTCGGGCCGCTCCTCGCTCTCCGGCTGCGGGGCGCCGCCGTTGTGCGGGCTGAACTCGCGCTGGATGTCCTTCTTGCCCTGGGCGATGCGCTCCTGCATCTCCTTCTTCGACTGGTACAGGTGGCTGCGCTGCATCTCGCGTTGCACCTCGCGCCGCGACTGGTAGGTCGGCTCCGGCTGGTCGCCCAGCTCGTTGGCCGCGCCCGGGTAGAACCGTCGCCGCGTCATCACCTCCGAGCTGGGCGCCCGGCGCTGCTGCCCGTCCAGCATGTAGGCGCCCTGACGACTCTGGTAGATCTCCTCCTGGTCGTATCCCTCGCCGTCCCCGTCGCCCAAGCCCGCGACCGCCACCCCGGTCCCGTTTCCGTGGGCCATCATCGGCCTGCGGCGCTCGCCGCCCCGGTCCGCCGTCGTCGTGCTGTGCCGGCGCACGATGCGACGCCCGCCCCGGCCCGCGGCAGCCGCCGCCGCCGCCGCCTCGGCCTCGGCCTGCCGCCGCTCCAGGTCGATCAGAGCGCGGTTCGCGTACAGGTCGTCGCGCTCGTAGCCGGCGCCGGCATACGCGGCGGCGCTGGCTTCGGGCTGCGGGCCCCGGTGCGCGCGCGGCACGGTCCCGATGTTCCCGTAGATGTCCTCGGCCTCCAGGTTCTGGTAGGTGCTGTTCAGCAGCTCCTGCGAGGGATACTGGTGCCGGTATTGTGGGTGCTGCTGCTGCTGGTGGTAGTACTGCTCGCGGCTCATCATCGGGCGCGAGGGCACGCTGCCGGCCCTCGGGCCGCCGTACGGGTGGCGGTCCTCGAAGCCGGCCGGGTAGGTCGGGTACTCGTCGGGGTAGTAGGGGCGCGGCACGCCCCGCTCCAGCATGGAGCGCTGCCGCTTGAGGCTCGACTTCGGCTTCCGCTCCGGCTCCACCATGCTGTTCATGCGCCGCAGGGGGCGCGTCGTCTTGATGAAGGCGTTCTTGATGGCCGTCAGCGGGCTCTTCAGCGCCGACTTCTTCTTGGCCTTGTGCGGCGGCAGGGGCGGGACCGCGTTCTCGTCGTAGTACGGCTGGTGCGGATGGGGGGCGTGCGGGGGCGGCGGCTGCTGGTGCTGGTGCTGCTGGTGCTGTGCGTGGTAGTTGTAGTAGCCGGGGTCGGGGGCGTGCTCGTCGGGGTAGCGCGGCGCCGAGCGGGCGCGGTGGCGGCTCCCGGGCGGCAGGGGGGGCGGCATCGAGTAGTAGTTGTCGTAGTAGCCGTCGTTGTGGAATGGCTCCATTTCGCTGAAGGGTGTATTCGAATGAGTTTTGGCTGTGGCTAAGGGATGGGCTAAGCAGGGGCGTGGTTCGAGTTCGACAACAGGCGGTCGAAGGGCCGACGGGTGGCCCGCAGGCGGAGCTCCAGCGGCTCTCGCGGACCGGCGATTCGAGTGGCCTGACCTGGACCTGACCTCGGGCCGGCCGCGTTCGCCGTTGGAAACCGCGACTATCAAGGCTAAAACCTGACCCACCCTCTGTGGGGGCGGGCCTGATCAAGGTATATTTATCATGTATAGCTATGTATGTTTAGTTACTAAGAAGACTTATGGCAATCACACACGCACGCACACATTCTCAATTTGTATTTTGTTGAAGTTGTAAAGTAAAAATTTTGTCTGTTTTGTTAAGTATAGGTTGATTTGCAAATACCAATTCTTATAGGAGATGAAGAGTTTTAGAGGTTTTCTATCCACGTTAACGAAATATGAAATATGAAATATGACTTCCACCATGTAGTAAGAGGCTATATAAGGTATGAATAAGTATGTTCAGTATTGTTAATAGATCACCACTTAATAAATGTCCCATGATTGAGCAAGTTAAGTTATCCTTTACCGCATCTTTACCGAAATGTTGTTAATAAGATTACTGAAGTTTAAGGCTAGAGAGTTTCGACAAGTCGGCTGAAAACCAGGCAGAGCATTAAACAGCAAATGGTTATCGAGTAAGAAGTTATGGAGAACAAGTTAACCCGAAAAATGTTTTATTTTCGTGTAATTATTATATCCGTATCTGTAGAAAATACACATATAAGTTTATGTGCGATTAATGTTACTCGTCCAAGGAGTCTTTCTTAGAGTTCTCGTATTGTTAATATCCTCGCTTCATACCTAGTTACGTTTCTGTTACGACTGTGCAAGATTAGGACAAAATTTTTGCCTTCAATTCAAACAAAAATTGAAAAATTGAGATTTTGTGCTGAGTGCGCATCTGAGTCCCGAATGAATGTACTCTTAAAATTCCAGTACGATTTCAACGCTTGGATGCTTCTATGGCTTGATCGAATGATTCACAAATGGCCGACATCCGCATGAGATGATGATGGCGTCGAGTGGTGTCTGTTGGTGTTGGGGAGTCGCGTTCGGCGAACGACAGAGATGATCACAACAACATCAACATCAACGACAACGACAATCGAATGAATAATAATTATTGACAAAAATAAAAACATTTTTCGTTAACACAGGAGACTCGAGTGGCTTCGCTGCCACAGGAGGAGCAGAGTCGAAGTCTCTACTTGCATGGAACTAGGCGGTGCCTCACGGAGGTCGCAGGGGGACCGAGAGGTCGAGGAAGGACTCGTGTCTTGTGGTCCTGGGCCACGCGGGACGAGGGACTTACCTCATGTTGTGGTGGTGCCCGGCGGCGCCGATCTGCGGCTTGCGGTACAACTCGAACGCCGAGCCGCGCTGCTCGCGGCTCCCGGCCAGGTCGAGGGCGTGTCGCTCGGGGGTGTGCGGCGGGAGGGTGCCTGCTGGGAGGGGGCCGTTAGTGATCGTCGCCTCTCGCGCGCCGTACCTGGCGTCTCGCTTACCTATCGGCGGCGGCATGCCGCGGTGGGGCGCGATGTACGGCCCGGTGCCGCTGCCGCCGTTGTAGTGGTGGCCGGTGCCGCTGTAGCCGTTGGCGGGCGGGAAGTAGGTTCCGGGGTTGGCGCCGCCGCCGCCGCCTCCGCCGCTGCCGTTGGTGCCGTACGTGGGCTGCTGCTGCAGGCCTCCGTTGGGCCCGTGGTGCGGGGAGCCGGGCGTCTGCTGGCCGTAGTGGTGGTGCCCGGCCGCCGGCGGGTAGTAGAAGCCGTTCGGGGACCGCGGCGAGCCGGGCTCCTGCAATGATTCGAGGGGCGATCGCTGTTAGTGGACCTCGTTCTGGCGGCCTACTGTGCCTTCAACTTACCCCGTTCTCCCACTGTCCGGGGCCGCCCTGCATCGGGGGCCGGTAGTTCTTGGGCTTGGGCGGCGGCACCGGCTTGAAGGGGCCGCCGTTGCCGTTGCCGCTGCCGTTGCTGCTCGTGGTTCCGTTTCCGTTGGCGCTGGCGGCCGCGCTAGGCGGCGGGACCCCCATGTGCGGGTTGTTCTTGGGCAGCTTGCTGTAGTCGGCTTGCGTCGCGGAGTTGTTGCGGCTGTGGCGCGTGGGCGTGGTCGGGAGGCGTGGCGTAACGAGTGTTTGAAATGAGTTGGGCGGAGGATGGCATTCAAATGAACGAAATCATAATGGAAGACAAGAACAAAGAGAGAACACAAACAATGAAATAACTGAACAAAACAGGACATCGACATCGATTCGGCGTGTTTCACGGGACACGGGACACGGGACACGGGACACGGGACACGGGACACCTTCGGCTGATGGCGATGAGGGATGGTGCACAGAGCGATGCGACCTCGAGGGCGTCGGGGTCGATTGACAAGCGATGGGCGGCGGAAGCGGAAGCTGAGGGTGAAGGCGCGCCTTAAACGAGCGTGTCGTAGGTGGCCACAGTGCGGAGGACGACCCTCGGCGGGGGCCGCAGCAGGGCGTGGGCCACGCAGCCCGAGGGGCGGCGGAAGCCGGCAGCGGACGTGGGGGCGGGCGAGAGGGGCGCCAGAGCGCAGGGCGGGCCGGGCCGCCGGAACTGCAGGCGCCAGTGGGGGTAGAATCTGGGATGGGGTTGGGTCGGGGTTGGTGGCGGGCGTGGCGGAAGCGATGGGGACATTCGTACATTCAGGGGGTGCCATCGATAGTTACGTATGTTGGTTTGTTCGTTTGGCATGCATGCGGTCGGTTGCAGTTCGGGTGGAATCGCAGCGAAAGCCAAAAGAAAGAGCGAAAAGGTTCAATCAGCTTGGTTGCTTTGCCACGGGCGCCTGTCGTCGAGCTCGTTGCGGTTGTCTGTGTGTGGCGTGGGCCGGCCGCGGTCAGACGGCGCGCTTACCTGTATTTGCCGTAGTCGGTCTTCGTCTCGACGATCTGCTTGCGAGGGCTGCCGTCCAGGCCGAGGTTCGAGGGCCGCTGCGGCTGCCCGTTGCGGGGATCTGCGGAGGAACGAGCGAGTCAGTCAGTCAGTCTCAGGCCACTCTCTCTCTCTCTCTCGCTCTCTACTCACCGATGTTGCGGGCCGCGTTCATGTCGTGGTACTGGGGCCGGCCGGGGCTGCTCTGGCGGTTGAGGTCGTTGGCGCCCGCGAATCCCCGCGCGTGGTGGTCGTGGCTGCTGCGCGCGTACTCGGGCGCGTTGGGGTTGAGGCCCGCCGACGGCAGGGGGCGGCCGTTGCTGCAAGAGGAGGCAAGGGGCGAGTGTTAGCAGAGGAGTCCAGAGGGGTCGGCGGCCACTCTACGCCGCGCGAGAGCTACACATACTTTGCATTCGGTACTGACTTAAGATCATCGGGAGCGTTGGGCCCCAGCCTGCCGAGGTTCTGCATCGTCAGCTGGGCCGCGTTGTACGAGTCGTAGCTGGAGACGCTGTCGTACGAGCCGTTCTGCTGCACCCCCGCCGGGGCCGGGTGCATCGCGCCCGGCGGCTTCCCGGCGGCCGCGGCGTTCAGGCGCGCCTGCCGCTCCAGCGACGCCTGCTGGCGGTCCATCGAGTCGGTGGCGTTGCGCGACACGTACTCGGCCTGGACGTCGTCGCTGACGGCGCTGACGGCGTTCACGGGCTTGCCGAAGAGCCGCTCCTGGGCCGAGCGCCCGAGGGTGCCGCCCGAGCTGTTGGCGCGCGCCGGCGTCGGCAGCTGCAACTCGCCCGGGCCGGGCTTCGACTGGCGGTCGATGCGCGGCGGCAGGTCGGGCGCGTTGATGCCGTACAGCGACTGGGGGCGCGTCGACGGCGTCGAGGGGTCCGAGGGGCCGCCCATCATCGGCACGCCGGGGGCGTAGCCGTACTTGCTGGAGTCCATCGTCTGGCGGCGGTTCGGCGGCGGGTTCAGCGAGTGGTCGTAGGGATTCTGCGCAGGTCCGAGAAAAAGGGCATTAGTTCGGGGTCCCACGAGCTGAGCGCTGATCGGGCGCCAGCGGAGGCCGCCGCCGCCGTCGCCGTGGGAGCGGACGCGATCCGGCCTTCGCTGGCAGCCTCGACCTGGGGTCTAGCCTAGCTACACTAGTATGGCAGGATGGGGTCTCGAGAAGACCTGGTTCTGGCCATGGCCATGCTCCCAGAACCAGGTCCTCGGTCGCTCTCTGGGGCAGAGAGAACCGTTGCTAGGTCGCTATCATGAGTGATTGTGGCACGAGGAGTTATGAAGCTCAATGTGGCTGTGGTCGTTGGCCTGATGTAGTGACTGAGCATGTGGATTGGTAAATGTATGCAATGCCATTGTTGTTGTTGTGTTTTTGTAGCAATAGTAGTAGTAGTAGTAGTAGTATTGGTAGTAGTAGTAGTTGTAGTTTCGTTGCCTCTTACCGTATATGGAGGTGGAAGTCCTTCACCAATTATGTCTCTATCCCTATCCAAGTTATCCTGGTTAGTCGCAATCGATGGGTCGGAGCTCGATTTAACCAACTGCGGTAAATTGCCGAGTGATAATGACGCCGACGGGCCGGGACTTAGTTCCAAATCGGATTCGGGACTGGACGCGTACGATAAACGGGACGTGGTCATGGGGAAGAGGAAGTCGTCGGATAGGGATTCAACGGGCTGCTCGGTTAGTGGTGGCCATCGGGGGATGTCGGTTAAATGAGAGGTGGGGAGGAATGGGGGATGGGAATGGGAATGGGAACGGGATTCATTGGGCGAGGGCGGCGGAGGGAAGATTCGATTAAATTGGCGAATTCGTAATTGAAAGGTCGAACGAAAGCGTGAGGTTGCGTTGGGATCAGTAGCAACAAACGTTTCAAAGTGGGATCGAACAAAGCAAAACAAGGAACAGGAAATAATCGAACACGAAACAATAACGGTTACGAGATAGTGGGGAGGTTCGTTTGTTGGCCGAGCATTAGTTTGAATCGGGCGGTCGAGGACGAGGACGAGGACACGGGTTGGCAGTTGTCGAGTTATTGGACGGTTCACAAGTTGAATGGGATGAAGGTAGATACGGGTGACAAAAAGCGGGAGATGACCGTGATGATGTGATGTTTGAGTTTGATTTTGGTTTGTATCGATTGGTTGCAAGAAAAAGAAAATGAGAAACAAAAACATTTGGTTAGCAACTTTTCAAGTTCAATTAATTTAGCAAAGTTCGATCGTCGATCTGCACGGCGTCGAGGCGACCGCAGCCGCAGAGGGGTCGCCTCGATCCGCGTGCAGACCCTCGAACACGTCTTAACATAAGGTCTAACATACAGATGGGGTTTAGCGTGATGTGACAGTGGTTACGACAACGTTAGGGCATGCAATACTTCTACGAGCACGACGGAGGAGGACACTTAACAATACAGCTAGCTACGTCTACAGTAGGGTGTGAGGCGACTGGGAGCTGGCGGAAGCCACATGTACATGCAGGCGGACTCAGCCGGGAGGGAGGGAGCAGCAGAGCGATGGCGGGCATCTTCCTCGAAACCACCTCCGAGTGGCTTCTGGGCACCGGAGCATTTCAATCAAGGCCGGGACTTGTCGAAATCGCCTGCCCTGCCCTGCCCCGCTTTCCCCCGACTAAATCAACGCCGATTCTCATGCATTGTTCAGCGACATGTAGTGGGCGGAGGACGAGGGGGGCGGGAAGCGCCTGGCGGCCGGGACGGGTCCAAAGCCGGCCTCGTCGACCAACGTGGCGGCGCTGCCGCTCCTGCCACTGCCTGCCAGGTCGAGGGCGGACGAGAAGCCCGGAAACACGCCCGAATCGCCTGCGTCGCCGTCTCCGTCGCCAGCGCCACCTGCGCCCGCAGCCAAGTTCGTGCTGGAGGCCGCCAGTCGGGCGCTGCTGCTGAGCTGCTGCTGCCGCGGCCTGGGTCCGTCTCCGCCGATGCCGTTCGAGACGCCGGCCCCAGCAGTAGCGGCGGCGGCGGCGGCGGCAGCCTCGGCCCTCGACTCGCCGAGCAAGTTCAGGTGCGAGTCGAACACGCTGGGCCGCTGGAACAGCTCGTGGTAGTAGTAGGGGGTCGTGCGCCTCTCGGTGGAGGGGCCCCGGCTGTAGCCGCTGTACAGGGTGGCGCCGGACTGCGTCGAGGAGGCGAGGGCCGTGCTGGCGGTCAGGTTGGACACCGAAAGGCTGTCGGGCCGCGGGCCGGAGCCCCCGAAGGACGACAGGAGCAGGTTCGGCTGCGAGCTGTGGTACTGCGACGAGCCCTCCGACCGGCAGACGTCGCCGTCGGGCCCGGCGTCCTCGGCCGGCGGCTGCGGCGAGTGCTTGGCCCTCGCGGCGAACCCGGCCGGCATCGAGCAGGCCGTCTTGATGATCGGCACCAAGGTGTAGGAGGTCAGGCGCGACGGCGGGCCCGCGTCGTACGTCGGCCGGTCGTGGCCGTGGCCGTGGCCGTTGGTCGAGGGGCGCGGCGGCGTGAGGGGGCGGCTGGCGGGCGGTAGCGAGAAGGAGTTGCGGCGGCCCGCAGGATGGGACGTGGGAGGGACAGGGCGGCAACAGGACAGATTGCAGGGGGGCGCAATGTGGGGAGGGAAGATCATTTCGCTGGGGGAGTCGGGCAGCTGGGCGGTGGCGGGAAGTCGGGGAATCGCGGGAGTTCGAAGGGGGGCAAGGGTTCGATGGAGGGCGTGTGGGGGATGAGGGGGTGGGGAAGTTGGAGAGTTAGAAAAATCATGTTACCATCACCAGCAAGTGTTCAGTATTAAGAGTAAATAAGATTATGCTTAGTCTAGTGGTTCGGGCGGGCGGCGGCGATTCCACCCCGCGCCTGGAACGGGGTCGGGCTGGTCGCTCGTCCCCGAGCCCGACGTGGAGCGGTGGAAGCGCCGGCCGGGCGGCGGCCGAACCCGCGAACTCGCCTGGATTTAATACGACAGAGAACTAACTACTGATTATGTCACAGGTACAACATCAATCTGAACTCGAGCCGCGCCGCGCCGCGCTCGCCTCCACCATGGGCAAGTTCGAGACCTGCCCCGATCGGGGGGTGGGCACGAGTTCAGCTGGATACGATACGAAACGATGCTACGTCTACACGAATCAGGGCCCTCACCGGGCGACCTACCTTCGACTCGGACATCCAGACGGCGCCGCTCTGCTGCATGTCGATGGCCTCGCGCAGCTTCCGGTACCAGGAGTCCTCGTCGTTGAGGACGATCTGGGTGCTGAAGATGTGCGACCAGACGCGGTCGAGCTTCTGGCACTGGTCGAGGAGCTTCTTCGAGCTCTTGTGGGCCGACTTGGGGACGCCCTGGCGCAGCTGCTTGATCACGTGCTTGCTGTCGGTCTTCAGGAAGATCACGATCGGGTAGAACTGGGCGTAGTTGAGGCGGTCGACGGCGTTCGGGGTGATGTCGAGCAGGGCGTGCTTGCCGCGGTCCATGATGTCGCGGATGTTCGAGAGCCGGACGATCCGGCACTTCGAGTTCGACTTGTCGTCGTCCTGCAGCGGGGCCGTGAACTTGTCCGGCGAGTCTTTGGTCAGCTTCTCGTGGGCCACGTCCGACACGGGCCCGAAGAGCACCACGGGCCGCACGAAGCCCGGGTGCCGCAGCACGACCCGCTCGTAGGCGGGGAACTTCGAGATGCTGTCGGAGAAGACCACGTCGTCCCAGTTCTCGCGCGACAGGCTCTTCGACCTGCGGTGCGTGGAGCTGTGGAGGGGAGAGGGAGAGACGGGGAGAGACGTTAAAAGAAGCCCCATCGGGAGGAACCGCCCGGACTCACCGCCTTCGCCGGAAGAAGTTGCCGCGGGACTCGTTGGCGTTCATCTCCTTCTTGGTGGCGTTGAACTGGGCCGTGGCCAGCTCCTCGGCCCGCGACTTGTTCGGGATGACGCCGCGCTGCATCTCCTGGTGGCCGCGCCCGATCTTCAGCACCTGCCAGGAGCCGACGACGCCGTTGTGCAGCGTGTCGATCACCCGGAAGACGTCGCCCGCCTTGAAGGCCATCTCGCCCTTGGAGGGGTTGTCGCAGTGGAAGTGGGTCTTGATGTGGAACGAGTCGCCGCGCTGGTTGGCGACCACCTCGTCGTACTCCTCCTTGCAGTACTGCACGATCAGGTCGATGCGGTCCTGCAGGCTCAGCAGGAAGAGCACGGCCTCCTCCCGGGTCACGCCGTGCATGTCCATGTCGTTCACCTTCAGGATCTTGTCGCCCGGTGTGAGGCCCTGCAGCGAGGCCGGCGAGCCCGGCTGCACCGCCGTCACGAAGATCCCGGCCTCGTTGCCGCCCGTCAGCCGGATGCCCACGCTGCCCTCCTTCTGGAACGAGATGAAGCGCGGCTCGGCCGACTGGCGCGCGCGCTGCAGCGAGTCCTCCTCGTACAGCTGCCGGCGCGAGCTGTAGAAGTCCTCGGTGCCGCCGCCGCCGCGAGGGGGTGGCGGCCGGGGCGGCTCGTCGGCCCGCGAGCGGCTGCCGGGCCCGTTGGGCGGCGTCACCGGCCGGTCCAGCTGCGAGAGCGAGACCCCGCCGTCCAGCAGGGGCCCGCGCGAGCGGCCCCGCGGCGTGAGGTTGCTCTTCTCGTCGTTGAGTCCGTTGGCGGGCCCGTTGCCGGCGGTGCGCGTGGGCGGCTGCACGTACAGGTTCTGCGACGAGTAGCCGCCGGGGCCGCCACCCAGGTAGGCGTCGTCCAGGTTGTTGCTGCAGCCGGAGACCTGCGCCTGGTGGCTGGCGTAGAGGTTCGGCTGCGCGGTCGAGTTGTTCAGCTGGTTGGCCACACTGGCGGCAGCGGCCTGGTTGGTGATGTCGCGCAGCACGACCAGGTTGAGCCGCTCCTTGCAGCCGTCGATGATCTTCTTCGCCTCCTTGAGGCTCATCGTGTCGCCGCAGTTGGTGTTGTGGATGCGCGTCAGGACGTCGCCCTCCTGCAGGCTGTAGCCGTTGGCCGCCAGCTGGTCGCGCGCCTTCCCCGAGATCTCCTTCACGAACAGGCGGCAGCCCAGCACGATGCCGAAGTCGTCCTTCTTGCTGCCCTTCGACAGGGTCACCTTGATGGGCTGGCCGGGCGCCAGCGGCCCCGAGTTGTTGGCCATCGACGAGTTGAGCGAGTTCGGCTGGCTCAGGCTCGTCATGCCGGGGCCGGGCCCGGGCCCGGGCATCGGCAGCCCGTTGCCGTTGGCCGCGGCCACGGTCGCCAGGCCCACGGAGCTGAGGCTGTGCGAGTGCTGGTGCTGGTGCGGCTGGGCGACGGCGTTCAGGGGCACCCGGCGCTTCACGACCAGGGTGACGGTGTTGCCGCTGTCGCGCAGCACCTGCACGGCGGTGGCGTACTCGACGTTCTCGAGCGAGACCCCATTCACCGAGATGATGCGGTCGTTGACCCTGCAAGGGAAGAGGTGGTGAGTGGTCAGGTCTGAAAAGGGAGTCCAACTGGCTCTAACTGGGCAGTCAGTCAGTCAGTCGGCTCACAACTGCGGCCGACTGCGGTAAGAGGCGGAAGGTCGGGCACGTGCCGAATTCACCCAGAGGCCACGGACCGCGATGTGTTCCCGACCTAGCCACGTGTCTGCGACTGGTCTGCGTGGCAGCGGAAGCACCTGTTGCGAGCCGACCACTTGGCTCTGGCAACTGGTGACAGTTTTCACCGGCCCGAGAGCCGCCACTAAATGGGCGAAAGAAAGAGCGGTGCCTACTGTGAAGAGCCGCCGAAGGTCCGGACAATTGGCTCGCCGCAAGTGCCTTTCACGACCACACAACTGTTCTCGTCCCCGTCGCCCCCCAGTCGTGGCGGTGTGAGGTGTTGGCATTAGGCTTAAAGCCCATGTACAGCTAACTTGAAGTGAAGCACCGGCCCGCTCCAGCCTAGCCAAGTAGGGCTCCTGTATTCCGCCCTAATCCCATTACACGGCTCTCGCCGTGGCGACGTCGACGTTTCCAGCCAAGAAAGCTGCAATTGCTCGTTATTTAGCGGCGTTTTGGGCTGGCCGTGAGTTCGCGACGACTCTGCGCCACTGTAACATCTTAATAGCGGCTCCGAGCCGTTCACGCATCGTGCTTCTACGCGCCTCCCCTCGCCCGTCGTCTTCCCCTGGCTCCATCTGCCCGGTCTGTACTCTATTAATTTGTTTTGTGCTACTTCTTTCGCACAACAAACAACGCCGCAGCAGTGAGAGTTAAGACCAGTCGCTGTCGCTGTCGCTGTCGACGTGTTTGCTCAACTTGTTTCTTGCTCGTCGCTTGTTATTGTCTTCATTCGCGGCTTCTTCGCCTCCCCGCGACCCGCGACACGATGCCGACATTCCATGCGCTCTTTTCGAACCGAGTTTGATCTGCCTTTCCGCCCAGGCCGCCCTCTTTAAGCTGGCGCGAACTGGGTCCGACAGTAGCTGCCAACCGGCCACTCATGGTCCGTTTAGATCGACTGGGACGTGGACGAATTTTGCGGTTCAGCCAGATTGCATCGACTTGGCAGCCGTTCCCGCGACGCTGACCAAGCCGATCTACTCCGACCTAAGGCGGAGAACAAAGCGTAGAGTCGGAGCCACGGAAACGCACATGGAAATCTTATCTGCGCGCGATCGCAGTCGCAGTGGCAGATAAGAGACTAATTTGGATGCGTGGGCCGAAATCTGTGGTCGGGGCGGGAGGCCTCGAGAAAACGGGGAGGATTCGGCACTTCCTGTGCCCAGCGCTTATCGCTCGGCAGAGCAAACAAGACGAGTGCGGCCACGAAGGCCTGGAGAACACACTTGTGGAATGCTTGAAATTAGAAACGCCTCGAGCGAGGTCGCGCGGGTCGCAGGTCGCAAGTCGCAGGTCGCAGCCGCCTCAAGTGCACGCAAGTGGTGCCCAGATTGTCGGAGTTCGGAGTCAATGTGGCCTCAAGTGCCGCCCAGGGTTGCCAGGTTGCCAGCTTGCCAGGGCGAGAGCAGGTCTGAGGAATACTTACTGCAGCCGGTCCTCGGCGGGGCCGCCTTTGAGCACATCGCTGACGGCGATCGACGGGTCGCCGTTGGCGAAATGCGGGTTGTCACGTCCTCCGGAAACGGCGATGCCGAAGCCGTAGCCGGGCACTCGCGTCACGGACACTGTGTGGTACTCCCACGTGGTGCGGTCACCCTGTAACGAGAAGGAAGAAGAGCCAGTGAGAAACGGGGAAAGGCGGCAGCAAATGTTTCCAATTTATTTTAATCAAAACCGGGGAAGTGGCGGTGGCGGTGGCGGTGGAAGTGACCGGAAGTGCACGATCGCTTCCGGCGGCCATCCTCCGATCGACTATCGGCAGCCGTTGCTGCGCGCTGGACGCTACCGAGCGGACGACAACCCATTTGCATGCCATGCGAGTGCTTCGGGGTCGGAGGCTCCAGCGCTGTAGGATCGAGGGAACAGAACAGAACAGAACAGAGGAGAACAGAGAAGGGGTGGGGCACAACGAAGGGGTGGGGCGTCGGCGGCGTCAACATGTGTGGTGTGTGGAGAAATTTACATCGTCGCCGGGCCGCGGGTGTGCGTTACGGGGAAACTGCCTCGTCTTCGAGATGTGCATTTCCATAAACGAAAGCCCAGATCGCGCCCAAACGTCACGCTCCGACTGCCACGTAATTTCTCCGCCGTCGCCTCCACCTCCGCTCATTCGTGCTCCACGGCAGGTGGGAGGGAGTCGCGCAGATGCTCCGCAGACACGGCCCGGCGACGGAACGACGCGGCGCCAGACGGGGCCCGTGGACGGCGGCGGGTGCGCCGAGGTCTCGAGTTGGCCCCAGCTCGAGGCGGTCGCAGGTGCGCCGTCTGAGCGACAGTTGCAATTGGAGCAAGTGGCGCGCGAGGCGGAGGGAGCGGCGACTAGGAGACAGAAAACCCATCCATGGCCGGGTCGTCGGAGGTGTTCGACTGCCGTGATTCTCTCGCCAACTGGCCCGGCCAGCGGTCGGCACCAGGGACAGATCCGCAAGGGATCCCGGTCCGGATCCATCCATCAATCATCGGCCGACTGCCGTGCAGACGACCGAGTATTTCGACAGGGCTTACCACAATATTGTTCGGCAAATAATCCGGAAACTTCATGTTTACTCGGTCTCTTGTGCTCGCGGTCTCGTTCTCCGAATTACGAAAACAAGCCCGAGCACGGCGGCGGATCGCGAGGGCGAGAGGCGTCTCAATCACTTCGCAGACTCC
This sequence comes from Coelopa pilipes, assembly GCA_947389925.1. NCBI lineage: Eukaryota > Metazoa > Arthropoda > Insecta > Diptera > Coelopidae > Coelopa > Coelopa pilipes. Next base: position 7,389,546 of record OX376697.1, read on the forward strand.
GTGTTGGAGGGAGCGCGTTTTGATTCACTTATTGCATTCACTGATTCCGTCAACCGATCCTATCGGACGATTCTGTCCACCGATTCGCTCTGCTCTCGCTCTGCGATCCCGATCTGCGCCTCGAGACACGGCGATGATGTCAACGCTCGGGCATTTGCGGCTCACGAAATATCGCCGGAATGCAGCTGCCGATTGACTCGTTCGCCCGAGGTACGGCCGGGCCGATTGCTGCGATTTAGTTCGATTGATTCGATCGTCGCTACCGGCGAGGTGGCCACGCCGCGACCCAGACCCGCTCGTCGGCTTCTGGCGTTGGTGGACGGGACGGAGCGAGCTGCGAATGCGGTCCGGATTTCATCACTGGAACCACATGTCGGCGGGCGACGTCGTGTTTCCATTCATTAGGTATTCCGAGCGCATCTACGAGATGGATGGATGGATGGAAGTTCGGGTGTCTTAGTTTACTTTCCGAGGGTCGGAACAGTTCTGGTATTTCCCAGCGGGCTCCTTCGCGGCCTCAATGCGACGCGGCGAACTCGCATGAATTTCACATTCAGTCGCAATCCGCCAGACACAAAGGGGTCTGGGGCGCTCTTGACATTTGAGGCGAAACTCGCTCGTCCGCGGCTGAGACAGAGGTGCGAAACTTCCTGCAGCCGAGCAGATCGCGTCAGTCACAATCACTTTGGTGCAGATGCAGCGGCAAGAGAGGACGGAAACCTTGTGCGAGCGAGAGGCAGGGAACGCGGATCGCGGGACGAGAAACGACTCGGGTCAGCTGGTGACGACGACTGCGATGACGCGCCTCGGATCGCTTCTGGGTTGCTGTCCCTGATCGAGCGCTCTCCTCAGATCTGTCGGGTCGCTCGGTCGGCCTCGCTACCTCTCCGGACTACGTGTCTCTGGCGGACGGGTGCCGGCTTCTGCGTGTGGGAAAGAAGCGGAAACAGACGCGCGCTCTCGACTCGAAACTCGCCTCGGAACTGTTCGGCGGACGGCGCTGAGCGGCGGCCGAACCCTCGGCTCGAAATAAACCGAAATGAACGCGCGATGAACAGCCAGCGAGCGAGCGAGCGAAGCGTAGAAGGCAGAAGACGAGGAGCGAAGGAGAGAAGAAGAGTGGAGGAGCGACGAGTTGGGAGCGACGGAGAGGGGAGAGACGTGTTGTTGGATGGAGGGGGCAGCGGCGGCAGCTGAAAAAATGTAAACAAAATAAACGGAGCTCGAGTAGGCCGCGGCTCGGCATGCGGTGGGGCCGCGAGTGCGGGCGTTGCCAGCGTTTGCCTTTTCGCATGCATGCCTGCACACTCGGGCGTTAAGGTTTCGTCGAGGCGCGGCTCCGGAAATGCAGAGGGTCGGCCGAGGGCCGCCAGAGCGCGTCCAAGATCCACAGCCCAGGCGAACGAGAGCGTCCGATGCCTCCTGCAGTGAATTGTGGAAGCCAATTGTCCGACTCCGCTGCCATTAGGCAGTGATTTTCATCGTCCGACGGCCGAGGGCTGCTCGGCCGGTACCTGCCTGCGCATCCCTCCGAGGGTCCCTTCGTCCGGCGCTACCTGGCCCGGCCCGGTCCGGCCTCAGGATTCCCGGGAACTCCTAATCGTCGTCGGCGGGTGCCCAGAGCCCATTGAAGCGGTCCGGGCACCGTGGGGCAAAGCGCGAAAGTGCCGGGCGCGACACCGCACGATGGCCTTCCAAGAAGCGCGGCGATGGCACAAATCCGGAGACTTCGCTGACACATCAATTTGCCAGCCGCGGCCTCTTGGGCCGGCAGTCGTCAGTCAGACGACGTCCATTCGTTCCTTTGTTTACTTCGCGAATGCTTCGTCGCTTCTCCGGCCGTCGAGCCGACTCTTTGCGCTCCACTCGCCGCGCTCTCCCACTTCGCCCCGCTCCCTTCGCTCCACTCGTCGGGGGACGAGGGCGGAGGGCGCAGCCGAGTCCAAGTCAGTGGGCCGTTGCCCGTCCGCCAGATGTGCTGGGCGACTCGCCGTTCCCGTGTCCAGTCTCGGTTTCAGCTGCGGCGCGGCAGCCAAGCGACGACAACTGCAGTCATGGCGTTTTGCGTTCCATTCGGAGTCGGGTTCGCTTCGCCGAATGACGTGGGAGGGGGGGGGGGGTTGGTTGGTGAGCTCCAGGTTCGGGGCGGAAACGAGCCGACTTCTACACACACACACCCACAATCTGTTCATTTCGAATTACTCTCGTGTGGCTGGGCACGCCGTCCACTCGCCCGCCTCGCTCGATGGGCCCACGAGCCGCAGGTCGTCGGTCGTGGCGAATCTCGGCGCATCTCGTGATGGAGCCGCTGATTAATCAAATTAAGCCCGGCCGCAGCAAGTGCTCGTCGGCGACCCGGCCCGCGGAAGCCCCGGTGGCTGCAGCGGGCCCAACAAATGGCTTGCCATTAAACCGTCGCGACCGATGGATGCCCGGATCAACCCGAGCCAATGATCGGCTGGCGTCTCGTCGGTCCCAAACTCGGGCAAATGGTTTAATCTCGACACAAGTGCGGCGACGACGACCACGACCGGGGCAGTCGCGAGCAACAGACTGGGACGGACAGGAGAGCGGGCGAGAACCACGTCGAATGGGGGCAGCGAGACCGGCAGAGGGAGTGGGTCGAGCCGTCCTGGAGCACGTCACATGTGACAAGTTGCGAGCAAAACCTGGCGTGCATACGAAGCAGTCGACAGCAGAGGAGCAGGCGGAGGAGCGACAGCCGTGACGAGGTGACAGGAATCGTCGACGAACTTCGACGGACGACGGCCAGCTGAGGGTTGGTGGGCGGAGGACTCGGAGTCCGATGAACCCGTCTGAGAGCTTCCGACGAGCCCTCACCAACCGCCTTGCATCGCAATTCCGTGCGGTTGGGTGGAATACGTGAGTCTGGCTGGGAGGCGGACGAGGGGGCGGAGCGGGGGACCAACCGCAGCTTTGGGGCCAGCCGCCGACCCGTAGATCGGCGGACCTCGCGCCATGCCGTTTAACATTCCGGCACATCTGGCCGCCTTGTCGATGGCGCGAGTTGCAACCACTTGAGCGCCGAGGCCGCGAGCCTGGCGGCTCACAGTGGGCTCCAGCCGCCGCCGCCGCCGCCCCGAATCCCCTCCCGCCCTGAACCCAATTAGGCGAACGCGCATCCACTTTGGCGGCCGCCGGGTCGGAGAGCAGGAAAGGCCTCGCTCGTGGCTGTCGGACGCACTCAGCGGCGCAGAGGCAGACGTGATAAACGGTCTCCTACAAATCTCCCACTCTCTGCCCCCGTCTCTCCGTCTCTTTCTTAGCTTCCCTCCGTCGCTGCCACTCCCTGGGCCTCGAGAGGTGGCTGTGGCGGCGCCGGGACCGGACGAGGGCCGGGTCAATTGCATCGTGAATCGCATTCTTTACTCATGTGAGGGGCCAACGGGCGACCGCACTTTGGGCAGGAGCAACGGGGCCCCGAGGGAGGCGGAGACGCCTTTCGAACGACACACGGGTCAAACACGCCAGCCTGAATGGGGCGAATGGGGCACAGGGAATTATGTGTCAACAACACGCCACTGGGTCAGCGGGGACCAGCACAGGGCGAGGACTGCGGGGATTCGCCATTAGGGGCCACTGAGTCCACTGAGTCCACTAGGCTCAGGCGAGCACAAACCTCCGACGAGTCCAATAGAGTGGAGCAGCGTGAGGCGGGCCGCTTGATCGAGTGGCGGGCGGCCGAGGGTGGGGTGGCGGCGGCCGTTGTGGGACAATCGGAGGCCCTTGTGTGCCGGGCGAATTACGAATGCACAGCGACGGTCGTCGCCCGTCGCCCGTCGTCCGTCGCCCGTCACCCGCCTCGTACGTCATTTCGTAGGCTCTTGAAGTCATTTTCCCTTCCTGTGCAGTCGAACCCGGCTTCCCCGACACAGTCGAGACTCGGGAGGGGGTTGAGGAGGGCCTGGGGTGTCGAGGAGGGCTGGGGCGGCTCGTCGAGGGCTTGATTTATTACGCGTGCGTGCACTTATGTGGCGACGAAAGCGACGAAAGGCCGGGGTGACGAGTGGACGCGAGTGTTGCCCGATGAGAACTCGCTGCCCCCTCCCATATGCGACGAGGCCCTTCGAGGCAGTGCTGGGCAAGTTCGGTCGGTCGGTCGACCTCTCTCTCCCTCCCTCGAGTCACCTCCCTCGCAGTCGGAGGTGGCTGCGTGCAGGCGGCTCCCGTTCGCCGCAACCCCGCAGCCATCAGCTGTTGTTCTCCACCTCGACCTAATCGCCGAGCGCAACTCGCTGCTGCTGCTGCGGTCGCTGCCGAGCCACTGCATGCAAAGCGGCCGCACTCGCAATCAGCCGGGCCGCAGCGCGGTTGGCTCGATGGCGAATGGCCGCGATGACTCAATGGCTCGACGAAACTCGACGCAGCGGGCGAATCGACGAATCCACGATCCTGGGCGTCCGGCGAGGCTCGCCCGATCACCCGATCGCTCGATCACCTGCCCACCTGCCATCTGACGTCAGACGAGTTCGGGGCTGCGGCCGCCGCAGCCCGACCCGGCCAGGCCAGCGGAATTCGGTTGCGCAAGTCGGACTGCATTGCGCAGTGCAGCGACGCAATTCAGCCGTTTTCCATTTCAGCCATTTCCATTCGCTCGCCGGCTTTACTTTTATTGCCGACGATGTTGTTGTTGTTGTGGCCGTTGTTGGTGGTGGTGTTGTTGTTGCTGTGTTGAAAGCGGTTGGGCAAGCGCTGCGTTCGAATCGCGCGCCGAGGTGAGTTCGCAATTGTTCGGCCCTCTGCCGGTCGGCGGCAGAAGTGGAGCTTTCAAATTACGTGCGGTCGTGTGGGCCATTGTGGTAGTTGTTGTTGTTGTTACGGCTCTTGTTGCCGTTGCATTGTTCGAAACTGAATTGAACAATTGCAATTATTGTCGTCGTCGTCGACGTGTGCAGAAAGCGTGCCGCCGCCTGCAGCCAGCCGATTGTCTCTATTGTGAATGGGATTGGACGATTGTTCGCCTCTTGGGCTTCCACGGCGAGCGGGAATTCGGAAATGTTGCACCACTAAATGCGGCAGCAGCGCGGGTCGCTCAAAGTTGTCTTGGCCACGCAGTCAGTCATGTCCGCTGCCCTTCCCGAATTTCCCTCTGATAAAATTCTCCTCCGATAAAATTTCCCCCCAATATTCACCACACATGACAGTCACCACGACAGCGTCGAATTCAAGCCCAGCCCAGCCCAGTGACGTCGAAGTTCGACTCCGACATTTACAACCGACTTGTCAGCTTCTCGCCAACCCATCGCCAATAAAGCGGCCCACGCACGTCGCGCGTTGCCAACTCCGCCGCTCGCCAAGTGCGTGGCAGCGAGGCCAAAGACGCCAGAACCGACTCGCCTCCGATCGGAGCCGATTTACGACGCCAATTGCCAATCTCCAATTTCCACCACACCCTGCGCAGAGGAGAAGCCGAAGAGGCGGGTGAGAGGGCAGGGGCGGAGGGCAGGGAGCGGAGAGAGTGGGAAGGGGAGTCGGCAGAATCATTTGAAATTCTAATTCGCGGGAGACGACGAACTTTCATCCTGTTGAGGCCAGTGAAAGTCGTTCGAGCCGCCGCGCGTCGCGCCGTCCATGCAAATCGACGATCGCCGCGACCCACTCCGGCCCCAATGTCTCCCCACCATCGAACACCACAACAACAACAACAACAACAAACCTGAGACAAAGCAAAACACTTTCCGCCTATGAATCACTCGCCTTTATGGCGAATTCCTCGAACGCGACTCGCGTTGTTGTCATTGTGTTTAGATTGAGATTTAAAAAATGCCAAGCATTCGGCGACGCAAATCGCCGCTGAATCAACAGCAAAAACGATCGATAGAGAGAGAGGGGGAGAGGGAGACAGCAAAAGCACGCAGAAAAGGCCATAAAAAGAGCCGGACGAACAGCAGCGCAGGTGTTTGAGAGGGGTCCGAAGAACCTCCAGCGCAAGAAAAACCTGTGCAGGCCGACCATGGGGGACTGATTGGGGGCCGAGGGTCCGGGCGGCCCGACGCCAATGGTTTGCAGCGAACCGCGCGGCCAACTGCCCTGACAATCGGACTCTAGTGCGAACGCGGAGTGAGAGGAGGTCGATTGAAAGGACGCGGATCTTCAGGAGCGGGGTCGGGAACGCAATCGTGGCCGACTCGGGCAGCAGGAGGAGCCGTCCCGAGCTGGGCTGTCTCGAGCCACGCGCTCCGGATTCAGAGCGATTTGCGGGCTCGGTTCGCGTTTAGCCGTTTTGCATTTCAGGCCCGAGCACGACGAACACCAGCTAATTACAAAGACTCGCTCTCGACGCGGCGCAGTGAGAACCGTGCCACAGACAGACGTACTGACGGACGGACGGACGCAGGCATTGCGGCGGCTGCACGGACTGCCGGGCCCGCATTCCGCAAACACAGAGTCTGGGCCCACCGTGCACTTAAAAAGCGATTCAATAATTAATGAGCTTCGAAATTGCTTCTCCGCCTCCCGACGACCGACCCCCTCATCATCGGCCGGTGCCTGTCGAGAGCCACCCCGAGCAGCCTCGCAGTCATTTGTCGAGCTCTTCAGATCCGGGCCCGACCCCGGCCCGCCGGGCGCCCGCGGATGCGTCCGTGTTATGTAAACATCTTCGTTACAAATCACCCGGCACGCCAGCTCTCAAGTACCCGGAGTCTCTGTCATCGCTTGACGACGATCTCCAGAACCCCCCTCCAGGCCCACACACTCCGGCAGCTGCCCTGATTCGAAGCGAGGCTCTTCGAGGGCCCAGGGGCGGCGGCTTCACTGGCGACGAGACCCCCGAGTCCCCCCGAAGCCACAGCCAGTCTGTTACTCGCGCCATTAGCATATTGATCGCCGATCGGAAATACGCGTCGACCTTCGGAAGGCATGTACAAACACCTCGTCTCGCGGTCTCCGGCAGTCGACCGATCGGTCGCTCATTAAAATAGTCGCTTCGCCTTAATGGCCCGACCCGGCCAGGCCAGGCCAGGCCAGGCCGTGTGGGCCGGTCGGTGGCTCCGGCCGCTCCCAGAGATCGAACCCAGTCGCCCGCCGGCGGTTTTTAGTTTATTGGGCAAGCGGTGGGCTCGATTAAGACGCCGACTTCCGCGTCGTCCGGGGCAACTGCGGGAAAACCTTCCGACGATTATGACTATGGACCCGACCCAGGGCTCCGGGTGGAGGGCGGCGAAGGGCCGGCCCACGGCGTCGTTGCTGGGCCGTCGGGCGCGATTGATCCGGGGGGAGTCGCAGGAGTGGAGTGGATGGAGGCAGGCCGCTGGGCCCGGACCAATTAACCGCTGGAAAATTAGTGTTAAACCTTCGGCTCGAGGGAGGGGAGGGGAAGGTGTTAATTTCGGGAACCCACACACGCCGGGCCAGGCCGGCGAAGCGACTGCGAGAGGTAATTAGTGGTTTCTAGACGGCCTCCGACAGCGGTTCTGCTGCAGCGGCCCAGAAGCAGCGGCGATCGGAGCAGAGAGAGGCAACTAGAGAGAGACACGGCGAGAGAGAGAGAGAGAGAGAGAGAGAACGACTGCGGGCTCCGCGTGCCAGGCCTCTGGCTGCAAACCTGTTGAACAAGTTTTGATTCTAACGACTTTTTCTTTCCTTTGACTTCGACTTCGACTTCGAGTTCGACTCCGAACCCCCGGGCGAATCGAGTGAATCCGAATCGGATTCGGATGCGGAGTGGGACGTTCGAGTGCTCGAGCGGAGTCGATCGTCGATCGAACCGCTCGAGTGGAGACCCGGAGACCCTTGAGGCCAGGCTGGTCGCTGTTGTTGTGCCGTGTTTGTGGTATTAGTGCTTACAAAATCGTCTTAAACTTGGCTCATAAATTTGTAGCTCGTCGCATGAGCGGCGGCGTGAGTTTCGACGTTTCGCCCGAAACCAGTTTTTATGCTTTTGTTCTGCGCCCCCGGCCCGCCCCCGCCGAGTGCCGATCTCTCTCTCTCACTCTCTCTCGCTCTCGCTCCCTGGTGGCTTCGAGTGCACCTCTGCACCTTTGTTGTAATGACGGCGGCCTGCGACTCCGAGCGCTGTTGGGAGATTCGGAGGGGAGACAAGGGTGTGACGAGGGTCCCCAGGCAGGCTGAGGACGCGCGAGGCTTAGCGAGGGGTCTGGAGGCAGTCGGGGACGAAACTTACCTGGAAAGAAAAGAGAACAGTCGGACGTCAGTATTTGATGGACTGCCCTCGACAGCCTCGCCCCAACTCGGGAATCTCTGACGCAGATCAGAAACTCGACTCGCGCAAAGGCCGTCACCGAGCGGGAAGACAAACCAAGTCCAAGCCAAATCTGAACTAAACGAGATCCCACTGCCGCGGCTCATGGCGAACAGCGACGCCAGAAGCTCCGGACGGACGACGGACGGACGGCCCAAACCTCATTCTCGAGATGCCTGCGCTGGCTAACCGGAGCCGAGGCCGAGACCGGGCGAAACCTGCAGCCCGCGCCCGGCAAAAGCGAATCTCGAGCCTCGTCGGCTGCCGACCAAACCAGATCCGACTCGCTTTCGATTGCCCGCGATGGTCGGCGACAGAGAAGCAGAGGACGAGCCATTGGAAGCGCTCTGGAACCCGCTGCTCCAGCCCTTGTTCCTGTGGCCACAGACCACCGCGGCTCCCTGCTCCACGTCGCTGCTGGCCCTCGAATTCCTCACGCCCACCAGGCTCCGGACCCGCCCCTCGCCGTGGGCACCGCGAATCCCTGCCCATGCACCGAGCCGAGCCGGCTGTCGTTCGGGGAAATTTCACTTTTCGCCCGAGCGCGAGCCGAATTCGCAGCTCGATTGATGTAAAATGACATGTTTGCCGTTAATCGATCCGGGCCTTCGCCGCGGGCAGTCGCGGGGAGGGCGCTCGGACTTTCGCCGCCGGGCGTCGTCGGGAGTCGGGAACGGGAGTCGGCGGGCGAAGCGCTTTCCTTTTCTCCCAACTCTTCGGGAGGGTTCGCTCACTCCGCTTATGGCCGAACGCGCGCTTTTCACAGCCAGAGCCAGAGCCAGAGCCAGCGCCAGCCTCGGCGACGTTGGCCACTCGTCCGCAATTAGTCAGGCCTTCGCTTTTCCCGCATTCGGCGCGAGTGTCGACGGGGCCGGCGATGGCGATGGCGATGGCGAAGGCGGACGGAGCTTTCTATGGCGGTGTCTTGGGGATTGGCGACGACTCGCGTCCCCACATGACTTGCATTTCTGATCGCTGTCCGGCAAGTGCACGGGTCGGTGGCCATTTGCGAAGGGCGACCGCGAACCGCTTTCTCGGCAGACGCCGTGGCCCAAATCACTCCACCCATGGTCACGAGGGACCGCGTTCCCCCGGTGTACCGGGTGCCCGCATTTACCTGTTGTGGATCGCTGCGGAAGTGGTTGTTGGGCAGCACGAGCTGGTTGGGCGCGGGTCCGCCCACGATATCCATGATGGGGGCTTGGCGTGTTGGTCGCTGGTGGACGCGGTCGCACAGATCGAATGCAGTGGTCAAGGGTCGGCCGGACTCAACCGCATTTCGAGGCGACGTTCAGACCGACGACCGCAAGGCACACGAGTAACGAATGACGAGTAACCGGTGATGGCTTTCACATTCCTCGCCAAGGGTTCGGTCACTGGCGAGAAGCAGAAGCAGCAGGACCCGAAGGAGGGCCGAACGGCACTCGTCGACACGACGCGATGCGACGCGACTCCTCTCGTGGAGAGTTTCGTGCGGCACTCGTTACACGTTACAAAAACAGCTCGACTCGTGTGTGTGACGAGTACGCGTGTGTACCGACGAGTGTATGGTTGTGTGTGTGTGTGTGTGTGTGTGTGTACCGACGAGTTCGCGGGTGTGTGTGCGTGTGGCAGGCAGCAACAGGTTCGATTTAGAGACAAAACAGGTATTTTATGCTGAAATCGGGACGACGCGAGCCCGAGATCTCCCTGGAGGATTCCAAGGACTTGGCTGGAGTCCAGGCCAGCAGCCGACACGAAACTCCCGAACGACTCGGCACTTCCTCCCCCTCGAGGGGATTCTCTGGCAACAGTCGGCACTTGTTTTCGGCTCCAAACCTTGACGACTCCTGCACGACGCGATCGAACTCAAATGCACTTGGCCAACAGACGCCCCTCTGGACGAAATCCCCTGTCGGCGGCGACGGCGACGGCGAGGCCAAAAGTACAGACCCCGAGCACAACAAACGACGGGCGAGCCAGGGCAGCAACAAACACAAACACTGAGCACACTCTCGATTCAGATCGGATCGGAAAACAGAGAACCTCGTCCGCGAATCTCGACCACTCGCCACGAAACGCCGAACTCTTGTGAGGCGGACGCTGCGGCGAGACGAGCGCTTTGGTCGAAAGCGAAAAATTCCAGGTAGAGAAGGTGTCGCTGCCGCTGCCGCAGTCGCCGTCAGCGACGCGTACGCTGACGTCGTCGGACGGCGGCGGAAAAAACAGGCCGAGCAACAGGCAACAAAGGCACGGCAACCACAGCGACGGCAGCAACAGCAGCCGCGAAATGTTGCCCGACCGCTTTTGAGGCGCGCCGAGTTCAGCAACATGGCTGGCGAGGTCTCCGAGGCGTGGAGACTTCGTGTGGAGAGCGACAAAACCGCAGCCGCTGCAGCTTCAGCGCGCGACGATGGCCGGCGATTGCCCGATGGCCTGACGCAGTCGCGACGTTGCTGCGATTTTGCGACAAAGGGGGGCAGCGGGGCAGGGGCAGCAACGAGGCAGTCGGAGTCGCTCGTTAGGGTCCTTCGGCGCGCCGAGGTCGCCGTCGCCCGAGTCGTCCTCGTACCTGCGTCGCCGGCTCCTGGCTCAGGTAGGCAGAGCAGGACTTTCGAGTCTGCCGATCGTCGCCATTGTCGAAGCCCTCGATTAGCGCTCAACGGACCTTCTTAATGGCTGGCAAGTCCAGGTCCATTAAGAAGTTGAAGCCACGGTCCTGGGAACAAGGCCTCGCCTGAAGTCTTCTTAATTCTTAATTAACGATCGGCTTTCCGTTTTCTGTTTCCGCAATTCGCACCTCATGAGTCAACCTCGGACCCGAGTCGGCGATCGCCAGTTTCCACTCGGTCGCACTCGCTGCCGCCTCGAGTCTCCACTCGAGGCCCAGAACGCGACGCGGCTGCGGCGGCCGAAGCTTTCGAGCCCGACTCAGTCCGCATCGGATGCACAGCCTGGGCCCGACGAAGCTCGAGCCGGACGAGTTGGACGAGTTTCCGCGAGCGCGGCGCGGGCACGAGGAACCGACGCGAACCGCCAGTGAATCCGAGGTTGTGGCTGGGCAGCGAGCGGGAGACAAAGAAAGAAATCAATCGGAACTCAGGCGGTTGGCCCGATTGGCGAACCCAGCGTACACTGCGAGAAAAGTCGCTGATTGTCGGATGATTTCGATGGTCGACAATCGCATTTACTCAGAACACTGGGCGACGACCCAACCCCAAGGACTTGAGTCGCTCCGACCCTCTGGCTGTCGGCTTCAATTCGTCTGTCTCTCCTTCTGTTCATCCTTTCCGGCTTCCCTGTGCCTTTGTCAGCACTTGTAAGCAACGGCTGCATTCCAGACCTACGAGCCAGAGAGGGCTGCGGAGTCTGGTCTGGCCGCCGACCGGGAAAACCCCTCCTTTGACCATGACCTCCACACATGGCGGTCGGAGGACACGCGTGGAGGGCCCACTGACCAGAAGGCCTTCCTTTATGCGTCCTCGTCAGCCTTCTTCGGCGTCCCGCATTTTCTCAGTGGCCCCGCCGTCCGCTGTCCGCCATCTGGGCCTCGCTGGGCCGCTGTTCGAACGTGACCAACGCGACCCTAAAAGGTTTGTCGCGCCCCTCGGCCTGCTCCGCCGAGCCGAGATGTCCACAGCTATTTACATCTGCTGCACACGGCACGAGCGCTCGCTCAACCTGAAGCCAAAAATCGAGCAGATCACGTTTTGACCTCGAAATGTTTGGCATCCCGGGCAGCACCGGCGAGTCGGCCGGCGATCGGAGCCCGAGGGGTTTCCAGGCAAAAAAGTAACTGATTGCAAATGCACTGTTTTGCGACTCCTCCGCCTGCGACAACGAGGTGGGACGGACGTGGTTCGCATTGCAAACGACGCCCGGGGAAATCGTTCGGGATGCCGACACGTGACTCCTCGTACTCAGAGAGTCGACGACGACGACGACGACGACGACGGCACCAGTTGCCAGGGAGGTCGAAGGAGGAGCGCGATTTATGGGCACCCGAACGTCCATGGAAAATCCGAGGGCCCACTCGGAGCCTCGCATGCTCTGCGAATGCCACACTTCGGCGGGAAATTTACGAGCGAACATTAGCATGTCGTGGACTCGAGAGGGGAAGGGCAGGGAAGGCGGTGCGTCTTGGCCTCGTCCTTGGTCCGTCCGCCTGCCCGACGCCAAATGACTGGGCTTCCTTCACTTATCTTTCGCGCTGTTTGTCTTCCGCGGACCTTCGCGGCAGGTAGAGATCGAGGGCTCTCTGGAAGCCCTGCCACCGAATGAAGGTGCGGAATTCGCCGAGCGGAAGTTGAGTCACCGGCACAGTGGCGTGGACCGGCTGCGAACGGGCCCCGGCAGCAGGGCGGCTGCTCGGTGTGCTCCTCGTCCCACTGTCGAGGCGTCCCCACCGTCCTCCGCGGAGCTCACGACGCACAGAACAGCCGAAAGCTGTTCTCGGAGCGAAGACACCCGAGCTCAAAGCCAACCTCGCCCTGCCCCGCTGCGAAGACAGCCCTGGGCCTGAATCACAGCCGTGTCGGTTCGGGCAGACGCCTGATTGCTCTGCATTTCGGAGGGGGGACCCCGAGGACCCTTGCGTGGCGACGGCGGATTTCGGCTGTTGGATTCCCGACCACGGGCGTCTGCAAGAAACACAGGAGGTCCCAGGGACGCGGCGAGGGAGCGGCCGGTCCCAGACTGCAGAGCAGGTGCACGAGTTCGGACGCCGGGCGCCCGGGTTTTTGGCAAGCCAGCCATCCACAGTGCCTTTTGGTGGCGGCCCTGCCAGGTCTGCGCCAACAACTGCGGCTTGGGCCAACCGATTCCCCGAGCAGGGCCAAACTCAAGACCAGCCCTGGTTTGTTCTTCCTGCCGGACGACCTCGACCCGATGGCCGTTTAATTGGAATTCTTTGAATGATCTCGGAGCGGACTCGACTTGGGATTTGATTGGGGTTGACGAGGAACCGCGCGTTGAGAGCCGTCGAGCAATCGCTCGGAAGGACCTGATCGATCGGTCTGAGGTGAAAACCGAGGGAATTCGAGGACCCGACCCGGACCCGACCCCAGCTCTTTAGCCACTCACCTTGCGTTTGCGCCTGTGCGAGGAGGTCGAATGCGGGGTGCCGCAGCGCGCCGGCTCCCCCTCGGACTTGGCCAGCGACTGGAGCAGCTCGTCCACGTTGCGGATGCAGCCGCGCCCCGCCGAGGCCCCCCGCTCCCCGAGGCCCTTCCGCTGCAGCCAGTAGACTTGGTTCTTGGCCTGGCGGCGCGCGCTGGCGGGCGGCGGCGCCGGTGCGGCGGAGTCGTTGTCGTTGTCGTTGTTGTTGCCGTTGCCGTCGCCGTTGGCCGGGACCTCGTCCGCGAGGTGGACCTTGGGGGTGGCGACCAGCTGGAGGCCGGCGGCGCCCGCCTGGTCGGGGAACTCGTGCAGCTCGTAGGGGAAGCGCGGGTCCAGCGGCTGGCCGGGCTGGCGCGGGTACATGTAGCCGTCGCGCAGGAACATCTTCGAGGTGGTGTAGACGCGGTCCTCGATCTGGTAGAGCCCGCTGGCGCCCGGCCCCTGGCCGCCGCCGATGATGCCGTTGCGGATGAGGGCCGTCGGGATGTAGCCGGCTCGGATGAAGCGCGCCTGCGCGTTGGCCGGGCTCAGGAGGCCGCGGCTGCTGCGCGCCCCGCCCGCGGGCTGCGTCGGCAGCACGGTCTTGGGCCGCGCCCTGGAGCTGCGGCGCCGCGGGGTGTACTTGGTGAGCGTCATGGCGACGGCCCGCGGCGTGGTGGCTTTCGAGAGGTCGAAATGGCGCCCTCGCTCGTGGTGGACTACGTCAGGCAGCTCTCGGCGTGGTGGGCTTCAACGGCCAGTCGCCGCACTCGCTGGTGGTGAACTTCCGCACTCAGTCAGCGCACTCGCTTGAGGTGAACTTCCGCACTCAGTCAGCGCACTCGCTCGTGGTGGCTTTCTGCACTCGCGATCCTAAAAGTAGGCAACGCTTTTCGACACCACTCGACCACGCGGCCGGCTGCGATCGCGGTTGTCGCGTTCCCGACGATTTCCGAATATTTCCGAAACCCCGCCGAAACCGTGTCACTCGCAGCTCCGACTCGCGCGAACTGCGCCGCCCTCACGGTTGAAATCAGTTCTCTGAATTTCCGCCCCCACCGCTCGCGGTTGGAGGGCGGGCGTAATCCAATTAGTTGTTGTTTTGCCCCACGTTCGCTGCCGCCCGCCACTCGGCTTTCCCACTGACCCGCTTCCACCCGTTCTAATCCACGTTGCTTAGGCCAGATTAAGGCCCTGGACGATGATGATGAACGCTTGGTGGCAGCTTCAGCTCCAGACGCAGTTCTCGATGTCGCACACAACGCGATCTCGAAGCGCTCGATGGAAATGGCACAGAACATTCACTATTGTCCTCAGTAGTGGCGGCCAGGGCTGAGACTAGTTCGCGAAGCCGCTCCGCGTGGGTCCGCTCCAGGATCCTGCACCGAACACTTGTTACTCGCGCGGCCGACCGCCGGAAACTGAGCCGAACTCGAATCTCGCCCCGAAACTCGCGGCGCCGCGAGGCGGAAGGGCGTCAGTCAGATAAGGCAAGGGAAGCTCGGAATAATCTGCCCGAGAGCAGGCGGCGTCGCCGTCATCGTCGTCGTCGTCGGCATCGTCGACGGCGATAAAACGACGGGAGCCAACTGCGGAGACACCCCCAACGGCCTCAGAGCGGGATCGATTCGAACCGCGGCCGCCGAAGACCCTCAAGTGCTCTGTTGTCCACGGCTGGGCGCTGCCCATGGTTGGCGCTGGTGCTGGGGCCGCGGGCTGCCCCCACCCGCTCCCAGGGGCGTCTCCACCATGCCAATTCGGTTGTACAACGCGGATTGAGTTCGAGCGACAGACGCGATTCGGTCTCATCGCGTGGCACCGATCGTTGGCAGACGTTTGGAGCAGCAGCAACAGCCAGACGTGGACAACAACAACATTAAGACAACAACAGCCAGACAACAACGGCAGTTGGGGCTCAACCACAACATTCGCTCACAATTGGGGGCGTCGTCCATCGAAGCCTCAGTCGCAGAGGAAACGAGTCGGTCCGGAGGGGCGCCGGGGCTCAGCCGGGCCGCGCACCCGTCAGGCAACCTCAACCTGCCCAGGAGGAAGCCCCGATCCCACAGGGCTCCCCAACGTCCCTTCCTCCCGCTCTCCCGATTCCACAAGTGGGCCGCAAAACAGGCCAAAATTCAAAAAGTGAACACCAAAAATAATAAGAAAGACTTACGAAAAACTCATCCTCGATGACGGGGTCCGCCAGCATCTCGATGGCCTCCGTCATGGAGCGGCAGGTGCGGTTGGTGTTCTTCTTCTTCTTCAGCTTCCGGCCCAGGGTGGCGGCGTCGCTGAAGCGGTGCAGCAGCTTCTCGCGCTTCCGCACCGCCAGCGGGCTGCCCGTCGAGCCGGCGTGGCAGAGCAGCAGCGACGAGTAGTTGTGGCCGCCCCCCCCGCCCGGCAAGGCGCCGCCCAGGGGGGTGTTGGCGTAGAAGTTCTGCGGCTGGTACTGGGCGGGCGCCGTCAGCGCGCTGACCGACTCGACCTTCTGGATGAGGTTGTAGTCGGACTGCGGGTACTTGCTGGGGATCCCGGGCGACCCCAGCGACGTCGTCGTCGCCGTCGACTGGACGGAGGACTGCTGCGAGAGCGCGGGCTTCGGCGGCGGCGGCGGCGGCGGGTCCTTCATCAGGGAGACGCGCCGGGGGGCGGCGCGCGGCAGGCTGGTCGCAGTCGGCGTGGGCGTGGGCGGGGAGCCGCCGTAGCTGACGGCGCGCCGGTTGCGCTCGTTTTGCTTCTCTCTGGAAGGGAAGAAAACAAAGGAGGCGTTAGTGGAAATTCATCGAAATCCGCAGACGGTTAGGAGTCGTCGAGGGGTCGTCCAAGCATCGTCGAGGAGACCATCAAGGGGACCGTCAAGGCGTCGTCCAGGCGTCGTCCAGGCGTCGCCAAGGAGTCGTCGAGGAGTCGTCGAGGTGCCGTCAAGGAGACCATCAAAATTCGTAAAGTGGTCGTGAAGGCGTCATCAAGTCTTGAAGGTGCTCGTCAAGGTGTCGCCAAAGTCCGTCAAGACGTCGTCCAGGCTTCATCTAGAGCTCGTCAAAGAGCCGTCACGGGGTCCGTCAAGGCGCCGTCAGGTCATCACCAGGGGTCAGCCAAGCAGGCCGGCAACGGACTCTTTACCTCAGAGCCCTCCGCTGCAGGGGCGGGCTCAGGAAGTAGCCGGGCGCCAGGGGCACGAAGTAGCCCCACTGCGGCGACCCCGGCCCCGAGGCGTCGCCCCCCACCGGGCTCAGGAAGGTGCCGAGCTGCGGCGCCACGACCTCGCCGCCGGGCAACGAGGCCCGCTGGCCGCGCGCGTGCCACGGGCGCCAGGAGCGCGCTCGCGGCCGCAGGACGTCGTGGTCGGCGGACGAGGGCGGGCCAGGGTGCCAGGTGCCGCCGGAGCTCAGGGACGACCGGCTGCTGCAGCTGGCGCCGTCGTCGTCGGCGTCGGCGTCGTCGGAGGAGGAGCCCTCGGGCACCGTGTAGCAGGTGAAGTTGTGCGGCTGGAAGTCGATCTGGGCCATCCCAAAAGCGCGCTGGCAACTCTGCCTAGTCGCCTCTCACTATCTCTCTCACTCGCACTTGCACTCTCACTCTCACTCGCTCTTTCCTCGCCGATTATCTCGGCGACAGTATCTCATCTGAGTCAATGAATATTTATCAGATACGGCGACTGGATGTTGCCAATCGCGATGGCTTTGTTTGCTCGTCTCTGGTCTCCGGTCTCTTGTCTGCTCGTGCCTGCGGTGTTATCGAGACTTTGTCAAGCGGAGTGATAAACGCCATAAATCTGGCCGCGATGCGAAGCCAGGCTCGGGGTTGTGTAAACCGTGCCCGGCCGATTCCGCTCGCCGAGGGCTCCGGACCCTGTTGTCACTCGGCGCAGACGCGGATCGCGGCGCGCTTTCACTGAGAGAAGCCGGGAGCCGAAGAAGCAGCGAAAGTGATCAGGGCGTCAGGGAGTCAGCACGATCGATCGATCGACCGGGGGATGCCGTCGCCCTCGCACGTGTCGCTGGATCGTCGGATCGATCTCTGCTCGCCCAGTGGCTCGGCGAGCTCCAGAAGCGGACCCGGCCGGCGGCTGGAGTAACGGCAGCGGCGATGGGACGACGATAACGAGAGCGGGGCGGCGGCCAAGCGCCGACAACTGGGACCAGACGAGGGCGGGGGGCGGAGGCGACGACGACGATTGGAATGTGGGGAGACGGCTCGCAAGGGCCGGGAGCGCCGAGCTGAGATTCGATCGACGATCACCAGGCGATCGTCATTAGAGATCGACGCGAAGAAGGGAATTCGTCGGCTTCTCGGCGCAGCTGGTGGCAGGAGGCACCACAAGGCGAGCCGAGCCCCGGTGGTCGATTGGGTTAAGGTTTGAGTGATCGAGGCCGATGTGGCCAGTGACGGCCGGAGGGCGATCGGGGCCAGGGACTGGTCGAACCACCGTCGACCGGTCACCGGCCACCGGCCACTGCTCCAGCCAAGACCGACCACAGGTCGAGGTGCCTGCTGGAGAAACTACGACGGCGCCCGACCCCCGACCGCACTCAGCTCTGGCGGCCCTCGACGACAATTGCGACAACAGCCGCTAACAACCGATAATTACGCCAGAAGAGGTCCGCGAACAATGCGCGGCCACGCGAGGAGGGATCGACGGGGAGGCGGCGGCGGCGGCGGCGGAACCCAACGAATAACGATCATTTGTCAGTTGTCAGCGCACCCCGAAATTGTCATCGCGACAGACAAAAAACACTTTGCGACCACACCGAGGAGTCATTAATTGATCCAACAACAACAAAAACAACAAGAAAACCATCGGCGGCGGCAGGAAATTACACGAGTCGCCCAGCGAAGCGTGGGAACTTTTTAATTGATTGCCCGAAACATGGCCAGGTCCGAAGACGGTCCAGTGGATTTTGGATTTGGCCCACTGTTGCCTCCATAAGCTGATGCAAGAGCCTTGGGGCCGGGCGAGGGGGCGGGGGTGAAGGTGCGGAGAATCTGACAAGATCTGCTCAGTTCGCATGCAAACGCGACGCACGTCAGCCAAACGCTGGCACCGCCGGGCCGGGAGAGGCGCGAATGACGGGCGGGAAAATCCAAGCGGCAGAGCGGAGGGAGTCGGGCGGGAGCAATTAAATAGAATGCGAGTGATTAATGCTTGGGACGGAGTCCCGCGGGACGGGCGCGCGGGGATGGCGGGCAGGGATGAGTCACAGCCGGCGGGCGAGGGCGGTCAGTTGGAAAACGCGTTTGATTCGCTTTGATTTGACAGTGAATTCGATCGGCCGGCGCCACCACGTGACGCCCTCGAACGTCCGATCGGCGGCCACGCGCCCTCGCGGCGAGGGGTCGAGCTCTAAAAATAGGCGTCTGTGGCGCGGCCACGTCTCGACGAACGCCGGCTGCATCCGAGCGACGCGGTCGGACCGGCGCGCGGTTCCCGGAACCGCTCCAGTTGGCTCACGAAAGGCAGGCGAATTCGCACTCGCACCTTGGCACGGTCGCGGGACTCCACGGACTTCCCGGCGACTGCGGCGCACGACGATCGGTGGACGGCGGATCCCGCTCGGTGAAATGTTCTGGCCGCGAGCTCTTCGCACACTGAGGCCGGGCGCCGCGGACGCGCCGCCCCAAGCGACGACATCCGAGGAAAGTAAATAAATTGACGAAAATAACGCGCGGATCGGGTCGGATCGGTTGGATCGGTCGGTTCGGTTCGGCTCGGCGTGGCTCGGTGGGAGGGGGCCGGGCGCGGGACGGAGCCAAATCCGCGGAGACTCGGCGCTGGCATGCGCCGGGCCCGGCCCGGCCCAGCGGCGCGTTGCCAGCCACCTCCGGCAGGGGCGCCGAGTCGCCCAATTGAAGCCGAAAATAAATGAAAGGAGCGTCGCGCGATGGGACGGAGACGGACGACGGGCGACAGAGGCGGGGGGCGGGGCGCGGTCGGGACTCCAGCGAGAATTGGAGCAAGTGTTTAAATTTAAACAGACGGATTTGGCCCCTCGTCCCCGCCGACTCCCCTCGGAGCCGGTGGATCGAGCCCGTAAATCACTGGCAGCGACTCCCGACTCCGTGGTCGGCGCGTCAAGGGCTCGATTCTCCCGCCCTTCCGCTCGCTTCAAAGGGGACAATTAAACCAGTGCGGACCACTCAGGGGCTGGGCCTTTTAATTGCAATGCGGGCTGAGACGCCGCCACGTTCCCAGGGGCGGCAGCAGCAGCACTTGATCGGCTGCCGGCTGTTGGCGGCTGACTCTGCCTCCGGCAATTGCGCTCATTAATGTCCCAATTTAGAGAGTGTTCGAGTTATGAAGCCATCGAGATCGGCAGCGACGTCGCGAGCAGCTGCCGCAGATCGCGAGCCCGCTGGCCTCAGAGAGAGCTGAGGACTGTGGCTGCCTCGAGCGCCGGAATGTCTGAGGGTGTCCGACAGCAGTTGAGGTCAGCGGGAGTCTGGGAAGATCTGAGGGTTCGATCGTGTTCTGTTTGGAGTGCCCCGGACCCACATGTGTCGCAGTCGTCGCCACGATCGCCCGGCAGTGATCGCGACAATCGACAGCGATCGACAAATCGAGCTCATTACACGAGGATCACCGAGTTATGGAAGGCACATGTCGTCGGAGGCCACCATGAGGAGTTCGCGACCCCTGGGTCGTGTCGTGTGGCATGGGCCGAGGGACCCCTGTGGGGGTTTCGATCAGAACACGATCGCCATCGTGTTGCATCGAAAGCACGTCGAGTGCGGCCCGATTTCGGCGCCGATTCTCGTTCGAAGCGCGGAGTTGGAGCCAACTCCGGACGATCGACGATTGACTTGAGGCCGCCATCGACCGCTCGATCGCATTCTCGGCTCTCCTCGATCGACACGAGCTGTTTGATTCGGCACCATAAATATTGGCAATTCAGACGAATCCACGAGGGCGCTGATCTATGGAACAGTTCTAGATCGAGCTCCGGCGCGGCCACGTGAATGGAGAGTCTTCGCAGACGGCATCCGGTTCTTAATCCAACCGGCGGGCGCGTCCCAGCACAACATCAGGAGAACTTTGATCTCGCGGTAGCGATTATCATAAAAGTTTAACGATCTAATCATAAATAAAACTTAATTATCATCTGCGATCTGCGATCTGCAGAAGCCCAAATTAATCTTCTTCGCTCGCTCGTTCCTCCGCGCCGCCCATGGGAACTGGGTGAAGCTCGTCCCGCGAAGTGTCTCCGAGTCTGCGTCTATTTTGGAGAACGACGGCAGCGACGGTGGCGACGACGACGACGACGACGGCGGCCACGGTGATTGATCGCAGATGTCGCGCCCAAGTGACACTCGACGGCTCGCCCGCAGCAGGCGGCCGGGCCGAACAGGCGAAAAAAGACAAGGCGAAACAAGGCGCCTGGCTTTGTGCAAACACAAACACAAACACAACAAATACAGCCACAGGAGAGCAAAGACAACAAAGAATCGCAGCGAGCAAACAGAGTCCGTCTCTGTCTTCGTCGCCGCGTCGCCGCATCGCGATGCGGTGTCGTCTTAATTGCCATTGACAGACGCCCCTGCTCCCCTCCCCTCCCCTCACCCCACCCCACCACACCACGCTTCACCTCGCCACACTGTCGTGGGCATTTCCTCACGAGCCAGGCGACCGCGGCGGGTCTGCCAGAAGAAAATTGTTATTAATCACCTCTATTTGGGGTCGGCGGGCGAGGAGGAGCCTTTTGGAAGGGAGCAGGAGACATTCGGGGCGGTGGGACGTTTGAAGCAGAGGAGACATTTGGAACGCGTGTCTACCCAAGCCGCCCGAGTCTTCGCGACGACCTCGCCAGGTGGAATCGACGGCGCACATCTGGGGCACAACCGACCGGCACCGACACCCGATCGCACTTGGCGCGTTGCGCGTTCACGGTCTCGAGTGACCCAATCGAAATGCGATCAGTTTTCAAGGGGGAAGTGAAAATTAGTCAGTGCAGCTGGAGCCACGTGAAATGCGTTTTCCACACAGTTCCGATTACTTTTCGATAGCTCATCAACATGGCGTCCGATCGAGTAGAAAGCGCAATTAATCCCTCTCGCTCGCTCACTCCCGTTGCTCGCTACGAGTCGCATTCGGCGTGAACTTGGCTGCAGTGTGGAGGGCGGTGCGAGGGTGCGAGGAGCGGCCGACAAGAGCGTAGTAAACAACAAAAGCGTAGCAGAAATGGGAGTGTCGAGGGGCGCGACAATGTGAGAGCGGCGAATGCGGTCGGCCTGGTCGCAGCCCGTGTACCCTACACGCTAAGTGACGTAGGCATGGCTATGAAAAGGAGACAACTTTGTCTAAATCTCGAGGTCGTCAGAAACGCGATTTTGCAGACAAGACATGATTTCGAACCCCCAGAACTCGCGGCCTGGGCAGAGGAACTGCAGAAATTCCTCGGAATCGCTTGTGTTTATTTAGATTTTCACTTTCCGGGCAAGACAGGAAGCGTCAGCGGAAGTCTGGAGTCGAACCGCGGCGTGCAGCAGGGGTTCCGAAATTGCAATCGGGCGGAATTCGATGCCTTTCGATTTCCTTTCTATTCCTCTATCAATGCTTGGATGGTTTTCTTCAGGGGATTCCTTGGGACTTTTAGGGGACTTCTGGACTCTAGCATTGCGCCATGTTCCACGGCCTACTGCCTCCACAGTTGCGAAGTCGCTTCGCCTTATGACACCGTTGGCCCCTCCACGCCCAGACCACCCGCTGATCGCCGGGCACAAGCGCAAAGGCCATGTGTGACCATGTGTGTGTGCGTGTCGGATGCGACACCGTCCATCCCCACCGGTCGCAGCTCGCGTGCCCGGCACAGACCGCAGTTCAGACAAGGGGCTCCGACCCTCCTCCCCTCCTGCGCCCCCTTCTCCGATTCCCTGAGTTTGACGGGACAACGTCAAATCACACTTGTTACGAACAACCTGTTGTTGTTGTTTGTGTCGACTCTGCTGCTGCTGCTGCTGCAGATGTCGTCGTTGTTGAGCAACGAGAGGAAGAGCAAAAACACGAACCGACATTAAAATAGAAACGATGCCGAGCACGAAATGTTGCAAAGCAAAGTCGGGCAGGCACGTCGAGCGCCCGGCAGATGGAGGAGCAGCTGCTCCGAATGAGTGAATGACTGAGTGACTGACTGGCTGGAGGACAGGCAGACGGACGGACGACCTGGGGAAGACCAACAACCGGCTGAAACCGGAGCCGGTGCGAGCACGCGTCGGGGCAGGGTCGAGGGCGCGGGCGCGGGCGCGGCCGCGGGAGGCTGAGCGACGCCAGTGGCCGAGCGGCTCCCGTGGGTTCGGCCAACTTTTCCGGCCGCCGTGAGGCAACAACAAAAGTGGGAGCCGAGCCAGAGTCGGAGCCACAGCAACAACAAGCTGCCGTCTAATGCGGTCCCCCGGCGCCCCTCAACCGACGCCCCTCTGACGGCAAATACAACCACAAGTACAAACACACACACACTCGGCCGCGAGTAGTTTGGCTTTTGTTTCACAACCGCCGCTGTGCCGCCGATCTCAGTCCGAAGAGCAGATTAATTGCAGCAACAACAACGTCCAAGACTGGTAGCTTAGATCTGGCGTAATTACACATCAACAACTCCCAGCAGCGGTAGCGAACGCTGACCCGAGATCGGCGGGTGGAGCGGGCGAGGGGTGGGCGAGGGAGCGGAGACCTCCCGAGGGCTGGGCCGAAACGATTCGGGGTCCGGCGAGCTCAAAAACACCGCTACCGGCTGGGACTGGGGCTGGCACAAGAAAAAATCGTACTCCGTAATCGTTTGTTTCGGCATCGCGGCTCGAGGGAAACCAGTTGTTGCTCTCGCAGGCGAGCGGCGGCGACCCAGACCAAGAAGAGCGGCCGACTGAGCCGTCGGAGCCTCGTGCTGGGGTCCCTGGTGGAGGCGACGTCTTGGGCAGGGCTTTCGCCAACTGCTCCGCGGAGGTCGCCAGTCGCCAGTCGCCAGTTGAGGGCAACGAAGAGGCCACGAGTCGTCCCAGATCCTCCGGTCGGACTCCACAGCTGTTTCCCTCGCCCCTCCTCCCTGGCGGTCGAACCTGAATCCGCCACAACATCGGCCACGACCGACAGTTGGCCGCTCGCTGCAGCCTGGCCGGCCACGTCCGCGGTGACTCACGGCCAACGACGGGCTGCGCCCTGGTGCGCGGTCCGAAGGCGGACGCGGGACTTCGGACTCGCCACGAGCAAAGGCGGGCGATCGTTCGCTGTTGGTCAGCAGAAACACAGCCGAAATTTGTCCGCGGTCGGCTGCGGCGCGGCGGGCTGAGGGTGCAGCAGCTGCCTCAGTCCCGACTCACGTTCGTATTCGCCTCGAACTGCCGTCAGCTCACAGTGGGCTGCCCTGTGGTTGGCGTCATTAAAAATGCATTGGCCGTTTCTTACCCCATTCACATCCAACGCGGAAAGCTTTCGACCGGGACCGCGTTCGCGACGTGCGTGCTGGGCCCATCGTCGCGACACGGACGCTCATGTGCCCTGCAGTGCAGTCGCCGGGCCGACGTGATCTGCTTAATTCATCGGCCATCGGCCGGGAGAGAGAGGGAGGGAGGGAGGTGGGATGAGAGGGAGGGGAGGAAGCGAAAACGGCTGATTTCGACGAGGCTCAATCGGGCGAGTTCGTCGCCTAAGTCTTTCGTTTTGAACCCGCTGCTCGTCCCGGCCGAGGGCGAGGGCGAGGGGGATGTGGAGGACTTTGAGACGATGTGCTAGCGATAATCGCCGCCTTCGCACGGCCATCTAACGGCGACGACGGCGACGACGACGACGATGACTTTCTTTTCAATCTGCTCGACGCTGTCGGGTTCGGAGAACGCGTGAAATTTGCATAAATCGGGCGGCTTCTGAAGCAGCAGCGGCCGGAGACGTGCGAAAAGGAAGTCGAATCGAATCGATTCGCGGAGAAATCCACAAAAACGTGAGAAGACCACGCGAGCCGCCGCCGACTTTCGCTGGATTTCGAAATGGCTCGAAACGTAACGAAAACGAAACTGAAGTGGAGACTGTTTTGACGGAAAAGTCGTCGGCGTCGTCGGTGTCGTCGGTGTCGTCGATGTCGCCGTCCAGCCTGGTCCAGGCCGCTGCTAACAGTATTGTTTGTGAGCTGTTCGCCAGCCGTTCCGCCGACCTGGGCGGCGGCAGCGCAGGCGATAAAACAATGAAGACGCGAACAACCGACGCGGCGAACGAGCCACGACCAAACAGGTGTGACCGGTGGCATTAAACGCGACCCAGGCGGCGGCAGCCGGGCCCGAGTGGCGTCTCCTGCTCCTCGGTGACCCCATCCCCCCCCTGCCCCTCGCGGTTACCGCATCGAAAATTGACCAACTCGTGGGCAACGCAAACGAAGCGCGTTTCGGCTCGGCTGTGACATAATTTACGCGGACGACGAAACAGAAACCCACAGCCGCGAAGAAAGCGAAGTTTCTCGGGAGCCAGATTTCGTCATTAGCATCTCGATAATGAGTGGTTAAAGCCGATGCGCAGCGGTCGACATCAGGCGAAGTCAAGCGAAAACACACCAGAAACAATCGGAAGGCGATCTTGATTTGGGTGGGACGCGATCGACGCCCGAGTCCGCCGTTCGACGCCCCTGCGCCAATCGCTCTCGTCGCGCTCTGTCACGTGCCCAGATCTGCTCCCATTCCACGGCTCCTACGGCTCCGCTCGTCGGCGATGCGAGGGTTCGCCAGACGCTCGCGCCAGAGCCAATCGGGCCGCGCCCCTCCCGAACCGCCCACGCAATGGCGCGGCTGCCTCGATGGCGGCCCGCAGGCGATGTGGAGGAAGGAGGGAAGGAGGGTTTGGAGCGACTTAATTTGGATTGTGATTTGCGAACAAATCGCAGCACGGAAATTTTGCCTGAAGCCACGCGAGGAGCCCATGGAAAGTGGAAGGATGGAGGGAAGGATCAAAGAGGGAGCGCAGAAAGGATGGAAGGAAGAAAGGAAGGAAGGAGAGAGGATCGAATTGCTCGGAGAGTTTTGTGAGACGTTTCGCTCGATTTGGCTGCTTCAGACGTCGATTCGAGTAATGCATTTGTCGCCATGGTCGATCAATTAATCGCGCCAGATTCTGCTGGCGAATCCGCGACGGACGCACCCAGCCATGGGTGTCGACGCCCGGCACTTCGGCGAAACGAGACCCTTGGGAAAAGAATCGCCGCATCTGGAGGCGAAGCCGGCCAAGTGGTCGGCTCCACAGGTCCGGCGACCGCAGTCCGCGAGGCGGTTGGGGGCAGCTGGGGAGTCAGAGCTGGTCCGCTGGGAGCCGACGGCGAGCGATCGAAATCAAGGCGGCCGGCTCGGAACCGCAGCGAAACCGATCATTACGAACGATCGGCCAGCGCAGCCGTTGCACAATGAGAACAACAACAAAGGCGGTGGCTGCTCGCCGGGGCCTCCCTCGTGACCGCCTCGAGTTGGGAAGCAATTAAAAAATCGCCGCATAATTTCGGGCGACTCGACTTGACCAGCCACTTAATTGTCGCGATTGTCGCGGCTGCAATCGAGCCGTCAACAACAATTTGCCAGTCGATTGGTCGATTGGTCGATCGGCCGCCTGACGTCTGAATCGCGGACTTGTTCAATGATAAAATGCTTTAGTGATTCGATGATTTACTCACTTCTCGATGTAGTCGATCGTCTCGAGCTCCTTCTGGATTTTCTCCTCGTTGGCGATGCTGCTGACGATCGTCGTCTCTGCGAAAGAACAAAAGACAAAAGGCCAATGAGAATGGGTTTTCCAGACTGGTCTGATTGCTGTTGGCAAAAGGCAAACATTAGCCGGAGCTCTTTTGGGTCTGTTCCGCCATCCCGACCCTCCCCTTCCCACACCCCTCGCAGCCGCCGCGTGTGGGCCGCGCTCCGAATCGCGAGCGTCGGCCCGAGGCGAAAGTTGAGTCGGGGCGACCTCGCCGGCCCCGCAAAGGCCCGCGGTGAAACAGATCGCGATTGATACGAAATCGGGCTGTCAATAAAATCAATAAAGCTCGGGCGGCGGCCACGGCGTCGGCAGCGATGACAGACAGCCGACAATCGGATTTTCTTATCCAGCAGCTCGAGACCACTTGAAACGCGACCAAAGCCGGAGTCACAGCCACAGCGATTGATAACAATAACCAACAAGCCAACAATGGCGGTCGACAATGCCGCCGAGGGTCTGGACAGAGGGCCGGACGGCAAGTGCTCCAGTTGGAAGCCTCGAGACGTGGTCGAGGCGGCCGACCCAAGGCCGCCTTTGGAAACGAACCCGGGTGGCCGAGGTTCCCGAGGCCGCTGAGGAGCCCTCGATGACTGGAGGTAACCACGAGTACTTCGCGCAGACTCTGGCAGCGACTTCGCCGCTCGCTTGCCCACTGTAAGAGCCAAGGTAGTTGGCGGCCAACGAGTGGTTATCATTCACAACAACAACAACAGTGGGAGCACTTTGCATGCGAGTCCGAGGCAGTCCGTGGCAGCCGCTGTGCGATTTTCCTACGATTTCCGCAGAACAAGGAGAGAACTCGCCCTGCCCGGGGTTCCGAGTTCTGCTGTAGCTGCAGTTGGAGTTGGAGTTGGAGTTGGGTTGCTGGCGGTGAATTAAGTCGAGCGTGTCCCGGAGACATGCGTGAGAAAACGGTCGCAGGGCCCTCGGGAGTTTCCCACTCACGCCAGAAGTCGACCGGGCTCGGTGGCTCCAAAACCCAGCAGCCGGCATTCCCATGATCAGCCGAGGCTGTTGAACCCGACACTGAAACTGACTGAAACCGGCGCAGTGCAGCCAGGTCCGCACCCCGGTTGGCCGACGAGGAAGACGGAGTTCGGAGCTCTAAAGATCGGCTCCCCGGGAAGGTCGTAGCCGAGGGTGTCGAGCGAACCTCCGGGTCTCTGGGGCTCCCAACCTTCCCGCCGTGCAATGGGGCCGACCGCGGGTTTCGGGGCCGTGCGAAAGAAGCGCCGTCTGAGCCGAGCCGAGCCGGGTCGGGCGCCGTCGCCGAGGGCTCGGCGTGCAGGGAAGCCAGAGGCGACTTCCATTAGCCGGCCCCATCCATTTGCGGTTTTTCACAAAGAGAGAGAGAGAGAGAGAGAGAGGCGGAGAAGGGAACGAGGCGCTCGGGGAAGGGCGCGGCCTGGTGGCAGGGAAACCTCGCAAGTCGCCCGGGAAACTCTGGAGCCCGGCCCCGTCCTCTGGGTCGAGACGAGACGAGACGGGACGAAATCGTCAGCAAATCAGCGTGGGAAGAAAAAGTCGTCGCCTCGGCGTATTTTCGTTGCAATTACCAATTAACGCAATTAGTAAACGGTTCAATGGCGACAAATGCGAGCCATTCGCCACACACACGCACACACACACACGCGCTGAGCCTCCACAGTGGAGCAATAAAGCCACAAAGGCCGCCCTAATGCGCTCAAGTAACGCACAATGCGGCCGATCGGGTCCCCATTGAGTCGGGTCCCCATGAGTGGCCGGTCTTCGCCCGCTATGACATAATTCTGGCGACGACGAACGCGATTCGGACGGACGGGATGGGCGGGGAGAGCGGTGGACGGAGAGACGGACGGACAGCCGGACGGACGCGCTCTTACGACAGTTGTTACCACTTGTTGCTGCCGTCTCGCGGCCCAGGCTTGCGGAGCTTCTTTCGAGGCGGAAAACGGCAGTCAGAGTCGAAACGATCGAAGCAGGGCAGTGGAGAGGCAGGGCAGGGACGGCGGAAGCGAAAGTGGGTCCTCTTCAGACCCCCAGAGCCCCGGAGAGGGTCAGCGGTTCTTGAGCCCGGCCCACCTTCGACTTCAATCGGAGATTTACACCTGGTGTAGAGCGGGATGAGAAGAAAAAACACCGAATTTGGGCTTCAACCCAGTGATTCCTCCCCCCAGAGCCAGCCATCGATGAAGGGACGAAGCAGATTTTCCTACTTGAGGCAGCCCAATTCCGTTCATTCCGATCGAGTGGCGGGGGGGGAACAAAAAACAACAACAAAAAAACGCCGCGACCACAAAAACTGCAGCCGGAAACGCAGCGCCGCGCCGAGCAGGGTTGCCATGAGTTGACAAAAAGCCGACAAGACGACGCAATTCTGATGAAACGGCCCATTGGCGTCATCGGCACAAGAGTCCGGCAGGCGGCGATCTGGCGGATCCCGCTCGTCATTGCGACGGAGGGGCTGAAAACGAGGATCGACGTCCATTGGAGTCGCTGGAGCTGGAGTCGCGGCTGTTGCGGCCGAGTTGTCGGCACAGCGGATGTCGTTGTTTGGTTTTGCGGCCGATGTCGCCGGTGCTGCGACAGGCTGCGGACTGTGGCCTGTCGCCATGTCGGGATGTCATAAAAATGCTGTTGGCATCATGGGAAAATCTCGAATCTTGACTCCCTCCGGCCCGGCCCGGCCCCTCCCGCCCCCACTACGGGCGGAAACGTGGGGAAACCGACAGAAGCCGTCGCATTCTCTGTCCAAACCACAAGAAGTGCCAGAACCAGAAATAGCGAGTGCGAACGAGAGAGAGAGAGAGAGAGGGAGAGAGGGAAGCCGCAGATCCGTTGTAGTTGGTGGTTGGCAGTTGGCAGTTGTTGTTGTTGTTGCTACAGCCCCATTGACTGGTTGGCGAAGCTGGGGTCTGGCGCTGGGCCGACTTTTCATTATCCCGATGAGTTCTTTAATGAGCTCCAGCCAGCGAGCTGCGGCGGGACGGCGCGAAAGAGGCAGAAACCAGTTGAAATTGGAGCTTCCGGGTCCTTCACTTGGCCCGATCTGCGCGCCACTCGGGCCAACTATTGGGCCAATTCTGCGACCCTCTCAAATGGTGCCACTCAGTTGTCTTTGGGCGCCGATTTATTTCGCCGTCGCCAATTAAGCAGCCAGCACTGACCGAATGCCAAGTGCGCAGTTGGCCGCAATCAACTGCTGGATCGTTCGCGACATCGAGCACGAGCCGCTGCACCTCTCGCCGCCAAGCCCCTGGCCCCAGGCCGATTCCAGCCGCTTCTCCCGCACCAACCGCCGCCAGGTGTCGACGGCGGTCGACGGCGTTGCCTGGCCAGTGGCCGTGATCGTGTGGATCCGCAAATTCCGCCTTAATTGCAGCGGCCCGCGAGCTTCTAATTGAATTCTAGATTCTCTCGCGAACGCGGCGAAAGTAGGGTGCACGAGGGGCGGCTGGGGCCGACGGGCCGACTGATGGCCATGGCGATGGCGATGGTGGGAACGACGAGTTCGCGGAGCACGCGGACCCGTTCATTTGGAATGCAAATTCCTCCATGCTTCCACTCTTCTAGACGAGGAAGTCTGTTGTTCCAGTTGCTCCAGTTGCCCCATCCCGATGAGCGGTTGTTGTTGTCGTATGCAAACCCAGCGGGTCGCAGCTGCTCTCCGGCTTGGAATGGGTCCATGGCCATTAGAAGTCGAGAGAAGTCGAGGGCAACGGGAGTTTTCGAGCACCATTCGAAATGCAAAGAGTGGAGACGAGCTGAACTGAAGCGAGGGACGGACAGGGAAAGTGCTCCAAGTCCAGCTCGCGATTTCACAGATTAGCAGCGGGTCGCGAGGGCCCCAGATGGACCCGAAATGCGGCGACCGGGTGTTTGTGGTGCGAGAAACCAGCAGAAGCGAAAACCAACAACGACCGATGCGGCCAAAACGCGGCCAGGTGGGCGGCTCCGGCTGCTGCCTGACTCATAGACCCAGAGTCGGTCTTCAAGCAGCCACCTTGGCCAAGTCTGAGGCGAGACGAGATGAGCTGATGGGGGCCCGGCCTTCAGAGCCGCGGCTCAGGCGTGGAAGTGGGAGGGGAAGCCGCCTTAATTGACGACCTCTGATGAGCCGAAGCCCAGCCGCCGGCCGCCTTGTGCCGCTCTGGGGCCGGAGTCGGCGGCGATGACAGCTGAAGGCGTCTCTGATCGGTCCGATCGGCTCCGATTGACGGCCGCCGAGGGCCGCCTGTGCCATGTGTCGCGAGGTCGACCTTTCACCTCGCTCGGAGACTTGATTGGCGCTTTATTTACTCAATGATTGACTCATTAAATGCCATTGTGAAGCGCAGATGCGCCGGCGACCGAGCCGCGAACTTCGGATCCGATCGATGAGTGGAAGATCGTCGATCGATTCCCACACGATCGCCTTATTATGGCGAGGCGACGCTCGTGATCAGAACGCGATTCGATCGGCACCGACCGTAGGCAGATTTGTGGCTCAATCCTCCACCGGCTGCGGCTCGAAGTCACCCCGAAGACCGCGTTCGGGGATCGCGGGGAGAGCGAGGGTTTCGGGGCCACTGGAGCAAAGTCTGCCGAGCCCCAACGCCCGACTGGGGGCCGAACGTCAGCCGAATTCGCTCCATCGAGTTCCCGGTCGATGGCGACCGACGATGCGAACCACGACGCCAAACACGAGAACAAGCAACGCTCAGTGCCAACGACAGCCCCACGATTGGGGAGTAAAAAAACTTGCCCCCGCCCCCTTCGAAGCTCTTCACGGGACGCCGCGTCGAGGCCACGTCGGGCCTTCGCAGTCGCTCGAGCCGGGCCCGCGGAGCGTTACGTAATCCACGAGGGCGGCTCGAAGCTTTCGCGAAGAACTCCGAAGCCGCGATTAATCAAACTGAAGAGCGAGATCGGTCGCCGGCGCGGTTGTTGGAGCTGCCGAGTTTCGCTGCTCGTCCGCCGGCGACGTCTTGTGCGCGGTCCAACCCTTCGCAGTCGCCACGTGCTGGTCGCGTCGAGGACCCGCCGTCGCCGTCGCCCCACCCCGCCCCGCCGACCTACGAGCGCCCGTCGGCTCGGCCTAAACGCTGGAAAATACGAAGAAGCCCACGGCGTATCGATGATTATCGAGCAGGTCGTCGCTCGCTCGGGCCCAGGCACCCGATGGCGGCGATGGCGATGGCGATGGCGACGACGATGACTGGCGAGTTCCGCGCGTCGAGCTCGAGTGTCTCTTTGTCTCGGCCGAGGTCTGGCCTGAAGTGCTTCCGACAGCCCGATTGACGGCCCATGAGTCGCGGCCGCCGCCGCCGTCGTCGTCGGCGTTTCATGAATGAACGTCCGCCGTCAATGAGGAGCCCACGCTCGCGGAGCCGGAGCTCGACACCCTACATGGCGATCGGGCCCCCGAGTTCGAGGTCCCTACCTCGACACAGATGGCTCCGTCCTGGGTCCAGAGACTCGTGGGGTCGGCGACTCGTTGGCAGGGCCGTGGACCGTGGCCGGGGCGATGCTCGGTTGGAGCCGAAAATCGGCGGAAGAGCACGCGGGCAGGGAGGGGGTCCAAAGTTGAAATTGAAAATAGAAATCGCAAAAATCTCGCCGCAACGCATTCAGCAAAAACCACTCCGCGGAAACAATTAATCTGCGCTCGAGTGGACGCGATGACGTCAGCGCAATGCAAACGATCGGTCGGTCGCAGCTCGGCCAAAAGACCAAACGACCGACCGACCGACCGACCGAGGGACGGACCGCCAGCATCGAGCGATTGTTTCCATAATTAATGGACGGCGCTCGGGCATCTCCAGGCCGCGGACGCCTCTCCGGACGAGCGACGTCGGCGACGGCGTGTCTTCCGATTTGGCGACGCGCTGCGGATCTTTGGTCAACCACCGAGCGCCCACAAGCCCATAAATCGCCGGGCCGCAATCGACCCGTGCCGAATCCAGGTGCGACGAGCCGGTGGACACATCGACCCGGCCACAGCAGTCGGGGAATCAGCCGTTGACGGCACCGCAACCCACACCGCGATCGATGGCCCTGCTCGAACACGGCGGCGCGAAAAAATCGAGAATCCGGCAACTGCATCGCCGCCTCCGTTTCGGGGTTGATCTGGCCGACTCTTAACTGAGATGGTCTCGGGGGACGGGGTGGGAGGGACGAGGTTGGGTCCAACTTCCACCTTGGTCGATCCGCACTCTGCAGACTCGTCATCCCCCAAAGACAAAGTGAATCGCAAGGAATTGAACGGGTTCACCAGTGGTGGTCAAAGGGACGTCTTCGGTCTTGACCAGAAGCCTCTCACAAGGGTCGAGGGGTCCCTTCTGGGGTTGGTCGCGGGCCACGGGACTCCTCCCTTGTCCCTGGATCCGCCCTGGCCCTGGCCGGCTGCACCTGTTGCTCGTCTGCTGACCAACTGCGGATCTTCTGGTCGTGTCAGCTGCCGCCGATGGCGCGGACCCCGGACTCGGGCACGGCCAAGTTGTTGCCACAACTCCAACAACAACGACAACACCATGAGCGGCAATAGCAACGAAAGCACGGCCGACTGTCGTAGCGATGCAACACGCCGGCCATTGAGCAGCGCAAAACGAAACGAAACGAACTTGGACGGCGGCCCAGTCGTCGCGGCCCCATCGATCCGATGGATTCAGTCGGGCATCGACTCGCGGACCAGGGAAACCAGCCAACGGCGAATCCGCACGTATGACTCCGCACTTTATTAGCGTGGCCGAAAGCGCGAGTGGTCGGCGCATGTCTTGACCACATTCGCGCCGCCCGGCTCGGCTCGGCGCGATCCAGAATTCCAGGCACGCGCGCAAGCAAATCGAACAATCGAAAACCAGTCGGACGCGGCCGGGCCGAATTTTCCTCCCGCTTCTTCGACTCCAGCCACGAGCCGCAGAGGGGACGAGATCGGCAGTGGATCAGCGTCTCGGTTCTCGGTGCCACTGTGGTCGTCCATGGCGCCATGGATTCTGCTCGAGAGTTTTGAACATCCGTCGACCGCTTCCGCTAGTCGAATTTGACCCAAAATTCTGCCACAATTCTCCATGGGCTGAAGAGCGATCGTCATCTAAAATGGAGCCAGCCCTCGTCCTCGGTCATTCATTCAGCTCGATCTCGAATCGATGAAGACTCGCATAAATTGGATCCACCTGAGCCTGTCGCAGTTCCCTGGCCAACTAATAGAATCCCAGCTTTCATTAGCTAATTTCAATTTCGACTGACGACTCCGACTCCCAGCAACAAGGCGATTGAGAGCGGCCATAAAACCGTGAAAGCAACTGAGGACGCACAGGACGAGGTCATCGAGAAGCCGTTTCCCAAGGCCCCAGCACGAAGACCGTAGAATTAAGTGCGGCCATAGAAATTGATATAAGATATAAGCTGTACAAATAATAAAATCTGAACCACGGCCGGCAGGGGAGGCAGGGGATTCCAATGACCTCATGCCGGGACTCGAGTGAAATTCGCCCGAGCCGCCCCGGAGTAATTGTTGTTAATTTGTCGGGGATGTAAAACAGATGCCCGAGCCGTGGACCGGGGCACCGCATGCGGGCCCGAAGGCGCGGAGCCCAGTGGAGCATGGCGGGGCCGAGGCACGGGCAGCGAGTCGAGAGCGAGGAACGGGAGCGGAAAAACGCATTTCACGCGGCGTAAAAATAAGTGCAGGCGGCCGCCGCAGAAGCGACTGGTCGGAGTCGGGGTCGGGGTCGGGCGGCGTCCGTGTTGGGCAACTGCGGCCGACAAGTGCGAGCGAAAATTCCCCAAATTATATTTGGAACGGCTCCCGAGCCCGGCGACGGCGGAGCCACAACACGGAACACGCACAAGGCATAAACAACAAGAACTTTGGAGTGCTCGGCTGCTCAATTTGTTCGATTCGTGGCCTGGCAGTCGATCCCGATCCCCCCGACCAGTCGCCGTTCGGATCGGTCCCTCTGTTGCTGTTGCAGTCAAGTGCCGCGGAAACTCGATCCACTGCGGCTCCCGCTTCCCCTGCCTATTTTTAAGCACTCCCTAATTAGCTCCCTGTCCGCACCCCTCGCCAGGTTCAGCGGCGCACCCAACCCATCCCTTTTGCATTCGGATGCCTTGCTCTGTGTTTTCGTCAAGTCAAGTGGCCTCCGCCCCTCCCTCCGCTCCCGGCCGGATCGGCGGGTTCGTAGAGGAGCCCCCAAGTGCTCCGGCGGACTCGTAATGACATCGGAATTGGGTCAATGAGTCTTGCCACGATCCAAATATTTACTTTCGGGATCTCGCCGCGGCAGCAGGTGCTCTCGGCGGTATTTATTTTCCGGGAAAATGTTTTTCCTGGCATAAATTAAGTGTGGTGGACGGGGCGGACGGTGGAAGGGGCGGAAGAGACGAGTTCGCGGAAGATCTTGCGAGTTCTTGGTTCGGGGAACTCGCAACAGGGCCGGCCGAAGGCGAGGACGCGGGTCGACGGGGTGGCGGAACCGTCGTTTCGACCGATGGAGTCGAGTTCAGGCGGATCCCAGGGTTTCCGGACAGCGAGGCCTGGACCTGTCCTAATTGGTGCACTCAATTTCAAGTCCGTTTGTCCGACGCGCCCGGGCCGGTTCACAGCCAGTGGCTGGAGCAAGTTTCGCCTGTCCGGGTCCTACGAGCAGCGAGTGCGCGTCCAAGTCATTCAACCACTCGTTCCGCTCCAGACAGCGCTCGCACTCGACGCGGTCGCAGCTCCCGCCCGGCTCCCTCCCATTGTCGGCGGTTTTGTTCCACTGCCTGCGCCGAGGGAAAAGCGCAACTCATGGCTTATTCATTAATTTCCCGAAAACGAGCGAGCCTCGAACCCATCCCCGGCTGGCACTCGGCTAAGGCCTCGTCCGGCACTTGAGAGCCGATTGATTTTTCAACACCGAGCCACTCCAGGCACTTCCATCCAGTAGTTGCCCTCGCCACTCCACTCCACTCCACTGCACTCCACTTTCACTCCTCAAGAGCCCAGTCGGACCGGGTCGGGCGATTGACGGCTGCTGCCGGTCGCAATGTCAGATCGATCGGTCCGTCCCTGTCCCTGTCCCTGTCTCTCTGTCCGTCCGTCCGTCCTTCTGTCCGTCCCTCTGTGTGCCTGCCTGCCTGTGTCTGTCTGGCTGTGGGCAGGGCGGTTGACGAGGGCTGCAGCGCGACATTTGATTTTCTGCTCCGTTGCACATGCAAAGCAACAACGATTAGTGCGGCAAGGTCCACAGCAACAAAAGCAACAACAGCAAAATGCAAATTCTCACACGACACGGTTCAAAAGTTGAGTCCTCAACGACGGTCCTCCCCTCGCATCCCCTGCTCGAGGAGGAACGAGTGGAAGCGTCGGACGCACACAGGCAGAGCCAGAGACACCGGCACCGACCCTCGCACTCGCTCTCGTCCAAGGACCTCGTGCGCCGCGCCCAGTCCTCGTTCCTCGACCCGTTCCTCGTCGTCCTCGGGCATGCAAATCGCTCGCAATCCAAATTCCCAGCAGCCCAGAAGCCGGAAGTCAAGCTGGGATTTGCCCAGACCCGCGCCGAGGTCGCCGGAGCTACAGGTCTCGGGCGGGCGCGGCCGTAAATGAAACGCTCAGCAATTTAATTGCTAGGAAACGAGAGCATAATGGAGGGAATCCGTCCGCCGATAATCCCTAAATTGGAGTCGCCTGACTGCCTGGAGGAGCCGCAGGGGCTGCTGCAGGGCCTCGAGTGAACTTCGCCGGGCTTTTCGCACTGCGTCGTCGTCGTCATCGCCCTGTGTTGTTGCACCCAGGCCGACTGCGACAACAATAAGCAGCATGAGGACAGCAGCAGCGGCGACAACAAGAACAAAACCAGCCGCAGCCAGAAGGACGACGACAAACAAGGCAGGCAACAGCAAAAACAATGAGCACGGAAGACAGGACGAGCGAGAACAGGAGGAGGAGCAGAAGAAGGAGTGGCAGGGGAACGAAGGCAGGAGGAAGGAGGCGGGAGGAGCAGAACTAAAAGGATTCAGCATGCTGTTGCCGTCGGGAAACAAAGAACTTTTAATCCATTCAGAGACCAGCAACAACAACAACAACCCCAACAACAAAATCACCCGGCGCATGCAAATTCCCAGAGACAGCCAGGACCCTAAGGCGAACAGGGACGACGATGCAGCGAAGCCTCCGTGCGAAGGACTCGTAGTTCGTTGCCTGGCCTCGTGCATTGTTTACATTTCAAGCATTCTCAACTTCTCCCGCTCGTCGTTGCCCCAGACCTGGCACTGGGTGCGGCCCGGTTCGACCCGGTCCGGCCCCTGGAAGACCTCGTCGTGTCTTCGGAGCGGCCGCCTTGCTGAGCTGCGCCACCCCACCCGGACGCTCGGAAGCCCGATTCCCTCCGCACACGCTGACCAGTGGTCGATGTCTCCCGTCCTTCTGCCTTGCATCCACCACTGCCCGACCAGGTGAAGGATTAAACGCCCGACAGCGATTGCCCCCGACCGCGCGGAGTCAGCCAAGTTTAACCCTTGATCAACACCGTCGACCGACCGATACGAGCCGAGTTAATGGCAAAAGAAACGTCCTGAGAACCAACAGCGCCGAGTGGGTTTCGTTTTTCTCTGTCTGCATTCGAGTTCGTTTCCGCTGCCGCCGAGCGGCGGAAGCCGGGGAAGGCGCAATTCTGCGCTTATCTAAATGGGAGTCGAGGCCCGCCTGCTTCGCTGCGTGGGCTCGTGGCGACCACGGCCGTCGTCGGGCGCTCCCGGTGGCTCCGGTTGCCGCCCCTGCCGCCTGCGCTCCGTCCGGACACCCAGCGAGTTCGTGGTGCCCGCCCACCTGGCGTCGCCCTCCAGCTCGAGCGAGACGAACCGCAGATGGACGGACTGATCTGCGGCCAGTTCTTGGACGGCTCCACAGACGATCGCACGAACTCCCTGTCTCCCGGTCTCCTGGACGTCTCCCAGCCGCCCCCGCGATCCTCCTCGGCGAACAAGTGCAGTGATTCGCGATTAATTGAGAGGCCAGCGAAAGCCAGAGCTGCAGAAATCAGAGACGTCTGGAGACCTTCATTCCAGACAGACCGCCGGACGGACGGACGTCGAGCCGAGTCCCGAATGCATTCAAGTCGAGTGCGAGGAATTCGTCTGCCAGCAGATTGAGTGCGGCGACTACCGTTGATCCGTCGTCCGACATCGCGTCTGGTCGCTGATCGCGCTGATCGCGCTGATCTCGCTGTCCGTCCAGCCGTCGTCCATCAGCGGACTGTGCTTGAGATCACCGAGACCGCGACCGCGACCGCGACTGCGTCCAGCTCAATTTAGGCAAACACAATCAGCAGGAAGCGGAGGAGTGGACGCGGGACCGCGACCACGACGTCTGCCACGCTTGTCATCAGCGCAATTCATACGTTCATAATAGACGCTGGAGCAATTGAATAAGGGGAGGGAGCCGAGAGCGAGGGGTGGGACGGGGCAGTTGGGGATGAGAGGAGGTTGTTCGGGCTCCATTGCCAGCTGTCGTCGTCCACTCAGCTAATTGCCCCGGAAAGAGCCGTCGTCGCTCTACTGACTCTCGTTGGGCTCCTCTATCGCCAGTTGGTCCGGCATGGAGCGATCGTCGCGATCCTTTGCCACACTTCACTCAGCCAGAAGTGAAGCTCGAGGATCGAGAATCGTTGTCCATTAGAGGCAAGTCGATTGGGCGCACCTCGCCCCCTCCCTCCACTTGGGACTTTATTTATTGGTCGTCGACTGCGCGCCACTCACACTCACCACCTCGCCACTGGCCCAGCGTGGGTTTCCCCGACCCCCGGCCGACTACTCGACTCCGCCGCCCCTGATTATCATAATTCGTGGCCGCGGGCGCGCTGGGTTCCCCCACTGCGCGATCGAGCCCCTCGCTCTTAATGAGTCGCGGTTTAATCTGGCGGCCGCCGTCCGTCGCCCGTCGCCCGTCGCAGGTCACCGCGGGCAAGGGCTAAAAATAGCGACGGCGGCGTTCGCCGAACAGCTGGCGGGGCCGCCCACGCCCGTGGATTTCTTGGCTCGAAGGCGAGGCCT
The DNA here is from genome assembly GCA_947389925.1 of Coelopa pilipes. Classification (NCBI taxonomy): domain Eukaryota; kingdom Metazoa; phylum Arthropoda; class Insecta; order Diptera; family Coelopidae; genus Coelopa; species Coelopa pilipes. The sequence continues at coordinate 7,427,552 of OX376697.1, forward strand.
CGACGGCGCTCGGACCCGCCGCGGATCGACTGGGTTCGCGAGGCGTGGCGCGGCGCGGCGCCTAAAATGATGCAAAGCTCCTCGATCCCAGTCGGCGGGATCGGCCGGTGGCCTCGGGCTCGGGCTCGGGATCGGGTGCAAACGACGCATTCCTCGCATTCCGTTCCAGCGCAGGGCAGGAAACCCATAAATGCCAACGGTTTAGTGCTAACCACAACAACAACAACAACAAAGAAATAATAACCACAGCAACAACAACAACAACAACAGCGATCGCCGCTCCGCCGTAGCGTAACGGAAGGCGATGGGAAAACGTATTGAAGTGTTGCATAAATTATTACGTGTTATCGTCGTTGTAGTTGTTGTTGTTGTTGTTGTTTTAGTTGTTGTTGTTTTAGTTGTTGTGATTGTTGTTGCTGCCGTGTTTTCACGCATCAATTGTCAACGTGGAAAATTGGCCGTTAAACTTTATGGGCTGCATAAGTAATCGGTACTTGATTTTCGGTCTTCCCTTCTTCTTCTTCTCCTTCTTCTCCTTCTTGCCTGGGAACCTTTCCCCAAACCCTTCTCGAACTTGAGACCCCTGATTGATTGTCAGGCTTCCGCTCACAAGGGCCTCCGTGCCTGCCTCGATCACACTCGGCCGACGAGCCGCCAGGAGACCCACGGGTCGCCCCCGGTCGGGGGTCGGTCGTGAGAGCTGAGGACTCGCCCTTTCTTCCTGCTCCCCTCCACCTTCCTTCCTTCCTTCCTTCGCCCTTTCCTCGTTCCCGTCAAACCTCCCGCCTGACGCCAGCCACCAGTCGGCGAATGGCAATCGATGGGACGAGGCGGCGGAAGGCAGAAGGCAGGGGTCAGGAGCGAGTCGGACGAGAAGCAGCGACTTCGAGGAATCGCAAATAAATAAAATGAAATGCAATTCATGAAATTATTTTCCCACAGGGACTCGCCGCCCACACACCTCGGCACGCGCAGGACACGGCGGGAGCGGGAGGACGAGCGACCGACTCCGCTTCCCGGGCGGCCCAGGCGAATGCGGCGAAGTCCACCGGGTCAGAGGCGGGGGTGACGAAGGCAGGGGGTGAGCGCGTGCGCGCGTGTCCGGCCCCTGTCGGAGCCCGAACTTGGCATCGAATCGAAGTGGGAACGAACGCTCGCCATGATTTCCTTTGTTCCCAGGGCGAATATTTAAATGAAATCCGCACATCGGTCGACGCGACTCGAGATGGGCCGCAATCAGAGGTCTATTGTCGACGATCGCGAGCGCCCGGCCAGGGCGTGATTGCTCTCGAATGGCGCTGCTGCTGCCGCTTTGTGAGCGACGACGCCAATGCCAATCGAGTTCCAACCGATGGAAAGTAGAGAAAGATATGAAACAACATAATTAGTCCAATGGCAGCGGACGCCGGGAAGTGACTGCGGATCCAGAGCTCTCCAAAGAGCTCAACCGATGCCCAGGCAGCCTCCGAATTCCCCGGTCAGTTCCTACGGGGAACGAACTGACTGCCGACTTTGGTCACAGAGGAACATTCGGCCAAAACGCATTCCCTCCGAGTGGCGGGCGCTCGAAATCGTCGCGCCCGACCCGGTGGACGGAGGAGGGCAGGCGGCAGGAGCGGCGACGACGGGCCGCGCGTCAAATGACGAAAATAAACAGACAGCGTTTTGCAAGCGCGGCGAAATTTCCAAAACGACAACGACTGCAACAGCGATAAGGGCCAGAGCCGCGCGAACCCGACCTGGGGGACGGCGAAATTCGTCGGCGGCGCATCGGCTTTAATTCTATTTAAAATGTCGCCCTTGTCGGCGCTTTTTCGAGCCACATTCGGATGCCCACAGGCACAGGCACAGACACAGATGCAGACGCAGGCTCGGGCACCCAATGAAAGCAGATCCTGCCTCCGATTGGGGCGCGGAGTCGGGACGGGGCCACTCGCGTTGCAGCCCCCGCCGACGGCGTTACACGAGCCGGCTGCCGACAACGGTGTCGCCTGTCGTGACGCGGGCGCCTGGTGGCCGCTGCCCGGTGGTCGGTGGTCGGGGTGGGAGGGCGCGGCGGCGAATCCGGCGGTTAATCCGGGGCAGGGCGACGTATGTGGCGAGTGTATTTAATTTCAATAATCGTAAACAACGCGCCCGCCCAGCGCGTTGCCAACGACTGCCGCTTGCTGGAGGCTCAGCGGCCGTTAATGGACTGGCTGACGTCGCCTCCCGACCCGACCCCGACGATCGACTCGGACCTTATCGCCGCAACTGATCCGCCACCTGATAACCCAAAACGACGTTGCGCAAGGCGGGAGACGAAACTGCAGCGGCCCCCAGCCCCCAAGATAAGTCGGCCCTCGCCCCGACCCACAGCCAGACCCGCTCCCGGCACCGCCCGTGCGGCGGAAACTCGAAACGAGCGATTAGTACTGAATGATTGCATGACAATATGCAGGGACTGCGAGGAAATCAGTCATAAATCGCGCCTCGCCTGCCTCCACGTGACTTGGACTTTAGAGACACGGGGTTTAGAGACAGAGTCTTGGTCCAGCTCGCGTTCGCTGCCGCCCATTTGGGCCACTTGGAGCCCTTGCGACCGGAACCGCGACCGGAAGTCGTTTCGGACCAATTAGCGTGATTTCCAGACATTACGACGACCCCTTATTATAGTTCAATTAGTGCAGTCTGGCCACACGACATTCGCGACACGTCCAACAACGACGTCGCGTTCCCTGAGAGCGAGAGGGAGAGGGAGAGAGTCGGAAAGTCGCTCTCGCACTTGTTCTTCTTAGAGCTGCTCCTCCTTCTCTCCCGCTCTCCTGTTGCCGCTCGACCTCGTCTCGTCTCCTCTCGTCCCCTCGGCTTGACGTGTTTTCGCGATTGCCGAGATAATTGCGCTGACACCATTCCAAGGGGAAAACTCGATAACGTTGTGTTTCTTCGCCTCTCTCTCTCTCTCTCTCTCTGGCACAGCGGACGCCCGCACATCGGCCTCGGCTGGTCGACGATAAGAAGCCGATTGCCCTGGAATCCCGGAGGCTGTTCTTGGGACAAAATCTCATGTGAATAAGAACCACTAGGCCAGGCCAATCAAACTCCAATTAAGCAGGCCCGGTGACCGCGGTTAAAACCACCTCCGGTTCCCATCCCGGCGAAGCTGACCAGATCGTCATGAAGAGATTTCAGTACGAATTTATGTGGTATATCTATGGAAATGCCTGCTTATATTTGTTCTCAATTAAAGCGAATCAATCAATCATAATTTTTATGTCATCAGCCGATGAAAAGCGCCCCAGGGCAGGCGGCCGGATCCGAAACTCGGCGAGATTCGAGTGAACTAAACGGAGCTCATTACGGAAAACAAACAAGGCTTGGGCAGGTCGACCGACGACCAGACGACCAGACGACCAGAGCCGAACGCGACCGTGAGCGCGATCGGCTTCCGAGTATCGTAGTAAATACATATAAAAATCTACTCGGACAGCGATGGGCAGTCGGCGGACGAAGATTGATAGTGACGACTAAATAAAATCGAGCCGCAGAGATGTAAACTCGGGCTCGGCTCGTGAACTTGACATGTTGCCTGGCAGAGGAGGCGGGAGCAGGAGGGCCAGACGCACTTCCTCACGGCTCGCAGACACTGGGGGACTCGGCCGTGGCTGTGGCCGGTTGATGCAGAGCACAACGACTGGCGGAACAACAACAATAACAAGAACAACAACAACAACCGCGAGCCCGTTTAAGGTGAGTCTCGAGGTCCGATGATTCACAACTCGAAAACACTCACTCGGTCTCGCTCGCACAGAGGACGTGGTGAAACGCGGCGGAGAGAGGAGGCACAGAAGCAGCTCAGGAAACTAATAGCAAGAGCAAGAGCAACAAAAGGAAAACAACAACAACTGGCACTCGGTAAACAGCTGCATCCAACTTCGGCTTCGAAGTGCAGGCTCGGCTCTTTCGATCCACAGCCGACAACAACCAAACAATAACAATAACAACAGCAACAACCACGTTAGGAAAACAAAAACTGTGTCCACAACTACGACAAGAGCAACACCAACAACAAGGCTAAAGCAAAAGCAACAGCAACAACGACAACGACAGCGGCAACGGCAGCGGTAGAGGCAAAGGCGAAACCAACAACAACAAGAACGGAACAGGGAACGGACAACGCGCGGAGCAGAGCGAAATCTCATAAAATAAATAAATAATCATAAAGATTTTATAAACAAGTCGACGGACGGCGAGACCAGTCGAAAACGAAACCGGACAAAGGAGAATCGGAGAAAAAAATCCCCGATCACGTTCGGTGTGGATTCTGTGTGAGTTTCTCAGACGATCGGACCCGGTCTTTCCCTCGCCTCTATTCATCCCTCTCTTTCTCTCACGTCGCCGTCGCTCCTCTACCTCTCCCCGCTGACTCTCACGGCCACAGACTCTCCCCAGGTAGAGACGTCCGCCGGGCCGCTCTCAGAACGCGGTCGGGCAGGCGGCAGCGATCGTTCGTTCGCCGAGTAAATTACAATTATTTACTCGTTGCTAGCGATGATGACGTTTGCCTCGTTCTTTGTTCTCTCAGGCGCTCCACCCTTTCCCGCTGCCACCTCCGCACCTCTCTGACCGATCTCGACTGATTCCGTCTTCTGCATTGATTCTGCCGATATTCTCGACCCGAACTGAGGGGGTCTCCGTATTTATCCCTCCTCGCTTTCTGCTCCAGTTCCAGTTCGACTGGGCCTCCGTCCCGGCCACCTTCGGGGGTACCCGCGTTAGTGGAGTCCATTGTTGTTGTTGGCTCGCTGGCAATGACAGACGGCCGGGCCTAAGGATTCAATTACAGATTTTATCGGGTTTTTATGAGGCCCCCTTTACGACAATCGCTGAAGTTTCAATTGCGAATTAAAGCTGATCAATGCGTCCAAATGCGACTCTCATATTAATTGTTAACGAGTCTCCTTGGGAAGGATCGCGGCTTGGTCGGATCGGCGGAGCCTTTAACTTAATAACTAATAATTCCAGTGGCAAGTTCAACAGCACAGAGTGAATCCATTTAATAGTAATAAAAATTTGCTCCCACTTAATTAGCCAAAGAGCTCGGCTCGAGCTCGAGCTGGTCCGATGCTCCGACTCGCATCCCTCCGGTAGCCCGATGGAGGAACCGAGTCGCATGAGCCGACATGAGTTCGAGCGTCGCCGAAACGTCGGGGAACTCGAAACCCCCAATCGGCGATTACCATAAATCACCCCGCTGAGGAGCAGGTTTTGGTGCGAAAACCGGGCCCACCTCGGCCTGTGGGCGGCCCTAGCACGAGACTCTGGTACTCAAGCGAACCCCGACCGGGCAGGTAACGGGCTAGCAGCAGTGGGCAAACCCGACTGGGCCCAGGACTTACCGCACTTGAGCCGATCGTTGATCAGGTCCTCGATCAGCTGCGGGCACTCGTTCTCGATGGCGTAGCAGAACTGCTTGAACTTCTCGAAGCCGCTCTTGGCGATGATCTCGATGAGGTTCGCGCACTGGGCGCGCAGGACGTCGGCGTCGTTGATCGAGTGCAGGTCGTCCTTGATGCCGTAGACGCTGACGCTTTCGCCAACGCTGCCACTGCCGCTGCCGCCGTTGACGATCACCGACGGCGTGATGGAGCGATTGTCGCTGACGGCGTGGTCGCCGTTGACACTCGCGCACCTCGAGTTGTTGGCGCTCGAGCCGGCGATGCTCGAGTTGCAGCCGCCGCTGTTGCCGCTGCCGCTGCTGGTGACGGCGCTCAGCTTGCGCTTGCTCAGCGCCCCGCTCGAGGGCGCCGAGGGGGGCGCGGCCGCCGCGTAGCTGGGCAGCTTGAGCAGCAGGTCCTCCTCGGACTGGGTGAGCACCGAGTTCTTGACCAGCACCGCCAGCAGCTCGGTGCCGCTCAGGTCGAGCATGATGCGCTCCTGGTGGCGCGAGAGCAGGGAGCGCACCTCCTCCTCCTCCTCGCGGGTCATGGTGGACGGGACTTGGGTTTTTTTTTCTTTTTCTTTTTTTCACTACTATTCACTACTTTCGGCCGATCGCTCGGAAACTCCCGGCCCGGACTCGGCTTGGGTCTGGCTAGAAGGCGCCAGGGGGCACCACCATCGCGCTAACGGTGCCCTGGTGGACGACACTTCGGCCCTCGGTTTCGCCCGATTCGCACTCACTCGCAACGCGTTTCTTTCGCTTCTGCCTGTTTCACTCGCACCCCCGCACAAATATTCGTAAACACAATCCACACTCTGCGATGGCTTCACGTCGCTCGCGCTCTCTCGGCTCTCGGCTCTCGGCTCTGCGTCGCGAACGTGCTAAGCGTCTGGGCTCTACGTGGTAACTAAACCGGCTGTCGCAGCGCGAGGCGACGCGGACCTCGCTCCAGTCCGTCCGAACTCCGGACGCGTCGTAGCAAAGCAACACAGGCGCAGCCAACACAGCAGCAGCAACACAGAGCCAGAGCCAGAGCCAGCAACATGGGTCGACGAGGAGCGGCGGAGAGACGACAACACATCGGCATCGACAAACCGGTAGCTTCAATGTTTTCCTTCGCCGTCGCTTTCGCATTCATTTTCACGCTCCCTCTCCCGCTCCCGCTCGCCCGCTCCATCGCCGACGCTCTCACGGCATGAAACACAGCCAATATCGTGGCAGGCACATCGTATCGTATCGTATCGTGTATCGTAACGCGGACCGGTTCTCTCCGCCTGCGTCCCCGCGACGAGGTGTTTCCGGCGTAGCTGCGGAGTTCGAGTTTTGTTGTTGTTCTCTGCCGGAGAACAGCAGCCAACGACGAGGCAAAGTAAACAAGCAGAGGGCTGGCGACTGCAGCGAGCGAGACGAACGGGACGAGAGACACACACACAGAGAGAGAGAGAGAGAGAGAGAGAGAGAGAGCGTTACATAAACGGCGAAGTGCATGGGAAGAGGAAATGGAAATGCAGAGAGCGTGAAATGCACTGCAAGGGCAAAGGCAAAGCGCTGGGTCATTCGGCAGGCGCAGGGCAGCAACGTCGACTGCGCTGACGAGTGAACACCGCAAGCCTCCGTGCATTATCTTCTAGCCCTACGTTCGAAATACCGAGTCTACTTTCGGGAGCCACTGGCTCGAATTCAGTGGAGCCCACTGGGCCCTACTTGGTGGGCCAACAACCACTTGCTTTGGCGGAAGTGCTCGGGATGTGCGGCGCCATTCGTATCCTTTGGTAATGCCTTTAATAGGCACGGCTATTTAATCGATTCATGGGAGCACATGGAAACCCACGAGGAGCCGCCAACAGCTCGCTTCAGGCCGCTGCCAAGGTGTATTCGGCCGCTCCCTCTGCTGCCCCCGTCATCAACACTTCCGATGTCAGTCAACTCAGCTGTTGTTGTTGTTGTTGTTCTGCTCGTGGTCCCTCGCCGGCAGCAGACAAGTAGCAACAACCACACGGTCATTAGCTCCCGGCTAATTTCGCTTCACTGACACAGACGTTGTTCCTCCAGAATCGCTTTCTGCTCCCCATCTCCACCGACTGCTTCCGCCCATGCTTCTGCCGGATTCTGCTGTGCTCCGGAGTCACTCACTCCGAAAACTGCTGACTGCGAGGCCGTTGGCTTTGGCTTCGGTTTCGGTTTCGGCTTCGGCCGTCCCCATTGACGGGCGAATTTTCCTCCGACGGATGCACTTAGCGGCCAGGTCGGAAGGGCAGCGAGGAAGAAGTGGTGGCGGCGATCCCGGAAGATTGCGCCAAATCGATGGAGAACGGATGGATCTCACACCCGTTGGCCGCGCACCCGCAGTGCTGGGAACGACAAATAACAAGCTTGGTTGCGCCGCACGCACCCCGAGAAGGGCGCCGTCTGGCCCAGGCCGGCCGCAGTCGCTGAGCCACGCCTCGGCCGACCCGCCATTGCAAGGCAAGGCCACGCACGGGGTTCGGCAGCCACGCCGCAGCCGTGTTTGCTCAGAGGGAGAGCCGCACACGGCGCACAATTAAGGAGTCGGGACGTGTCCTGCGTGGACCGACCACACAATCAGGATTCGACACACAGACCGCCGCCCTGAAGGACGGACGCCAGAGTGCAGCAGCCGATGTAGGGCGCTGGCGAAATCGAGGACGAGCCGGATTAATTGCTGGGATCGGAATCGGAATCAGCACCAGCTCAGTGGCACCGCGTCGAGTCGAACATATGTCGGCGGGTGAAACAAGGGCCCAAATTACACAGAAACCTGCGTAATTACTTAGCCGGGAAGAGGCACGAGGAGCAGCGGAAGAAACCGAGACCTTGGACTGCCGTCAAGTCCACTGGCCAGTCCGCTGAGGGACGGGACTCCCGCTGGCGGAGCGGGGAGATTCGGGGATGGGGGGGACTCAGGAGGGCTTCGGATTCTGATTACTTTGATGTGTTCGTAGATTATGCCCTTCAGGGTGCTGAGCTGTGAATTTTTCCATCAAACAACATCAAATCTCTATCAACCCCCATTTTCGCCATTCAATTATGCTTTTTCGCAACGAGTACGAAATTTCATCCCTTTCATATGCCCACTAACGATCTCGACCTCACCTTGGGACTCGCTATCGTCCATCCACAGGGAACGTTGCATCTGGTCGTGTATTGATTTTTTCGAAACTCCTCGTCAAAGGCTCTCGATCGTCACCTGGTCGCCCTCGGAGGGTCTCGATGCTGACCTTTACCTTTGCGACAAATTGTGGACAAGTTCAAGCCGCTCTGGGAAACGGAATGGGTGACGGAGTCGGGGCGAGACGCGGAACCCTCAGACCTCCCCAGACAAGATGATCTGATAGCGGAGCGGAGCGGAGCAGTGCAGCGCACAGCCGGCTGCCGTCCGCCAATTGAGGACGAAGAGGGGGTGGAGCGGAGCCGAGCTGGAGCCGGATTGCTCCACAAATCAAATCCGCACCAATTCCGCGTCAACTGACGCTGATTTGCGCTGATTGCACGAGCGCGCGCTGCAGTTTAATGCAGCAGCAGCGGCAGCGGCAGCCCACAGCCACAGACATGGGGGGCACAACAATGGAAGGGGCCGACGAGCGACGGAGTCGCGCCACGTTGATAGGAAGAACAGAGTCCGAAGTCGCCCGGCCGTGGGGAGGGGGCGGGACGAACAACGCACTCGCCAGCCGCCACAGGAAGCCGTGCAGCATCAGCGGCGACGGCGACGGCAACTGCAACAGGAATGACACTTGCTGCGATCGCATAATGGCTGTTAATGACGCCGGCTCGGGCGCGGGAATGATGCATGCGTGATGGAGCGTCTCTCGCAGGTCGTCGGCGTGGATGACACCGGCCTGGACAGATATGGGCCGGAGTGGCTGAGGCGGTTGGGACATGACAAATGAGTTGAGTTGAGCGGGAGATCCGGAATCAGGAGTGCCCGGGGATGAGCGGTTGCGTCCATGGAAGGACAGGAGAGGGCAGGACAGGCCAGCAGGGGAGCCGTGGTTTAGCCCGACTTTGTTCTGCAGTCGTGCATTAATTAGAGTTAATATGCACATCACGTTCTGTTTGTAGAACATGCCGAGGCAGCTTCGCCGCTCCGCTCTAGTGGCGTACGGAAGAGCGTCAGAGCGCTGGCACATGGCAGTGGCATCGTGGACGGTGGACGTCGGCGACGGTGTGGGCAGGAAGTCGGCATTAGTGGGAATTAAACCTGATGCCGCGCCGCCCTTAAGCAGGTGGAGGCCGTCGACCGGTCGGAGTTATCGCCAAATAAATGATAACGAGGTCGTTTCTCCGAAGGCTTCCTTCGCCTGCCTCTCGACTCGACACCTGTCGCTGGTGGACGACCCAGAAACACCTCCAAATGCTGGTGTGTGAGATGGACGTAAACCTGAAGCCATCTGATAACAGAGCACGTTTAACGGCCTTCCTTCAAGTACCTTGCGTCACATTATTAAGAGGCTTCAGGACAGGACGAGTCCGAGTCCGAGTACGAGTTGTCAACATTTTTGAATGGCCATAAAATCCTTATCTCCGTGATGAGTGTTCGCGGTACACGGACGCGTACGAGATTCCGACAGGTGCGATTCGGGCGCCTTCGCCTTGGTCGCCGGCGGCTGATTGATAAGCGTTTGGCGGCCAGCGTAGCACGTGTTGACGTGGTTGGTTCACGGAGCACGAACATCTGGGTTCGGGGGCCAGTAGGCCGAGCCACACCCTGTAGTCTACAGGGAAGAAGACGTCGATGTCGCTCTCGTCGCGAAACCGAACTCTCCACAAGCCACTCACACACACGAAGGCCGACGGAGAGCAGCGAATGTGCCGATCTCTCAATCAACAGGCGAAGTCCCGTTGCCGCTTTTACGCGTCGCCCCAGCGCGTAAGTGGAAGCGACGGGCCCCAGTCGGCACCCACACACACACACACACACAGACGGACATCAGAGCCGAGTCGGCGCCGCTGGTGAGGGAGCAGTAAGAGGCGAGTCATGGCCTCAATCAGAAGCAATCTGAACAGCGTCCCGAGCGTTACCAACGGACTGACGGCCCTGAGGAAAAGAATCACCACGTGCTTCCAGCATTGGCGCCGAAAAACGACCGGCCCCAGCCCCAGCCCGCAGCAACGAGGGCACCACCGCCAGGACGAACATCATCATCACCAGCAGCACTTCTTCTACAGCGAGCAGAGTTTTCACGTTTTCAAGACAACGCACGCCTGGCGCCAGCTCAACACGCGACTCAAGAGCCTGTTCGCCTCGAGGAAGTCGCAGCCTTCGCGTGCGAGCCGTTCCGGTGCAGGGCGCCAGGGGGAACCGGTGGAGATCGTCGCCAAGCTACTCTCGTCCACCCTGCTGGTCGGCATCGCCGCCAAGGAGCGGAGCAGCGACAACATGACCATCACCGACGACACCTTCCTGCGCATCCGGGACGAGTACCCCGACCTGGAGGCCGAGATCCGGTCCATACTCATGGCACGTGCCCAGGAGGGCACCACGATCGCCGAGATAAGAGGTGAGTTTCCCTTGAGTCCCGGCCCTGTGAGCCCACGCTGACCCGGCCCCTGGCGAGCTTTCAGAGGACTACAAGAAGATCACGGGCATGAGTTTCCCCATCTACGAGAACATCACCGACTTCCTGCTCTCGATCCCGTCGGTGAGCGCGGTCTGCAACGAGCGCGGCACGCGCATCTTCAGCATCGTGCCGACGGAGAAGACCAAGCACCTCTACAGCATGGTCCTCGAGCAGAAGCCGCCGGTGGCGCGGCCCGCCTACGCCCCCTACGGCAGGAGCAGGGGTCTCGGCAACCGCCCGCGACCGACCCACCGGCCGGGCGGCAGGATCCACTACCACAGTGCCAACTTCTACCATCCCAGCCAGAACTACAACTACGCCAACAACAACAACAACTACGTCAACCACAGCCACTACATCGAGGGCCCGCAGGCCCAGTACCCGCGGCTGGAGAAGAACAGCGAGCGCAGCGACTCGACGGAGAGCGTGGCCGAGTACAATTGCTACTACGAGGACAACTACAACTACCTGTAAGTAGAGCGGGCGATTCGACTCCTTGCAGCCTTTGACCTCCGCCCTCTCGCAGGAACAGTCGCTTCCACGCCCAACAGCCGCTGGTGGCCGAGAACAACTTCCCCGACTGCAACAACAACAATGAGCACGCTCTGGACGGCAACAACTTGGGGCAGTACAACAAGAACCTGGCCCAGTACACCGACTTGTGCTCCTTCGCCAACCACATTCTGCAGCAGGAGCAGCGCGCGGTGCCTCCGCCGCAGCAGCAGCAGCAGCAGCAACAGCAACAGCAGCCACAGCAACAGCAGCAGCAGGATCAGAAACGCGTGCTCATGACCCCCTTCAGGCAGCCACGGCCGAGCCTGCCGGGTCAAGCCTCCTCGCCCACGGGCACGAGGAGCAGTCAGAACAACGAGTCCATGTTCACCACGGACTCGGACTACGAGGCGCACCTGCTGGACTTCCCGCTGCTGGGCGACGACTTCTTCCTCTACCTGGCGCGCATGGAGCTCAAGTGCAAGTTCAAGAAGTGTGAGTCTCGATCCCTCTCCTCTGTCCCCCTCTTTTAATGCCGACCGTCGGCTCCCCTTCGTGCCATTGCAGACGAGAAGGTGCTGCAGTCGGGCCTCTGCGTGTCGGGCCAGACCATCGGGGCCGCGATCAAGCGAGTCCGCAAGATGGCCAACAGCCTGATGCACCGCCGAGTCATCGTCAACATCGGGTCCGTCGACATAATGCAGGGCAAGCCGCTGGTCCAGATCGAGCACGAGTTCCGGCAACTGCTCAACACGATGCAGAAGATCGGGCTCACGCCGATTCTGACCACGCTGGCGCCCCTGGCCAACCTCTCGCACATCACCCAGATCAAGGACAAGCTCGAGCGCTTCAACGAGTTCATCAAGCGCGAGGGGCAGAACCTTCTGGTCATCGACGTCTGGTCGTGCCTGGTGAACGAGAAGCGCCAAACGCTGTTCGACTGTTTTCAGAAGTGAGTTCCACGGAAGGCGGCCAACACTCGAGTGCCCTGCTAACCGTTTTTGTCCACCTTCCGCAGCGGGCCGCGCAATGTGACAGGAGTCTCGGAGTCGTACGTGTTCTGGAACAAGATCGGGCGGCAGCGCGTGCTGCAGCTGATCGAGGCGAACATCGAGTACTAGAAACGAACCACTGGCGAAGTCCCAGGAACGATCCCAGGAGCAAGAGCTTCGAATTTCAACCCGGTTGACGAATCCACGCTGTTTTTATTGCCCTTTTAATCTGTTCCCTGTCGAGTGGTCCGTTCATTTTAAATGTTTTGTTACCTTATGAGGCCTCCTAGCGTAGGAAAGTTATGTGATAATTCTAGAAATATTCAGTTTGTACGATTAGCGATGTTACCTTAAGAGCCGGCTTCTAAGTTTCTCATCACCTCTGCCTCCCACTAATAGTCGCTTTTTATGTCTGGAATCTGCATAGAAACCGACTATTGGAGCCATTACCTTCCGCAGATTCTAAAAGATTCTGATTTCGTGTGATTTCCCCGGGGCGTTGTATTTTGTGCACGATCGACTGAGACACGGCTCGTGCAGGAAATGCAATGTTTCCTCAAGCATTGCAATGTTTAATATTGTTTAATTTCTGTTGTCCCCTCAATGTCTACTCCGAATTCTCTTATTCCCCTGTATATGGGTGCACGATATACACTGAGGAATGACAGATTTCGGTGGTTTTATGTTCTCACTGTTGGAATTCCCATTGAAAACGGAACCGGAAGCTTGGCGGGATCAAACCGCGGTTGATTTGCTTTCTTTTCTAGCGCAAGAAAAGAAACCCACTTAAGCTGCCTGTTTTCAATCTGAATTCACCCCTGTCTCCTTGGAGTCTTCCTTGTATTAATTAGGTTATTCATTTATATTGCGAACACTAGCCAGTTAAGTTTGTCATATCTCAACCTAGAAGGAGTGAAATATGTCTCAACGTTGTCTTTGAATTTTTGCCAACACCATGCCTTCGCAATTGAGCCCTGACGAGGTACAACGGCAGGACTCAATTCTCGACCGCATGGTTCGTACTTTTATGATAAGTTATAATGGTATAGAAATATAGGAAGCAATTGTAAATATGAGTACTGGTATGATTGTTGTATGTTTGTGCATCGGTGTTGTCCCCGTGAAGAATGTAACAATAACAAGCCACATACGTAAAATCCAAAAACAAAATCTTTCTCTTTAAAATAGGTAATTTAAGTTTTAAAAACCCACTGGTAAATTTAAAATGATTTAAATTTCTTCGATTCAAGTATGAGATAAAATATTTCGCTTGTCTCTGAATTTGAAATATTCACTCGCGGTTGTTCCGTTTCTTCCGCTCCCAGATTTCCACCACGTTGAGAATTCTGAGGAGGATAAACGCCTTGAGAAGAGAACTTCCAATAATACCGTTGATTGGTATAGAAATCCGATTATCAAAATAAATTAAATTGTAATTAGATTTGAAACTTGATTTCCTGTGCAGGTGTTCGGACAAAAGTTATAAGTTTTTTATAAATGAACGTGGACAAAATCAGGGAGGATCAAGAAAACATAAAAGTGAACCTTGTTTTTCTTTTTAAAAATTTCGTTTTCGCGATTCGTATCGCTCAGTACAAAAATGTACCCTCGTTGTTAAAAATATTCCCGATTATATTCATTAATTTCCCCAAGGTCTTAACACTGAACATTTACAACACTGGTCTCGAACGAATTGTGACATTCATTTTCGCACAGCCCATCAGCTGTCAGTTGGCTCCCCACACAGCAACGATTTTGCCCCAATCTACTCATTCGAAATTTTTCTCTCATCGGTCGACGACGTTTTTCTCGGTGCGAATCTTTTCAAAATATTTAATAAAATCCAATAAAAGACGCGTAATTATTTATTTTTTATTTTTCAATAGAATAATAGAAAATGGCTTCGATCTTGGCTCGTAGCGGCGTGTTGGCCGAAATTGTTAACTCAAAAGTCGCTCCAAAGGTAATGAGAAAATTGAATACTTTTTACATAATTGGCGAAATTCGTGTGAAATGAAGGTAGTGAACAGTGTCTGAAGCGAAACAGTAGACAGATTAAATATTTCACTTGAATGTCGAATTGGGGTACCTTGTCTCGCTCCCTGCCTCCCGGTCCGACCAAGTGACGTAACGACTTTTTTCTTCGGAATTTTCGAAGGGGAAACCTCGGCATCGGCAATAAAAAAGTGTATCACGAAATTGTATTATTTGCGTACGTCTGTCCTTGTTGTTGTTTTTGTGTCAATTGAGATTACTGCTGTCACTGCCATCGCTCTCCTCCTCGTCTATTTTTGGATGCAGCGGCACAGTAGCGATCGCCGCATTGACAACTATGAATTTTTCTCCGACTTCATTTACGTGTCCAGTTGTTAATTTTGTCGGTTTGTTTATCAAATGGCAGTATTATTCATTTATTCATAATTTTTTAGTCTCGTGACTTAAATGTGACTTGTTTGTGTTACTCGTCTTGTTTGAAGACCTGCGATATTTGATTCACAGTTTGGATGGCAATGCTAACACAATCTTCATTGATATTGTCTTTATTTTCCAGATCCTAGGACTGACCAGTTCGGCCTGTCAACAGAAACGTAATTTGAATGTTCAGGAACATGTATCTTACACACTTCTCAACGAAGCTGGCATTCCAACTCCAAAGTAAGAAAACAATAGTTTGTATTAGTGGTATTAACCAATCATGAAAGCAATAGTAAATCCAATTGATACATTTGTATAGGCAAATGATAAGAGTGTGAATGCCCAACTAATCCATATTTTAGCTAATGAGTCACTGATGGGTGCCTGATATGTAAACAATCACATAAATTTAGCATACATCAAAAATATAACAATCCGGTTACTAAATATCGCAAAAACAGAATTTTATCTATCCGAAATGATTTAAATAAACCTTTCCGTAATTTTGCTTGCATCTTACTTATTTTAATTTAAAATGCAGTTCAGTTTCTTTGACAATTATTAAAACAAATTTGATTTTCTCTAATTTTGTTTTTGAATAGCCCCGAAAATCTACGCGTCTCGCTCTCATGAATTTACACAAAGGGACCTTTACACTACAATAGAAATCTATCTTTACCAATTAACCTTTGATTTGATATGAAGTAGAATTTTATTATTATTTAGCATCATCTAATTTCATGCTTATCAGAAATGAGTATAGATTACATTTTGCGATTCTTCCAGCTGCGAATCTCCGCGAATTGTTCGGAGAGTATTAAACGGTTAATTTTAATCAAAGAATTCGTTTACAGAGGTACGAGATAACTGATTGTTTCAAATACAATTCCCGGATGACGATATGTTAACATTTGGATTACTAGGTCACAAAGTTTGGCGCATTGAACTGCCTTATTATCGAATATTATTCTGATGCTTTGCGTCTCCACGTCCTTAATCAAAGCCGTATACGTCACTCTATGATGAAACTCTTATCAAATTATATACGTCATTTTATGTTAGAGAAATGTTATCTAATTATCAATGAACGAGTCATATGGGAATCAGACTTAAACTATGTGCTTTTTTTTTAGATTCGGCGTTGCCAAATCAGGAAAGGAAGCCAAAGAGATTGCTGCTAGTCTCAACACCTCAAACTTGGTGCTGAAAGCTCAGGTCTTGGCCGGTGGTCGCGGTAAGGGTTCTTTCAAGAATGGTCTTAAGGGCGGTGTACGCGTTGTATACACGTGAGTTTTCAGAGATTTGTATAATTGCTATCTCTTCACTGTGGTCTATATAATGAAATTGTGTATTTTTATATTTTACTAGTCCTGAGGAGGCAGAAGCAATCGGCAGTAAAATGGTGAATCAGCTGTTGGTCACTAAGCAAACTGGTGCCGCTGGTCGCATTTGTAATTCGGTAATGGTAGCTGAGCGCAAATTCCCTAGGAGAGAATTTTACTTTGCTGTAATGATGGAGCGTGCCTTTAACGTGAGCTTTAGATTGTCGATAAAATTATAAAATTTATTCTTTCATTAATAATCATTAGGGTCCTGTCATCATTGCCTCCTCGCAAGGTGGTGTAAACATTGAAGAGGTAGCCGCTGAGAATCCCGATGCCATTGTCTATGAACCAGTCAATATTATGTCTGGATTAACCAAAGAACAAGCTTTGAAGGTAGTCGAAGCTGTAGGATTGAAGGATAATTCTGAAAAAATCGTCGAAATGCTTATGAACATGTATGATTTATTTGTTAAAAAAGACGCGCTGCTGATTGAAATCAATCCTTATGCTGAAGATGCTACCGAAGGACGTAAGTAATAACTTTCTTTTCATTCTCGATCCTTAAGATCATACTGAAATTTAAACTAATTTTATTTAATTTCTTTCTCATCTGGGTTCAAATTCGACGACCATGCATGTTTGCCAATTGAATTCTCATGAATAAAATTAATCATGAAAAATTATAACCGTCCATCTTCAAATACTTTGCATATGTTGCAATGACCCAACAATCCAAATAAATCGTTTATTTTTTCCAAAATATAGATAACTGTAAGTAGTTTTCACTCCACAAATTGATATACGTTCTTTTAATGCTGATGTGGTTTAAAATTAATTACCATTTTCTTATATTATTTTTTTATATATTACTTTATTGCATCAATTTATTTTCCCATCCATTCATTTTAATTTAAAAAAAAAAAAAATATTGGCCTAATTTTGCCTGTATTTTGTAAAAAGCACCCTATTTTAACATATTTTTTATTTTATTTTAAAATATAGTGTCTCGTACAAGTTACTACTTTATTTGATATAATGTTTTATAACATAACAAAATTACAACAAACCTGTACACGTTTCTCGTATATATCAACAATTATTTTGTTTTTAGTCTTTCAATTATTGTTTAATATTTAACATCATTTGTATTATCAATGTTGCTTTAAAAATTTTGTATTTTGCATTGAATTTAAATTTATACATCCTACAAATGTGCCTACCCGCATCGTCAAGTTGTTGGTCATCATATAAATAATATATATTTATCTTTTCTTACTTCTTAAATTTCACTAGTCTTTGCTTTGGATGCCAAATTCCGTTTTGACGACAACGCTGAATTCCGTCAAAAGGAATTGTTTGCACTTCGCGATTGGACTCAGGAAGATCCAAAGGAAGTCGAAGCTGCCAAGTTCGACTTGAATTATATCACATTAGATGGTTCTATTGGCTGCATGGTCAATGGTGCGGGTCTGGCCATGGCCACCATGGATATCATCAAACTGTATGGCGGCGATCCAGCCAACTTCTTGGATGTTGGTGGTGGTGCCACAGCCCAAGCTGTCAAGGTATGAACATTTCCACGATTTTTATTTGAATTAAGTTTAACAAGTCTCCCACATTTTCATTTTAGGAAGCCTTCAAGATCATCACTGCTGATCCCAAGGTTCACTGCATCTTAGTAAATATTTTTGGTGGTATCATGCGTTGCGACGTCATTGCGGAGGGTATCATTTCAGCCGCTAAGGACTTGAACATTAATATGCCAATCGTCTGCAGATTACAGGTACATAAATAGATCAGTAAAAAAGTGTAAGATTTTACTATCTTTATATTCTTCAGGGTACTAATGTTAACGAGGCTCGTGAATTGATTCGTCAGTCGGGCTTGAGGATTATTCCACGTCACGATCTGGACGAGGCTGCCAACTTGTCTGTGCATTTGGCACAAATTGTCGGACTCGCTCGCGAAATGAAGATGGACGTTCACTTTGAAATTCCTGACAGTCTCAAGTAGAGAAGCGTATTCAATTCAATGCTATTGTACGTTCTAATATGTTTTTGAAACAGAGAATATACATAACACAAAGCGTAGACTATTGAGAGAAAGTTAAAGTTATGCGTAATATATATTAAAATAATCTGCAAAAAAGTTATACAAAACTAAATTCACAAGAAATTAAAGAGAAAACCTAACTAAATAAAATTAGTCGTTGTCTATACGGGCATTTTCAAATCCCAAATATTTTTGCACTATATTCTATGTATATATTTAAAAATAATGCACTAAAATAATATTTCAATTAATCGTATTTGATTCATTCTATTTTAAAATATCTGCAAATGCTTGATACTTCACAAACCATCCTCTACATTGTGTGCCTTAGTTCAACTAATACTTTTCTTAGAACCATTTTTAGTTGCATTATCTCTTTTGCTTCATTAATTATTTTTAAGTTACTGTTTGTAGGAGAAATTAAAGAACAACGTTATTTTCTAGTATTTTGAGTATTGTTTTTAAAATCTGAACGGCATATTTTAATTAATTTTAGTTTGAAAAAAATCCATCAACAAGTGGATTCTATGAAGAACTGTCGAAGATAGAAAGGAATGAGGAAGAATATTTTGACTATAACGAATTAAATAATGATATATACATACAAATTCTGAAAACATTGATTTCCAAATTACCGAATTCGTGGAATTAAATAAAACTTAAAATTAAAAGAATACTTTTAGGCTTTCATTTAATGGTATACTTTTATTTATCAGAATGGTCTTTGTAACATACATTTATTAGAATCGATCGACTAGAGACAGAATATGCGCTTGTTCCAATTTCTTCCATTCACTATCGCCATCATCTCCCAGATTTCCAGCGTATTCTGGAGATTTTTTTGATATTTAAATCTAGATTTTGTGTATAAGAATTTACACTTACCTCTCATTATGCTTCGAATGATTTTCATGGATGAACCGCGTAAATTGAGAATTTGGACAATTCGTTGCTTCACAGTTTCGGAAGTGGTGCTCACCTCCAAAATTATGTAATCTATCATTTGTAGCGTGAATAAACCTCCAGTTAAACGCTTAATATAATTGTTGTCTGCCTCCTCATCTTCATCCATGTCTGGATTCTGTAATAAAATTAGTTATGATATATTTATTTAATTTGTATCTTATGAGTAAATTACTTTTGGATGCTGATCGATTTCCCTGTCTATAGCTTCCACCTTTTCTAAGTACTTCAGATGCAACTCCAACAGACGATCCACTTTTTCATGGTCGTTTTCAGAGAATTTTGAGAGCAAACGCTGTCTCTGGCCGCCTTTGCAATTTCGCAACATCGATGCAATTACTGAACATACATGCTCCTCGTGTTCGTCTGTAGAGAGTAGTCGTTTCTTATTTCTCTTTGGAGTTTTCATAAAAAGTGGGAAAATGGTGCGTAGGCCTAGAATATCCACGAATTTGTTACAATTTTCACGACCATCTGGACCTGACATAGCATGATCTAACACTTTTAATGATCCATTCCGGGACATTTTCTTTTCCCGTAACATCAGATTCATCAATTGCAAGCCTTCGCCTTTCAGAAAGCGTTCACGGTTTTCTTTGGCCATTAAAGCTGAGCATAGACAGTTGAATAAATTCTCCATATATTCTTGCTCTTCAGTACTGCCCGGATCATGTCGCTTGTAGATAGCCAATTGTTGTAACAGAACATCAATACCATCGATCGTTCCCAATAATAAACGATTTTCATTATTCGTTTGGATAAGTATCGAAAGTATTTCACTACAGTACAACTTATTGGGATCGAATGGAGCTTTCACTTTCAGTCGTTTTAGAATCCAAGCCAGCAGTCCTTGTTCTGCTGCTTCACTCACTATTTCATTGTGCATTTCTGTAAGATTTTCCACAATCGCCAGCGAGTTGTGCACTCCATCTGCCTCTTCTTTAACTTGCTCGTTAAGACGTTCGAGGTTTTGAACCAGCAAAGCACAAACTTGTTGCTTACGAAGAGCTTCGATAAGCACTTCGGCACCTTCGCTACTTTCGCCTGAAATAGGATTTGTTCAAATATTTGATGTGAAATATCGCCATGTTTCTTTATATTACCCAAAATATCGACGTCAGTGACCTCCTGTAGCAGATCTACTACAGCGACGGCGATATCAGTGTTCGGATGTGCCAACAATTCAAGTAAACTGGGGATGCCATGTAATTCTACAAGAATGGGATACAAATCTGGCACGGTAGCAACTGCTTTTAATTCCTGTATCACCGAATGTAATTCCAATTCAGATTCCATGAACTTTTCTGGATTATCGGGAAATTTCATTCGCATTTCTTGGTTCTTCAGGTTACGTTTCTCAAAAACCAAAATTAATTTTTTCAATCCCGCTTCATCTAAAACATCGCCTTCCGCTTCTTCACTTTCAACATATTTCAATATATTCAGACGTTCCTGCTCAGTTAATTCAATATCAAGAGCGGCTAGTGGAAGTGTTGGCACTGGTTGAGGTTTTATGAAGTCTGCCGCTTCCTTAGCCTGTGCAATACGTCGCATGCGTTTCGCTTTGTCCATCTCGCGCTTGGAATTTGGTGCCGGTGCTCGGTCAGGAGTGGCGGGGAAGTCTTCATCATCCTCATGTGGTCGCTTCGGTGTTTGCTCCGGCTTCGAATAGGTTCATGAATACAAGTTTCTAATTTACTCCTAGTATTTTAATTACCTTGAAGGACAATAGCTCTCCAATATCCATTGTGTTTTTTGATTAGTAACGACTTTAATTAGTTGTATCGAATAAAAGTTTACTATTCTTGCGGCAATGAAGAAAAACAAAATATTTGTTGATAAACTTCACCAAATCTGTCAAATCGACCGTGGTGAGTTGTGTTATTGAAAATGATGTTCGTACATTTCACCTTTCAAAAATAGTTACTTTTACCCTACAGTACCCCAACTATCGTTCATCAATCCACCAATTGTACCCAAACAAACTCATGTACTTTTTAAAAAAAGATATTTATTTATAAATTAATACAAAAATAATAATTAAACTAAATAATGAGAGCGAAAAGTAGAGAAAATAAAGTTTGGAAGCCAGATTCGTTGCTTCCGGTAATAAGAATGAACACATGCTCTAGATTCAGGTAAATAATAAAGTAGATTTTCTTTAGAAAAAGACAGAGACATTTTTTAAAGAATTTTCAACATTTTTGGTCTGGCTCAAAATTGAGTTCTCCTGAGGGCGATCCACGAGCACACGCCCTCAAGTAGCACCTGCTCCCAAGGTGCTCCCCACGTTTAGACGCGCAGGTTGGGGTTGGTGTAACGGACGTACTTCAGCAGGGCGTCGTTCTCCTCGCACACGAAAGACTTCTTGTGATGGCAGGCGACGTCGTGCCAGTTGACGCCGTCGTTGTAGAACTGGTTGAGCAGGGCCAGGCAGTTCTCGGGAGCGCCGTTCTGCTTGTATTCGCGGTTATCGGGTTGAGGAAGGCCGATGCCGCCGGTGTGGGACCAATCGCCCTGGGAGCGCTCGTTGGTGGGGGCCAACTTCTGGAGGGTGGCAGTCCAGAACCAGCCGTTGATGTTGGTGGGCTGCAGGTCGGGGCGGTCGCAGCCCTTGAAGTCGCACAGACGGCCGCTGGTCCAGATGTATTTCACCTGCAAAGTAGCGAGAGGACCGCAATTAGACCAAAAGCCGGACAAAACATTCAGCTGTCGAATGAACTCTAATTCGCATCCATTATCGGGGAGAAATTCGCGCGTCCGTCGGGGCGCCCAAGCGAACGATCGATATTCAGATGGGAGGCAAGAGCAACAGTAACAACAACAAAACGACTGTAATAACAATCGTCGTTGAAGAATATGAAAAAATTACGAGAAAAAATGCGCTGACACCGATTGGCACCGACGTTTTTTCGAATAGAAACTTAAGACGCGCATGAGGTGTTAATGAAGAAACGAAAAAGAAGAGGAAAGGCCAAGAAACCGTTAGCATTAAAAAACACGCCCATAACAGCAACAATTTGTAAAATGACATGGCCTGTCGACGTCCAAAAAAAGCGTGCAAACAGTGCGCATTGTCGTTGTTGCTGGTTGCTGGTTGCTGCTGGTGTAAAAAACCCAACGGCTCAAGTTAACCAGAAATTGAACCGAGCCTCCCAGTGACAGAAAAACGCGCCTCGAAATATTTTTCACTTTCTCCGCACTTGGATCATGAAATGTGCTGTATTTTGGGTCAGCGACCCACAAAAACAAACGCTGGCTACTGCAGCCCTTCAGACCCTCTACGTGAGGGGGAATCCATTACAGGGGTCTTCTAACACGAGTGGTATCTATTGGACAAATCACGTTCAACAGGTTTAGAGCCGGCCTTTGTCCCGGGGAAGCTGGAAACTTTCCATTTCCATACCATTCCATCTCAAGAAAAACCAGGAAACGAATGAATCAAGCCATAGTTGGCAAAGCGGACTAAAAGCTTTTCGATCTCAATGGAAAATAGACCCCAAACAACCTGAGAACTAGTTTGAAGCTCCAGTCGAAGAAAGTGGATTCTCGCCGTCTGGCAATACTTCGATTCCCCAGAGGCCTGAGTCGTTGTCCCATTCCTACCACCCCCCCCACCCCTTTGTGGAGTGGGGCTAGCTTTGTCTAGATGGCGGCAGTCCCTGGTGCAACAACCTAAAGATTGCCCCCAATTTCTCTGCCCCTGCCGCACAGGTCGGCAGGTCTGGCGGATTCAGTGAAATTACACAACATTGCGTGCATCTCCTTTGTTTGCCTCAAAATCCATTGCTCTTTGTTTCGTCGATTTGTTTTTCTACCTCTTCGACAATGGCTGCAAATTTCACAGTGAGATGGACGCCGAGGAAAGTGCCAACAACTGTTGACGGTTGTGTAATCCATGCTCAAGTGCCGCCCGGAGGCGCCCGTTCCCGCAGCCACGAAGACCCCCGCGAACAGGCAGCGAGCACTTTGCATTGAACTTCAAAGACACGTTTTTTCGATTCGCGCCGGGATGAACACTTCCGGACCCCACTGTGCATGGACTCGACTGCAATAGGCTTCAAAACTCAGTCATAGCCGCGATTGGGAACGTGGTTATTGAGGGGTAGCGTGAAGGAGGGGAAACTTGCAATAGTTCGAATAGTTGGAAAGCCATTCCTTTGGAAGGAAAAGCCTTTAGACAAAGTTGCTGCTGGTCGCCTCTCTGGAATAAACAGGAAGTCATTCGCCAATCCTAATTTAACGATAGCTTCAGTGGTGTGAAACTAATTTTTATCTCTTCCCTCTGTAATGGTTTCCATCAATCAGGTTTTTTCTGAAAACTATTTTCTACCAAATTAGTCAAGCTCTTCCCCTCCATTAGGCTGGGGAAGAGCGACTCGCAATTTCAAAATAACTGACCTATCATAAGAGATATTTCGAACGATAAATTCAGCCTCGACCAGCGCCTCGGTCCCGACCCGCCGCTCACCGGACCCCAACAAATGCCCATCATTAAGAAATTATGTTAACGATGCTGCTAGCAAAATCGCTCAAACTGCTTGACGCAAGAGGGTCTGGGTCTGGACGAAGAAAATTAATGCACACGTCGCTACCGACAAAACGATATGCGAAAAGTGACATAATATCGATGTCTGCGGATTTCAAAGAAGCAAATCAATTTAATTTCGTCGCAAAAGACCCTCCTCGCACCAGCAACTGATGAATGAAACTCAGAGACAGCACAGCACATCACACCATTGGTGGGCCTTGGTCTTGCCCACGGAGCTCCGTGTGAGTTGTGTGTGCCCTCGACGCGGAGATTTAACGGTTAGCGGTCGACCAAATAAATTGTGAATCGCCGACATAATGCTAATTTTCTCCGGGCATTCGAAACGCTTTTCACTTTCGGCTCGTTTAAGCATGGAGCGCAAATACCCGGGTGTTTGCCCAACAATTAGCCGGCGGGTGTGCGGGAGGAACCGGTTGTCTGCTTGGAAGTACTTGATGGTTTTAGATCTCTCCCAAGTAAACTGATGGGAAAATATTGAATGACTTGTGGGCAGTCGTAAGTTTGAGTTCGTTTCGTAAGTCTTTAGTGTTGACGGGTTCGAGGTTCGGCTCCAAAGTCTTTTAATCCACGCAAGTTCGTCGCTTAAGTCATTCGTATTCGACACCGCCTTCAGCGTCGTTCTTCAGGCATGAAAGTCGTTCTTCATGAAAACTTCCGCACTTACGTTTTCATTGACCACGCGGCTCTTAATCCATTCGTTCTCCAAACTGGTCTCCAGCGACACGGAGTCCATGCAACGTCTGCGGCAGTAGTTCCTGGCGCTCAACCAGTCCTCCTCGACGCCCTTCAGGCTGGGGTCACGCCACGAGAAGAAGTAGCTAGAGGGAGAAACCAAGCGGACACATGAGTATAATCCACAAAAACGACCTCCTGATTGAGGTCCTCCGGGGGCCTTGATAGATCTGGCGACGTGACGACGTGTGGTCAACGTTCGGCCCTCACTCTTTGCGACTCACCCTTTGCCATCGGGTGTCTTCTCGTGAATAATTCGCTGGGCGCACAGCTGTGGGTTTGGGGGGTCCAAGACGCGTCCGTTCGAGAACTGCGCCATGCCGCAGCTCAGCACGCTGAACAAACAAACACTTGCCACAACGAAGGCCTTCATTTTTTCACAACTTCACTGCTCTGGCTTCGAATTATCCTAAACACTTTCGCTTTCGTTTCGAGACTCGCACCACCACGACTCGACTCAGTTGCTGTTCTACTCGCACGTTAATCTTAACGCGGCGACCGGGTTTTATGAAATGACACCGAATTTTTTATGCCGCCCGCTTTATATATGACTCCGGCCGTGCATTTCGGCTGTGCTGCCTGCTACCGTCGCTCTCTCCGACGCGACGCCGCTGCCGCCGTCGTTTGCATCTTCTCCGATTGAGCCGCCGACGGCCGAGTATTGTATGTGTGTGTGTGTGTGTGTGTAAATGTGTGCGTCAGTGCCAGTGTCAGGCACCCTGTTGTTGTAATTGAGCGCTGTCGTCGCTCCACTGGCGGTCGCCGTCGGTTGCCGGTACGTGCTGCCGGTGCTGTCGCAGCCGCAGTCGATTTGAGTTGTTTTTCTTTTTCGCTTATGCTGCCGCCGCTGAGTTTTTCTGGCTCATCGGTAGTCAGCTCAGATTCCAGAGGTTTTGCTCCCTTGTCATCAGTTTTTGTCCCTCATGCAAGCCAAACCCATACCCATACCTGCAACCCAGCTTCAGGAGGTTCGCACCGTTGTAGCCAGGCCACCTTTCGTGCTCCCCGAGGTCCCACCATTGCCCGCCCTGCATCCACTACTGTTGTATCTCTCGTCGTCGTCGTCTTCAGTGATCCCTGGCTCTCGGCCGGCCTTCGATTGATGTCCCCATTTCTCTTCCTGCCTGCCTGCAACCGAGAGATGCTTCCTTGCCGGGCCATCCATCCGTCATCATTGGCAGCCACTTGACTAAACAGGGCGTCAATATTGCGAAACCGAGGGCCTCGATCTTCGATTTTCTTTTCTTCGTCGTTCATATTTATTCGATGCACTTTCTGCTATTGCATAATAATTATTGATTTTCCATGAATTTCTCTCGCCATCACGTCGAACTAATGCGATTTCGTTGTTATCGTAAAATTTGTAACCTGAGTCCCTGTGACGAGCTCGTTCATATTTGTATTTGGATTTATTATTAGAACTTAGTCGAGAGGAAAATGAGTTTATCTATATAAATGGGCGTATTATGCAGAGAAATTTCATCATGATTCATGGCCAGGAAATGACGGTCCCTGAATTAATCCCAGCCTGCTCGCAATGCGTTGCATAAGCGCGACGCCTCTGGACTCGCTCCATCGCAACCAACTCAAGTCCAGACTCCTCGGGCCAGACTGACTCAGAAACCGTACTCAATGACGCCTTTATTACGTCACGGACATCACGGACTCACATCGCAACAGCAAAAACGCCCAAATTAACTGAAGCCAAGGTTAACGAGAATAAAAATTTCACTTTAACCTGTAAAGATACAAAATAAGAAAAATGACTGCAATTTTTTTTATATTTTATTATTGGAAAAAATCCCACACAACGGGAGGAGACAACAATAAGGAGGAGAAAATAAAACAACGTGATAAAATGCAAAACCCGTAAAACGAACACCCGAAAATCGACCGGAGTCGACATGTTTCTTGTAAAGACATCTTTCACCTGCCGCAACGATGCCCGGCCATAAATAAAGCCGGGCGCACGTTGTTCGGACCCTTTTTCGCAACCGCCACAGCGAGATAAAAACCCGTGAAGCGCGCAGTTTGGTCTTTTTCTCTCTTTGGTTTCATTTCGATTGAATTTCTTCGAGCATGTATGTAATCCATCACGTGCTGCCGAACATTAAGGCAGGGTTTTTTCACATGCGATATCTTCGAAATCTGCCGAAGCCGCAGTCGAGACCGAGACCAAGACCGAAATCTGCGACTCAGCCATCAGTCAGACGATCGTCCAGACAAAAGCCAAAAATCGCATCGCAGCGACCATCCACTTGATCCGATCGGACCAAGCCCATGTTTGCGTCCTCATCTCCGCGGATCCCTCGAAAAATTTTGACACTTTCGGAAACCCCGAGTGGTGTTTTTGTTTTGACTGAATTACGTGAAGTTTTCTCCCCAACTAGGTGAGGTCAGAAAGCTAAAACTAAATCTAAAACGTGGACTATTCACCGAGGAGGGACACTCCAAAGACAATGAAAGGTTTACAATTGGCCAAAGGACTGGAGTCTAGGCTCGTTCTGACTCGTAGAGCGTCACATACAAGGACGAAAGAATATTCTTTCGGGGAAGATCTGATATTATGGATATGTTCCGATATAAGAAAACCGTATTGTATGACGTGGATGCTATGCATCAGTTGAAAGATAAGTTGTTATATACATTTGTATTGCATACTTTAGTTGTTTTCAATTCAAAATTTCTTTGTTCGTCGCCTCTTTTCGCCTTGCCTCACTGTTGGCCGTTTGTGTTCCATGGCAGTGTTCGGTAATTTCACTCAATCAATGTTATTGCCTCTAAAGAAGTACTTTCTTTTATGCCATCCGCTCAAGTTGTTTATTTGTTATTTTTCCACTTCAGGCATTCGAAGCTGAAGTTTAAGGTGAATCAGGTTTGGCTCAGGGACTTGTTGTACTTTATTTCGAACAGGGTTCAAAGGTGTGAGATGGAAGAGTTATTTTTGTGTGAAAAAATGCACTGTTTTAGGATTCAATTAAACTTCAAATTAAACGACTTGACTCGTGATGTAAGGCAGAGAGGCTGAGTTAACCAGGTATAAATGGAAACAAATGCTACGTGATGTGCCGGATGAAATTTACATTTTTTAAGTGGAGTGACGACAGCTCTTACAGTAGTTGAATATTATGCTTGGGATGCTAGTTGGATGGCTAATATAAAGAAAAGGTTTCGGAGCAAGCACCACCATGTGCTCGGCGATATCGACCCGAGATCCTCCCAAAACGTAAGGAACTCTCGGCCGCAAAACGCTGACATCATCAGACATGCCTCTCAGGTGAAGCGCAAATAATGGAGAAAGTTTCAGTTTCTGTTTGAACTTCGAGTTAGGAGGGAGTGCGTATAGGCAAAAATGTTTCCCAAGTGCGGGTCTCTTCGCACTACCCTCGCGCAAAAGCCAGTGGTATTTACTTTGGTATTGGCACGTCTCGGCCTTTCATTAAACGGCCGAAAACTACAAGACCACAACAAGTGGCCGCAGGCTTCCTAACCGCAACTCTTTGAGGAGCAGACACCGGGCGGACCTCGGGTAGCGGGAGAAAACCATGAAATGACCGACCGGGCTTCGTGCCCCATAGTCAGCGGGATTCCATAACCCGAACCTGACCAATAGGTCAGCAGATTATGTTGCAACTTCCGGTCAACTCCCATTACGCCCAGAGGAACCGCAGGAGCCCGTGATTGGGTCGATCAAATGTTTACCTCAGACGCGTCGGGCCGTCTGACCGCCGTTCATAGACGCGTCTGAGGTAAACATTGTCCGCTGCAGCGGATACAGCAACAACGGGCCGAACCGAACCGAACAGTGATCAGCCATCGCAGCCACAACATTGACATCAAAGCCATCAATAAAGCTAACCACTACCACAACAACAACAACTACTACTAGCATAGGCAATCAAAAATTATGATGTTCGTCTTTGTTGAAATAATATTTCATTTTATGTCTTCGACGTGCAGTGCTTAAGAAACAACAACAAATACTGTTGCAGCAGCAGCGGCAGCGGCAGCAACAACTGACATTGTTTGGACAGAAATAATATTCACATTATATAATACTTGACATATAGCCACAATAACAATAACAATAACAATGTGAACAACAAAAGCAACAACGATAGAAGAGCACAAACGGCGTAATATTGCGTGCGGAGCCCAGCGACTTCAATTTTTGGCGTGTCCATCGGAAACCAAATATTTGTCAACTCGCAGTAAAGCTCGCAACGTGCAGCAATTTGTGGGAGAACCGATGTAATCGAGGTTTCGTGTAAAACGGCCATCGAATCGACAGCCCCGAGTACCGGGCTGTGGGAGACGGTACGAGCATCCTGAGCAAGGGGCATCTGGGCCGGAGCCGAACTGGGCCTCGAGGTCGAATCTGTGTCACGTTTTCGCCTTCGAATCGTCTTCGGGTCGTCTGTAAGCTCCGAGGGCCATTGGGCCAAGAGGACGGTGTTCCTTTCATGGGCCATCAGCTGGTAAAAGGTCTCGAAGGTAGCATGGGAGGCAGGTGAGGTGGAGGAGCGCACTCCAAAGCATTTGCAACAACCTTGTATTTTGAAAGACTCCTCTCCGATTGCTCCAATTAATTAAAAGGCACTTCACACCTCATCCGAGTCACCGCGGGCAAGCTCTCCGACTGACCGGCATATGGACCGCGTCCGTCCATTCTGCGAAACTTTTCGCATCTCGAAAATTGAACCAAATTTATGCATGGCTCGGGGGTTGCATAACTTAGCGCCTTCGGTCAGCGTGCTTCAGAGCTGTGGCCAAAGCTATAGATGTCAGATCCGTTAAGTGTTTGCACGAAATTGCGGACAACGAGTCCCATCTCAATGTTGCGCCGGACAGAAATCCAGCAATTATTACGAGCGAAGATTAATTTCCATCGGCTCGAGTCCGAAAACAAATGGCAGCAAAACATTTACCAACAATCGATCAGTGGTTCGTGTTTGCTTTTCAGATGGGAACAAATGGCTTGGGACCACCAGACAGACTGGCTGCCGCAGAGGGTTGGGGGGAGGTGGGGTAACCGGCAGCATGACGGGGCGGAAATCACTGCCAGCCATTGAGCAACCGTGCTGAGGTTCAAAATCATGTTCGAACAACAGCAACCACAGGCGCCACTTGATTGGAGGCTGCAATTGTCCGAGAGTCGCAGCAGCGGCTGCCCTTAGACGACGTGAACCACTCGTCGCCGTGCCCTTTGTAGTGGTTCCTGGGCAGCTGCGAGTGGCAACGGGGCGACGGCGGGCAAACAACGAGCCGTGATTTTCACACAAATGTCGAGCTGGCCCCTCGGTGGCCGTCTTCGGTCTTCCCGACACCGGCTCTGCTCTGCTGCTGACGCAACGCATTTCGAGAGATGGTCAATTGCAGCGGCCAAGAAATTACCCAACAGGTTTCTTGGACTCGTTGCGGGCTGGGCTGTTGCGGCTGTCGGTCTTTGTGGCGCGGCCAGTGAGATGATGACCGAGTCGGTTTCAGCAGCCATGATTTCCAACCATCTTCGTGCTCATTCGGCCCGAAATGCCAGTTCTCCAACTACTTTGAAGCTAGAATGCTAACGAGCAGCGGGCGCGGCAGCAACAGCCGCTGATACCGCCGATGCATTGGACTTGAGGTCGCCTCGCCACTCGCGGTGGAGCCGACATTCTGGGGGGTCAGCACTCACGCGTCCCCGCCCCTGGCGACCTTCTGCGCCGGGCTCCAATTGGAACGACTCCAAAAATTCTGCCCGCGAGGTGAGACCCATTAACATCGAAATCGACATTGAACTTCGGGGCGCAAATAGACGACACATGAATCGGCGTTTTTGACAAGTTCATCACTTGGCAGCGGAGTCGGAGCGCCGTCCGGATCGTGGGACTCACGCCGTGGGGCATCAAACGAAATCCGGCCGGAAGTGGCGACTGCAGAACTGGCCTCCGTTTGGGTATAAAAAGCACTTTCGATTCCAAGCGAATTCGCCGCGCTCGAAGTGTCCACGGGCACGTCTAGAATATATATTAGGTTGGCCCCACCAATATGCTGGGGCCATTAATCGACGTGCTACGCTTATATGTCTGGTGCCAAGGCGAGAGAGCACCGAGGAGTCGTTAAAATTTGATTTTGACTCCGCGCCAGATCGATCGGCGATGTCGCCGGCGGCTGAGTTCATAACTTTAATTGAATGTCGTCTCATCGCTGTTTACATAATTACATTTGAATCGAGCAACATCGATATCAAGTACAACAACAACAACTTCGACTACACTGGTGATGACAACACAAATGAAGCACTTGCGCCGAGTGCGAATTTCAGCTAATTGCTCATTAACATGCAGTGAACAGGCTAGACGACGACGACGACGACGTGGCGAGTGCCAAATGGGCGACCGAGTGACCGATCGTCCACTCAGGACAGAACCTTGGCCTCCAAAACCAAAACTCGCCCTGGCTCGAGCTGACACAAGTAGTGAGTGTCGTTGGAAAACGACACTCTGGCTAACGCGTTGTCGTGGGTGGGAGGAGGATTCGACACATGGACAGTTGACAAATCGCCCGCCCCCAGCGGGGAGAAAGTGGCGCACATGCCTAAGGAGAGCGATCGCATGCGTGGGGCCCGAACTCTCCCTCTCGCTCTTAAAACTGCGCGCGAAATTTCGTGGTAACTTAACTCGAGGGTGCTTAACTGTGGTACTTCATTTTGGACACGACTTTGGCTTGTTCTCCCTTTGCGACATTCGAGCCGTGACGTCGGAGAGATCGCTGAATGCAAGTAATTTTGATATTTCTCATATTAATCACCGTGAAAATTGGTGGAAAGTGTGAGGCTGTTAATGGCTTCCCACGGTAAAAAATCTGGTTTCATTCGTCTCGCCGTAATACGACTTTAATATACGGAAACCATCCCGAAATTTGGAATACCACCTCACCTGTCGGAGATGCACAGAATCAAGCGACAACGACAATTTGCATTATATTATCTCAAAGGAAACTCATTAAAAATCGTCGTTTGTGCAACAAAACAAAATTATAAGATTCCAAATAGACGTGTGGTTCACGTCAATCAAGAGCATGTGAAATTTTTGCATTGGCATCCGGTTCAATGGCCCTGTGGAGGAGGCAGGAAATTGATCGTTTCGGCCTCCAATTTGCAAATTCACATGCAGCTGACCATGGCCTAGGTACACCAGTAGACACAATCGAACTATAATTACAAGAGGTCGAGGAAGTCGAGTAAAGTAGCGATTTGAAGATATTGTCCCCATTTTTCTCCGATCCCATTCTGAATCAAAAATATAGGTTTAGATGTGTAAATAAATTTAGATAATCCAGATTCCTGTCTTAAGGCAGTAAAGTGAAAAGTACTGCATACACTTATTTATCAACGCGAAGTAACATCTAAAGCTCGCCACTACAAATAATTTCAGCATAAGTTATGACAACTCATGTCGGTAATGCAGTGCGTTAAAAACTGATGCGTCAAAAAATTCGTGCTATGCGTGCGCGTTCTGTAATATTTCTTGCGGTACAAGAATATTTTTATATTATTTAAGTATCTTTCAAATAGGAAATTTTAAAAAAGTGTTTTTCAAACTATTTCATATAAAATATAATCGTTAAATAACGGAATTTATGCTTAAGAGAAATTTTGAAAGTATTTGGAGAAAATTTCATCATCGAACTACTTGACAAGCAACCCATCCTATAATGGGACGCCGCTGCTGTATTGAAGGCTGTAGCTCGAGATCAAATGCAAAGGAGCACAATGGAGTTACGTATCATACGTTTCCTCTGGACGCAAATATTCGATCCATGTGGATAAAAAATGCACGTCTTCAATCCGACCGCAATATTACAAAGAGCGTCTTAGTTTGCTCCCGACACTTTCGACGCGCAGATTTTCAACCCATGAAGAATGGCAAGTACTTGTTAAAGCAACGCGTCTGCCCCACTGTGTTTCCTTGGGGTAAACTGGATCCTACTCATATACCAGATGAAGATCCGTCGTCTTCAGGTTCGGCTACGGGTTCCACAACTCCGGCGCTGAAGACAGTGAGTGCTTCAGAGGCAGCAACAAAAGCCACAGTAGAAGCGACAATTGCTCAAATATTCGCCGAGACGGCTGAATTAAATGCTGCAGCCGGAATAAAGCCTCCTCCTGATGCCGATCCTATTTTACATCTTAGAAAGCGATCATCTGCTGAACAAACTAGTGGGGAAGAACGCCCAGCCAAACAAGCACGTAATACATCGGATTCTGGGACTGGAAATGTAATTGGAAGTACAAAGTTTGAACCAGTAACCCTCTTCAATCCTGGAGCACGTTTAGAAGCGCAAGATTTTGATGGCGTTTGGCATTCTGCACGCGTGGTCGAAGTAGACATGGATGATCGGGAAGTTTTGATTAAATTTGAAAAATCGGGCAAGAGTAAATCTTCCGCTATAGGTTCAGAGGAATGGATTCCAATGAACTCTTCGCGTCTCCGTCAAAAAATTTCAACCAAACCCGTTCTGACTTTTGAACTGGAAGAAAAGGTAATGGCACGTTGGACTGGTCCAAGACGATTTCCTGCAACAATTAAGAAAATCCTCGGCAACGACATGTATGAAGTACTTTTTGATGATGGATTCGTTAAAAACGTCCGAGCAAATCACATGACTAAAATGTCACAACCAGCTGAAAGTGCGTTACCTACTGCAGTAACACAGCCTTCAACAACTTCCCCTGTCACTCCTCCAGCAATTTCTAAGCAGAAAAAAACATCGCCGACTACATCGACACCTACATCAAAGCTAAAACGTGGTTCAACAGGATCTCGGAAAGATTGGCCTTTGTTGTCAATGGATAAATTGGATATGGGTATGTTTAGTGCACTACTTTTGAAAATAGGAAACATTAACATTTCATTCCAATTTAAGCTTCGCTCAATCTACCGGATATTCCCAAAGATGGTGAGTGGACATGTCATTGGGTAAATGATCAACCTATCGGAAAGGAAGGCTTTCTAATTGTTGGTGAACACAAGAAACCCACTGTGATTGTAGAAGATTGGCGTCTGCCACCCGGTTGGGTGAAACATATGTATCAACGATCGAATGTTCTTGGAAAGTGGGATGTTATACTCGTTACTCCCAATGGGAAACGGTTTCGATCAAAGGCGGATCTCAAAGTGTATTTAGAAGAGCTGGGTCAAGTGTATAATCCAGATATATACGATTTTAGCATTCATCGTCGTCGGGCAAAAGATATTAATGCGTACGTTTTCACGCCAGATTATACTCCTCAGCCACCTAAACCAAAAGCTGATACGTCTTTGTCGTCAATTGGAACACCTGTAAAATCTCTAGATATACCTTTGGATGCTTCACCGCAAACGACTGCCGCAGCCCTGGTATCTTCGTTAACAAATAGCAGTACATCACAGTACATTGAAACTCCTGTCGCAACACCAGTTCCTCCCATGGAACTAATGACTCCAACAACAGCTGTAAAGCAGGATGTCGAT
Organism: Coelopa pilipes; assembly: GCA_947389925.1. Taxonomy (NCBI): domain Eukaryota; kingdom Metazoa; phylum Arthropoda; class Insecta; order Diptera; family Coelopidae; genus Coelopa; species Coelopa pilipes. The sequence continues at coordinate 7,461,573 of OX376697.1, forward strand.
AAGGAAGTTGAATCTGCCGCTGCTGTCTCTTCAGCAGAAAGTAAACGCCAAGAAGATGATGGATTCGGTAAATAATTAAAATCAATCTCTAATATTTGGTTTTAACGTATACATCCACAGCTTTAATTGGCGGGCTGAAGGTAAAGATTGTGGACAATCTTTTTCGCTGTCCTCAGGAAGGTTGTACTAAAAATTTTCGCAAAGAGAATCACTTGCAGATACATGTCAAACATTATCATCAGGACCTAATAAAGTGAGTTGTGATATAACCAAATAAATATATAAATACAATATGTAATTTACTTTAAGGTTACTTGGAGCGTGTCCTAAAATGCAAGAACTAGCAGAGAAAAGGTCTCTTGGTACGCCTGACTCAAATGAATCCCATCCGAAAAACCAAATTCCGAACCAGCAATTCTTCGCCAAGTTACATCAACAAGATTTGCAATCACGTTTACACCGTAAATCAACAGGAGTAACGACGGGAACTACTTCAGGTTCTTCGGCAATCGAAGATGGACAGGTTGCAGAAACATCCGTTGCCGATGCCGAAGTTAATAAGTCAACAATTTCTGTCGATAATTTGGATGCCGTCAAAGCTGAAGAAACCAACAATGATAATAAATCGAATGTAGAGGCAACAGCTGGAAGTACCGTGGTCGGTGATGTTTCTTTAACTAATACCACAGCGGATAGTTCGATGATGGATTTGTCAGTGGCTTCTTCTACAGCAGAAGACTCTCCGGCTGACCAGTCGACTGTATCAGTAGTGAACCCAACGAAACGTTCGCGCTTCTCACCTAGCAAACGCACACCGGGATCACGAAAGAGTAATCGTCAACGCACCACAAGGCGATATTTAACTGCAGCGCAGGCTACTGCGGGTGCTCCATTACCTCCTGTTGTTACGGCTGACAGTGGCAATAACAGCGGCACTGGCATAAGTGCAGGAGATTTTGAAGAAACTCGTCATTCATTCAATGCCACTCCTGATGCCAAACCATCAGATACAAATGTTAATTCTAGAAAGCGTAAAAATATGACTGTCATTGCTGCGCCAGCCACTCCTCTCAGTAGCTTGGATTCGCCGGTAACAGCCGATTCGGGTTCCTCCTCATTTCAGCCATTGCATGAGGAACCCAGTCGAGTATCGAATGCAACGATGGCAGGCGGTCCTGGGCAATACATAAAGGAAAACGGAGAGATAATTAAAATTGTGCAGATGCGACAGGAGGAAATTATAAATTGTCTGTGTTCCTACGGAGAGGAAGATGGTCTTATGATTCAATGCGAACTTTGCTTGTGTTGGCAACATGGCATATGCAACGGGATTGACAAGGAATCGGATGTACCGGAGAAGTATGTCTGCTACATATGCCGCAATCCACAACGTGGTCGCGAATCAATGCGTTACAAACATGATCAGGATTGGTTATACGATGGCAAACTTCCGGTTGCGAGTTATCATAACTCAAATCCGGACCACTTGGCCCGTTTCGAGTTGCTCAAGAGGTCGCATACGCTAACAGGAAATCTTATAGAGTTAAAGCGCTTCATGCACTCACTGCGTGTCAAAATTAATATTGCTAAAAACAAAGGGCATCCAAAGATGTATTTATGGGCTAAAAAATGGGACGAAGATGATACTAAGTCAGAAGTTAAGGTTGAGGATGAGATCAAAACAGAAACGAGCGGAGAAGCAGTGTCACAAGAAAAAAATACAGAATTATGCAATGATAAAGATACACAAGACACAACTTCTGCAGATTCAACGACAAGAACTATAAAATCAGAAGATAGCACAGCTGGGCGGCAACCAACTCCTCTTCCCATGCCCAACATACCACAACCAGAGGCTCCTATTGAACCAGTTGAATGTCAACATCGTTTGCTCGAACATATTAAGGTGCAACAACGTAAGGTGATGGAACGTTTGGCCAACATAGAAACAGAAATTGATGGTGAGTTCTTTGATGCGTATATTTAGATTAAATGATAATTATTTCTGCTTTATAGATTTAGAGAAGTTGGATACTCTACCCGATCTGAAGAACGCTGATCTTAGCACCACAAAAGATGTCATATCTTCATTTATAAAAGAACTGGAAATCATGAAGCAGATTGCTAATGTCAACGCTTTGGAGAACTTGAAGCAATCAATGGCGGACAATCCACCAATTCTTATCAAGTGATGGAATTTTTGGTCGTCATTGTATTTGTGAAAACGTTATTTATAAATATATTATTTGTTTTAGAGCTACATAAATTGATAGGATCACTTCAAATTTCATATATTTTAATTTTTTTTTTCGTGTTAATTATGGTTTTCTACTTGAACCTGGAAATAAACTAGTTCGAATAGATATATTTCCTAAAATTTCCTTTTGTTTTGTGGTTTAAAGTTACTCCATTTAACGCAGTTTTTTAGCCAAATATCAATATTATTGTTTGCATGAACTCAAACCTCGTCATGATTCCAGCAGTTTTCAGAATTGTAACTATTCGCTATCAAGAGTTGCCAACAATTTCAAAAATTGTAATTTAGTAGTTACAATTTTATAGAAGTAGTAGTACTAGCAGTAGCCTGCAATACCCTGAAATGAAGGAGACTGAATATAAAGACTAGTACTCTATGTTATGTAATGCCTTAATTGCTACGTGGTTCTGATATCTCTTTTATTCTTAATATAAAATGAAGAAAAGTGGTAGACAGCAGTAAATTCAATAGCAGGACGAGCAACAACTCTTGGCAAATCTAAAATCTGACAGCGAGCTAAAAAATAGTTGGCAAGCCTATTGTGCCCTTCATCAGCGAACTGTCATCGGCGACAGCGAATGAAGGCAGACAGTTGACAGAAAGATGGCGTCGTGTAAACACGAATTAGCGGAAGGTTGATCCTGAAATTGAATGGAAAAGCTGAATTTCCACCAGACTTACGGATAATTCGGAAAAAACTGGTAAAATACAACCTTATCGCGAATATCGTAAAGTCAAAATTAGCTGCATGCCAGTGCGCGCTATATTATGTCGAAAGTGTGACAACTTAATAGAAGTGAAGTGCGGAAAGTGAATGTTTACGAATTGTTGATAAATATTGGAATTACGACAACACGATAAAACCAACGGGAAACAAGTGCTCGTGGATTGTGCAAAAATCAAAATAAATAAAACAGAAAAAATAAATAGCGCATTCAGGAAAACGAAGAAGAGGTAATAAATCTTTTGTATTTTGTTTAAATGTAGTCTTTGATAGTCAGACGATATTCGCGGAGCAGCTGTTTGCGTAAAAACTCTGTTGTTGTTGTTTGTGTGCGTGTCGTAAGCTGCCTTGCACATGCACGTCCGCGGCTCGGTTCACGACTCCATGACCGTTCCGTTCTGTTCTGTGCTGTCCGTCCAACCACCAGACAGGGAGGCAGAATACTCCCGGCTCCCGGCTGGTCGTCTGCCTCTTTCCGAATGTGCCTCGAGTACGACCCCCAGCTGCTGCGTGGAGTAGAGGCGCAGCAGCAGGAAGCTCAACTTGTCATCTGTGCAGCTCCACAAGGTTCTGTTGTTCAATTACTGCATTGAATTTCCAATTTAAATCCGATCGCGGTATAAAAATGCAATTGACATTCTGTTCGTGTTGGCAAAATTCAATGCGGCCACACGACAACACATGGCTTTAGTGTTTAAATCCTTTTTTGCGAAGATTACTGCCAATGTTGTTTCGTCGTAACGGCAGACAGATTTTCATATATCTTCGTTTTTCCCGCATCGTTTGGCGGACATCGCATCGCATCCGCTGCTGCGTTTTTGTCGCTAGCATCTGTCGTCCCTTGCAATGGAAGTCGACACCTTTGTCTGTCCGCATCCTTTCCCGGATTTTTGCAATGCGCGAGCAAGACAAAAACACGGTATCCCATTTCATCGACAAAGAGCCCAACATCGCAGTCCCACATGTGAGGTCAAGCTGTAGGCGAGGTTTTTATGGTATTTTCTGTTAATTGAAACTAAATCACCTTTATACAAATATTGGTTCATACCTCCAATAAAAGTGTTTTCTTTGTTTTCTTACAGATTCCAAACGCGCTTCCTAGCTAAGAATACTCGCGAACAACTCCCTCCGACTCGCTCTAAATTACACTTCAATAACAATAACAATCTCCGCGTGGCCTCGCGCACTCGGCCCCGACCTGCTTTCGTCCGTTCTTCACCACCGGCCGCAAGCCGAATCTTGTGGATGGCGCGGCAAGCGTTCCGTACAATCGCCCCACGTCCAGCGCGCGGCTCGGCTTTTTAATCTTTGTTTTTGGTGCGTGCGGAGCGAGGGTCCTTTGGAGCGCGCGCGTGACTCGGACCTCTGCGCGACGACCCAACGCGATCGATACCTACGATGCTTATCTGGCCGTGCATAATTCCAGCACCCGTTGCCGCGGGCTCCACGCACATTGCTTGGATTTGAAACTTTTGAGATTCACAAGAAAAAGGACACGGAACGAAAGCCTTTTAAACGCTCATTATCCCCGCCCCATTCGATTCTGACCGGTCCGCTTCTCCGGCTCGGTCTCTACCTGGTTTCATCACAAATCGAGTAGCGTTGAGTAGTTGTTGTTGTTGTCGTTCTTACGTAACATGCCAGTGGATATGCAAAAGAACGTCTCGGTACAAGTTGATAGTGACTTTGCTCTACTCCTCCCCAGCGGTGTCTACGAAATCAAGAAAATGGAACCTCGCTCCAAGATACGAACAATCATTTTGTTTTGCCTCTTTCTGGCCATCGCCGGCATCATTGGCTTTGGTTACTTCTGTCAAGATCAGGTGAGTCTTCAATATGCCCATCGATGCTAATTTGTTCGATCAACATGCGCTTAGCTGGCGCCACACACGAATTAACGTACCCTAAGTCAAGCGCAGACCTGGCGGCGTTTTTTCGAACGCTGCCAAAAGCTATGGTTTCGAATTGCAAATTGAGCATTGAGTTTTTGCTATAGCCCTATTAATTTTTTTAAATTTATTTTATGTTGTTATTTATGATATTGGATGCGGAGATTTGCGACATTCTAGACTACACAATCGAAGTGGATAGCTTCGGTAATTGGATTAGGGGAAGATTAAATTTCCGTAACGATAGTATCGAATGCCAATTACCTTCTTTTATTGTGTGCCACACGATACAGTTCTTAATTTGTCCACATTTAAAACCATTTCCTAGACCTGTTGTGGGCAGTAAAAACTCAATCCTCTATAAGCAATATAAAAAGTCATTTTGGAAACATTGGATTTCAATTGTATTTTTTTCTAAATGTATGCCAAAATAAACCATGCCTAGATGACGAATCCATCTACACTTTACGAGACAGTCTATGGTTCATATGTGCTAATTTAAGACTCGCCAAAAACTTACTGTGACAACTTCTCTTTCGAAGACACATTTAAATCTGTTCAGATAATTGAGCATTGAAATGTTGGGATCGCTCTTTCTTTGGACGCTTGGTGTCGTTGACACATGAGAATTACGAGTACGTTGTCTGTGATCGTTCTTGTCTTTTTTTATCATTTCTTCTATTTTGCTGATTATTTCGTTATTTGAACTTCTATTATACCTCACAGATTTTTTATTGCTTGTTATCGAAATTCTCGCTTTTGTTTACTTTTTGTTGGGTCTGAGATTAGTTCTGTAGTTCTGTCGATGTTTGTAGAATGCAGGAAATGGTAGTATGTAATGGAGTGCCGGGTTATACTTCTGCCTTCTGTCAAATCTGTAGCTAATTATAATAATGATATAGAATGCACGAGGTTTCTCGTTATCTCGTGTCATTCTTCTGATGCTGCGTAGAGACAATTGAAGTTGTAGCAGTTACAGTATGTATTGGAGACTGTATGAATTTACTTGGAAAAACAATTGTAGGTCGCACCTGATCTGTGTTCATGTTCCAATTTGGAATATTTTCCTCATTTCCATACATATCCGATTAACACAAATTCAAATGTCAATCGAACCGATTTTGGAACGATTGTGATTTGTACAACAAATCTTACGACATGCGATCTGTATTTGTTGTAATTAATTTCCATGTGCAGACTTCTCCGCATTAATTCTTCCGACTGACAATTAGTGCAGTAAACGTCGCCTTCCTACGGACTTCGCTACACTTCTCGAAATAATGCTAAAATATGAAATTAAATAATAATAATACAATCATTGTTCACAAAGGTTTAGATGACAAACTCGTAAGGATTGCATCGCATTCTTGTATACTTCAAACAGACTGTAGATGTGGCATCATTTGGATACCATGGATATGCAATCGGCATCTGATAGTAGGATTACAAGCTCTCCGGAATGTGTTTACTAATATGTAGGGATATTGAAGTAGTTCTATGAAAAACAATCTGGGTAACATTACGTTGTACTCTACAAATAATTATCTATGCAAATCAGGCAGGCGATACCGAGAACTGTAAAATTGTCGTTCCTACGAGATCATCTTCAAAACATCTCACTGTCTCGATCAGCTCCAGCCCAGTCAGCTGAAAGTGTGAAAAGGGTGTTTCGATTGTTCTGAAGACAGTATTTCTGAATTTATTTCCCGCAGGCGATTTGCTTCCTGTCAAGCGAGAGATTGTGCGTTTGCTTCGTCACCGCTAGCGATTTATTTTTAAAATGCCAACATTTAAATTAATTTCTCGCCATTTTAAATTTAGCTCCGTCTGAAAGAGACAAATGTCTGCCGTGAGCATTTTATGCAGCATCAGATTGCGTCACAGATGCTGCGTAGCCACATCCACATGTCTTTTCACCGGACTGTTTATTCAACTGTCCGGTGGTCCGTCTCTCTGTCAGTCAGTCGGTCGGTCGGCTCGTCTGTCCGTCATCTATCAGATGACTGTGCACGCCGTCGCGGCATCTTGCCTCCTGGTGCCCCTTCATGCCTGGCCACGACTATGAGTGGACGCCGCATCACGTAAATAAATGCTCAGCAGATGTCAAAAAGTTAGATATTACTTTATTTTCAAATATTAGTCGGAGAAGAAAGGTAGAAGACTGAATGAAAGAACAGGCTGAGGCAAGAAAAGACATGAATTTGAATTAATAAACGAAACTATTAAGGCAGGTTGGTTGTAATTTATGGGCTTTATGACTACGCGCTGTCGTCTCAGATAATCGAATGTATCCAGTGAATTTTGGACGGTAGATACAAAATGCCTTGTATCTGAATTTATGACGATTTTACGTGGCGGCGATTAGAAATTCAAATTCTCCGTCATCGCAATAAATTGAGCTCGGAATTTGCGTGTCACGGGTCGAGCCCGGCTCGGTTCGGTTTGGTTCGGTTAAAAGTAAAAGTTTTGCTGTTCCATGGATTTATGTAGAGAGAATTCACAATGGCGGACCATGGCGAAAATATGTTAGTGTTTAGTAGACGCGTATTAATAGCGCTTGGGCGGAGATGTTTCGGTGGTCGATGGGTTTCGCCGCTTGTATTAACTGCTGCTGTTATGGTTATCTGCAAGATCAGGCGCCAGTTCCGCGAAACTTGCAAAATCAAATATCCAAACTGGTTTGATAGAACAATTATAACGATCTTTAATACCGGTATCACGTGTTAAGTAATACCTGGTATTGGGTTCTGGAAATCGGTGTCTCTCCCAGCTTCCAGTTCCTATACATTTGGCGATGGTTTCCATTATTACTACAGACGAACGAACATTTGGGGCTTATATCCGTATATCCAAGTAAACGTTGTCACATTTTACGTTGTGTGAAGTAGTGTGCGTTTCGCTAATAAAATGAATTCTCACATGTGCTTCGAAAATTGCGAACCCCATTCTCTAACATCCACCCATTCACCCGCCACTTATGTAAATCCCATCGCCATGAGTTTCTGGAAATGAACTGAAAATTACATAAAAGTAATCGTAATCTCCATTAGAATCCATCTAACCTACTCTAACGAGCTTCCACACAAAATACATGTGCGCCAATTTCGCGAGTCTGTAAATTAACCAATCTTATGCACAAGCAGTGCTCATGGATTTCGGCTGCCGCCGAAATTGGCAGGCCCTGAGATTTGAGAAGAAGCTCCATTACATTCAGCATATTGCAAAAATTGTAAAAAGACAAAGATTATATTGCTGTAATTTCGTTGCGGTCGCCACTGGTCACTACGTTCGTAAATTCTCTGTAAAACAACTGTGCTCCAAACTTGTTTGCTCGAGGTTTTCTCCAAATACAAACATCTGGGTTATCGTTAAGTATTTCTGAACCACTAGCGGATTGCGAATGAATAAATGAATTCGATGTCAAGGGGGGTTTCACTCTTAAGTCATCGGCTTAACTCAATGGAGCTATGCATTGATGATTTTTATTGAAGTTTCGATTCTCACTTCAAACGGTGCATGGAAATTCTTTCTGGTCCAAGGAAGTCCATAAAGTATAATTGCCGAACTATGAACTGACTGGGAAATAAAATTGAATGAAAGGAAATCGAGTAGCAATTGCAGAACATGTACTGCTGCTGCTGGAATTCTTGCAGCGAATTTCGTTTCTCCCTGTTCTTTCGACTAATTATAGAGGGCAGTACGTTTGCAGCTTCCGATACTTTCAGAATGTTGTATTTTCTTTCAGAATGTATTTGCCTGAGTGTTTTATGTGTTTATTTTTCGGTCGGAAACAATTCTTCTCTGCGTAAATACGGTTCGTGGCGGTTCGCCCGTACTCGATTGCATAAAACACCTAGCAGTTCAAAATGGGGCAATAGTGCATGGACCGAACGGGCTCACTTGAGTTCGGAAAGGTGATTGAATTTTTCACCTTTTCGGTATATAGTCACAAAAAATTTCAATTATTTGTCAAATGACACGTTATCTACTCAGCATAGAACGATATGCCTTGTTTTCGCTAGAGACAAAGTAATTTTACTTGCATTTCATTATCAGCTGATAGCGTGAGAATCATGAACACTTTTCCACTTGAGAAACAAAAACCCGAGTTATTGATTCATTTGTCATTTGAATATTTCATAACAATATCACACTTTAGATTACTATTTATTCTCCTTCGGCTGAGTAAATGAGCAATCAATTAGCACATGCTTAAGTGAACTGAACGGCCCTTTTTAACAACATTGTATACGTACAGATATGTTGCGAAAGAGCTGTTCCTTATGGATTTCGTTGAGCGTATCAAGGTTTACAATAGCAACACATTACGGGGCATCGTACTACTATTTGTTTGTACACAGACTGACAGTGCCAAGTGAGGTAGACCAATAATGAGATATTGATGACTACTAAAAGTCGGCGGATATACTTTTAATGTACTTCAACGATTTTATTTGCGATTCGGCTACAGTTAGTGGTTCATATTTTCTTCATATGTCTGTGACCAGGCCAATAAAATGATATAAATTAATTTCAGTAAGAGCGTTTTCGGACTTTTCCCGGTTCCCAATTTCTATCGCATTTTCATTTTTCTAATTTTCCGTAGGCCTCTTTTTATAGCTGCATGCTTTCCATTATCTTGTCGTGTGCTCATTTTTCGTCTCGTTTGCTCCTTAATGTCAGTACGTAATCCGAAAAATAATGTTTATTGTTATCTTTATCGTTGCTGCCACACGAGAAACTTTGCCACTTGTGCAGCAAAACAAAAACGTTCCATTGCACTACTTCCCCATCTTCTGTGCCATTAAAGACATGAGAGTTTTATTTTTCGCCCACCCGACCATATTTACACCATTCACCAACACCTCTGTCTGCCTGTTCGTTTCCACTTCTGCCGCCCAATTCCAGCTTATTGCCGTCCAATTCTCCTATAGTGCCTTGGAGAAGTTGTCATGGAGGCAGTACTAATGAATTTCGGCAGATACTTCGAGCATGCAATTAAAATGATAATTTTGTATCAATTCTTCCCGCTCCCCGATGGCTTCTAGCCAAGCCAGAGAGTCATTATTTTGTGGTTCTTTGGACACTTTTGGAAACTTCAGCGCCCTTACGAACTCTTTTGATGACGCCATGGATCGCATGGTACCAATTCGCATGTATTTAATAAAGTGGTCAATGCAGCGTTTACGCAATTTGTGTTTACGCGAGCTTTAACTGAAATAAAGAATTGAAATGTGCATTTCGGAATCTTGCATTGAAAATATCTTTGTTCTGAAAAAGTGTTTAGCAACGGTGTTGGTAATAATTCAAAAGCAAATAGAACAATGCCCATTAAGTCGTCGCATAAACATGTTACAATTGTGTAGACAAGAGAACTTTTATGGATATAGCATATCAGTAAAGGGGAAATAAATCAGAGGATGTTGGGGTTCTTATCTAGCATTTAACAAACAGTTGCCCTTGTGCTTGTGCTCTATTACAAGTAGTATTATTATTAGAAGTAATGCAATTGAGACAAATCCCTGAGTAATCTGAACATTATAAACAGGTTGCAGCCTTGCATGCAACACGTGCTGAGACCAGGTTCCATCATCGCCGGTTGCCAAAAGTTCTGCCCAATTCTGTCCACTTCGCTGGGACAGGAGCTCGGGGCCAGAGTTATTTGCAACGTAAATAAACCGATTGCAGCGACGAGCATCCCTTTCCAAGGGGATTTTTTCGGTGCTCGGGAAATCACGCTGATGAGTTGAAAATTCGAGGCACAGCCGCACGGGGTCCTCGAGCGACGACGAGAGCGGAAGTCCGACTGCGGCAGACAGGAAGGCCGGGACGAGGGCAAGGCGGGTGCTTGACGAAGACAAAGCTCGCTCTCGCTGACTGGCGCGTCATTGAAATGTATCCTGCAGGATGGATTCATATAAAACCAGCCACGTCAACGGGAAGAACGGCGAACAGGCACAACAACTACGACCACAAGGAAGGGGCGGGCAGCCAACCGAGGGCCGCGAGCAACAGTCGTGGCCACGACCAGGCGTCTGCGTGTGTGTTTGTGTGCGCCGGCGGCGTGATTGAGTTATTGTTCCTGCGTATGAGTTGCGCGGCCCCTGTAGATATATTTGTGTTTGATTTGCAGTTTAAAATGCAGTTTATCGCTTCAACTGATTGTGTTGTTGTTGGAGGGCCAGTCAGCGTTCGGTCGGCCGGTTGGTTGGTTGGTTGTCGTTCGTCTAAAGGACAGCAACAACAACAAGCAGCGTCCAGTGCGCCAAATCGGCTTTGAGTTTTATGGAATCCCGGCTGAGTCGCGGCAAAGGGTCGGCTTTGAAGCCAGGTACTATGTCAATGCTCGCGTGTATTCTCGCGTGTTTTCGCCCGTGTTTGATTGTGTTTGAATAATTGTGCAAACAATGTTTCGACTGCAGATTAATTGTTGCCGCCGGCACTCAACGAGGTTCTTTGTTGCAGCTCTATTTGACTTGTGAGCCGTTGAAGGCTTCGGAACACCCGCCCATCCTACCGGCAACAGAGGGGAGTCGTCACGTGTCAACTTTTAGATTTTTCCTTGTACCCAACCACCCACTCCGCCCCCCAGTGGCTAGGCAAATATCTTGTTGAGCAAATGCTTCAGATGCTCCACTTCAGAGTCAGGAGGGGAAATCATCTAAATACTTAATTAATTGGAGTAGCGAAAGCATAGACGGAGGAGAGACATCCTCCTGTTGTAGGATCACGGCAGGAGTTTTATAGGAGTTTGTTATATTATCTGAAATATTATGTTCCCATGGTAGACGGAAATTATATTGATTTGATTTGTAAAAGCCCGAAGGTGAAGCTGCTGCAGTAAAGTTTTTGTGCCGATTCCATGTGGAGGTTGTAAAGAGGATCATAAACCAATAGACTAAAGCGGTAGCTATTTGCAAAACAAAATTAAAACGTGTTATTGAGGTCTGTGGGCTCCACTTGAGATCCCCATTTAAGTCACGAGAGTCGATTTGTGCTGTATTGGAGTCCGGAATAAAATGTGTATAATCAATCAATATATGTATATCTGGAGCACATACACAGTGTGGCATCGACAGGTAGTCCTAATCACAAGGGCAGCACACCAAGAACATCAAGCATACCGCATCGTATCGCTTTCAACTCGCCTTCTTCGAGCAAAAAACACCTCTCTTTGATCTTCCGCGAACGGAATGTGATAGAAGAGATAATCGAAGCGTTTATAATGCGTCTTCTTCTGCGATCTCTTGGATTTTTTGCAGTATATTTCTTTGGGAACCGTTTCCCTACCTCTTCTCGCTCCGCTCCTTATTGGGCATAAAAGCGTTGTAGGTAAATTTGGCTACGTCATTTCATCAAAATTATTTTTATCGTCGGAGCCAATTTGGTATCTCGGTTTATTGCCCACCTTTAGTACTGCGGGACTAATTTGGAATTCATTTTGACGCCCCTCGCTGACCTCCGCCGAAGACACGCGTCTCTTGTGGCTTGTGGTTTCGCCGGTTTTATGTGGGGCTCATTTCGGGGCTTCTCCTCTCCATGGGATGATGAATGGTTCGGCTACTGGTTTTGAGCGCATGGCTTCCCTTTGATCGCCTCCCGCCGTCACGTGAGCCTTCGACTCGCGCTCCCTCTCGTCGGTGCAGGCGGCGCAGTTACGACCGATCTTTGTCGTAATTTTAACGACGCGTCGCATAAAAGCATTTCTGTGAGGACTGCTGATAAGATGTGGCTTGTCTGCCAGTTCCATCGCCGCCGCTGACAGGGTTTCGAATTTGAAAGATGTCCAAAAATACAGCAGCTGCCTTTCGTCTTCGCCGTTCCCGATTAAAATGTTAACAAATGACCTTCGGCCAATGGAAAAAGTCGGAAAACACAAAGCCACGGGAAGATTCGGCCATGTCGTCTGTACATCCCAGTTTGCTGTTACTTCGACGTTCCCTCCTCCGCCTCTTCGCCCGTGGTATTGACTGGCTGAAAAGTGCTTCCAGCCAACAGGAAGACAGTCGGAGGGGAAGCCCCAAATATTTATACTCCTCTCCGCAGTGGTTTCCTCCATTCCTCCCTGTGACTGTGGCAGAAAGCCTTCCAATTAACTTTGTACTGAAATTAAAAATTTTCGACACGCTTTCCTGTTCCGTCCCTCTCTTTAGTACCGTTGCTCGTGCCCGCTCTCCCTCCCGTACTGCCGGCGACGTCCTCCCCATTCTGTTCGTAGTTTCCTGTCGCAAAGCCGATAAGATCTTCGTTCAAGAAGCGTGTCAGTAATTTCAAATATGCCTTTTGTTGCTGTTAACTGTGCCGTTGTGTGCTGTTGTTGCCGTTGTGTAAGTGGTGCCTACCTTTAAATAGAGGCGCAAAACCTCACCCCGGATTATTCGGGATTTCAGGCACACGGCCCTGTAGTTGGGTTTCCATTGTATCCTATTGTGTGTGTGTGTGTGTGTGTGTTGTTAACGTTGTTGTAGTCCTCGTCTCATGCGAGTATTTCGTTGTTTTTGGTGTTGCTTTTTGCGTCAGAGTCGTGTCAACTCTGGAAGAGCACTCGACTGGGCGGACGGGACGGCGTCCAGGTGTGAATCCACTTGTGACCCTCACGGACCCCGACCCGACACCGACCCGCCCTGCCTACCTGCATCTGTCTCGGCCTCCGTCCCCGTTTCGTCCTCGTCCCGCGGCGGAAGTGTGCGTTCGTGCGTGCGCCTCGCGTCTGTGTGTGTGTCCGGAAATCCTAATGAATTTTGCGCTTAGCAGCCGAGGACATTCATTCGTAATTGAAACCTAAACGGAAATGCTTCATCCCCGTGCTGGCTTCAACGCGCCCATATTTTAACCTTTTACGACGCTCCTTGGGCGTCCTCGACTCGTCGCGCCCAGGATTCGGTCGGTTCCACTCGGCTCCACAGCGCCTCGTCCCATTTTCGAATTCATCGGTCGTTTTGCATTTTGAGTAGATGCGAATGGGAATGAAATTTTATTAATATTGCCATCGAATAAAGGTCGAAGAGACGACGATGTGCCAAGAAGGACATGTCAAAATAATTGGCCTCGTCTTGTAGAATTCAAATCGAGCCATCGGGGAGTTTATTGGCATTAAAGCTTTATCTCGTCCCCGATTCGTCAACGGCAATGGCGAGGGCAGAGACTCGAGTGAAGTGGAAGTGAATTTGGGTTTGTGTTGATACAGTGTGTTCCTGGATGTTGGTCCGAGTCGGGGTTCTTCCGTTATTGATGTACAAACGTCAAACTCCCAGAGTTCCCTCCAATCCTTTCAGTGTACGTCGAGCATTTGTTGTTTGTTGTGATTCCTTCGACCCGCTATCGACTGTCACCATATGGTAAGCATGCTCGCATACTTCGCGCTCTCGCCGTGGAATTCCCGCGTGCCGAAGCCGAGACAGAAGGGTTCAATATCACGCGTCCAGAAATGCAACTCTCTCGGCTTCCCGGGGTTGTTTGGATTCGAAAACGATGCCATCGTCTGTTCTTTGTCTACGGGCGGCGGTGCCGATGCCGATGCCGATGCCTCTGCCTCGATTCGATTCGTTGTAATTATTCATGTTTAGTGCAGCGGTTGGCCGATCTTTTTCGGAGGCAAATCGTGATACAGAGCGAGGGCAGCTTGAATTACGAAACACTGTTATTTCACACGCAATGCTATGGCGAGCAACGAGCTCTCTTTAAAGTGAGGCGAAACTTCTCGTTATTTTCGGATTGTTTGTCTCTCGCTCCTCACTTGAGGCAGCGCAACTTTCCGACAGACTTCCCGCAGTTCATCTCTAATTAAATTTATTTCGACCGCCCGCCCCCTCTCGCCATATCCATCTCATGCAGTCGCTACTTTGTTGGCCGCCCGCTGAACCACTGAAGCACTGAAGCACCCTAGGAAAAGTTGCTTGGAGGACTTCGCAAATAAGGCTCGAGCGGAACCCCGGGCGGAAGTCCTTAAAACCGTTTCGTTGTTGCTCCTGCCTCCTCCTGCCGGAGCAGATTGAATGAATGCGCGGCAGTTGGCAGCTTCCGTTGTCAACTTCGGGACGCTGCGCCACCGTAGAGGGGGTCGGTTTGGCAATCAGTGCGCCGTCAATAAACGAATCAATCAGTTGCATTCAATGCTGCATTTGTCATAAAAGATTTTTGATAGCCATATGCAGGGCTTCCATTTTGCTCTGAGTGGAGTGTGTGAAGGGTTTCAGCGGTCGTTGCAACGCAAGTTACTCGAATGTATAGGAGCTCCTAAACGAACAGGTTTAATCCGTCTAATCCGTGATGACACTACCTGATTAGGTTGGTGCTAATGTAGCGATTGTCGACTGCTTTTTGTTGGTCCATTTTGTCGCTCGTCTATATATTCAATTATCTATAATGTGCCAATATTGATTGTGAATATTTCAATTCGAAACTCCAAATGGCAACGAAATCTATTAAGAGAAGGCCTCAAAGTAATCGGTTCATGCACCCGCGACTCGTGTCTGCACGTCGGACGAACTCCTCATCCGAAATTCACCGAATTCCAAACAATTTATTGGCTGGCATTCGAACATTAACCTTGAAATAAATCAGCCGGTTCCAGCCCCAGACCGAGACCCAGCCCCAGCCCCAGCCGTCCGGTCGTCCGTCGTTCACACGCCCCTTGCCAGACGTCCGAGAGGGACTCGCGGAGTAAACAATAACCACGACGACGACGACGACAACGATTCACCCGCATATTGCATACAAATTGTCCAAATAACAGGAAATGAATTTGGCGCCATTCGTCAGCCGAAGACGCGCGCCCTCCGACGTCCCTCCACACCCTCCACCCTGGCTCCCGGCCGCCCCGCACACACAGCAACGACAACAACAACGTCAACGGCAGCCTCAACGCAACGTCACCAGCGTTCGATTCATCGAAAATATTCCGCTGGCTAATTAAAAATTTCAATCACATCGTAAATAACCATAATTTTTCGTTCCTGCGCCTCGGTTACTTTTCCAATTTCTTGTTCGCTATCTCCCTGCCGATGGTCGCAGGGCTCCTTCGTCGTGCCCTCGATTGACAGACACCGTCAGCCGCCGGTCGGCCCGTCGGACGGCCGGCCGCGACTGTCGTCGCTAACGAGCTGCAAAGGATTTCCGCTTGGATGCATGAAATATGAGAGATATTTTTTTGACAGTTCCCTACGATTTATTCCAGGGTCTCTCTCTCTCTCCCACAGCTCGCGGTCCATCCCTGTCCGCGCCAGGCCCGCGAAAGGAGGCGTGTTTGGATTTGTCAATTGAGCTCTAGGCTTTTCTCGGTCCTCTCTGCGCCCGAAGGAGCGGGAGCCTGGAGCCCGGAGCAGGGAGCGGGAGCGTGGAGGGCGCAATAAGAAATTAAGTGAATGAGAATCGTCGCTACTCTCATATCGTCTTGTCTCGGTCTTCGCGCCGCGTCTCCGAGTTTTTATTGGATTCTGTTGCTTTCCGCCAAATGGGTTTGTTGTTTTCATTGTTATAGCTGTACAGCACTCGCCATACATCACATGGATTTATTGCATTCCTTCTGTGAGTCTGCTCCATCGTCTTTCTCGTTCTCTTCTCCTCTCTCTCCTCCTCCCTCTTGCCGGCCGCCCGATTCTTCGGAACCACAGCCTGTCCCTGCCTGCGACTGTATGACATTTTCTTATTTATTTCTGTCATCGCCGAGTCTTCGCACGTAAGCGTGGAAAATAATTATAATCGTAAAAATACATACCTATAGCCTGCACCTATATCGGATGGAAATCCCCGAGCGGCAGCCAGACTGAAGGCGAAAAGGAATTGAAATTCTCCACCGCAAGTGGCTGCCGCTTGTAACGATTAATCAGATTTGTAACGGCGGGTGGATGTTCACGATGTTCACGAAAGTGTGGGGGTCGAAAATATGAAATGCAGAGAATCACGAGAGGAAATGCGAAGACACAAAAAGCAGTTCCAAGAATCCTCGTTCAGTTAATAATGAAATATCTCCGCACTAGAAATAGGAATATGAAAATATTTGTTTTCCTTGCCCCACCGCCTTCGAAGGAAACTTCTGCGAGAACTCAATGTTTTCCGTCTTAAGACTTTATTTTGCCTTCCTCTTTGGAAACTTTCACACAGCGAGCCCCGCAGCCACTTCGCGTCCCCTGGCGCCCGAGCGACCGTAAACAATGTACAAGCATTATCGCTTGTCTCCTCACAATCGCGTTCTTTGCCGCCGTCGCCGTCGTCGTCCTGACTCCTTCTCTGTGCTGTACTCTGGCATGTAATCAATACCTAATGGATAAATTGAACTTTGTCCTTGGCAAGTGAGTGCAGCAAGTGCCAATAATTAGATCATGCGATGTTGATAGCCTCTGTCCCGCAGTCCCGGCGAGCGTCGAGCGTCGTGCATCCTCTGCCCTGTTGACCTTGCCTCGAATGCCACCCTCCGGTCTCGAATGTCGGCAACAGTTGCTTCTGTTTTCCCATCGACGGTCCATAAATTGCATTCCTCTGCAGCACAGACGTTGCAGCCAGTGCCGGTGGATGGTCTCGAGCAGGGCGACAACTGGATTCCAAAGAGCTCTAGGTAGCCGATGCTTGCCGTTGACGAGTCCACCAAAGTGTTAGTGCCAAAATCTACGTACTGTGCTCCACTAATTACGACCTGCGCGACCTGCTGCGTCCTTCAGCCTGAGTTCCCGGCACACCTGGCTCAGCCAGCGTGCGGCAGGCTCGGTGGCAATTGTCAACTTTCGCATATTTCTAATTTCTCGCCTGTCTGAGCGCCAGCAACGGGTCAGTCAGCCGTGCACCTCCCCGCCCGGATCGGATGAGGGGCGACAGGTGGAGACGGTTTTCAAAATTAGCCCCGAGTAGTGAGAAATATAATAAAAGTTGGTACAAACTAAGTTTGTGCAAATGCTTAGGGATGTGTGTGAGGGATGTGGGATGTGGGGAGGTGACGTCATTCGCCATCGGGGTCATTCGCAGCTGGCCAGACCTCGATTCCAAAAAGTTACTTCCACGGATCCATTCGTCTGTCAGCCGCAATCGCGTTGATCTGTTGCCTGACGGAAGTTCTTAATTACTTCAGTCAATATTGGGCAACCGTCTAATCCACGTCGAGCAACTTTGAACGCAGCCAGCGCCACACAAACTTTTATTGGCCTTTTGCGGCAAACGGACCAGGTGCCGTCCAGGGGCAGCAGGGCCAGGTTTAATTGAATTGTTCCATCGAAACGAAATCTCACAGCTGATTAACAATTTACCACAGCCACCAGTCCAATTACTGACTGCCAGACCCAGCCCCAGCCCCAGTCCCAGAAGTAGCGAACGGCGCACTTCGAGCAGACGATTCATTTCCGGTCCCCCGCCTCTCGCGGTCTCGACACGCTCGCTCTCTCTCCCTCTCCCTTGCCATTTTGGCCGCCATCAATATTCATAAGTTCCCGAAGTAATATCGACAAATAAACGGAAAATGAAGCACTCGAATTTTCGCCAAGATTGTTTCGCGGCAATCGGCAAAACGGCAGCCATTAGCGCGTTGTTGGAGCCACGAGTCCGACCCAGCACGGGCGGGGAGCTGGAATAGTTTTCGAACAAAACCACGCCGTAAATTCGTAATCAGCTTTTAATGGTGAAGCGAACAAAAGTCCCATCGCCCATCGCCCCGCCTGCCGGCCGCATCTGCTTCGTCTTCGTATTCGTGCTCCGCCCAACGTCCCCCGTGACGGAGCTGCCCACTGGACCGCAACATTAAATCATCCCCTCGCCGGAGCGCGAAGTGCGTCGTCAGCAGCGCGGAGGCTGCGAGTGCCGGGCTCCGATGTCAGCGGTTCGTGGAGTCACCTGGCTCGATTTCGAATTCGAAACTCACGCTTCCGCCCACAGCGCGGTCATTCGGTCATTCAGTCACCCGTTTTGAATAGGTTCATTTCGGCGGAATCCTCTGTTCAAATTTCGTGTGTCGTCGGAGGTGTCGGCGATGTCACTGCGACACGGTCGAAGGCACCGCGTCGCCACCGTCCAAACGTTTCCCGGAAACGTCCACGGTTCGAGTCAACGGCGCCACCGGCAACCTCACGTTGTGGTAATAATCGCCGCAAGACCCCAGGTAATTGGGCCCAATTCGAGCCCAATTCCTTCCAGAGGCCGGCCATTGACTCGCTGTTGTTTCGGCTCGGAACCTCCGGTCTTGCAATCATTTTCGGGCTTTGCCCACATTGTTTTGCCGAGGCCGCTTCCTTTTCTGACAAAACATTTTCGCAACTGTCTCCGCTCGGTGCCTCCGACATGTCATCTGGCACCGAGTCGTTCGGTCTCTGCTCGGGTGGGTGCTGTGGCCCTGTGTGTGCTCAGACATGCGAGAAATTAGAAATGTGCAAAGGTTGACAATCGCCGCCCGCCACCGACCCAGCCAGGTGGGCTCGGGGGTGCGGAGGACGGGGCTGGGTCGACTTCGGCCGGGATTTGCATTTGAAGAGAAGCGCTGGGAACGGAAACGATAATTACTGGGACACACACGACGCGCACCCAACACAAATGATGGGTCCACCGGGCGGAAGCTGTTCCGGAGCCGGAACAGCGCGCAATTGAGATTAATGGATCCCTTGTCCGCCGCTCGAGTCGGCCATTCGTCTTCATTTCCCAGGAAAACAAAACTGGGACTCTGACTCTAACTCGAACTCGAACTTCGCGCAGCAAATTAGTTGCACAAAATGCGGACTTTCCGCTAATTGAAACAGCAGCAACACCACCATGCTTTGCCCTCGCCGACAAAGAGGTCCCGGCACCGAAGTGCAACGACATCGGCCCTCGGTGCCTCCTCGGTGCCTGTCCCGGGCCCTGTCTCGGCCCGTGACTTTCGCTTTCGATAGTTCGGATGCGAAGTGAAACGTTAATGAATCATTTGCATTTCTAGCCAAGCCCTAGCACTCAGACGAGTCGTTCGCGACGGCCGCCTCCTCGCTCTCGCTCCCGGTCCCGGACCCCTCCGATCCCTCGGGGTCCGTCGGGCGGTGCGTTTGTTTGCGTTGCGAGCGGCGCGCAAATTGCATCATAATGGGACGCGTTTATTCCGCAGTCCATGTTCCATGTGCCATGTTCCCTGTGCCATGCCCTGTTCCATGCCCTGCCCTCGCAGCTGGCGAAGCAGGGCTTCAATTGAGACATTTTATTGGCCCGTCTCCTCGTGGAGCCGGCGAGGGGGGCGGAGAGGGTCGTCCGGCGATCGTGGTCGCTGGGAGCTCTTCAATTAAAGGCAGCGGAACGTGTCGAGGATGAACTCGATCGCTGGGTGCCACCCTGTGCCAGGGCAGCGGCTTGCGAGAGCGCCACGAGAGTTCGGTTGGGATGGGAAGCCGCGAGCCCAAGGTTCCCAGGGCAGAGAGCATTTTTTTTTTCTGACTTCATGGTCTCGCAAATAGATAAACTTCGGCTTAATTTAGAAAAATGGCCTTTTAATCAGCTGCAGAATTCGCTTCCCATCGCAGAAGCCGCGAGGCGGCCATGAAAAGCGACTTGTGGGGAATGGTGGGGGTCGCGCTAAATATCCGATTACTTGGCTAGATAAGTTCGCTTCACCAGGGAGCGAATCCTCGGGTGGCCCTGACATGTCCGATTTATGCAGGGTGGAGGATTAAAGTTTCTCAGCGGCCTCGGAAGAGGGCGGTCGGGAGCACATCAATCTTCTGCCCCGATCGGCCGATCTGCCGATCAGCCGGCGAATGAATCACACTCCAAGTGACAGCGGCGGCAACACCAACGTCGGCATCAAGAAAACGACGCCTTGCTCTCTCGACTTCGCAGTTCAAAATGTCAACCGCTCGCTGTCCGTCCGCCTGTCTGTCTTTCTGTCACTCGGCTGTCGCCACGTCCGTCATCGTCGCCACAAGTGCGGGACTTGTGGACGGAGTTTGCCGCGGTCACACGCTGTGCGGTCCAGTTCAACTGACTTGATTAGCATCCGCCTCGGCAACAATAGTGGTGACAACAACCAACAATCAACAAGCAACGACAACCACCCCCTTGGCCGCACGTCAGTCCAACGCATGCCTTGCATTTTATTACCGAGTTGAAGATGGCGGCTGGCGAAACCCATCAATCGGCAATAGAAGAAGCAACAACTCCCAGTGCCATCGCCGCAACTTCAACAATCTCTTCAATCAAATGTAATTCCGTTCATGTTCATGTTTCTTTGATATTTTCTCTGCTCGCACTATTCGTTGACGGATCAACGACCGGCGGCGCTCGACCCCTGCCCCTCGGCCACCACGCGGCCGGTCAACCGTTCGCACTTCCTTGTCGTCGGGTGCGAATTATGTTGTTGTTAACAAACGGGTGTGCGGCGTTGCCACATGTTGCTCCTCGGTCGAGCTGCAGAGCCGCCGATGGATACATTGATCGTAATCCGCCATCGGAATCGCGACACCGGCTCCCTCTCGGCTCCGCACATGCTCCACACATTTCCCTCACTTCCTCCCCACTTCTTTCCACACTCCGTCCCCTCCGACCGCCTCCTCCCGCCTGCGCCCGCGTTACGTTCGATCTGTCATCCGCGCCTCTTTTGTCATTGAGGTTCCGAACGACTGCCGACCGCCGACTGCCGGCGCTGGGGAGTCCGTCGCCCAGGGCTCTTCGGGCGCCGTCGGGCTCGGGTGTCACGTTCGAGTACCGAGTTAATTTATTCATTTCGCATGTCGTCCGCCTTGCACTCCTTTATTGGGGAGAGCTCTTTTTTCTCTCTGGTGCCGGAGTCGATTTTCCTTCTCCGCTCCTGGGTCCGGGCAGGTCGCCAGCCTTGATAAGAGGATTCAGATTCAGTTAGTTTGTGCGAATCTACCGAGGTTCCGAGATAATGACACAAGGAGCAGTCAATCATTAAATCAGATCCTCCTCCTCCTCAGGTCCATCCTGTTATCAGCACGGACATTTTTTCCTGGGGATTCATTAAGGGGAAGAAAAGAATGTCCTAACGATTTTCCTGCTTCAGCAGGACTCCGTCTCGAACTAGCGGACGCCCACGCGATGCTAGTGAATCGCTCGCGATTAGACGTCTTTCTCTCTCTTTCCCTGGAATTTCTCGCGTCTGCCTTTGTCGTGTCCGGGCCGGCGGTAATCCTGGAACAAAAGCCAAAACCCTCTGACGAGAACAATCCGTTAAGAAATTAATTTATCTGCTTGTCGAGCTGCGGGAAAGACGACGACGGCGGCGACGGCGACGGAGGGGGCAACCCATTGAGCCCATTGAGGTCTCCGGCAACGTCCTTGGTGCGCCGCTGATTATCCTGCTGGCAATCGCGAGGGGCCGAAATGAAGGCGGAACACTGAAAAAACCACCCACAAACAGGCAACCGCACGACTTCTGCTGAAAGTGAAACCAGGACGGCGTCACAGCGGGCGCCGGACGGGGCGAGGTCGACGGGGAATATAATTACCAAGATATACACGACAATGCCAGAGCGGGCCATCGGCGGCTTTTGTCGAGCAGTTAAATTAAACATTAAAATCCTTCAACGACCTAATTGCGCCCACCGAATGGGCGGGCGTGGCCTGGTCTGGCCTGGCTGTAGGCCCGGGTGTAGGCGCCGTGGATTGTGGGCAAAGTCAACGGCAACTAATTATAATGACAGGCTTCAGCCGCGCCGCATTCCTTCTTCTTTTATTCATGCGTCGACGGACGTCGCCACAAAGTGGCAGCCGGGTCGGGACGGTGAGGGGTCGCGGCCGGGGCTCCAGCCCGAGCCGTGAGCGAATCCATCGGAAGCTCCACGAGAGGTGGGTGGGGTGGGAGTCGGGTGGCGGGCGGATGTTGCGGCTTTGAAAGCCTTTCGTTAACGCAATTCCAGCCCTGATGGAATTGTTTTTCGTGGTTCGTCCGACAACAATCGACGGCTCCGCCCCCTTCCTGCCACCCGCCCTCGCTCTCTTTCTTTGTCCCCGTTGCTCCAGCAGTTTCCCAAACTCGATGACGCACTAAAACCACGTTTCCCCTGTCGCCGAACCTTCGCCCGCCTCCTGGCTTGCCTGAGACGAACCCGTTTGCGGTTGCCTCGAATCTGTTTTTGCCAATTACGAATTGACCCCGGGAGCGGGTGGACGGATACGGGGCGACCGCAGGACTCCCTCTCGCTGCTCCTTGGCCTGATCTTGCGGGTTGATGTTTTGACTTTTCGGCGAGCTCCTTTCGAGGCTCCCCGAGATCGGCTGCGAGCCGTATTTCGCCTAATTATAATCAAACATGTCATTATGTCGCCGATGGCGCCCCTCGGCCCCCTCAGCAACCCCACACCTCGCGGATGTTATGAAATTCCGGGCAGTGGACTCGACAAACAAACAACAACAAAAACGCCCCTCGACCGCAGTTGCAAAACAGAGAAACGAGAAAAATTCAGTGACATTTGCTTTGACAGTGGTTTTAGTCGCCCTTGTTCTTTTGCTCGGTCCAACTGTTTCATGTTCCTCTTCACTTTGGTGGCTTTCATTATGCTCCACCGCGGTCCCCCCGTTGGTCCCTCTGTGGTCCCTCGGTCGGACTTTTTTCTTCTCCCCATTGAATTATTTCAACGCGCGTGGCACCGCCAGCTTCCTGCGGTTCTGGCGAGACAATTGGTGGGTGTCGCCGAGCATTGGCGACCCCCACAGGCGCCCGCAGTTTCGGCCCTGTCCAAAAATTGTCCAGCTGGTTGCGCCGCGCCCCCGGTGTTCGCTCCATGCGATGCAAATAGTTTCGGGACGAACTTCCGAAAAGTCACGTGTCTGTTCACAGTGGATTTTCTCTGGCCGGCGGCACGTGGTGGGTTCGGGCTCGCCACGGTCATGTTCCTTGTTTCCTGTGTTGTGCCACGGCAGTCCGGTGGGAAATCGAGCGTTGCAGAGGGGCTGGGAACGTCACCTGCTGGAAATCGCGTCTTCCCGCCCACAGGCCGCGGAACGCAGCCACCCTCGCCGAAGGCAGTCGAATCGAAGCCCGGCGCCCGTGGTGGCGTCGGCGAAACTATGCAAAAAGCGCACGGTAACCTCGCCGATGAGTGGGGCTCGGAGCGGCCGGCGGTGGTGCTGGCTTCAGGTTCGCAGGTTGCAGATCCGGCTCCGACTCCGGCACTGGCTGGAATTTGCATAGTGGAGCATTTGGACCGCAGGCAGTTGGAGTGCGGGACGGGACGGGACGGAGACGGGCAGCTCGCCCCAGTCTATCGACCGACGACAACACATTGCTCTGCGGTCGCTCCCACACATCAGTCGCCTCTCCCCCACGGACGGACGGACGGACGGACGGACGGACGAGCGCCGACACTCATCTGTGGTTGGAAAACTAATTTGTTCGATTTGATTGAAAGTTTTTGCCGTGCTTTGTTCGTGTGCGTCTGCCGGTGTGTTGGACGCGGGTGCGATCGGGCCGAGAGCATGGTGTGCGTGCATGTGTGGGTGTGTGCGGCCTAGTGGAGCTCAGATGGAAATCGTTTAGCGCAGTAGCAGCCGCAATTGTTCTAATTGTTTAAATGGAAAAGTGGTCGGGAAGCGTGTCGAGTTGAGTCGAGTCGGTTGGCTTCGAGTCGCGTCGTGTTCCACGAATGTCGTCGACGACTCGCACCGTCGCGGTCTGAGTGGGTGGCGGAGGGCGTCAGGTGCGTGCGGATGACGGTTGTGGATGTGGGTGTGGGATGTGCGATGTCGGATGGGGCGGCGCCGGTGTTCGCTAATTGAGTTCGCCGCTAAGTACTTCGTTTCGCGACTGAATCTATTTGCCTGGCGAACGACACAGCTTAATCCGCTCCTACTCCGCCTCCTCTGGGAGTCTCGGGCAGCTTCTAATTGCGGGCTCTGTTTGCGAGTTGCTGTCAATCGCAGGATCAGCTGCTTGCGGAAGGGCGTTGCCTGGAGACAAATGCTCCACAGTTCTCGGCGCTCGCCGTCGCCATGAGGCCGTCCATGAACCCTTGAAACTTTAAACCCCGAAGTCAGCCCTTCGTCCCCGCCTCTGGCCTGCCTTTGACGACGATCAAGGGCTTCCTGCCAGGGTGTGCGGCGATGCAGGCGGGTCGTGGCGGCCCCGGCAGGTGTTTGTCGCGCGAGTGCCGGAAGGACTTGCCGGAGGCGTCGAGCGCCGAGCGCCGCCACCTGTTGCGGCGACGGCTTTCCGCTGGAGCCCGTCAGAGGGCTCGAAAGCAGCGTCGACAGGCCTCCTCACGCCCTGCGGGGGGGGGGGATGGTAACGAGCAGTGGAAGATTAATGAAACAAAACGAATTACGCCAATGAGCAGCAAAGCAAACGGTTGTCAGCGCCGGAGGCTTCAATTTGATCGCTCAGAATTCAATTGGAACTGACAGCTGCGGGCCCGGGTTACAGCAACAAGGTGCTGTTCTGTCGTCGAACTTGTTGTTGTTCTACTGTAAAACGTGTTGAAGTTTGTTGGATGTCTGTCCTTGTTGTTGTTGTTGTTGGAGAGATTTGATAACGTCTCGTGGGCAATTCATCATCTCCCCGGGCGCGACGACCTGTCAGTCGGCAGTCAGCGAGCGCCGAAGGCAGCGGGCGGGAGTCGGGCGTCGGTGCCGGGTCTCTCGGAGGCGCTCTGGCTCCTCGGCTCAGCCGCAGTTTGTCGTCAGGGGTTCCCCAGACCCGAGATTAGCCGCGGGCGCCGTGGGGCGGCGGAGCAGGAGCGGCAGCGGTGGACGGATTGAGCAATCGAGGGTCCTGCCGTCCTCCAGCTGGCCTCCAGCGGCACGTCCACCCAGCCCATGATCGCCACGGCCTGGGCGTGTGTGTGTGTGTACTTGCATTTTTTATATCCGGCACAGCGCGTGCGGAATCCTAAAGTCGAGTCGAGCTCCATCTTGTTGGCGCGCACGACCCACGACCCATTGTTTCGGCCCGGAAGTGCGAGGAAGCTTCGCCGGCTGGCTCCGTCCGTTGCTTCGTCCATGCGTTCGGCGTGTAAACAAGCGGAAAATAAGTTTTCCGCCACGAGGTCCGTCCGAAATTATGCATAGTTTCGTTCGCCGGGAATTCATTGCCGGAGGAACAGAACAGAACAGAACGCGAACACTCAACACTCAGCAACAAGACGTTGCCTCGGCATCGCTCGCCAGGGCACGTAGTGGGCGGCCCTTAATCAAAACGCCCAGGACCTCGTCGTCCCCGCCTCCACCAGCCGAGCTCAACCCCCTTCCTCGGGACACCCTCTGAATCTGGCGACCGGCCCCGCCTCCGCCGACGACCCACGGGCTCCGCGCTTGGCTGGTGCGACGTCCAAGACACGGCCTTCCGCCAATATTTGTCCCCGGGTCCTTCAAGCACGGCACATCGACGACAGCGGTTGGGGTCCCGCTTCACCAAATCCCCGGTCGTCAGACACTTGTCAGGCTGCGACCGTATGCGTTTAAAGAGCAATTAAAAGATCCAGTGCAACCGTAACTCACGCTCCCCCTCTCTCTCTTTTTGCAGGTATGTGGACGGCGGTGACAAACACTGTGCGCAAACATTGCGGTAGGCATTAATTAAGGGCTCCCCCACTACGGCGTCGTCCCGGCCCGGGCCGCCCCGCTCGGGACACTCGCGGCACCCACGCGTCACTGGACTAATTCGAAGCCGAATTTAATTATTGCTTGGCTGACAGTTGGACGCCAACCCCTTCGAATCGCCCCCCGTGAAAGCGCAGCCAATCTGGCCCGAGCGCGGGCGACCGGCCGACCACGCCTTTTAACTAATCATTCGACTAATGATAATAATAAATGTTACAGAGTTATTATCGGGGGCGTGGGCGGGAATCGCGAGCGCTCGGCAACAATCGAGTGGTCGTCGAACCGCACACTCAAAACCCCCCCACCCATCGCCAGGCAACGCCTCTGGCGAGTTGTTTCAGGACGGCGTTGTTGTTGTTGTTCTGGTGGTGAGGGGTTGAGGCTGCGGCTGCGGCTGCCCACGAGTCCGAAAGCAAAAATGTCATTTCTATGCGGTACGTGTGGAGCATGATTTTAATTTGTGTCGTAATTATAATCGTTCTTGTTGTCCTGTCCTGCTGTCCTGCCGTCCTGCCGTCCTTTGTGTTTGTCTCGCCCGGAGGGCGTTCGTTGCCCGGGCCTGGGGAACCGCAAGGGCGGCCTGGGGTGCTTTTGCCATGTTTACCAACGGTCCGTCCCGTCCGCTCACGGGACGCAGTGTGTGTGCGTGCGAGTGTGTGTGTGTCGCTGAAACATTTAACAAGGTAATAAAATTAGTCGCTGTCGTTATGGCCCGGGCCCGTCGCTCGGTCTGCATTTGAACGACGTGCTGGGGACAGATTTTTGCCTGCACGGAATCGGTTGGAGGGACTTCCGACGCTGACGCTGGTAACGTCGTCGCCAACGCCATCGTCGTCACCATCGTCGTCACCATCGTCGTCGCCTTGGCGATCTCCAGATCGACGCGCCCGACTCGCGCCGCATCCGCACTTAAAAGGGCGATCGGGGCCGAATCCACGACCGACCACTCGCGGCAGCCGGGGGCGTGAACTCGAGCTGACGGACTCGTCGCATTCAGCTTGGAGTTGAGGGATCCAGTTGGATGGCTGGGCGGTCCCTCGCCCTCCTCCTCCTCCTCCTCCTCCACTGGCATCTCGGCTTCGCGCCCATCGCGCCGCCAGCTGTTCGCGCTTTGACACATCGGAGTCGTCTTAATGGCAGCTGACGGCGCTGCCTCTGCGGCTGACAGCTGAGGCGGCGCCGCTGACGACGGCGATGGCGATGGCGATGACGTGGACACGGATGATGACGACGGCAACGGGGACGACGTCGAGGATGCCCCGAAGCGGTCCGTCGCCGTCTTCGTCGCCAAATTGATTTCCGCACGCGTCGTAAAGTCTTAATTTGTCCGAAATTAACGAGCGCCCGATGGTGGTTGTGGGTGACAGGCGTCAACGGCGGCGTCAACGATGAGCATCTGCCCGAGCACTTGGTGCGAATGGCTTTCGCTGCTCCTCGTGGCTCCCTCGTGTCGCCCTCGTTGGACCCTCGTGGCCGCCATGAAAACTCGGACCGGAAAGCGGTGCTCGCCGAGGCAGCCGCTCGTGGACCTCGCGGGGCCCCGTCACAGGCACGGCCGAGGTGGGCAGAGCTCCAGAAACAACAACCGAGAGCCCTCGCCCACTACACACACGCGTCCGTCCACACACACATGCCCACAGGACGCCAGTCCATCGTCCGCCCGTCTCAGACTCCGGGCCCATCGGCGACCCATTTGGGGCGGGACGGGACGAGGGTCGCTCACGTAATTAATTAGCTATCTTTTGACGTTTAGCTGCACATTTAGCAGCTGTTGTACGGAGTCCCCGCCCACCTGCGCCGCCCGCCCCCGCTGAGTGTGAGGGCTAAGCTTAGACATACATAAATAAACGGACGAGGGGGGGTGGCGGAACGGCGAGGACGGAGGACGTGGACGTCGCCAGGACCTTAATTATATGTTTGCAAATTATAAATAATAAATGGACGACCCGAGACGCCGCTTAGGGCCGCTCAGGCTGTCGACGGCCCGGATCCGGACGAACTGGGTCCGAGCAAATGTTGTCTGCCACTGCCTTCGGACCGAATGGCTGGAGTGGAGCACGGCCGGTCTTGTGGCCGTCACTCGCCATCGCCGTGGGCCAACCGACCACTCGCCACGGCTGCTGATCCCTCCGAAGGACTCCTGTAATCGCTGCCGTGCGGACTCCACGAGATCTCGGCCGACACATGCACGTCGCCCTCGTCCGCAGACGACTCCCGGAACGGCCCGTTGTCGCTGGTTGGTTGTTGCTGCTATTTTGATCCAGTGCCAGCCCGTCTCCGTCTCCGACTCCGACTCAGTCGCCCGATGAAGCCGTCCGTCCCCTGTCGGAGTCGCCTGGCCCACCGAGGGCATGGAGTTCGTTCGCTTCGCTCGATTCGCTCCCCCGGCGTCTCGAGCGGACGACGCACGAATGTTAATTTTACGAAACACGTCCGTCAACTGCACTTTTGCCACCCCCACCCCGGTGCCCGCCGGCTCGGCTCGGGACGGTCTGGCTGGCCGCCTGTCTGGCCCCGACGCCCGCCCCAGTCGGCGTGGCCTCCGCATTGTTGACTCAGTTGCAGTCGTCGGCGTCTACGGTGACGACTCCGACTCCGACTCCGTCGCTGTTCCTTTCACTGCACCGTTGCTGCCTCCAGGCCGGGCGTCCGACGAATTTTATCTAAATTTAGTTGGTTTTTAAGACAGCAGGCGAGAGCGAGGAGGGGGCCAGGAGGAGGTTGGGGGGAGATTGGAATGCTCCCATTTTTCCCCTGACAGTTTTGTCATCTTCTGACGTCTGGGACGGACGGCCGCCAGCCGCACTTGTAAAACAACCAGTGGAGCTGCTCAACAAACACATGCTCACTTACACGCACGTCCCCACAACATCCCCCCCCCCCCCCGTCCCGCAACTCCCACACTTGCTCAATCGCGCACACCCACACACGTGCTCGCCTGCACCTGTCCTCGTCCTCACGTACACGACGACGGCGGTGACGGCGACGGCGACGGCGACGGCACTCGTGTCGGTTCATGCTCTGGCTAAATGTCTGCAAAGTTATGTTGCTTCCGGCGCAGTTGGCGTGGGGGAGGCGAAGGGAGGGAGGGGAAAAATGCAAACTGATGTGTGCTTTCCCAGCGACGGGGTTTCAACGCCCAGCCCACCCGAGCCCAGCCCATTTGAACTGGTTTTTAATTCTGCCCGCGCTTGGACTGGATTCGCCTGCGAGGCCCACTCGATGTCTCTTCGATTACACTCGCACTTGGGTCGGCTCCTCCACCCGTCGTCCTCCACCCTTCGCCGGCGGTTTTCCAGAGCTCCGGCCCGACCTCCGACGCACCCTTTGCGGGCTCCCATGTCGCTGTCAGCTCTTCGTTAATCCCATTGAGCAGCAGCTGCCGGGCTTAATCACTTAATTTGTTTTAATTGATTCACTTCGATTTATCTCGCGGCGGCGGTCGCCAGTCGCCAGAGTCGTCTGCGGCCCGACGCCCGTTCGCCGGGTCATCGCACTTGACCCTCGTACAGGGTGTCTGCGGCCTCGGGGTCCTTCGTTGCCCCCTTTCATTCCTCTCGCCCTTCGTCCGCCACGGCGTTTGCCGAAAAATTTCCTCCATTTCCTCGCATCCGATTGGGATGTTCTCAATGTCCGGTTCTCCAATATCGTTGTCCTTGTCGCATTCTAATTTGCCTCCGCGTCTCCCGGCTTCGGACAGCCGCATCCGGCCATCGGGATCTGGCTCGGAATCGAGATCGAGATCGCGATCTGCAGCCGCAGCCGCAATGGTTGGCCGGGGTTGGCGCCGACCAGCGAAACAACGGCCGAACAACGGCACGGACCGAGACCCCACGGCCTCAACAACAGCAACAATGAAGGCAACAATGGCAGCAGCATCAAAGGCAACAACAGCAGCGGCAACAACAAGGAGCAGCCGGCAGTTTGTGGCGGAATCAGGTGGCGGAGGTTGGGTGGAGTCTGAACTGAAGGGGCGAAGGGAGGTCGCCAGAAGTCAAACAAATATTCGCCGGCTCCCGAACGCCGACCCGGCACGCAGCACGACGATTGGGGGGTCTGGGGCTGCATCCGGCGACGAAAGCGGGCCGCGACAGGACTCGACTCCATTTGTTGGGGACGAGGGAGAGCCGGGGAGGCGGCTGCACTCGAAACCCAATAAAGGAGAATTTAAGCGCCGACAGTATTGCGAGCAGAACGAAGAGAAATCGCGGCGTCGCAGGAAGGCGGGGGGTGGGGGGGTTTGTGCTTTGATGGGGCCTCCGTTGCCGGGAAATTTTCCTCTTGCCGCCAGAAGGTGGAAAATATTTATGGGCGTCTTCGGCTTCGGCTGCGTGGCGAGCGCAGGGGCGGGGGCGTTGGCGGCCTGCATTTATTTCCTTCGCCCGTAAAATGCACGGCGCCCTTGAGTGCTCCGAGCGAGAGGCCAGAGCCGGCCCGCCCTCCCTCTCTCTGCCTCATTCGCTGCGTTCCTTGGCCGGGCTCGAGCTGCAGTTGCTGCTGTGGTTGCGTTTGGTCTGCCTCCGCATAATGGTATCTGTTGCTTTGTTGTTGTTGTTGCCGTTCTCTTATTGCAATATATCGGCCACTTTCAATGCAGAATTTCCCATCGGGATTTCGGATTCTCAAAAACTCGGCGGCGAAGTTGCGGCGGCTGGAGTGGCCGAGAGCGCAGTCAAACATGAGCGGGCACCCGGCATCCGCGTCCTCTCAACAGCCGCCCTCGGGCGCCCGCCGACTCTGGCCTCGCAGCCACTGGGGCGGATGGAGATTCGTCCTCTTAACCGCCTCCATTTTTAATTTCGGGACGCTGCCCAGTTTCTCCGCTTAAAGTTCTTGATTTCTATTTACGCTCGCCCCGAAAGTCGGCCAGGCCGCTCCATGGCCATGACGACGAGGCGGGCCAAGGCTCGACGGCGAAGTTTGAGGTGCGGCCCCAGAAGAGGGCAGGGCACAGGGGACCGGCGGACGAGGGCGACGGTGGCGGTGGCGGGCCACGGACGCGGTCGGGGGGCAGAGTCTGGGTCTGAGCCGTTCGGAGGGCGCGGGTGGGCGGCTCGAGCGCGCGGTTGGCGCCAGCTGCGACCGGCGACCGACCGCCTGCTGGTTGGCTGCAACACCATGTGTTGGGGAGTCGAGGGGCGGAGGTTGGGGCGAACGGAAGGTGTGTGCAATCGACAGGCTGCAGGTGGCATCTGCTGATTTTGCAGGTGGGAAGGTTCGGTTCCTTCGCCTCAGCTTCCTCGGGGCTCGTCGGCCCTCCTTGGGTGAGGCGGTCGCCGGCACCGGGAGGAGCTGGTGGCACGCGGCGTCTCGGGAGACGAGCTGCAAATGCGGACGGGCGATTCTGAAGAGGCGAGACCTGGGCCTGGAAAGTAGTGGCTGAAGGCGCTGAGCCGCGCCGGACCGGCCCACGTCAGCAGCCGGCGGAGACGGCGCGATCCCAGCCCGGCTTGGGAGACCCAGGTCGAGGGCAAAAAGAAGTTTCGGCCGGTCTCCACGCGAGGCCAACTGCTAAGTAGATAATTGAGTGCTTAATTTGAGCGCGCCATGTTTTGTGTCGGCGGCAGACACCGCCGGAAGCGCGCGCACACACGCAGACCCACTGACACAGACACGTCGTGGGGGGGGGGGGGGGGCTGGGGGTGTTCAAAGCGAACAAACAAAAGATGGCGCACGTTCGTGAGAAGTCGGAAAGAAATTAAAAACTCATATGAAATGAGAAAAGTTTCGAGCAGCGGAAACGCGCCGTTTGTGCTCGGCAGCAGCAGCAACAACAACACCTAGAGGAACCCGCGATCATCCCACAGCCATCCAACAGGCAATCATGTGTTGCCGCCCCCCATCTCCCTCCCTCCTTCTCGGTGTCTCTCTCGTTCTCGCCCCCGTTCTCTTTGGGTGTTCGCCCACGCCCCGCCAGCCCTAAGCATGATTAATGCGAACGCTGCTCGTTTCCGCCACCCGCCGGCCTCGTCCTTCGCGCGGGTCCTCGAAGGCTTCTCTCGCCTGCTCTCTCTCCCTCCTTCCCGCCTCTCTGCCACCGCCCCCTACCCGATGCATGTCTTGCAGATGTGGAATTCCTCCTGCCATTTTTCCCTCGCCTTCCCCAGCTGCCGCCCCCCGCCTCCGGCTCCATCTCGCAGCTCATTTGTGCTCGAAAATCTAATTAAATTCTTTATGCCCAACGTTGTTGTCGACGGCTCCGGCTCCGGCTCCGGCACCGGCGGCCCGCAGACGCGCGGCAGGATCGCGAGTTGTCCGACGTTGTTGCTGTTGTCCTGGCCTGGTCGTGCCTTGTCGCTGCAAAGTTCGTCATATTTTGCGTAACTCGCGCGCCCCGTCCGCGCCTGATCTCATTACTTTTATTCTAATGCCATTTAATTGAATCACTCCGCAGCTCACGCCCCATTACTCGCAATAATTCCATTACCGCATGTAATGCTGCGTGTGCGTTTGTGTGCGTGCGTGTGGAGCGATTCCTCAAAGCGCTGCAATTACGCCGGAGCCGTTGATCCGCCGAGAGGGCTGGGCTTCGGCTCCTCCTCGCCCCCCACGGACTCCGGCTTAGTTCAACGGCTCAGTCCACCAGCCAACGTCCCTTCGGCCCTCTGCCGTCATCCCCATCCCCATCCCCATCCCCAACCCATCCGCATCGCTCCGGGCGCCTTCTCGAGCCTCGCCCTCGGGGTCGCAACTTTTGCTCGTCGCCTCCTCGCTGGCGTCTTCGCGAGACCACCGGGCGCCAGGCTAAATAACAGTCTTCCAGCCTCCTGCAATTCGCGGCCTCGAGGCCCCACCTGCCACCCGACGGTGCCCCGCGCCGTTTGAGCTGCGATTGTCAACTCGTCGTAGCCCGTCTCGCTTTGCTGCGGCGGGGAAAGTTCGCTGCAGCTGCAGCTGCGACCGCGGCCTCCGGCGCTTTGTGCACG
Source organism: Coelopa pilipes (assembly GCA_947389925.1). Lineage (NCBI taxonomy): Eukaryota > Metazoa > Arthropoda > Insecta > Diptera > Coelopidae > Coelopa > Coelopa pilipes. The sequence continues at coordinate 7,494,858 of OX376697.1, forward strand.
AGGGCGAGGGCGAGGGGGCGGGCTCGAGCTGCAACAAAGACTTAATTGCATTCGCGCCGCCAGCGCCGAGGAGGGATTTCGATGACGTCCGCTGAAAAAGTCGGTCGACGCCGAGCGCACGGGGCTCGCGAGCAATGGAGCGAGGGACGGGGCGGCGGGACGAAAGGGCACCGCCAGCCCCCGAGGTTTCTCAACTTGGCGCTGGAAACTTCCTCTCGCCGGAGTTTCGCTCACGGCCGGCGTGGACGGGCTCCCCGAGCGAGTTACGCGAGCCCCTCCCTCGCGGGCTCCGTAATTGGATTTGCTGCACTCGTCGATTCGTGCCCGGAGTGCGTGCGGGGAGGGGCTGGAGGAGGACGAGATCGTGGGTGGGTCGAGGCCGGGCGTCGCGCGTGGTTTCGGCCGACTAAAGAGCTCGTGGACGTGCCCACATGTGTGTGTGTGTGTGTGTCAGTGTGGTGTGCGTGTTTGCGTGGAATGCGGTGCATGTGTTCGCTGCCGCCAGATTTCAGATTTCAGTTTTCCGACTCGGAAGCTGATTAAAAGTTGCCCCGGGGCTTGGGGAAGTGGGCCAACGGGTCGTGGCACGCGACGGGCGCCGGGGATGAGGGGCGGTGGCGGTGGTTGTCGGTGGACGGCCGCGAGGGCGCCCTGCATCGGGGTCTCACCTGCAGTCATTGGACTTTCCTCCGGCAGCGACATCGATTTGACTCGAGCCGACTCCAGAGCCAGACCCGCACCATCGAGAGCCGCGGGATCCTTTTGTGGCTCCCGTTGAACTTCGTGGTCCCTAACGAGCCCTTCCGCCCCCGCTGCCCTCGACTTGGGACGAGTCCGACCAGCGACTGCGAATTGCTTGCGGCCTCCACTGGCCATGATTCGATTCTCCTCACGGCTGATCCGGCCTTCCATTTCCTGCACATTACCTTGATTCATAATGTTATTAATTTTATTTGCTCTGGAATTCGCGGTGATTTCGATCGTCGTTTCTTGTTTTCGAACCTCGATGGGAGCCATCGCTTGGTCTCTGAATGGCGCCCAATAACGACGAGCCGGCCGCCGCCGCTCTCAGCCCCAGCGGAGCCTCCGCCGTGGTCCCCGTCGTTCGGCGTCGCCTTCTGCGGCTTCTTCCGTTCACTCGACCGCAGCCCCGCCCGCCCCGCCTCGGCCCCCCGTCCATCGTTCGTCTGGGTCCTCCGCCCTCGCTTGTGGCAACCGCAGGGCCCCTCGCCGGGGGGCGGCGGAAGCCCCTGCCTCCCGCAGCAGGACCCACTCACACGAATGCAATAAATGTCGTCGTGTGCAGGCAAGCATAATTTCTTCCAGCTGTCTTCTCCGCTCCCGTCTGCGCCTTTGGCTGCACCTTCGTCCGCGTCCCTCGCCCTCGCCCCTCGCTCGCTGCTGCCTTATTGCCACCCCCGGCGGCGGTAGGGGCGGGGAAATATGGAAAAAGGCAATGAATTTGCGCGCCGAATGTCGCAAGAGCAAATATAAATTCAAATAAACGCAGCTTGGCTCCTCCTCCCCAGGGCCCGCTCCCCCTCTTCGTTTGGCCCCACCTCGCCCCTCGGCTCGGCTCGGCTCGGCTTGACTGCACTTCCTTTGCCCGGCTGCAACTGTGCCTGCGTGTGTGCCGTGCGTCCGTTTAAATTGCCCCGAGTGTTGTCATCGTTTGTCCCCGTCCCCGTCCCCGTCCTCCACCCCGGCTTCGTGCCGCGGCCCTCGTCCCCGCCGCCCCCTTCGAGGATGTGTGTCTGTGTCTATTGATATTTGTGTGACGACTTCCGGCAACTCGCAGCCGGAGCTGGAGCCGGAGCCGAGCGGGAAACTTCGGAGCTTTGTCAGAAACGCAAATAAAAGCTCTCGCAAAATAAATAGACTGTGCTCTGTCCAAATATTGGGATCGTGTTGGTGTCGAGTTCCGGCTCCCGCTCCCGCTCCCCGCTTCGCCTTGCTCGTGTTATTCGCTCCTCCCAACTCGTCCATGCGTGGCAGAAATCATTTGTAATTGAATTGGAATGGAATTTCGGACGTCCTTAAATATTTATTCGGCTCGCATTTGGGGCGAGGGCCGTCGAATGTCCCGAAAGGGGGCCGACGCCCTCCGCCGAAGCTCTCGAATTACTTTGACGTTGCGCCGCAGGCCATTCGATCCGATTCCGCCGCGCTCGCCAAGTTCGCGTCCGCCTTGAAGTCGCCTCGGGTTGCGGCTCCGAGGTCGACAGCAGGACGCTGGAATTCTCATTCGAGTTCCGCTCATTTCCCTCCCGCCAGAGCGTGGTTATCCTGTCGACAAACAAAAGGGATCATCCAATTACAAGCAATGCATAATTAATGAGGCGGCCGGCGCCCAACCCGCCCGGCGCGAAATCGCTCATCTTCGGCCCTGCCGCCGCCCGCCGCCGCCGCCCGTCGCTGTCGGCGCAGTCAACACTCGCTTCCGCCTCTGTTGCCAAACTAATTACGCCGCCGTTTTGTCTGAAAGCAGCGCGCAAACTTCCGGCTGCCCAGCGCGTTGTCCTCGCCCTGTTTTCGCACCTCTCCGGCGGAGCGGCAACAACAGGAGCCAGAGCGGCCACGACGGGGACGAGCAGCACCGGAAGGCGATGGGTGTTGTCAGGGCCAGCGTCCGATCCGATCCGATCTCGCTGGGTCGCGCGGGAAGTGCGCGGGGTTGGGCGCCGTCTGTGACTTCGCAGAGGCGCGGAAGCAATTTTTCGCCGAATCGCTCCATCATAATTCTTGCTATTTTCGCTGCTCCCGCCGCTCCCACTCCTGCTCCTGCTGCCGTCGCAGCCAATGCTTGTTTTGGACGAAAGTCGCAATCGGAGAAGCGGCGGCGACGCCCTGCCCGGGGCGACGACTCGACGCCACGCCCCCCGCCCCCACCCCAGTCACGTGGGCGCAGGGCCTCATAAATCAACGTCTCATTTTCATCGCGCTCGTGTTTCTGGGCTACGTCCTTGTTGGCTGGATTCCGTGCTTCGGCCACATTCTTCACTCCCTGTAGTGCGTTGTTGCCAGGGTTGTTGTTGTTGCCAACGCTGTTGTCCTCGTCGCTGTTGCTGCTGCTGGTGCCGATGCTGTCGGGCTTAAGCCTTGGCATTAGCGCCGAGTCCTCGTGCGCGCCGTTTTTAATCGAAACGCTCGCCTTGGGAATTCCGACGACGACTCTTCGATTTCTCGGCAAACTTCGCTTTCGCTTTCCTCTAATTCTCGGATCTCCCCCGCCCCGGTTGCTCCGGGAGCGACAACTTTGTCCCCTTCCCCCCTCCTCGCCGCCGGCCCCGTCCTCCGCCCGCCAGGAACTGTGGGAATTACAGCAAGGAGGAAAAAAACTCGCAACTCAGCAGAACTGAACTCAATGAAGAGAGAGAGGGGCGCAAAAAACACAATAAAAGATTATAAGATGTCCGGGGAGTGGGTGGTGGGGAGCGAGGGAACGTGAGTGAGAGGGGGTGGGGGGGTGCGCAGCGTCGTCAACTCATCAGGAACAAGTCAAGTCAAAATATTTATAGAAAAAGCCACGCAGCAGTGGAGGAAGCCGTAGCGAAGTCTCGCGGACCCGAAGAGCGAGAGCGAGAGCCAGGGCGAGGGGTCGAGTGGAGGGAGGGGAAGGCAGAAGAGGCCATCGTCGGCCAAAAGGACCTTGTATGCAAAACTTTAAATTGGGCCCCGCGTGGGCCCAGAAAAGGCAGGACCAACAGCAACCACACAGGAAGAAACCACAACGAGAACGACAACGACAAGGACATCATAAGCGCAAAGTTTTTGACAGTGCTTGGAGCCGGCCGAAATTTGTCATGAGTCTGCGATTGCTGGAAACAGGCGGAGACAGTGGCCAAAAGTTTGCCAAGTCGCCGGCAGCAAACGCGTTGCTCGGTGCCGGGAGTAGTCGGCAGGCGTCCGGGTCGATGGAGCGCCTGCGATGCGCTGCCTGGAGCTCGAAATTCGATACAATTTGATAAAATTAAGCTCTGGCCATCAGCAGCGGCGGCGGCGGGGCGAAATCTCGGCCGTTGCACTGGCAGCTCGTCGAAGGCCCTGCGAACGCCAATCACATCTCTGCTGGCAGCCGGCATTAATTATCTGCCGGTTGCAGGATCGATTGCGCGCACGGATTTCGCCGCTTGCCAGTACAGCGACGACGCCGCCACCGACCGACCGACATCGCCTGCGGTCGTGTTAACAGGACGGCCGGAAGTGTGTTGCGTGTGCCGGAAACAGACGGCCGGCGGATCGGCTCGCGGCGGCCGGGCGAGGTCGGCGATCGGTCGGCGAGTAGAGAACTTTCCATTTGTCGGGACGGCGGCAGGGGACGAGGGCGGCAGCAACGGCCCGAGAACGAGGAGGGACGTGAGCATCGGATAAGCCAGTGGAAGAAGACTCGCAGTTCCGCAAGTGGGGCACGCCCGAATCGTGAATTGACGAGGCAGCGCCTCCTGCAGCAGGGCAGGACTTGCTCGAGCACATCGCATCGACGGGTCTGGCTCCGGTTGTCGTCGTCGCTGCCTCGTTCACATGCTGGAACAACCTGATCGGCACATTCTGGCGCTCGGAGGCTTCTCATCCCTGGCCGAGAGTTCGCTTCCTTCGGGAATGCACATGTCCGCCTGTCTGCCGCTGCAGCGACATCCCTTCGGTTGGCAGGCACAGCCCAGCCTCGCAAGAATCCGGGCCTAATTGAGGCATGGCTTCCGTCTCAGTGGCCTCGAGGAGGAGTTGGTGAGGTTTGAAGCAGGACCCCCACCTCCGGCTGGCTGTCAGGAGGACTTGCAAGCATAAATGTTTGCGTAAAGAGCCTCGCAGGAAGTGGTGGCCAATGGGCTTGAGCGTTACGACAATTAACCTTGATGAAGGACGACCCAGAACCAGACACAGACCCAGATCCTGACCGAGTCGTATCGACCAAAGCAACGAACACTGAGCGGAAGTCTCTGAATGCACTCGTTTGCCTCGGAAAACGCAGGAAATGCGGGACGTCAGGACCTTCCGGTTGGACTGATTGAATGCAGGATTCCCTGGAATAAAAGTGTGCAGGATACGCAGGTCCGAGTAAAAGGACGTTTTGCCTTCCCCGTAGCAGATGCAAAAGAATATTCATGAGGGAAAATAAACTGGCCTAATCTAAGGAAAGTGAAGCCAAGTCCAGGGAAGACCACATTTTAATATCAACTCAAAGACGGATGCGAAGAACTCACTCCAGGCAGAGATGATGAAATTACACAACATATTTTCCGTCCTAAAGGACCCTGATCCGGATCCGGACCCGGACACGGCCCGGACCGGATACGTTTATTTCTGATTATGCAGCATAATTTCATGAAATGAATACGAGCTTTCAGATGAGGAAATACAGCCAGAAGAAAAGAACTCTTACACAAATCTACACAGAGCAAATCAAAAACAATCGGCGAGGATGAAAAGAGCCCGGAGCACGAATTAAATGCGTCCTAGATGAAGGGGCGGAGGGCGCAGAAGACGTTGCTTTGAGTCTCCGGCAACGGAAATAACATGGAATTCATTTCTCTTTTTTGGCCATATGGATTTCAAAGTGCTTTCAGCGTCTTCGGTACTCGGGAATTCCAGGACTTTCTTAAAGGCGACCCAGTCTGCCCGGGTCGAGGACCCTCGGCACGGTGGGCGAACTGCCTCCGTCCCCCGATGGACCAGCAGGAAGCATCATAATTTCAGCTTATTTATTTACTCGCTCTCTCTCCCTCTCTCTCTCTTGTTATCCTCGGTGTCCTGGTAAAGGAGCCATTGGGTTCCAGCGACCCTCGGGCCCTGCACAAAGGATTCGGGTTCCGTGATAATTGCGAAATTCCTCTCCCCTCCTCCCGTGCCAGCCCCTTGGTTGACAAGTTAATTCTACTTTGACATATTGACATCGAAGAATTGAGTTTGTTCTGATTACTTTTGCGAAGCTTATTGAATTCAAATTCATGTCGTTATTGTTTCCGATGCTCCAACGCTTAGCGCGAACTCCTGTTCCGAAGTTCAAAGCCCTTTGTAGAGGTTCCAAAGGCCGTCCCTTTCGCACGAGGCCCTTTTCGTCTCCCCGGCACGGGGAAAATTATGAGCAGTGAAAGTTCCCGGTCGACTGTCGTCCGTAATTAGTTCCCGAATTGAGGCCCCGAGGCGTCCGAAGTTTTATTTATAACATTTCACTCCACAATTCCCGCCTCGAACGGGTCGGAAAAGGGCTGGAAAGGGCCAAAGGCGAAAACGTCGAAAGGGCACGCGGAGTCCTGGGAGCTGTATTCAATTCATATCCGAGCGTCCTGACAATTAATGGGCATTCGCGGCGTTTTGGAAAGAATGTTCTTGAAGTCGGCGCGATTTGCCAGGGCTGAAGGAATTCGCGAGGTCGCCGAGTCGGCGAAGGGCCACGATCGGAGGAACCGAGAACGGGATTCTCTTCCCTCGGGGCCAGGAGTCGAGTCGAGTCCGGGTCTGCCCTCGGCGCCCCTCCTTGGCCCCCGCAACCCAATTAGAGATCAGGAAACGCCAAATGCTAGGCAAATAAATCCCGGCCGCCGCACGAGTCAACAGCACCAGCAGCCGCCACCGCAGGAGCAACTGCTAGCGCCACCCCAACAAAGGCCGCCACCGAGACGCAACCCGGGTGACGGTGAACGCCTGACACGACCACCCATCTGTATTCGGTTTATTTTTGGCGCCGCAAATATTTGAAATGCCCCGGCCCGGCCCAGCCCGAGCTGAGCACTGGATGCCATCCCGGTGCTTGACAATTTAATCAAGTTTCGGACTCGGCGCTGCGGAGACACGCAATACTTACGGAAATTATTCAACGACTGCCAGGAGAGCAATCAAAGGGGTTCCCTCGTGGGTCCGGGGCCGGGGACGAGACGGAGCAGTTCTCGGAAGACGTGCGCAATGTTCGCAGAGTCAACATTGACATTTGATTTAAATTCTGAGGATCGCCGGTCGCCGGTCTCTTCGGCGAAGTGAAAAACGTCGAACTCGAGGTGGCACTCGAGCTGCCTCCGCTCAGATTATTGGAGATTCAGTGATTCAGAGGGGCTGGGCCGGGTGGCTGTGGTCGAGCCGAGTGACTTGTTGAATTAGTCGACACTTTGAACCGGCGCTGCTCTGGGACTCCCTTTCAATCTCTGCGACGACCGGAACCCGAATTGCATCTCTCCCATCGGCGTCCACTCGGAGCCTTGGAGTCGTCCTGTTTGTTTTCCTTCGTCTCTGCGAAACATAAATGAGTGTTGAGCCTGATTCAGGTTCGTCGTCAATGTCGCCTGGGTGAACCCTGGGGAGTGCGTTGGGCGACTTTCGCCCTTGCCCTGTCACTGGCCCGGAGTCTGCCCGTTGTGGCCTCCTGGTCACAGTCGGGGAGCAAAGGAGCGATTTCAAGGTCGATGATTGCCATCGGCTGGTTTACGCCTGATTTCCGAGCTCGTTGTTTCTGTCGAACTGGGGTCCAACCCTTCGAATGGGTGCTGCGAGGGCGACAAAACTTGATTTTATTGGATGCCAGGGAGTCGTCGAGAAGGATGGCGTCGAGCGGGACGAGTGGGAACGAGGATTAAATGCTGTTTATCATTTATCATTTTCTGGGAGCCCTTCATTCTACTGATCTTAGCATCGAGTCCATCGGCCGTTCGTCCTTCGTCCGTCTGAGTTGGAGGCGAGCACTGGACGATCGCTCGTCGGTTCCTATTGCGATCCACTTGTTCCTCATACGTCTCGCAATGTTGTCAGCGCGTTCGAAGGGGGCAGCAGCAACTGCTACAGCTGCAACAACAACAATGGACTGCAGCTGTGGACGCATAAAAACAGTGGAGGGCGAGCGGGGAGGACGCGGAGACGACGAGGACGAGGAGGAGGAGCGAGTTCCTTAAATGCATTTTCTCGGTCGATGCAGCCTGACACTTGTGCCAGATGCTGTTGGTTGTTGTTGGCCGTTTGTTGTTGGTCGTTTGTGTTGTTCGCGCTTCCTTCGTGGCCGGCGTTGTTCTGGTGCACTACTTGAGGTCGTTTGTGGGTCACGCAGAGCAAAAATTAAGCAGACAAAGCGGAACAACAGAACCGACCGACAGAATTCCGCTCCGGCGACGACAGGACGAGGATAATAAAAGAAGCAGAGGCAGCGGCAACAACAACAGTCGTAGCAACTGTCGCAGGAACAATAGCAGAAGTTGAGGGCAGCGAATTCGGTCACGGGGTCGGGGCGGGCGCCGGGTCGAGACCGTCCTCAGATGACGACCTCGGCTCGACAACTGCGTGCTCGGGAGGAACCGCCGAAACATGGCCAAGGCTCGTCTTCCGTCGCCTCGGCAGCCCTTCGCCTCGCTCAGCAGTTCCGATTGCTTCCGATTCCGTCCAGTGCCCACCGCGGCCCACCAACGGTTCCCCACTACGCGTCCAATGATCCCCGACCCAGCTCTGTCGAACCGGAAAATTGTCGACCGACCCCCGTTCGACCTTCCCCCGTCCCCAGTCCTCGCTCCCCAGTCGCGGCCGCAAAATGAGGGCCGCCGTCTGACTCATGACACATGGCCGTCGCCGCCTCCCGCGGCCCCGCCGCAGCGCCACAGGGCATCGTTAATGCGAGTCGCATCTCATGCGCGGACCCCGCCATTGGCGATGCATTCAGTCAGCCCGGGCTCCACCCGACGGCGGGGCGGCCAGTCAGTTCGCCAGGGCTCCGCCAACTGACGCTCATTAAGTCGTGCTCGCGTTGATTTACGCTGACAACTTCAGCTGCAGCAGCGGCGGCGGCGGCGACGGCCACATTTTCAAATTGGTTTAAAGCGCGACGCCAGGACTCATCGAATTTATCGCCAGCCCACGACGAGGGCGGCCGCATCTGCTGCAGGTCGCCGCTGTGGCTGCAGCTGCGACGTCGCCTCCGGGTGCAGCCGCCAGCCGCCTGCCGTCTGTCGCCTGTCGCCTGTCGCTGCTGCTGATGACGTCGGCGATGGGTCTGAGCAATTTATGAGCGCTTTCGCGGCGACCGGCGACCGTTCGCAAACACGTGCATGGCTCGTTTTTAATGCGCTTCTCTCTTCTTTCAGGTGAGTCCGAGTGCGATGATTGGCCGAGTGGCTGCTGAGTTCGCAGTGAGTGCGTTGTGCGGACACCGGAGTCCGAGGTGGCTGCGAGGTCGACGTCGAGCAGCCGAGAGCTGGAGACGTCCGTGTCCGCTCGGTCTCAGGTGAATTTTCCCGCGCCGCTGGCCTGCGAGGAGGAGTCCGCGGGGTCAGGAGGGCCTGGGTCCTTCCGGCGGCTCCGGTGGTCCATTAGTTCCATTAGAATGGAAAAGCGCGCTGCACACGCTCGGGCGCCTCGGCTGCAGCCGGAGCCGGTGCGAGTCCCGGGAAGGGCTAATGTTGAACGCTACTTGACATTTTGATGACTCCTCCACACACACACACACACCATGCACCCATGCACACATGCTCACTTTTCTCAGCCCCATGCGCCCGCATGCAGGAGTCGTGGCCGCGCCAACAACAACAACAGCAGCAACAACGGCAGCGGCGACGGAGACGGCGACGGCAGCGACGCCAACATCCAGCCATTTGCAAATGAATGCAACGGAAAGGAACATGAGCAGCTCGCAAATGATTTATGTGACTGGGTTTTTCCGCTTCTTCTCCTCCCCCCCCCCTCTCTCGCCCCCCATTCTCTCCACTCTCTCTCCCCCCCTTCGCTCCTTCGCGGGCTCGCGTCTTCCCCGGAGGCCGGCGAGCGAGTGCTTTTTAATTACGTTCCGTTCCGGGGCAGCCGGAAGAAATCAGGAGGCACTCGTGGATCTCGTCCTTGTTTCGCCCTCGTCCCCGTCCCGTCTCCCGTTCGAAGCGTTCGATTCGGCCCCGATTCGGTTCAAAAGCGTTGAGCTCGTCCGGCCGCCGGGTTCCCTCGGGGCGTCGCTGGGCCAGGCCCCGGTCCAGGTTCGACCTGGCTCCGTCCCTCCGGCTGGTTTGCATACAATTTCCATCGCCTTAGCCATAAACTTCCTTAACCGCCGGGCTCACCTTGGGCCCGGCCCAGCCCCGGTGGCTGCCTCGACCCCAGCCCGCCCTCGTGATGGCGCTGGAAATGGCTGCAAATTTAATCTGCTTTTATTGCGTGTTTCCGCTCCGAGTCGGGCTGTTTGGAACAACAAGCACAACAACCATAACATTAAAGCCGACAGCGGCAGCGCGAATGGCGACAGTGACAACAACAACAAGACGAAGAGCAGCAACAACAACATCAGTGTAGCACCGCGAAACATAAGCAGTAATAACGAAGACGGGCCGAAATCTACGGAAAGCGCTCAAATCCCGGCAGCCTCGAAATGAATCTACAACAGCGCCGAGGAGGGGTCCATTTAAAGGCCGTCCCTCGACGGAGGTGCCGGCGAAGGGGGGGGGGGCTAGAGGAGGCGATTTGTCCTGTTGCCGGGGGCGCGGATGCCGGCGCCTCGCTTTAATGCCCGGCCTGCCGGAGGGCGCCGACTCCCTCGCTCGCCTTCGCCTCCTTCGCCGTCCTCCATCCCGCTCCTCCAAGGACTCGGGCCTGCCCACGACCCGCTAATGATGAAGTCATTTGAGGACGAGCCGCCGCGGAATCTGCGAACATGAAAATGTCCCGAGCGTCGAGCGTGGAGCGCATTTCCGCTTCCGTCGCCGCAGCGCTTCCTGTTGCGCCGCGCTCATTTTTTACGATTCGCCGTCGGTGCTTCAAAGTGCGGTATTTCCGGGGCGGGGGCGGGCTCGGAGGAGACCATTTAAATAAATTAGATTTGCAGAAAATTGCCGCCGTTCTTTATGTGCAGGCGGCCGGGCGTTGCTGGAATTTGAATTTAAAGTGGGCCCATTAACGGGCGTAATTGATTAGGGTTGCGCCGGGCGGGCGATGGCGTCCGAGGTGGACCGGGCGGAGGAGGAGGCGGCTCCGGAGTCGCCTCGCCGCAGCCCGCCTGACGGCCGACGAACCCCGCACGTCCGCGTGACGCCGCACGACGTGACGAATTAACACACGCCCACCACCCACCGCCCACCGGCACGAGGGCCTGGAGAAAATCCCCGGTAAAACAATTGGCCGAAAATTGACAAATGCCACTCGAGCCGCTCGGATGTCGTCTCGCTTATCGCGCGTCGCGCAGCTCCTTCGGGGCGGGCCACACGTCCAACGACCCACCATCGCGCCGCGCCCTCCCCACATGCTCCGGCGACAGGAGGCCCCCCCCACACACACAGGCACAGGCGCTGCTAGGGCCAGATAAAAGAACGAGGACCGATAAAGAAACGTCGTCGACGACGGCGTCGCCGCGGCGTGCGTGACGTGCGATAAAACGTTATCAGCGGCGGATCCTGTTCAAACGGGGCTCCTGAAGGTGCGCGTTGCAATCTCCGTGGTGTGTGTGCGAAATTAGAGCCCTGGAGACCCCGAAGGAGCGAAGTCGGCGAAGGACGGGAGGATGAGAAACGCCGGGCGCCTCGTTCCGGGAACTGCGGCCGGTGGCAGGCGAAAATGAGTTTGCGACGGGGGAGGGAGGGAGAGAGAGGAGGTGGAGAGCGAAGGAGGGCAAGGGGGGAGCACTGGCGACGCTTGGGGCGAATCGTTGTTCCTTTGGAGGTGGAGACGGCCGGAGCCTTCGACCGATCGCCGCCCTCTCGCCCCCCAGTCCGAACCCGGTCCGCACATTGGCGTAATTAAAGCGCTCGAGTGGGTCTCGAGTGGATCCGTCGGCGGTCGCTGGTTCCGTCAGCCAGGCAGGAGCGACGGCTGGAGGCGGGAGAGTCGCGGAGTCGCTGAGTCGCTGCGGGTTCCAGCTCTCTGCGAACCGAGCCTTGGCTCTGAAACGGCTGAAAACCGTGCGAGTTTTTGGTTTGGTTCTAACGAAACTCGTCCTTGGTCTCCATCCGTGGCCCGCACCCTTGGACAACCTCCTCGGTCCATTCCCTTGGTCCACTCCCCTGGTTCACTTCCTTCGTCCCCAGCCCTGGTCTCCGTCGGTGTCCCTCACCTCAGCCTTGGTCCTCTTCCCCGATCCCCATCCTGGCGCCTCCCCCTTGGTCCCACACCGGTCGCCACTGCACAGACCCAACTGCGGGAAGTCGTAGGCTTCCGTCCGGCGCGCGTCTTGAATTGCGTTAAGCGTAAAAGAGATCAACCCTCAATTGTCCCAGGCGGAGCGCCCGATTGAGAAAATAAATGGACCCGGAAATCGACTCGTCGCGAGGAGCAGACTGTGGAAGGGACCGGGGGCGAATAGTAAATGACGGAATCGCCAGATAAGGAAGATTGAGTCCTGCCCTCGCAGCCCCGCGGCTCGGGGGCAGGTGCGAGCAATCGCATCTCCATTAGGCGGCGCTTTCTCTCGCCTCCGCCATTGTTTCCTTATCGCGACTCGTTTTCGTGAGCGGGCGCGGCGACGACACAATTCCAAGGGACCCGGAGCAGCAGCAGCAGCAGGTCGGGGCGGCGACCCTCGCAAGGTCAGCTGGGATTCACTTTCACTGTCGCCCGACAGTCGCCAATTGACTCCTCGTCGCTCAATCCATCCTCCACACTCTCACCTCCGGCCGCCCCATGGTGTGGGCCTAAATCGAGGCACACGAGGCGGGCGGCGGCGATGGCGAGATTAGGACACAACAATGTAATCGGCCCGAGCTCCAGAAGCCGTCGCCCGCACGAGGCCGGTCCGCAGCCAGGGATCCCGTCGCATTCCTGGGGTGTTGCAGGGCCGCAGTTGAGCCGAGTCCTTGCCCCGGGCGAGGGCGGGAGCGAGTCATGGGTGGGTCCTCCGGCGTCCACGGAGGCGACTGTTAAAGGACTCTACTCAACCCGAAGAGTTATTGCGGGGAATTAATCATGGGCCTCTATCAATAAGTAATTAACTAGCCCCGTTATCCGAGCCATCCATAACGAGGCTTCGAGGGCGATTCTTAATTTATGGCAGATTCCCATGGAGTTGGGTGCATTTATTGGCCGTTTCTCATTAGGGTCGCTCGCTCGCTCGCTCGCTCATTTTATAAAATAAATTCATTTGCCTCGTGCGTAAATATCGGCCTTATAAATGGCCCATTAAACAGTCCCGGGTGTTCGTCGTTCGTCCGGCTCTGGATTAAACCATGTCCATTAGGGCTCCTTTGTCTCATCTTCCACCAAGCTTTCAACCTTCGCCGTCCGCCCGACGGCTCCCGAGTGGTGACTCGTGTTGGTTCGTCATCCCAGTCCACGCTCCCAGGAATGCGTGTTCGGGTCTCCTTTCGAAGTGTTTCCCGTTTTGATTTATACTTTGGCCGAGGAAACTAATGTCCTCTCATTTCATGAATGCTTCCATCTGCCCATCCTTTGGTACCGAGAATTGCAAAATATTTCGGGTCGAGTTTGCCCCAGGACGTCCAACAAGAACGGACCTGCAGCCTCGTTTGCGGTTTGCATCTGTGGTTCGGGTCTGAAAGGACGACTTCTGTAGCCTGGGGAGGGGTGGCTGGCTGGGGTCCGGCCACACCTGCAGCTCTTCTGCGGCCTGAGTCAGGATGCAGGATGCTGGAAAATCCTTCACCTCCTCGAGCAGTTCTCGCCCGATCTCATTCTGCTTTGACTTGTATTTTCTCGAATTTGCTCGATGTTTTCGGCGAATCGGAATTCGCCGAGCTTCGGTCGGAGGGACTCCGTGGGGACTTCGTCGGGACTCCCCTTAACACTCATTAAAGGCAAAGGTTGGGTTGATCTTGTATTCATGTAATCGTTTTCCCAGTGCGATCTGTGGCTGGCTTCTGGGAGGCCTCGTCCCTGGCTCCGGGCTCCGGCGTCGGTTCCCCCCTTCCCCCTTCCCGCTCCCCTCTCGCCCTGCCCTTGGGCGTTATTAAATTTCGACGGTTTCATCGAAGCTTGCAACATATTTTCGAAATCAACTCCGCTTTCGTTCGCTTGATTTATAAATATTTTATTTACACACACATTTATTTCTCTCTTTGACCTCACACACACACACACACACACTCACATGCCCGCACACATTTGCATTTGATAAATATGCGCAGCATGCCGCAGATCCCTCGTCCACCACAGCCAGAAATTAATGCAATACATTTGGAGCAGCAGCGCAGACGGCCGGCTGTGGGGCGGATGTTGTCGAGTGCCCGACCCTGGCGCCCGCATAGGGTTGCCAGGGGTCCGGCCGGAGCATCCACGAGCTCCACTCAAAGCCAGCATGGATTGTGATGCGGAGGAAAATCGCAGAATTCTCGATATTGGGTCCGAATCGATTCTGGTCCCATTCGAAGACACTCGGATAAAGTGCTAATGCTGAAAGTTATCGTGCTTCGCTCAACACCTTCGTCAATGACCTGGCATGGGGTCGTCGCCGCTGCCTCCTGTGGCCGTCCGCACCTCCTCCCATCGACCGCACTCCGGTGCGAAGGGCCCCCGGGGCTCGCCGTCGACGTCAGTGTGAAAGTCCGTGAATCCTGCCGCAATCTCTTCACACTTACGTCGCCGGACAGCTCGAGGTCTCCGGCTGTCTGTCCGTCTAATGCAGTTCCCCTTGATTAATGACGTGTGGGGCCCACTCGGGCGAGCACACGGGAGTCCGGGGCTCTGGGTGCTGCGACTGAGCCCGGAAAAATTGGCCAGGGTCAACAGTTTTAACTGCGGAGACAACGGTGCGAAGGAAGCGGCTCTCGCTGGGCCCAGGGACACCGAATGAAGCGAGAGACCGAGGCGAAGGATGGCTCCAGGAGCCCATGGCTCGCGGTGGTCGCACTGGTGACCCTTGGCTTCACCCAGTGGCCTGCCCAGCTCCATCCTTTCGGGCCACTTCCATTTAATTGCAATATGGCAGCGATCGAGCATTGCAGTTTGGTAAACAAATCGCGCCGCCCGCCGTAAACGCTGCCACCGCGATTCAATTAAATGCATTTATTTGCCGAATCCATGGCAATTCCAGATGATTTGTGGTCGAGGTCGCCCATTGATGACCTCTCGTTGTTTTGGCCGCGACGTCCCGTTGCTGCCATCGCAAGTCGAATCAATTTGAACAGCCAACTACTTTTTGCGCTACTCTTTCGGCCTCCTAAATGTCCCTTGTCCTGTGCGCGGCAGCTGTGGGCGTTTTGGCCATCGACGTGGCCGAACGCCGCCCCCCCCCCCCCCCCCTGTGCCCTCGAGCGGTTTCCATTTGGCTGCTCGTTTCCCGGGCTCCCTGTTATTACTTTCCCGGCACTTACATGCGGACGGTTTTTATTCCATTCGCTGTTTTATCTCGCTGCAGCGCAAATCGATTTCCGAAATAATTGCTGATTTATTGCACATGTGTTTTCCACACGGACTTTGGTTCGTGCGCGGCTTAGATTCTGTTAATTGAAACCTGATTTCGAGTTTAATGAGTTTGTCTATTAAAATGCATATGTTTCGAACCGCGGTCGACCCGGGCTGGTGCTCGAAATAAACTGTGGGAAATCCAATCTGGATCACAGTCGTCATCCTAGCTCTGGATGTTATTCGGGCTCCTCTCTCTCTCTCTCTCTCTCTAGTACACCTGCACAACTGGGATTTTCCCCTTTTCGTTCGGTTCGTATTTGAGTTAGTTCCACGAACTGGGGATCCGGACCAATCCCTCTTGGCAGGAGGTTGCTTGGTTCGAGGCCGGCTAGCGACGGCAACCAAGTGCGAGCAGGCGTCGCTTCTGAGGCTCGTCACAACCCCTTCCGTGGGCCGATTCTCAACAAGGTTATCTCGCACGAATCCCTTTAGTTGCCTCGTCCGTGACCCAATCGAGGACCCATTGTTCTAGCTGGCTCCGGAGTTCTCCAGCCCTTGGTGGGACGGACGCAATTTCCGGATCAACGCGATTAAATTTAAATAAACGACGCCGAGTGTGATGTTGTTAAAGCCTTATTAAGGGATTGCCTCCGACCGGAGCCGAGACGACCGGGAGCCCGACCCGAATTGAATAAATGCATGGCTTCGCACGATGATGCATCGTGGCCAGTCGGCCCGGAACTCCCGATAATGGCAATGGCACGGGAGTGTGAGGCGTCAGCGGCGACGATAAACGCTCGACGAGGAACCAGGAAAGAATTTCCACAAAGAAAACGCGCGTCTTGGGACCGAAAATGCTGGTCGAGCAAAACGTTAAGCGAGCGATGACGAAGTCGACCAGAAAGGAAACTTCGTAAACCGACCGACCGACGACGACGACGACGGAAGCGGATGGGGAAATTTATACGGACCCCCAAGCGGCGGGGGCGGCCCGAACGCAATCCTCGGAGCGGCGCCGGGCGAGTCCTCGAAACTCCAAATCCAATGGACTCGATTATTGACCACACGAGCAGTGGGTGGCCAGGAGGAGACGGCCGGGCGACCACGTCGGCGGGAGGCCGCGGGAATCGGGTCGCTCGCAGCTAAGCTCCTTACGGCGCTCGGGCGGCCCGGAGTTCCGTCGTCCTGGCCAAATCTCGGAGCTCCGCAGGACACGGGGCGGGAGGGCGGCGTCCCATAAATTCTTCATTGACTACACGTGGCCGGCTGGCATTGTTATTATTTTTCTTCCTCTTCTTCTTGTTGTTGTTATTGTTGTTGTTGCTTTGTGTGGAATCACGGACACAATTCGAATGGAAATCGAGCGGCGAAACAATCTTGGGATTTCCAGGACACCCACACACGGCCCTTGGCTGGCCGAAGGGCCGCCCGACCGGTGGGCTGGTCACACGCTGATAACCAATATCCCGGCCCTCGACCGGCATCGGGGTCCCTGCCCGTCCCCTCCTTCCGCGCCGCAATAAAGCAATCCTCGTAAAAGGAGGCGAGGAAAATCCGTATGCAGCAAATTTCGTGCCGCCGTCGCGAAGGGGGTGAGGCTGGGCGGTTCCTGGCACGCTCCTTGAGCTTCACGTACTCCTCGGCCAAATTGAATAAAGTATTTTTAGCCTTCTCGCTCGATTGGCTGCTTTGTGTGTGGGGATGGTCCATTAATTCGCCCCGTTATCCGGCGCGCGCTGGGCTGGACGTGTGGGAAGCGCCAGGACTCCGGCCGGGATTCCCCGGGAGTCCAGTGGGCAGCCGCCGCTGGCTCCCGCGGGCTGCAGCCACCTGCCGGCTGGCGGAGGCGTCTGGCGCACATTGTCCTCTAATTACATTAGCATAACTTCCGACGGTTCCATCGACGCGCGTGGCATCCGGACTGCAATCGAACCCCGACCTCGGTCGACACGAGTTTCTTCCAATAGGCGGCCCCATTCGAATGTTGATTTATGGCCGTTGATATGATCCGGGCAGCGGGGCCTGGCACGGCGGTTGGCCGGAGGGGCGCCTGAGTCCACGCGGTACCCGCCGAAAGGAGCTGTCGGCAGGGCGGGGTCACCGCTGCTTCCTTCCTTCCTGGAGTCGAGTTTGCCCGGGCCCCGCCCTCGATCGTTCATTTGAGCCCCAGGCCTTGTTCTAGGATCGGGCCTCCCGTCTTCGAGCTTGCGGCCACCGATGTACGAAGGCAATCGCCGAAGTTGCGGCTGGTCGCAGTCTGAGTGGATACTGGGAATATAGCTTGATGTCCTGCGTATACGAGGACTCAAAAGAGTAGAACATTAAGAGAATTTAAGGGCCCAATGCCTCTTGGCTCCAGTTGCCGGATTCGTTTCTCGCTGATGATGCCTTCAGCACCCCCTGAGTTCCCGACTCTGCCGACTTTGAGTGCGTCGAATTAGAGTCCTTTGAGGGTTCGAATTTCGCTGTTTGCCTCTGGCAAGCTGGGATTTCCACATTCAAAAAACACATGCGACGCTTTGCCCATTTTTCCAACGGATCCTTTCACCGTGTGCATTTCGAAAAACGACCAAGCGCCTGCTCTCTCTCTCTCTCTCTCTCTCTCTCTCTAATTCGTCCTCGGGTCCCAGGCAACGTGGTCGAGAGCTTCGCACGGTGGCGGCGGCATCGACGGTGACAGCGACGGCGGCGGCAGCAGTTGACAGTGCTTTGAGTGTGGATTCATCGGGTTTTTCTGGGGCCGCCGTCCGCCCCCGCCTGTCCCCGGTCGGTCGGTGTTGTCATATTTTTGCGAGCTGCCAATGAATCAAAGCCTCTCTGATTGCTGATCTCCCTTCTGTCAGGTCTGTCAAGTGCTGGTTCCCCCCCATCACCAACCCCAAACCCATCCCAATCCCGTGCCAATCCCAGGGCCACCCGGCACTCGCCACCTCCGCCGCCCAGTCGTTGCACTCCAATCAAATATTGATTGCGTGGTGGGCAAACGTCGGAGTCCGGCCTGCGGTTGCCTGTCGGTGGGGGCCGCTGTTGCCCCTGCAACGGCTCCCCATGGCCATGACTGCGGCTTCGGGTTTTTACATTGTTTGCCTTTTAATTAATCCCAACTTGATGAATGGGTCGAGTTTTCCATGCCCGAACTCGTCATTTTACGACGCCCAGCTCCGGCTCCGATTGTTCTTTCCATTATTATTTATTGCTCGCCGGGCCAGTCGATTGTCATGCCGATCGCCCTCCGGCTTCCCGCTTACAGCCGCTTCGGGCCCACTCCGTATGTTGCCACCCGCCTTAGCCGATTGCTCAATAACTCGAATGACAGTCGAAACACTGTCGTTGTTCTTGCGCTTGAGTCCTTGTACTTCGACGTCGATTTGGACTTCGATTTGGACTTTGTTTCCGGCTTCCCCGGCTGCCGAACACATGCTCGAGCTTCGCACGGATGTGGCTTCGAGTGGACCGAGTCGGAGCTGAGGTAACGAGGCGCCTCCCACCACCCACCGCCCACTGCGAGGCGCCCCGTTGGTAACGAGCTCTGAGCACCGTCAATAGCTTACACTCGAGCGCAGCATCGCATTTCACTCTCGCATAAATAACAATTGAAAATCAGTCTTATCCGCCTTATCCGTCTGCGAGAGTGCACACAAAGAGCGTCGATCCAACCCAACCCAACGCAATCCAACCCAACCGACCCATCCCGGCTTTGACAACTCGAGTGCTCGGAAGGAAATCTGGGAGAAAGGCGAGATCTGCGCACGAATAAAGTCGTCGAAATAAAATCGGAGCCGGTGGAGCTCGTCAGGGCCGTTGCAGCAACAACGCGGCCGCCACATGTGCGCCAAACCGGCAGAAAGGGATGCGAATTAAAAGGGAAATAAAAGAAATAAAAGTAGGGCGCAGGAGTTCGAGGCAGTAAATGCTACTTTTTGGGGTTTGGCGCGGAGGAATTTAAAGTGCGGAACTGCACTTATTTGAGCAGACGACGACGACCACGTCTCCTTTCGCGGCTTCCGATATTAAGTTGCAAAGTGCAGCCAACTCGGCTGGCAGGCGGGGATCGGAAGGACTTAGCATATGAGGCTGAGCGAATCCTCGTGGCACCGACTTCGCAGTCACCTCAGGGCCAGTAAGAAGTGTTCGGAATATCGATTTTGGTCGTCGCCATTCAGTACGTGGAGGGAACTTTGGGTATTCGAAGTCCAGCCCCGAGCACCAGGCGGTTGTCCTGAGAAATCGCGGCAATTAATTGTGGAGGTTCTCGAACCAGCCCCGCGGACGTGGCCGATATCGAGAGTACTGCGGACATCGCCATTAGAGGTCGAACGTGGTGAATTCAGAGAATTCAGGCTCCGTGTTTCGGGCAATGATAACAAACTCCGCCGATTCCCCCTGTGCTCCAGTTCATGAATCCAATTTAATATTCATTTCGGCCCGAAATGGCTCCCGTCCCGCCCGCGCTCGCCTTATTCGCCGCCACCTCTGTTTGTTCTTCCGTAATTTTTCCCATTTGTAACCTTTATCTTCATGCCGACTGCCGTCGTCGATGCCGTCGTCGATGCCGATGCCGATGCCTATGCGTGGAGAACTGTTGAGCGTGTTTAACGAGATGTGCCTAAAATGCCTGTTCGGCCCCGCCCCCGGCCTCCTCGGCCGCATGGCTCTGTGGTTAAGCCGAGCGAGGAGATATCGTTGCGTCGAGGGCCGGGTCAGGCTGGAGTGGACTGGAGTGGAGTGGAGTGGAGTGGAGTGCAGAGGAAGCCGGCGGGAGCGGACGAAACAAAAGGCTTCGCGATTTTTCCCATCTGATTCCGGACTGCGGCGATTAATCGAGCAAGCGAAACGGATATGATTCGATTACACACACGCCCTCATGACGGGAGGCGGACTCGGGGGAAACCCAGAGTTTTTGTTGAACCCGCACCGGTTGCCAACAGTGGAAGCTTTGGTCTGGGCCTTCCCTGTTTATCTTCTGGCCCTCCTTCCTCGGCCTACGATCGGCTCTCAAATAATTTAAAATTCTTGTGCCAACATTTCGAATGGGCGAGCGAGAAATGACTTGAGGCATTTGCCGGAGCCATCGAATGGGAGCCCGAGCCGGCTGGAACTAGTTCAACCGGGCGAGGCCCACCCCCACCCTGGGCGCCCTCCTCCTGGCGCAGGGCCCTGGACATGCTCGTTCGGCTTTATGCTCCCCCTACTCCTCGCAGCCCGAGTCCACTCGACTGACCTGATGCACGTCATATGTTCCGGCTCCGGGCTCGGATGGCATCATTATCAGCACCAGTGGTCCGGCCAAGGCATTGCCAATAAAATCCGTTGCCGTGCCGTTGCCGTTGTCGTCCCGTTGTTGGCGTCGTCGTCAACTTTGCCAGTCGCTTTTGCCAGACCGGATGGCAGGCCGAGATGTTCGGCATCTGCCTGACAGGGATTTCGATGGAGCGAGCGAGCAAATTGGGAACACCGTGCTTGACAGCAAGCCAGCAATGCACGATTGCGACGGGAACGTTGCATGCCTCCAGGCGCTACAGCACGCCACATGCCGAGCCATCCACGGAGGATGGAGAAAATAACGTGTTCCTTGATCGGCCACGACTCCCTGTCCGCGTGCAGCCTGGTTAAAGGCCCTGGCCGAACGGAATTCCGCCCCAGTCCTCCCCTGGCCCCTCCGCCCGCCATCGCTTTCCCTCATTTCACGCCACATTCAACAATCCAACGCGTCCGACGGTTTCGCGTGCGACCGCAGTGACGACGCCGGTTGTTAGAAAAATCGTCGCATTATCTCATCCATCACTGTGTTTCACCGCCGACAGGACTGCCGCGAGTGCCGGGCTCGGCCGGCATTTAGCGCCGGAAGGTGGGGGCCGAGGGCGGCGGAAGCGGCGCTGCCTTGCATTGCCTGGCCTGCAGTGCCGAGGCCCGAAGCGAATCAATGAATGGCGTGTGTTCGTCGGCGGCCCGTCGTCGCGCGTCGAACCCGGCAGGTTGTCGTGATTAATGTCGAGCCTTTACCGGCCGCCGGCGGCTGGCCCAGTTCGCGTGGACCGACGAATGTCCTGCATTAGCTGCAATTTATAGGCTCGGCGGAAGCGGACGTGGCGGCCATGGTAGGGAGTGTGGCCGAGTGTGGTCGCCGGCGTACGTGTGAATTGTTCCTCCATTTCTATTTAATGCCAGCTCCGTCCGCTTTATGTCCATCTAATGTGTGCATCATTTTGTTTATTGCCGCCCCCCCTTGGCCGGCCATGCGGGGGCGGCGGTTGGGCCGACTGGTGGTCGCCGGCCGCGCGGAGTTCGTCCGACCGCAGCAAATGGAAGATCGATGTTCAGGCCATTTGATACACGCACGAACACGAGCGCAAGCGGGCCTTTGAAGGGAACTTTGGGCTGCTCCTTCCTTCCGTTCGCCCCTATTTGTTTTGTGTATTTTTGAGTAATATGAGTCCGTGAGGCTTCTCTGGGTTGTGGAGTCGAAGGCGACTTGGATTTCGGCCATCGACCATTGTTTCCGTAGGCCCTTCTGAGCTATTTCCGTCCGAGCATCTTTAATCAGCAACTCCTCGCCATGTCCCGAAGCGTTCACTCGTGGCCTGTCGCAATTGTTCGCTAGTTTCTGGCCAGCTCTGCCCAGGCCGACGGTACCGGCCACACCAACATCCCCGGACACCGATTGCGCCGGCTCCGGCGGGCCGAAGACCAAGTCCTTGTGCTTCCGAAGCCTGGTCGCCGGCTCTCCGCCGCTACCTTTGTGTGTTCCCACCCTCCTCCGTCCTCCTCGCCTCGTTATAATCGCGAAAATTAGCTTTCGGCAACATGTTCTCCCCCTCCTCGTCCGTCCCGGAGGTCGCGGGTCGGAAGTCGACCCGAGGCCTCCAGCCCGTTGTGAATAAATTGTGCGTCCTGCTGGCGAAAAAGTGAAAAGTCGTGGGTCATGGAACTTATAAAGGGATTTTCCACTTGTACTCGTTATCCCCGCACAGGACGCGGGACGGTGAAAATAATTAGGAGCCATTCCAGAGAAGGTTTGCCTTATTGTTGCCAGTGGCCCTCGATGGCGAGCCAACTGAGCACAATACACTGAAAACACAGTGTTCATTGTTTCCAGGGCGAAGAAGCTGACTTAATGATCTTTAGAGACATTTCTGAGAAGTTGGGAGAATGCTTTAAACTTAATTGTCTTCCTTCCGCTGCTCTACCGTTTGTCCGGACTCGGTGTCGCGTCCTATGGCTTGGGTTTCCTTCTCGTGAGTCGTGAGGGTTGGAGAAACGCCCCACGGTAGGTGAGTCAGTCCATTTGGTATAGGAACTTGTTCGACTTGTTCTTTCTCTCTACCCAAGTCATGTCTGTGAGCTCGGCCGAAATTGGACCAGATTGTCCAAGGGACCGACCCTCTGATCGTACAACAGGGTTCGAGTACCTCGGTGTGTTCTTGTGGTTTTGCATAGCAATGTCTCAGTAGCTGAAATAAATTCAATTCGTTTCGAAACAAGTGCTTTTGCTACTGGTAGGGTGGAAACGTCGCCTTAACTAGCGACGGTTCGCGAGACATTCGCTCCACTTCACCCTTCTCGACAACCGCCTCCATAATTCCCACACTCTTGCGCCGCACTCAACGGTGGGCCTGAGTCCTGGTCGCTTGTTGCAAGGCGTCCAGGGCTGCTGGGGTCCATCGGCTACACAGGATGTCCGCTCGCCCGCCTGCACCTTCGCGTGACTCGCCCTTCCCGCGGAGTCTTCCGGCGACGACGTGCCTGCCATGAACAGGTCGACTCCGTGGTGCGGCGAGGCCCGGCAGCTTCCCACAGTTGGAAGAGCCGTCGAGGTGCTGCCCGCCAACACCGTGCGATGCAGGAGCCCAGGCCGCGGCTCCAACAACCCAGTCCTCTCGAAGACGTTTCCAGGGGCGAATCGAACGGCACGCGATTTGCATCCAGCCCCCTCTCTCTCTCTCTCTCGAGCACGCTCCTGACATTTGACGGGGCCCGAGGTCGACTTCTCCCCTTCGGCCGCGGCGCTGGATTCCTCCACGGCGACACCTGCCTGCCCCGGCCCCCGTCCGGCTCGGCCCCAGCCTGTCGCGCCACTTCATTTCCTGCGTCAACTCAGCGACGGGCGAACGTGTGTCACACCGGCAACAACAACAACAACAACGGCAAGTGAGCCCACCCTCTAAGCGGCTCGGGGCGCGTTCGTTTCGCGATCGGAGCCGCATCGACTGCCGCAGACATTCCAGCTGACAATTATTTTTGTGTTCGGGGCTTCAGCCTCCGTCTCCAGCCCCGTCCTGCGGGGCCGCCGGCTGCGGATGACAGAACATGGCTTCAGCACGTCGTCTCCGCGTCCATAAATCTCGGCACGTGTCGCGGAGAAAAATTATGCAAAGGCTTAGCAGCGGGTCGGGGCCAGGCGGCGGAGGGGAGGAGGCGTGTTTTAAACGCACTTGGCATCATTCGTCTTGATGTCGCCGAGAATCCTGAGAGTCCTGTCAGCCGCCTCCCGCCGGCTCGGCTGCAGGCGGCTCGTGGATCTGGCTCTGGGAGCAGGCGACACGCAGGGAATTCGTCAGGGCCCGGCTCGCGGCGCCAGGTTCCAGGATTCTCGGCGCGAGCGAAAGGAGAAAACAATTTATCAATTTCCGGCGGCATTTCCTCGGCCCTTGGTTTGGCACTTTCGTCCGCGCTCCCGGGTTCTCGAGGGCCCTCAGCCTCTCGGCCGGCGGGACAACTTAATCCTGCAGTAGTGTGACCTTCGTCAATCGGGAGCCGACAGTGCGGCGCGTCGAGAGGCCAGCCGGAAGTGGTGTCACGTTGCACGTCGGCCCGGGCAGATCAGCACGCAGTTAAACGCTCCATTTACGGCTGTCGCCAACCCCGCGGCCCCCTCTTGGTCCGCGCTTGGCCGCGGGGTCCCTCGAAGCTCCTCTAAGGCTCCGAAATGAAGTGCAAAAAATCACTTAAAAGGGACGCCGGCTCCGGGCGCCGGGAGCCGGATGTCGCCAGGAGGACATCCTCGGCTGTCAGGGGATTTCCCCGAAGACGTCTCTGGGCGAGCAGAAAAACTAGAAAATAACAAACACATTTGCATTTCCACATTTATTTATTGTTTCTCGAGCAACAACAAGAACAACGATAACAAAGCACTGAAAAAATAAAACGCCGCCATTTGCGTGAGTGGCAGTTGTTGTTGGCAATGTGTGGGTGTGTGGGTGTGTGTGTGTGCGGAGGACCCTAAAGTGGCTCTTTGTCTGTCGGTCCCCCTCCTGTCGGTCTCCCTCCTGCCAGGCGTGTCCTTCGAAAATTGGGCAGAATGGAAGCCCGCTGCCTCGCAGGAGGCAACAAAAGCCCCGCTCCTCCCCCTCCCTCCGTCTCTCTTCCTCGAGTCGTTTGTGAGGAACAAAGACATCCTTTCGCAACTGTCGGCTTCGATGCCGCTGAAGAGGGTGCCTCAGACAAATATGACAAATGCCCGTGGGCGCAGACGGTCGCCTGCCGCGGGCGCCCGGCAGCCAACACAATACAGTCCAGGGCCCTCGCAACCGCCCGCGCCCTCGCTCGCCCCCGCTCCGATGACGCACGCCAAGGACTTCCGCCCGCGCTGCTTCCGGGATGGGAGCATATGGAAAGTATTGGCGCCTGGGCTCGCGGCGTTCGACGACCACGACGACGACGAACCCGAAACTGTCAGAGCGCGGGCCGCGGTTGGGTTTCGCGAAGCCTCGGCGAGTAGTTCGAAGAGAGCAAAGGAATTCGTCCTCGGGAAACTCCATCGATGAGGGTTCGAAGCATCTGCGATTCGCACGCCTTGTCCCGGGGGTGGCCCGAGGATGCTGGGGACCTCGTTCTTCCATCTCTGCCATCGCCGGGTGCAGTGGTCGGTTGGGCCCAGCGTCCCGTCGTCTCTCTCTCCTTCCCTGTTGTTGTTTATGTGACACTTTGCCACACTTTGCCGCCCATAAATATTCATTTAATTGCTCGAGTTCCCGACTTATTCCCACTTGGCGGCGAAGAGCGGGGGCGGGAGCGGGAGAGTGGAATGCGATTTTACCTTCTAGTTCATTAGAGCGATGACGACTGCCGGCTTCGTCTCGACAAGGACTGCGGACTGCGGACAGCACACTGCTGGCAAAATGCAAGGATCGCCAGACCCGGGTGCCATCCAAGGCCGCTCCCGGTCCGTCCCGCCCCGTCCCATGGCTGTGGGGGGAACTCAAGGTCCCCGGGAGCCGCTCCTCGGAGGCCGGCGCCCAATAAATCTCGCCCGCGCTGACAATTATTTCATATTTCATCGCTGTGTCGCCGTCGTCGTCGTCGATGTTGTTGCTAATGCCAGCAGCCATAAAATAAGTGTATTTGATAAATTTATCGTGGCTCCAGCTCCGCCCTCAGCCTCCTGAGCCCCCGCCCACCCCTCGCGACGTCCCAAAAACACGTTGCAAACGCGCAACGCGAAATGAGAATTTTTCGCGTTGCTCGCATTTAAATCGCTTCATTACCGAATTCTCCGCTTGTTGTGACTTCTGGTGATCGCCCTGTTGTTGTTGCTCTTTCTGGCGACTGCCCGTTGCTGTTGTTGTTGGTTGTGTTGATGCTGCTACTTCTGCTGCCGTTGCTGCTGCTGCGTCCGACGCCGTTTGTTCTCGGAAGTGAATCAATTATCGATGATTTCGCCCTCGGCGAGCGCTGTCACTCGCAGTCTTGCCCCAGTGGCTTTCGATCGCCGTTGTTGAAATAAATGCTAATTGCACACTTGCAGCACCCAAGGCTAACTCTTTTCGGGTCCTGGTCCGACCCCCTGTGGTCCTAGGGAATCGCCTCGAGGGGCCGGAGGCAGCGCCAACGATGTCCCAGCCGCTTCGGCTCGATTCGATTTGATTTGATTTACGCCGGGACGAGACAAAAACTCGCTCGTTGTGCAGCACTTCGTGGAATCTGTTTTTAAATTTCTGCTCCCGAGACCTCAGTCCTCAGGCCCAGCGCCGCGTTCCCAAGACTCGGGACTCCCTCGCTCTCTCCGCGACCTCTGCGAACCTCCTCGTATAAATTTCCGTAATGAGTTTTACAACCAAATAAACGGTCGCAAACCCCCACTAATGATCCTGCTTCCGGCTCCGTCTCCGTCTCCGCCTCCGGCTCCTCCGTCCGCCATCGGACCGCTGTCGGGTAATTAGTTGTTGTTGTTGTTGTTGGTGGTGCTGTTCGTTCGTCGTTGTTCGGCCAATATTGTTGTTTGCGACTCCAATAGAATCCGAGAACGACAGCCAGAACAACTACAACTACAACTGCGATCACAATAAAAACAAATTGGCCGTCGTCTTCGCTGTAGCTGCGGGTGGAGCCGGGCGAGAGGCTGCTGCCGTTACAAGCGTTGTCTCGTCGTCGACAGCGCTCACAGCAACGACGACAACGACCATGGCGACGGCGACAGCGACGGGTGGGGACGGGGTCGGCATATGTGCCGTGTAGTGGGGGAACCGCCTGGAGCCGGTCGGCAGGGACGAGTGTTGGAGGAATTTAATTTAGCAGAATGTTTGCTGTTGTTGTCGTCGCTGTTCCTGTCGCCGTGGTTGGCCTTTTCAGCATCCGGAGGCGGCCACATCGCGTTGCCTGGCCTGCCGATCGGCGGATCCCCCTGGCGAAGCGAGCGAGGGCCGACCTGGCGACTCCAGCCTCCTGGCGAAGGTCTCCGGGCGTCCCACGGGGGCCCGAACCCTTCCTGCCGGACTCGGCGCGATTTCAGCGGAGCGAAACCGGGTCGGGAGGTGGGAGTTTGCAACTAATTACAAAGTGACGTAAAGTAACGCATCAAACGACAGATTTTCCGCTTAGATTGCGACGACGGCGACGGGGGTCGCAAAACTGCTCGGCCATCAAGATCCATCGCTCTCAAGAACTGAGGTTCTCGGCCCTGTCCTTGCTGTGGCCACTCTCGCTGTTGTTGCCGGCGTCGCCGAGGGTCTTCGCAAGGTTGTTCGGAGCTGCCTTCGTGTGGAAGTTCTGGGTCCTGTTGATGGCCGTGCCGAAGTTTTCCAATTAATTAAATGCGAGTCCGCCACCGACACCGACACATGCCCCGAGCCGGCGCTCCACGCCTCGCCCATCGACGTCCTTCGACACCCTTGATTTTCCGGGCGGCTGCCTCGGTCTTTCGGCCATTTTAAATTCGCCAAAGTTTGCACCTTTGAGGTTGAAAATCTGTCGTCGGGAAAGTTGTTCCGCTCGCTCCAATTTCGCGCCCTCCCGCCGACCCGTCCAGCCTTGGCCGTGCCTCGTCCTCGTCCTCGCCGCGCATTCCCTCAATTACGAGTGGGACCGCGGCCCGCGCACAAAGGACTAGCGACCGACCGACCGACCGACCGGGGAAGCTTCTTCCTGCAACGGATGGATCTCATTTTCTCGAGACTCGCCCTCGTGCGGACTGGAACTGATTTTGATGGAAATGCAAAACATTCGAGCAATTGCATTCCGCGCCCTTTCTCTCGCCCTGCTCCTTTCTTTCGCAGCGGCTTCGCCTCGTCCTTTGTCCGCCGGGCGTGCGGAATTATTGTAAAATATCAAATTAAAATGACGTCCTTGTGTCCTTGCTCGGTTGCTCGATCCGGGCTGGGTTCCCAGAAGCCCGTCGTGGACTCTGCCCAATGTATTATTTAGAGGTCTTGCATTCGGCGAGGCGAGGTGCCCGGAATACATAAAGAGTCGCCTGCACGTCTTCCCATGAAATTCAGGCGTGGTGAAATTAGCGAGCGAACCCCGCCCTCCGTGCTCGGAATGCGGCAGCAGCGCGGACTCCGCGGTGCCCGAAAGTATGCAACGCTGTCCCCCTTGCGACCCATTTGCAACTGTGGAAGCCGCGCCCGCCCTAGCCGTCCAAGGACACCGGCCTCGCCCGCACCGCACCGCCGCCCGTTCGCGGCCCGCCTCATCCGTCGATGCCGCCGACTTCCCAGCACTCACCTGGTTGCGCTCCCGGGGCAACTCGTAAATTTCGCGTCGTCAGTTCGACGGGCGGACGGACGGACGGACTCGTTGAGCTCCAGTCACGCGGCGAGGCTGCGATCGACCTCCTTCCAGGACGACTTATCGCACGAGGGCGACAACAACAAGAACAACAACAACAAGTGACATCGGTCTGGTTCTTTGTGGTGCTGCCGCTATCGCAGTTGTCGGCGTTATTGTTATGGCCGCCGTTGTTGGTCGTGTTGTGCTGTTTACGACTCCCGGGCCGCGCTGCCGCCTGCCGGTCACTCCCAGCGAGACGGCGAAGTTGGTTCGAAGCTCCGGCACAAACTTCTCCAAACTTTGGCAAACAGTTTAAATGCGGAAGTTCGCAAGGAGTCACCCACACAACGCACCACAAACACGCACACACACACACACCTCGCACTCCCCGACGCATCGATAGCGAGCAGTTAACATGTATTTCTTGCTCAAAACACCGGAAACGCCGAGATAGGGCGCCCGGGCAGGGCCAGGGCCAGGGCCGAGCCAGCAGGTGGCGGCGCAGGTTGCCGGGCCCAGCTATGGATGTTGTTTTATTGCCGTTGCCATTGTTTCTGCTGGCATTGGTGTTCTTGCTATTATCATTACTGTGTGGTGGCTGTTGCTGCTGCCTCTGGCGTTGTTGTCGCCGCAACTTGGCGGAGTCGTTGCGCCGTCAGAGCCGAGTTGTTGATAAGCCCGCAGGCCTGGGGTACGGCGCCGGTTTGTCTTGCAAGATTCATGCGATTCGAGTTTGCCTGTCGACCGAATAGTTTTGCCTTCCAAGGGAAGCCGGAAACGGAAGCCGGGTCCAAGTTCCCATGGGGTCGTTCCTGCGGACGACAAAAGATGTTCGATGTCAATTGCACTCAGTCAGTAGTCAAAGGCACCCGGTCCTTTCGTGCGTTCGTCCTTCAGCCAGGTTGTTTATGCCGGGTCCCTGTTGCCTTAAACCGACCAGTGTCTTCGGCTGTTTTAACCCCGGCAGTCCTTCAATATTTCACGAATTATTTAACATTTCTTAGTCAAATGCTAGATATTTATCAGTAAACGTTTGCCCTGGAGAAGCTGAAGGCGATTCCCATCAGACCCTGGTGGTCACCACCAATAAAATCGACCGCCTTCCGCTGCCCAATCAGTTCGCCCAGCTTGGTCGGTCGGTCGGTTGGTCGGTGCGATTCGGACATCGAATTCTGCCCGGATTCCACCCGCATCCGCCTCGTTCGTGTGGGTAACGATGATGACCAGACGACTCTTAAATTCCTGCTACTGCAGCTACTGAGCTGTCAATGCTCTGGCGCTCGTCCTCGGCACCTGCAGGATTTGCAGTATAAATTCTTGTCTTCGAAATCTCTGTATTTATTTTCAATTCTCGGGGCGATTGATGGCCGGTATCGACATGGTGAAGAAGGGCTGTGGGGGGCCGGGGGCGGGAAGGCTGTTGGGAATGTGGTCGACAAATTGGGAAACAAATAATTCCTCGATGCGATGCTCCTGTCTGTTGCTTGTTGACGGTTCGCCCCATGAATAAATGAACGGTTTTTGACGTGGGCTCACGTGTGTCCTTGGCGAAGTTCGTGCATGTCCTGGGGCGTTAATCATTCATAATTTGTCGACGATGTCCTCGAATGGATGTCTGTGCCTTGGGAATCTGTGGATCCTGGCCAATTATTATTTCCGGACATGGCTCTTAATTCCACAGCGCTCGCAGACCTTCGCCCAGGCTGATTGAATCAACATTTCCGTATTAATTATTTCGAATTATTCGATATTTCAGAACATTTTAAACCGCTTTAAAAATTAACGATTCCGACTTCTGCTCTTCGCAACAGGTCTGTGCGTTGTCCAAGCGCGGCATGATGCTCCAGCCGGACATGCTCTCGTACAACGACGCCGTCGTCCCTCCGGGCGCCATCGCCGCCGCTGCCGCCGCCGCCTCGGGCCCGGCGTCCGCAGCCGCATCGTTCGGCGTGCACCAGCACCAGGCGCCGACCGCCTCCATGGGCGTTAATGCGAAATCAATACAACAAAATGTAATTATCGCCAACGCAGGACTCAGTTACGAGGACGTGCTCAACGACGACTTTCAGTTCGACATGGACGGCCACGACGTCATGGTCTTCCTGCACATCCAGAAGACCGGCGGCACCTCCTTCGGCCGGCATTTGGTGCGGGACTTGGACTTAAAGGTAAGCGGCTCACTCTCTGCCATTTCAACTGCAAGTCGGACACGGAGTCATCACTGTGGATGACCTTCCGGGCACTCTTATCCGGAAACGGACGAGGGCGCCCTGCGATGTGGTGGCTTCGGAGACCAAGGCAGTAGGAATCACAAGAATGCGTCGTTGACGTTGGCTTTGACTGCTTCGAAGAAGTTTCGTACTTTCATAAATTTTCCCTGACTCGCCCTCTACATCGGGGAGGCTGTGCTCGAGCTGTTGCAGCAAAACGAGCGCATGAAATCGGGCCAGAATGGCTTGAGTAAACACAGCCACAGGCCCATTTGTCACCGATGCCGACGTGACGGTGACGGCGTCGTGCCGACGAAGTGCCAGGACTTATGGCGAGTGCATTCAATCGGTGGAAATTATCACTCGATGCAGTCGTGAACACATCTCCGAGGGCACAGTCTTGTGAGGGTCTCCCCGGTCGGGGCCTGGGGCAGGCAGACGGTGCAGCAGACTGTGAAAGCACAAGCACAATGACGGGCAACGAAGACAAAGACGACCCGGCACGCGTAGCCTGCAGTCGGCTGCGGAGATATGAGCCTGAAATTCATGAAGACGCGGCTCCCCACCTCACCTCGCTATCGGTCTCGACTTGATCGCTCGTCTAATGAAGTTCTGTCTTCTCCCCCTTGCAGCGTCCGTGCGAGTGCCAGCGACAGCGCAAGCGCTGCTACTGCTTCCGGCCGCACCGCAACGAGAACTGGCTCTTCTCGCGCTACTCCACCGGCTGGAAGTGCGGCCTGCACGCCGACTGGACGGAGCTGACCAGCTGCGTGGACGTCGAGCTGGACAAGAACGAGGGCGAGACGGCGAAGCGACGGTACTTCTACATCACGCTGCTGCGCGAGCCGATCGCCCGCTACATGTCCGAGTACCGGCACGTGCGGCGCGGGGCCACCTGGAAGGGGTCGCGCCACTGGTGCCTGGGCCGGCAGGCCACGGCCGCGGAGCTGCCGCCCTGCTACAAGGGCAAGGACTGGCTCGACGTGGACCTCGACGAGTTCGCCGGCTGCGAGTCGAACCTGGCGGCCAACCGCCAGACGCGGATGCTGGCCGACCTGGCGCTGGTCGGCTGCTACAACAAGTCCTCGATGCCGGCGCACGAGCGGGATCGCGTGATGCTGGCGAGTGCGAAGCGCAACCTGGCCGCCATGGCCTACTTCGGGCTGACGGAGCATCAGAAGGTGGGTTCATAGGGCAAAATCCACAATTTATGATCAACCTCATGTCTCTCTTATGGCCTTGCAGATGTCCCAGTACATTTTCGAGGAGACCTTCAACCTGCGCTTCGCGATCCCCTTCGAGCAGCACAACACCACGATTTCGGCGTCCGCCGTCCACAACCTGCGCCCGGACCAGAAGCGACGCATCGAGGACTTGAACAGCCTCGACATCGAGCTGTATGCGTTCGCGAAAAACCTCCTTATGCAGAGGTGAGTGGGGTGGGCGGCATCGGACGATGAAAGCCGTTTATCTAATCTGCTGCCTTTGCGACTTCCAGGTTCGAGCGGCTCAAAGCGAAGGACACCGACTTCGAAAAGCGGTTCGCGAACTTGGGCAACATCTACTACAAGCAGGGAGTCACCGAGTTCAACTGGGACAGCAACATCGACGACACGCTGAGCACCGACCATTGAAACAAAACCAAAACTATACACTAGACACTTCACAATGCAAGACTTCCTACAGCGACGGAACTTCGTTCAGATCTGGCCTGGGCCTGGGTCTGGCTTAGTCCCGGCTCAGGTCCAGTTGACACAGTCGCGATCAGGGGCGGTGGGCAGAGGAATCTGTAATTAAAAATCTCCAATGTATTATTTGTTTTCCTAGTTGTAAGGTTTAGGGTGTTTTAATTTAGCCATCACTATTGTATATAGTCATTGAGTCAGATTTTGTACAATATCGAGAAGGAAGTTAAGAGTTGAAATCCCGCTTAGGTTTGAAGCAAACGTAGTCATATAATATAGCGTCTTTCATTGTATAGGAATAATGTTTGAATTAAGCCAAATTTAGTTTCTAAGATTACCGAGAAGAGAGGGTGGCATTTGAATGACTCTTTCGTAATTATTCGAATAACATTACCCCGGGTTGGCGTCTCGCTGAGCACCCTTTGAGGACGCTCTGCCAACCCGTCGAGGATCCTTACACTTTTATTTATATACTTTACAAATAGAACGTATCTGAAGCATTTATTTTTACAAACTCCCTATTCTGATACCTTGTAAATATTAAGATTACCACGGAATTATCGATCAGACTTGCAACACTCTTGTTTAATGAGATATACACAAGATATATGATAGTATTCTTAGTCAGCAGAACATAAAGTGGAAGCCTAAAGAGTAAACAAAATATGTAATTGTTTAAGACAATAATAAGTAGCAAGCAGATGATGATGAAATGCTAACAATTAAATGAAAGCATTTGTTTCTAACTCCTTGAGTTTTAAACGCTGTTAATTTAATTTTTTATAACGTGCCATTTTGTACAAAACTCCATTTTATTTAAGTTTCACTTAGTGTTTAACTCAATCATTTATTAACCAAACGTGCAATTTAAGCGAATGTAAAGAAACAACTTCACTCATTTTGCTGCAAATTACTATACATATATTATTCTAGCATACAAATAAACGATATCAGTTAAAATATATGATCTCTTCTGTTTTATTCAAGTACAAGTAAGTAAAATCTAGTTTGTACGTTTTTAATATTTAAAATTAATAAAGATTAGTCGTGCAGTTTTAGAACATATTTGAAGACACTTTTTCTGTGATCATTATTTGATTTTCTTATCTTTCATTAATTTGTATTTAACATCTATTTCATATTTGGATATTCTTTCATCCTTCGCTAATTGCAGCTTTCTTATTTCAAAGTCTTGCACCATCTGCTTTTCTTTGAGTTCTAATTCCCGCTTAATTTTGAATTCCTCCAAACTCAGTTTTCGTTCTTCAATGTCTAACTTCCTTTGGGCAATTTTTGAACTATCCGCTGATGGTGTTAAGGTCTTTGCTGCTGGAGTAGATGCTTCCAGTGGCATGGCTGTGACATCATCATCGCTATTTTCTTCACCTTCACCTGTGAATACAAAATAATAAAAAAACTAAGATATCATTTTATTTGGAGACTACCTTCGTCTCTAAGTATGTCGTCAATCAGCGAGTCGTTGAACTTTATTTGTGGTGGTGTCTCACACGCGTCACGACTGTGTTTCCCTTTCCGACCAAAAATTTCTGCCAAAATGTTGAAGTGAGGGCACATTTTCAACACATTCTCTGCAATAAGAGGATCGTAATCAATATTGTCGATTTTAGTCTTAAGAATGTACTTTTTATTGTGTTGGAATCTTCTCCGTCCACAAGTTCGGCAGACTTCTTCCACATGGCCGCCTTCAGGTAGAGCCGTTTAAGGTTCCTCACCTTCCACTTGACCAGATCCCACGTTGCATCGATATCAATACTTGCTATCATATTGTTATAGTACACCTGAGCCGTTGGTTTCTGGAATTAACATGTTCATGTTGATTTACACCTTGATCAAGGAATTTTATTTGATATTGTAAAACTTTATTTACCTCAAAACATCCCTGCTCCGCAATATACTCCAAAATTTTTATTTCTTCATTGGTTGTCCACTTTTTAAATATTCTCTTTTTAATATTGTACTTCTTTTGGCTCATGATTAGAATTTTTGAAATTATATTTATTTCTTGAACCTGGAGAATGATACGGGTTGACGACAGCGTTGCATTAAAATAGCAAATTTAGTCTTAGTTTCTACAGAGCACAGATGCCTATACACAGTTTTACTTCCAGTAGCAGAGTTACAATAGGAGTTTTCTGAATCGTAGTAGTAGAAAACTAAAATTGTTAGTGATTCGTTCTTTCATACAAAAAATACATTTCTTGTAATAAGAAAGGAATTATAAGAAATGAGAAAAAAATTACACTTGCCATAATATTAACAAGAGAGAACATTAGCTTGCTATATTGCCCATTCTGAATGAATCATTCAATCATTGTAAATTCCAAAGTTAAAGCAAATTTTATCTAAACAACATCGATAGGCAATCTTAGCAAATTTAATATTATTAGCAAGTCTGCCTGTCCTAAATGCGTGCGCGAATTTAATCTATTGAAGTGCTCTTTTAATGCAACCCTGTTCTACCCAAGCCATTCAAACAGATAACCAGATCATATGAACTGAATTGGAGCAGGCAAGTGGTGCATGTGCTTTGGTGTTGTGTGGTAAATTCAGGATCGAAAATAAGTGGCATGTTTTTTGGGAACCAGGAGCTATCACAATAAAGTCACCTACATAGAATTCGTCTATATTCACCACGGCTAATGAGTTGAAAAATGTAATTGAAATTTCGAACAGCTGATTAGTATTTACCATAGTCCGGTAGTCCTGTGTACAAATACAAGCAAATAATTCACCTTTGAGCGTGTCGGGTTTCTCATAAAAGCAGTGTTCAGAATTGAAAAAATTTTATATTCGAATTTCAAAGAACTTATTTGTAACAAAAGCAATTCTTTGAAAATTTACTTTAGGCATTTGAAAACACATTAAACATTTTGAACTCGTGACTCGTAGCAAATCTGCCTTGATCTGCCAAACTTGCAGAAAAAAGGCGATCGCTGTTCACTTTTACACATTCGCTCGTATGTTATTTTGCCATTCATTGCTACGACTCCTAAATACTCCCAAGCAATATTTGGCCAGACCGGCCCGAATAACTGCTTCTTTTCGAACCTCCTTTTAGAATATCCTTAAAGTACCCCAATGCATTCCTCCATACCGAGATGCTCGAATGACTGAAATTTTGGATGAATCAATGGCAAAAATATTCTTAAAATTCAAATGTCTAATTTTATTTATTCATTTCAGCATCTGTTGAATCAGTTCATTCTGTATAAACAATGTTTCTATTCGTTTTTACGACGTCCTTAACCCCGAGCACCACCTTATCCAGGACCCTTGTTGTAGTAGTTCTGGGGTCCCTTGTTGTAGTAGCTGGGGGGTCCCTTGTTATTTTGCTGTTGCTGTGCCAGCAGTAAGGGGTACAGGTAGGCCTGATTGGCTGAACAGTCGGGACAAACGCCGGGTTGTCCGGGAGGCCCGCGTTGTCCGGGTTCGCCTAGCGAGAAAACATTAAGCAGTGTCCACGCAAACCCATGGCTCCCGATAAATACCTGGTCGCCCGGCATCACCACGTTCTCCCGGGCGCCCTGGGGCGCCGTCCAGACCGAGCCCGGGGGTGCCTGGCGGGCCTGGTGGACCCATTGGGCCCTCTCGTCCCACGCCATCCTGGCCGCGGTCTCCCTTTTGTCCCTCGGGGCCGGCGGGTCCGCGCTCGCCTTGAGGGCCCTGCAGCCCCGGCAGTCCGGGATACCCGCGTTCGCCCTGAGGACCTCGCGGCCCTTGCTCGCCTATCGCAGAGATGAATCAGACATGGCTGAGGAGTAAAACGGAAATCGCTATACCTTGAGTCCCTTGGGGCCCTGGCGGTCCCGGCCTGCCCACGCCGCGCCGGCCCGGCGGTCCTGGCGGTCCAACCAGGGTCGATGACACCTCACTGATGTAGTCCCTCACGACGGCCATGCAGATCTCGCGTATTTCGCGCTCGTCCACGATCCGGGCCTCGTTCTGCACGGTGCCGGAGTAGCCGGGTGGTCCCGGGGGTCCCGGCGGCCCCGCGGGTCCTTCGGGGCCGGCGGGGCCGTCGCGCCCGGGCATCCCTGGCTGTCCGTCGTACCCCGGCGCACCCCGCTCGCCCTTTTCGCCATTGCGCCCCGGAAATCCGTCTAATCCTGGCGACCCCGGAGCGCCGGCCGCGCCAACGGGACCGGGCGGACCCGGCATTCCGTTCTCGCCGGGACTGCCGCGCTCGCCGGCGGGCCCGGGCTGGCCGACGGGTCCAGGCGGACCGGGGACGCCCGCTGCCACTTGGTCGTTGCCTGCCGCGATCCCAGGCGGACCCTGCGGACCGGGCCTGCCCGGCAGGCCGTCGTTGCCATTGGCGCCAGGCGAGCCCGGCGCACCCCGTTCGCCTTTGAGTCCTTCCCTGCCAGGGAGGCCGGAAAGTCCCGGTTCGCCCTTGACGCCCTTTTGGTTTGGATTTTGCTGAGGTTCAGCTCGAGTCTCTGCTGAGCGAGTGGCTCCCGGCAAGCCCTGTGGAAGGAAGGTGTTAGTCCTGCTACAGTTCGATGTGGGGTTCTACAGACCGGAGGACCGGGCGGTCCCGGCGGCCCCGGAGGTCCCTGGGGGCATTGCTGGGGGCAGGCGTGGAGCTCCTGGCCCTGGAGGGCGGCCGGAGTGGTGGAGATGAACCAGGGGCGGCGAGTCGAGGTGGTCAGGAAGGAGAAGTCGGGCGGCGGAATCGTGGACTCCTCCTCATGGGGCTCCTGGGGCTTGGGGTCGGGCAGCGGCTCCAGCTTGAACGGGATGAAGGGCTCCGGCTGCACCTGGCCCTTCGGCGCGATGGCATACTGGGGGATTTCCCGGCAGTCGGTCCGCGTCGGCTTCTCCACGTCGCAGCTGAAGATCATCCACTGCAAGTCGATCTGGGGATGGAAGGAATAATGCGTTTAATAAGGGTCGCGCTGCAGGGGCTGCCGCGGACGCACCGGGACCGTCTGCTTGGTCCTGCAGTCCTTCGCCACCGAGAAGGCGCCTTCGCTGGCGTCGATCGGGCCGCGCACGTCCAGCGGGGCGCGCAGACTGCCCTTGGCGTCGGGCACCGGCTTGCAGTCGACCCACAGCCGGACGGCGTCCTGCGTGACCCCGAACATGACCTTGTGCCAGGAGCGATCGAAAATCTGCAATGTCGTTAGAAACACTCAGCTGCCTCCTGCTGACACCACCTGTTGGATGCGACACGAACAAACCTCGATTTCCTCGAACGAGACCGTCTGGATGGAGCCGTCGTACTTGGGCAGCGAGAACTCGATCGTGTTGTAGGCGGGATTCACCGTGACGCTCATCTGCGACTCGTAGCGGTAGTCGGTGAGCTCGAACAGGAACCACTCGTTCCGCGGCTGCACCTCCGGGACGCGGAACGTGCACTCGAAGGAGAACTCGTCCGGCACGCCCTTGGGGAAGGCCTGCGACGACTCGATGGTCATGTTCGAGTACTCCTCGAAGTGGTACGCGGTCTGGTAGCCGGAGGAGCCGACGATCTGCTGCACTCCCTGGAAGTCGTAGCGGTACTCGTCGAAGCGGTAGGAGGAGATGACGTCGTAGGTGGTGAGGTCGGGGTCGCCGGGTCGCAGGGAGTTGCAGGGACTCACGGGCACGTAGTCCTCTTCATCCTCCTCCTCGTAGTACTCTGTGCCGAAGGCGTCTAAGGGAGGCATTCGATTAAAACCTTAGCGATTAACGCCGACATTCGTCGATTCGACCCACCGAATTGCTTTGATTGCAAGTGCAAAGTTTAGTGTTATAAGAGTTAAAATGAATCATGGCATCATATTAATTAGGATGCATAATCTTCCTATCATAAATACTATACTACAAAGTTTGTGCAGAACCAGAGTCAGGGATAACAAAACATTCAAAGCCTCCTAAAATCATATCTGGGGTCAGTCGCTTGGAAAAGATTCTCTGGCCTGACTTCGAGACAAGTGACGATGTTTATTAATAAATTTCATATACAAGCAGGTTATCGCGAGATTCACTGATTCAGCTTCCGGCTGATTGAACATAATTGACTAAAACAATGTTTTACTATATGTGTCGTTTCAAGGACCCACAGAGCTGAGATACCAGCAATTATCCTTCACTTAGCAATAAATGGTTTACTACGTAACAGATCAGAAATCCATTGACCGAAAAATTCACTAATATACATATATATATATACATGTGTTTGCGTGAACTTACTATGTGGAGGTTGTTGGGGTTCTGCTTGAAGGCTCAACAGTCCATGGAGCACAAGTGCCACGAATAATACGTGCTGTGCCGTAAACATCCTCCGGATTTGATATGTCCACTGTATGTATTTTAAAGTATTTTATGCAAATTCTAAAATGTGCCTTTCAGCACATTATCGATGCGTACAAGACTCCGAGGCTTGGGATTTCTCACGAACGCACAGCTCGCGGTTAGAAACGCGACTAAACTGTGGCTGAGTTTCGAAGTGCGTTCAATTATTTCCAAACTGATCTATTTTGAAATTCAACTGAACTGAAATTGAAGCACTTTCATTATCTCTGCCGGGGAGAAAACATAGAACTCCTTTCAGTCATCTTCGGTCTTCTAATCTCTATCGCATATTCACAGCCTCTCGATGACGACGACGACGACGACGATGTTGTTCTCAATTAAATTAGCAGCATGCGTCTTGGCAGCGATAACGTGACTTCTGCGCGAGTCACTTTTGTGTTTGTAATAAGATCCGAAGGCTGGAGTTGGGATGACCCAGAGACTTGGTTATAATTGTAATTTAATTATGATTACAAAACACTCCGGACATAAATAATATGGAGGAACGAGACGACGATTGGTTGTTGGGCCGTGTTGGTCAGATGGTCGGAGATAGTGGAGGCAAAAATGTCTACTAAGCCGTTCTACACTGAAAAATATAAAAACTCCGAAAATTGTTGGTAACCCAACGATTCAACAGGTTTACATGTCGAGGTCAGACCTAGGAAATACCAAAGAGTAAACTACCAAAACGACCCGGCCTTCTTCTTTCTGCATCCCAATAATCGTCAAAAAATCCACCAATCAAAGCCCATCCAATAAAAATCGTCTCTCATTTTTATTAGAAAACAATTTCAATTTTATTATTTTTCATGTTGTGTGTCTTTATTTTTCACATTTTTCAAGATTTTAAATATTTTTTTGTTGGTATTTTCATTTGGTTTAATCAATTTTTAATACATTTTCACAGTTTATTGTCGTTTCTCGACTTTCGATTAATGTCGAGATATTAAAATACAATATATATTAACATTATTTTCCACCTTCTTTGTCTTAAGTGTTTGGTTTGGTTGGTTTGTTTTACTTTGTTTTGTTTTTCTCTTTGTGTTTGTGATTTTATCATTTGTTCTTAATTAAATGATGTATATATATAAGTTTCATAAATTTTATCATTCATAATCGTAAATTGTTATCTTTGGTTTTCACTTGTTTTTAATTAATAATAATAGTCAATAAGAAAATGTTGTTCCATTTTGTTTTGTTATTTGTTTAGTTTTATTCATAGTTAATAAAGTTTATTCTTCTCATATTCATAACATCTCATTATTTCTTTAATAATAGAAATCGTTTAATATTGTTTTAATAATAAATCGTAATAAGTTCTTATAAATTTTCATTTAGCTTTTTTCAAGTGTAACGTATTTTGTTCTGGAGAGTTTTGTACCGCTAAAATTAGACTCTGAAACGTCATGAACTAATTAAGAATTATTATCAAACCAAATTGCCACGCTTCCAGTGGGTCGCCGATGAAATGCCGATGGCTGTCAAACCGACTACCGATCTTGACAAAAACACCTTACTTCGGTTTTGTTCAACGAGGACCCGTTGCGAATTTTGGGGGTTAGTAGAGGCGAATATTGTTGGTAGGCAACACACCAAACGCTCTGGGAACCCCCGGTCATGTGGCATCGGGTGTGAAGCATGAGAGGTTGAACTTTACGGACACACCAACGGAAAACACTGGCTCTCCAAGCTATGGAGCTCTAAATAAGCCCGAATAAGTTTCATATTAACTTCGGCTTAGTATACCAACAAAAGAACTACGCGGGATGTCACTGCAGTTGATGCATCAGCCCACTTCAAGAGTTTTATGAGTTCAGTAAATATAATTTTCTAAATGTAAATAATTATTATTTTGTGGTTGATGAGACGTCGGTTGTGGGCGCTAATTTAGTGTTCTCTCCATGGCTTTTATGTGGTTTAAATTTAACAATTAATAAAGTCGTAATAATATTTGTATGAAATTAACTTGAAAAGCATTTTGGAATCATTTCTATGACATTACTTTAGTCGTATTTTTAGATTTGAACAATTTCTCTTTAGGTTCGGGTTTCTCTGGCCAAACGGGTTATTATTAATAATAAATACTTTGCGTTTGTAATAAATTTATAAATATTTTAATAGCATTCACTAGAGTTTATAATGAAAATTTTCCTCACACCGTCCATGAAATTGTTCAGCATTTTTAGTATAAATCGCTTTTAACAAAAGTGTCTCATTCGTGATAAATATTAATATTTACAAATATCTTTTTAACAATTCTGTGAAAAATATTGTATTTATATATATGTAT
The DNA here is from genome assembly GCA_947389925.1 of Coelopa pilipes. NCBI lineage: Eukaryota > Metazoa > Arthropoda > Insecta > Diptera > Coelopidae > Coelopa > Coelopa pilipes. The sequence continues at coordinate 7,535,573 of OX376697.1, forward strand.
ATATATAGTTTTAGTGTTACTTTCATATTTTATATTTCATGAAGCACTATATTTATGTTTTACGTCAGATGTGTTTGAGTTGTAGCTTTCTTTATGCAAAATGCTTGAAAATCTTTTCTTTATTTATAATATTTACAAGGTTGAAATTCGTATTCCGCATTTCAAAACAATCGTTAGTATTTCTGTGTGTTTTAGCTTTGTTCTTTTTCTGTTTTGCTTTGGCTGTAACTCTAAATACTTGAATAGTTTCTACAAACACAACTCAAAATTGCAAAGTATAAAAATGAAAGTTTTAGTTTCTTCTGCTTACGATGTATTTGAAATGCATTGCACGAATCATTTTAATTTTATTCGAATGGCTATGTATTAAATTTGTCTTGTATTGAAAATATAGCTTTATATATGTATAATTTGGTCAACAATTTTAAACAAGTATTTCGTAGTAATCTCTTATATATTTATGCGTGACTCTTGCATTAGTACTGTTTGATATTATGATATACTGGATGGCTATTTTATTTCTATGAGCTTTGTTTTGTTTTCTATGATCGGACGGATAAAGGTTGAAAGGAAAGTGGAAGAGGTTTGGAAAATTCAAAATGCCGTAATTCCTTCGCAACGATGTCAGCTTGACTTCAGTGAGGATGGGGTGTTTAATTCGTTTTGTGCGTTTTCGTGATTCGAAGACCAAAGGAGCCAATAGCATAACCGAAGGAGTGGATTTGTAAGGTATGTTCGAGTGAAAAAGTTAATGCAGAGTTGAATGTATTGTTTCATTCAGTGGATTAAACACGATGATGGGCGTATTTTGTTTCACGAGTGAGCTACAAAATCACAAATCGCTTTTATACAGTTCGTGGTCTTTAGAGGTTGTATACTATTCCATGATATGTATCTCAATGTATCTATAAATTTTTTCACTATTCTCCGAATATCTCTGTCAATAAAATTAAAATGATTCGCCTTTGAATTCTAAATGCATAAACGCTAAAATAACCTATGCAAAAAATAGTCTAATTTCGGTAAATTGAATTAAACTCCTTTCGTAGAAGCCTCCTAGAGGAATTTTGTAATTTCTTATGTCTGTCTTTGAAGCAGGTATCATTTTTTACAGCTCGTTCTATTTAGGTACGTTTTGAATTTATCTTCTATAAATGTATTGTATTCTCTAAAGTGTTGTTTCTTTTCGCTTGGTTGGTTGTTGCTTGTCTTGTTGCACTTTTGCTAACGTAACGAAATAAGCCAGATATATCTACGTTCCTCGAAAATGTGTCTCTAAAGCGAAACAAATAGCGATGGCTCGACATTTTCTCACAGTTCCATGCGGACCGAGACCGGAGCATCGGCGTCCAGGTACCCAAACATCGTGATCAGGACCAAGAGCATGATGCCTGGACTTGAGTTGCAGAATGTCTGGGTTAGTGGAGGCCAGAAGCCTGTCCAGAAGCGTCATCGGTATTTGTTTCGGCTGATCTAATTATAATCTGTAGACCGTCGAAACAAGCTTTTACGGTTTTATATTTTCAAAAATATTTCTGATGCAAAGTTTCGGGATCGTTGAGGAAGATTCCGAAACAGATTATTCTACTATGTTACGTAAACCGTCTTATAAATTTGTATATACATCATAAATTTCGCCCAACAATCTGGACAATCTCTGCAAGTTCTGATAATTTGTAATATTATTTTAACTAGTTTTAAATTAATGTTCTCTCTTATAAGAATTAGTGGTCTTTTGCTTAAATGGTTAGAGCTCTCTAAAGTATTTCTATTTTATTAACGAATGTCATTACAATGTTCAAATATTTCTGTGTATCTCATTAATTTACAATTGCCGTTATGTTTTGCGATATCTTAGTTATCTTTGTTCTTTTTGTGGTATGTTAAATGCATTTATTTTTCCATCACAAGTTGATATTTTGGCTCATTTGGTAGCCAAAAACTCTCCGGTGCTCAGTAGTCACAGCAGCCACCATTGATGGTTCCGCCGAACTCCTCCCGGCCTGGGTGCCTATGCCAACAACAACACACTGACACTGAGCGCCATCAACGGTTACTTTGTGTGCGCTGTTGTTGCGGATGCAGCTCATTGTAAAGGTTACTGCAAGGATACGGGCAATGGGTGCATAAATTAAATCGAGGTTCCTACAACTCGTTGCAGTTTTAGGTGGAACATTATCACAAAAGACTCAAGCAATTAAACGCACAAGTTGATATTGGATAAATAATTAAACTGCTATTGGGAAGTTGAGTGGGTGAGCGTGGGGCAGTGGAGTGTAAGAGTAGGCTAAAAATAAAATGGCGTCGCTAGCGCCCATCTCTGGGCCTATAAGCATTTGAAACTCCATTTATCTGATTTGGGACTCACGTACCGTGGGCTCCGATAATCCGACCGCACCGTACTTACTGAGGCCTCCGCTCCCCGCTATTCGCCCTCTTCCTCGAGTATTACCGACTCGCCGGCCCAAACGATTGGCCTTCCCTATTTCGAACAGTGAAACATGTATACATTCAAACATCGAATATGACATAGTACATGGTAAGGGATTTCCTACTGAGGCATTGATCGGGATGTATTTCTAGCCACAAACGGGCACTTGAGCGAGATCTGCGAAACTCGTCGGGAGCTACTTATGACTGTAGGTAGGTCGAAAGACACTAGCAAATGCACATGTACTGATTTACGCCATTTTATTTTTAATGCGACTACTGATGTGTATTGAAGAGGTTGATAAACGGGTGAATTGCACTGAAGCTGAATAAATTCGAGGGAAAACTACGCAAATGGTACATGTTGGTAGTAGGGCCAAGGTTATCTTTGAGGAATTGAGGGGTTTTGCCAGATTTTAAACCTCACCTCACCGAGATTACCTGTGGTAGGCAAGTCTCTGAAAGGTGTCGGGGCAGGCGGAATTCAGTCAACCAAAAGATTTCTTTTATGCACTATTGCAGAGTTTATTCAAAAGAATACCTTGCCTTGATTGAGTGAATTTCGAGGGCTTGGGAGGCGACATGCGTAACATGGGGTACAATTGGGGAAGAAGTTAATAAATAAAACGGATTGAATTTGAGAAAATGGAGAAAACATACCTATACACTACGTTGAAGAGTCTATGCCAAAGGTTAAGAACGGTGAGAAATGTGTGTATGAAGCTATTACGATTACCATACGATCGAATGAGTTAGTTGCAACAGATAAGTAATCGATAAAACATATGTGTTTATATATTGTATATTAAATATTGTATAAATACGTATATATTCTATTTGAATTGGGATATAATCGTGAGTGAAAACGAAAATTGCCAACATCACAAGTGAGTTGTGGTGAATACAACTTGTAGCTACATAAATGCAATCCACTTTAACTCTACTCTACGCTGAACATGTAAGTATATAATTTGATTTTTTTGTGTTTTTTTTTAAATAAGATCAACTATTTAAGTTCTAACTGTTATGTACACAAATTGGTATGCTGTATGTTTCGAACGAAATCAATACAATATTCGGATGGTGGTGGATGGCTTGCAATTCTATTGAGTTCTTCGGTATGTTGAGGAACATTATGATGATACCTTAAATAGTTGCTAATGGTATTGTATTTGCTAGGTTACTCTATTTTGTTACTTTGCAATGGAACGTGGAACGTGGAACGCAACTACAATTTATAATTTAAGTGAATCAAGCGATGCTATTGATGAGCGCCTAGATAGACCTAAGTTCGTGGGACAACTGACCAGTGACGTAGTGCCGAATAGTTTGTACCATCCGATAACAATATTCGATAAATTCAAATCGTCGAGCATGATCTGGGCCACGCCCATGAAGACCTTCTTCTCGATTCGGCCGTAGTCGCCCCAGACAGTTACCTGCAAGTAGAACCGTGGAATTAGTGGCGTGCACTAGAGTGGAGGAAGCTTCTGGCCAACGACTTACTTGTAGAATACAGCCGTTGTACGGTTGCTTGAAAACCAATTGTTGCTGGTAGAGCGGGTCGAGGGTGCGCCGAGCCGTCGACGTCTTCATCTTGTCGATGCACCGCTTGCCGGAAACCAAGTAGACCTTAACGTAGGGTGCGGGAAGCATCTTCGATGTCGGCTTTTGCTGCGAACGAGCGTCGAGGAGCGACGTTAACTGACTACCAAGGAGGACCGGACGTCGGGGACTCACCTGCAAGCCTCTGGCTCGAATGACCTCTACCTCTAGGAAACCCTTTTGATGGCACATGGATAATTGTATGTCGCCGAGCGAGGGCGCGCCGAGCACCTGGCGGCCCACCAGCTGGCCGGGGCCCAGGCCGTCGATGAATTCGGACAGCTGTCCGTCGTTCATGCGCAGGGACGGCGAGAACCTGCACCGTCCGAGGATGTTCGGGTCGATCGCGGGGATTGGAGGGAGCGGGGTGGGGAGGATGAAAAGACGATATTAGTCTGTGGTCGGTGCGATCGCTTCACAAACGAACAGGAAATCAAATGAGTTAAGAACACAAAAGTAAATGTCGGAACACAATGTACAAAATACGAAATTCACAACGCTTTCAATTGCTTTAGTTTTAGTTTTTTTGTTTTTGTTTTTGTTTTGTAAGGTCTGAGATACATTGGTTGGCGTAATCTAAGAAATCCATATACACAGGGAGATATAGAGACAGCTGTAGAAGGTAAAAATTTTGAATACTGAAATGCAAGACGGTGAGTTTCTCAAGGTAGATGGCGTGTGAGAGAGTGTCGGTGTGTGAGTGTGGGGTGTCCATGCAAAGGTGAGTCCTCCAGAGGGAGAAAGACTAAGAGAGAGAGAGAGAGAGCTCTACACTGAAGTGCGCGGTGCCTCGACTGGCGAAGGGCCGCGAGTAGAAGGAGTTTTGCAAGCTGCTGATCTGGCGAGAGTTTCGGTTGGAACAAAATAAAACTGGAACGCAAGCTCAAAAGGACGAAAGCGAAAACGAAAGCATGCAAGTGACAAACAAACAGAAAACATTCCGACCAACGCATGCGGTAACGAAACGAAACGAAACGGAAAAGAACGGAACGGAAACTCTGAGAAAATGACAACATCCAGTGAGGTTTGGAAAGTGGCGAAAGTCCCGATATTGCTCTAGGCTTCCTCGAGTCTTCTTCGCTAATTACTGCAGGTAGCTTAGGTTCGGTGACCACATCGGAGAAGGAGGATAGCGAGTCAACGGGGCGCTTCAAGCTTAAGATATTTACACACAGAGATAGCTGCTGCAACACACATCGAACAACGGTCTCGAACCACCGAGAAACACTCAAAACCTTAAATGATCTTCCAGTCGCCAGCCTGAGCTTGCGCCATTAGTTCGCCATATGTCGACCTTGTAGCCTAGGGCATGATTGGGCACGAGGTCTCGACCACGCCTTGGCCTCAGGGCGACCGCGGGCTTCGGCTCGGACGACGGTGCTCAGCAAAGTTTTGAGTATTCGGCGATTGGCGGGAAGCTCCCGGCTAAATTGACTGCCCATACACAGGGTCCACGGAGCCGACCGGACGCTTCCGCTGAAGCCATTTACTTAAACAAACACAGCGAGACGACAGCAAGAGAAACGAGAACAACAGCGATAAAGATAGACACAGAGAGAACAGAGAGAGGGAGAGATACATAGATATTTATATAGAGAGACAGAGAGAGATTGAGAGAGAGTGATAAAGAGAGGGATATACGGCATTCATAGCAAATTTGAGAACTTGTTGACAGCGATGCATTCGTAACTGTTTGGTTTCTGTTACTAGTCAAGGTTGTCATTAACTTACGATGAACCCTCAGAACTCGAAATCGAATGAATGCTCCCGGCACGGTATTGCGTCGACGTTGTGGCTGGGGTCACCTCCACGGACCGCTGGATGCTGCCAGCAGAGCCGCGCGACTGCCGCTGATGCTGCGGGTGGTGGCCGTATTGGCTCAGATACTGGTCTGTTGAAGGGTAGGGGAAATATTTGTACTATGCGTCAATTGCGGGCCCCCTCAATTCGTTCCTATCGGGATCCATTCACTATCTTCTCTCATCGTGGTCGGGTGCCGCCGGGCGAGCTCGGAGGAGCTCCTCGCGGGACAAACACACACAAACAAACAAACAAACGATTAAACAAAGATACGTAAAACGTGGTCTTCGCACAGACACAGCCACAGCCACAACCACCATGACCACGACAGACCCGGTTACCCAGCCGGAAAGGATTCCTCGCCACCTCACCTCTTCGCAAAAGGAAATCGAAAATTGGTTGGAAACTAAAACCTCAAAGTACGAAGCACAAACAACAGAAACAACGGAAAAAGCAACACAAAACAATAAATCGCTATAATGTAGAGATATACTAAAAGCTATTTGATAAAAACTGAAGAAAGCATTGAATACTATAAATAGTTGTTGTAGTTGTAGTTGTAGTTGTAATTGTGGTGGTTTGTACTATAATTGTTCCAAGAGCCGTTCAAATGCAGTGGACGTGTGAGAGTGTAGATCGTGGGTGAGAATGCAAAACGTTCTGAGCCAAGGGTCCGAGTTCGAGATTAGCGAATACGGACCGGTTTATGTGTCGTACATGGGCCGAATGGTTCTGTGTGTGTGTCTTGTTGAACAATGATGCCAGGACTTCTATGTCTCCCTGAATATACATATACAGATATAGATATTAAAAAGATTCTTAAGGTTTTACCAGAAAAGATGATAAACATTCTTGTCAGAGGAAAACGTGCATAGAATGATTGGTGTGTTTGGAACTACTGTGTTTCAGAAACAATGGTCCGCAATGTTCGGAAGCACCTTCCTGCCGCTCATGACACTGCTTGGCATTCCGAAGAGAATTAGGTGAAAATGTGCTGAAGTTGGAAAGAAGGTGGAAAAGAATGCGGCCTTCGGACGAGGGCAGTAGTGCAGGGACCCACTGGTTCCCCACCCTGGGGCCACTGCATCTCGAAGACCATACTCTGGCCACCGTTTTCGAAAGGACACGGTAGCGGTAGCGTATAAAGACGCGACTCGAGCGAACACAGTGCCAAGTACGAGTATTTGCGTTATCCTTCTGGAAGCGACGGCGAATGTGTTTGGGGCAAGGGTGGTCTCCTGGACGCCTGTTCCAGAGAGGACTATCGGGCTGGGCGGAACGCGTATCGTTCCTTGCACCTTTTCAATAGGAGCGAGCTTACCGAGCATCCGTGGCAACTGTGTGTCTCTGACCTGCAATCAATCCTTATTTCTATAACTCAGAACTCATGATTTCAACAAGTAACGAACTCGAAACATGCAAGAACGAAAATGAAAACGCTTTGGGAGCTGGTAAGGTGTGAGGATCGAAACAAAAGCTGCGGTTTGCATAATGTGTGAAAAACCAGAGTGATTGGAAGTTGTTGTTAAAAGAAGACAAGATAAGTAACTAAAGTAACGTGTTAGTAGTAACTGGATTGTACGCTTTGTTAATAGAAATCGACTAGATACGCAATGAAGCTCTAAACTACTGAAGTATGAACAAATGTTTCTGTAAACTTTTAAACTTTTTCAAAGCTCGCCGCTAGGGCAAGCTCTCGTTCGGAGGCAATTCCCAACGAAAAGCTTTTCGGTAGCAAATATTTATCCAGGTCGAACATGTGTCCGAATAGCTTTTCGCGGAATTGCTTGTTTGGACAAAACGTGTGTTGTTCTGTTCTGTTGCTTAGAAAAAAGCCTAAAAATACGTATCGACTTTGGAGTTAAATGTTGCTTTTGTTCATTAAACGAAAACGAACTGTGGTTGAAATCATAGGGGTCTTAGGGGTACAGCAATGGATTCGCAATTATACATTGGGTTGGTGGTAAATTGGGCCAACGAACAGGGGTCTGAAAATAGGGAGAGCATCGCCAAAGCGAGGGAAAAAGCTTCGGACGTTCTCGGCAAAATGTTTAAACGTTAATCAATAGTTATTTGTAAAATTAATAGCAGAGAAGATGTTCGAAAGCTTTCGGCGGAAATCTTTGGAACTGGAAGAAACTGGTTAAACGTCTATAAGTAAATAAGTTTTAAAATATAAGCTTTGATAAATCTCCTGGATCCTGGTGTCAAGTGATGTGGAGACGTATATATAAATGTTTGCACATGGCTATCAAAATGTTTATCATCCTTTGTTTCAAGAGCTTGAACCGAAAAACGAACTCAAAAACCAAAAAGAACAGAAACGCACAAAACCAATGAAAGGAAAATGTATAGAAGGAACAGAACGTAAAGAGAGTAGTTGAATAGATAAGTTTGCGAACCTGTCCCCACCACTACCGGCACCGCCACCACCACCGCCGGCATCGGCGAAGGCCTCGACGCCGTCGGCCTCTGAGGATGAGCCGCGCGATAGGGCGCCGCGTATTTCACCTGGCAGAACCTCTTCACTGCGGTGTACCGTAAATGAGTTCTTGCCCTTCTTTCCAAAGCCCATACGTCTTTTACGACCTTTACGATATGTGAATTTTTCATTTAAAATTCGTTTGAATGCAATACAATAGATATACTTATATATTTTCAACAAAACCAAAGAAAGAAATGTTAGTACAGATGGAAAATTAACTAGAATACTTAAAATAGCATAAATCATGGCAATGAACCCAAAAATGCAATCGACAAACGAAACTAGAATCGGCTGCGAACGAGTATTTTTGTGATTCGTTACCGTTCTTCAAACGCTCTAATGATCCCATGTTAATGTGCTACATATTTGAATGATCGCTATCTGGAACGTTATTAAAGTGGCCCCCGCCTACCGTGGAACGCCTGCGACTTACCTGTTGCCGATAGCTGCGATGTCGAGTTCGACTTCTTGCCCATGCCGCTGCCGCTCCTGGGTGAGCGTTCTTGGTCTACGGCGCCCTTTTTGCGGTCCGTTGCCGTGTCGGACAAGCTGCCGTCTAGGGAAGGAAAAACAGGTCTAGTTACTACCAGGACTTCTATCATTCCTGCAATCAAACTCAATGCTAGGCAGGTGGGAAAAGTCGCTACGGAACGGACGTGTTACTGGTCACGTCAAGTACAAGAACTTGGTGTCAGAGTTTTCAGATAGGAATCATTATGAAGGGAGGCGGACAGCGGACAGCGGACAATTATGGAGGTTTTTGCACTTACCGACTTTCTCGTCCACGCTCTGGCTGAAGTTGGCGTCGTCCTTCTTCTCCTCGCCGCCGTTCTTGGTGTCCTTGTCATACTCACTGAAGTCGTCGTCCAACATGGCGTCGATCGCGGCCCAGTCGATTTCGTCGAGCGGCGCATCGGCATCGGGGTCGTCGGGAGCAGCCGGATCGGAGGATGAGGTTGTGGTAGTCGTCGTCGTTGCAGTTGCAGGCAATGGAGTTGATGTAGTTGTGGTTGGTATTGTTGTGGATGCGGTTGTTGTTGTTGTTGTAGTTGTAGTTTGTATGGTAGATGTTGTAGTTGTAGTTGTGGTACCGTCAACGTTTTCGTTCGCGTTCGCGTTCATGTTAGCGTCGTTTGTAGTATTTGTATGTTTCAATGAGGCACGTTTAGGTGATGTGGAGTTAGCGACACCATGATGGGAATTATTTGCAAAAGAGGAAGAAGAAGCATTATTAGCAATTGTACCACCGGCAACGTTGTTGACGATATTTCTACCAGCAGCAGCAGCGGTAGAAGCACCACCACCACCACTACCACTCCCACCACTACTAGATCTCGTCTGATCCGCAACGGATGATGACACTTCTTTCCCTTTTTGCCTACCACTACTACTACCGCTACTACCTACTACTGCACTACTGCTAACGTGTCTACTACCACTACCACTAGCACTAGCTGTCAGGTTGCGCGGCTGGTCGAATTCGTCGTACTCGAAGTACTCGGGCTGGTCGTTGATGCTCACGAGGTTGCTGCGGTCGCTGCCCGACTGGTCGTGTTGCGGCTGGTCGGCGCGCCTGCCGCTGGCCAGCGAGGACTTGCTGCGCTTGGAGGCGGAGCCCAGGGCGGCCTGTCTGGGGCCTGGGGCGGAGCGACTCGGGTCGTGGTGCTCGCCCACGGGGCCCGGCCGCTCCAGCGCCGTCCCGGCCTGGTCGCCCAGCGGATCGACCTGCATCAGCACCGGTTCCTCGCCGTACGGGAGCAGCGCGGCGCTGGCGTCGCCCGGCTCGACCGGCGAGAAGTTGTGGGCGTTCTGCGCGCTCGGCGGGTGCGGCAGGTTGCGGCGGCGCTTGAGGTACGGCGGGGCCGGCCCGTAGAGCTTCTGCTGGTTGGTGCGCTGCAGGTCGAGCGACATGTGCTGGCGTTCGCGCGCGTCGAGCCGGCGATGGCGCGGGTCGCGGAACGTCGAGGGCGCCACCCCGCGGCGGGTCCAGCCGACGTCGGAGTCGTACGCGATCGTGACGATCTTGTCGTCGGTGATCAGGAAGTGCGAGTGGCCCAACGGGTTGTTGCCGTTGCCGTTGACGTGGGCCATGTGCGGATGGCGGATGTTGGTGTCGGAGCCGTAGCGGCGCGCCAGGTCCTCGTAGTCGGGCGTGTGGTAGACCTCGTCCTCGTAGCGGATGCGGCGGCGTCCCCAGCTCTTGGTGTGCAGGTCGTCGTAGTCGAGCGAGCGCGACTGGCCCTCGTGCGCCCACATTTTCCGGCGGTCGAGCGAGGTGCCCTTGGGCTTCTTGAGGATGGACGTCGGCTGCGACCGGGACTCCGCGATCGGCACGGCGGAGACGAGTGCGTCCGCGCTCAGCTGGCGCGACAGGCGCAGCACGGACTGCGTGGTCAGTTGCGGCGCGGGCACCGTCGAGGTCTTGGCCTTCTTATGCGCGGTCGGCGTCGGCGTGTGGACGTGGTAGGTGGGCACGACGCCCAGGTCCACCTGGGGCGCGGTCATCCCGCCCACGAAGTGCTGGTCCACGCACTCGCCGCACATGGGGGTCGACCCCGCGGCCGCAAGGGCCGGGTCCAGGGTTGGCAGTGAGGGTTCCGACGACGGCTGGAACAAGGACAGCGAGGGGCGCCGGCCCGCCATCCCCATCCCCATCCCCAACGCGATCGCGGCGCCCGACGACGGCGCGTTGTGTTGCGGGTGGTGCTGGGGGTGCGGGTGGGCCTCGGCGATGCAGTAGGGGTCGTCGCACACCCCGATCGCCCCGTCCGTGTGCGCGCCGAGGGCGGCGTTGGTCGAGAGGACCACGGACTGGCTCCCGTTCTGACAGTGGCTGCACGAGTGGTCGAAGTAGTCGCGCACGTAGCCGACGTACGACGAGGGCGACGAGGACACCGTGTGCGCGTGCGCCGGGTGCGAGCCCGGGTACGGGTGCGGCCGGAAGAAGTTCAGGACCGGCGAGGTGAGCCGCTTGAAGTGGTCGAGCGCGGGCAACTCGAGGTCGCCGAAGGTCGGGTACCCGTGGCCGGGGGCCAACGCGGGACCCACGCGGCCCGACGCGCCGTGGCTGCCGGCCCGGCGGAACAGTTTGTCGGGGGAGAACTGGGAGAAGTCGGCGGTGCTCGTGAGAAACTCGGGGAAGTGAATGGATGCAGGCATGTGGGGGAAGTATTGCTGGTTCGGGCTGAATGTGTGGTGTTGCTGTTGGTGTGGGTGTGTTGGCTGTGTAAGTGTGTGAGTGTTGGCTGTTGCCGTCGTCGCCGTCACTGGAGTCGCATCGACGCCCACGTCCACACCGCTGTCCAACAGCAGAAGGTTCGCCTCGTTGTCGGCGAGGACGAGCTGGCCTGGCAGTGGCTGTTCGTGTTGTTGCTGGAGTTGCATTTGCAGTTGGAGCTGCAGCGGAGTTGGGTGCTGGGTGGAGCTGATCAGGCGAGGAGCGCGCTGGGCCATTGTCAGCGCCGTGCCGGGGTTCGGCGGCGACTCGGAGGCCGCCAGCTCGGCCAGTTGCTGCAGCTGGTCGAGTTGCTCCAGCAGCAGAAGCTGCTGCTCCGTGGTCGAGTCGCCCAGGTGCGAGGGCAGGGGGGCGGCGGCGCCTGTCGTCGCGGGCAGGAAGTCGCAGTCGTCCACCTCGATGGTGTTGGCTCGAAACCGGGCGAAGAAGCCGCCGTTGCCGTGGCCGTTGGCCCCGAAGAGCGAGCGCCAGTTCCGCGGCAAGCTCCTGTTTCGGCGGTTGATGTTCGTGGGGGTTGGATGGGTCGTATGTGTTGGTTGGTTGGTTGTTGTTGTTGTTGTTGTTGTTGTTGTTATAGTAGTTGTAGTTGTAGTAGGTGTTGTGGTGTTGATTAATTGGTATTCGGTTTGGGGCATCCGCATGCGCATGCAAAGTGAGTGGAGATCGTTGAGAAAACATAACACGGATTTTGATTGATCGAAGATGGCGTCATTTAAAGAATGGAGGTCGGGCGTCGGTCGGGGTCAGTGGGCGGTCGTCGTCGGTGTGCGTTCGTCAGTCGGTCGGTCGGCCGGTTGGTTGGTTGGTTGTAGACGGTCAAAGCGGATAAACACAAAATTGCGCACGTCATTGGGTTGAGTTGAATGTTCGTGTTGAAAATAAACACAAAACAAAGAGAATTCGTTTGGCGCCATTTCACTATCTCTGCAGGGCTCGTGATGGCTCATGATGGTCGAATGCGATGGGTGGTCGGATGGATGGTGGTGGTGTTCGTTTGGTTGTTCTTGTTGTTGCGAGTGGTGAGTGGTGTGTGAGGGTGAAGCGGCGACGCCAGAGGCCAAATGCCCAATGCCAAATGCCACTGAGTGGTCCCGAATTGAGAAATTTTCAGAGATACTCTCTTGGCAGGGAGTTCAGATCAATTGGTTAATTTTTGGGGGTGAGCCTGTGATCGTTTGAGTTGTTTTGTTTGGTTTTGTTTCGGTTGGCTTTGCTTGCAGCGACCCCAGAGTGAAGCTGCATGTGAAGCGCAGGGAGTCGCGCCCATGGCAGTAGCCGGGTTCGGAGCCGGGTCCGGAGCCGCGGCCCCGAACCCGTCGGCGGTGTGTGGCACTTACCTCAGACCGCGGGAGCCGCGCGGTCGCTCCGACTGCGTGGAGAATGCACTTGAGGTGACGCTCACGACAGACTCCATATCGGAGTCACCGAATTCGCCCATGAAATCCTTGTCCGGAGACAGCGAATGTCGTGGGCGCATGCGCGACTCCATCGAGTGGAGGTCGCTGTCCGAGAGGCCGGTGTAGTGACGTTCCCAGCCACCCATGCCGGTGCTGCGATATGTAGCCTGATGGTGCGGTTGTCGTGTTCGGTGGCGGCCGAAGCGGCTGCCGGCGAGGCGTTCGTCGAACTCTTGGCCGAGCCGGTCGCGTAGCATGACGCTGCGCGAACTCTGTGGGACCTGCAAGGGGAAGAGCAGAGGAGAAGCGTTTGAATCGGACTCATCGCAAGGCAGGCGTCCCGCATTCCCGACTGGCTACCGGCGAGGGATCCTCGCCTTCCTTCCGGCGACCGGCGACCGACGACCGCCAGGGAGCGGAACAGCACACGCGACGAGACGGGAACGGAAATCGAAACCTAGACCGACACCGACACCGACACCGGGACCGGGCCGAGAGCGAGAACGGGAACGGGAAGTGGGCGTCGCATGTGGTTCGAACGCTCTTCCGGACAGGGCGGCGGGCAGTTGGGTTGGGTCCACCGGTGGGTTGGCGGTAGGCGCGCTTACCTGTGGCAGTTGTCTCTTCTTGGGAGAACCAGTCGGTGTGGCAGTTGCGGATCTCGATTGAAAGCGTTGTTGCTGCGCCGAGGACGAGGACGAGGCTGTCGCTGCAGCCGCCGCCGCAGCGGACGCGGCAGGAGCGCCGTACGCTGATGGATGTATTGGAAGAACTGGATAATCTATGTAGCGATCATCGGGCGGCGACAGCGAGCCGCGGCGGGGGCTGCTGCTGCGGTAGTAGGGGCCGCCGCCGCCGCCACTGCTGCTGCTGGTGCCGTGGTAGTTGTCGCTGGGCGCGGCCGAGTGGCTGCGTTGGCCGAGGCTCATGCCGCCGGGGCCGGGACCGGAGACGCCGCCATTGCGGCGCAGGTAGGCGGACTGCGATGACGATTGCTGCAGACGATGCGAACGGAAGGCAGAGGTTAGCAAAGGGCGCGCTACCAGACTCTGAGTCAGATCGTGTTCGGGTTGGTCCTTGGATCGGAGTGTGTAAGAATATGGGGAAGTTTTGGGTGCAGCTCTCGAGAGGCTCTGATCAAACAAAGGTTCGTGAGGCGCTTTCGAATACCGGGTTGTGGAGTAGAGTAGAGTCGAGTGGGGTGAGTGGCTTTGTCTGGTATCGGAGCACTTGGCAGGCAATTGAACTTACTTAATATACGTGTTAATTGTAATAGTAATTGACAAAGAGGCAAATGTAAACAACGGAACTACTTAAATACACTCCAAAAGGCAAAAGATAAGTTTTGACAAGACTTGACTATGTAGATTTCAAACGTTGGCTTCAAACTATACATCGAGAGAAAGAGTGCAGGAATTGAGTTGAAAATGATGTTGATAAGTTGTTAGAGTTAGCTGAGAATCGGATAATTTACAATGGGCGAGGATGCGTGAGTGGGGGCTGCGGTCAGTTGTGAGCTGGGATGGCTGGGGACGACTTTTGGACGATGCCAGGTGTCCATTGGACGGTCGGACGGTCGGACGGATGGACGGACGGACGGAGGCAGAGATGGGGACGTTTCCGGAGTCGCCGCCGGCCTTAGGCCGTGTTCCCGCCCACACCTTCGCACATACAAGTGTAACTGTGGTCCTTAGCTTAAACAGTCGCTGCAATGAGTAATAATAAAAGAATTTCGCAAACCTGGTTGTGATAACTTTGTCCGATGCCAGATACCGTGCGATAGTCACGTGCTACCATGCCGGCCACTCGTTTACGACCTTGTGGGGACATGTCACGTCTCGAACGGCGGTCATGTAAATCGATCTAGGGAATTTGCGAAATTCGGATCCGGTTCCGGTTCCGGTTTCGTTTCGCGTCGGGCGGGGTCGGATCGGGTCGGGTTCGGGCAAATGCGCAGGACGGGGTGGGGCGAGGGAGGATGCGTTGGTTCGCGTTGGCAGAGAGTGGAAAAAGAAGAAGAATAAGAGAAGAGAAGAGGCATGGAAAGAAATAAATATACAAATCTCGATAAATAAGACTGGCAGAGCGTCGTACACAGGTAGGCAGGTTGACAACACTGGTGGGACGCGCGCTAAATTGCCGCGGAGGATCGGGCGGGAGGACGCACAGTTTCGAGTATGGGGAACATCCACAAGTGGTTGGTAGGTTGGTAGGATGGTGTCCGTGTGGGCGGGGCGAGGTATGGGCAACACTGAAGACAGCTGGTGTGCGCGGGTGTGTGTGGGTATGTGTGTGGATGGAGAGATCTACATTTACTGAGGCTACGAACACATAAAGCTCAATTGCATTCAAAACTCTCTACACACGTAGTTCGAACATAAAACAAAACAGGCATGCAGGTCGTAAACATAAACATATAGTGCTTCATCAATTAATTAGGACTAGAACTTGCTGCAATCAGAAGCTTCTGGAAGCCCCGAAGGACTCGGCGGCAGAAGTCCTATGCATGTGTTCTCAAGACGGGTTCTCAAACTCTTTACAACGTCGTCTATTTCTTTTCTTATCCCGGTACCATTTACAAATCGGCGCTTAACTTACTTTAATACAATCTTATCATAGTCGAGAATAGCAAATACATACAAATAATCATATATATATATATAAGTAGATGGATGGTTCAGAGCGAACTCCGTGAGTTCGTCTGAGTGTCAGACGTAATCAATAATAAAACCACACACATCATCATTAGAGCAAACCATTCAGAGGCTCAACGCAGTACACCGAAAATTATACATGTAGAGAAAGAGACAGAGCATAGAAGAGAAAGAGAGACATGGCTTTGAAGAGAGAAATTCACACAACATCAAAGGAAAGTTGTTCGATTCAATAACAAAGCTCGAGTCGGGCGTGGAGCGTCGAGTGTTGGGTGTTGGGTGTTGGAGGCGTGTCTGGATGTCGCTGGTGTGTCATTTCGAGTTGTCTGTTGTCGGCTAGTATAAGTGGCTTCCAGCTCGTGGGCAAAGGTGAGATGTTTCTGCACAATGCATGACGGCCGGCTGCGACTGCAGGGAGCGCAAGGGCGGTGCCAGTCCGGCTGGAGGCGCTCGCTTCGGCTCCTCTGATTTGGGACACGAGTGATTGGGGGTTGTGACGAAAGGCGTCGGGGCCACGGCGGGCAGTGCGCCGAGCGCCGGGCCGAGAAGCTGTCTGTGGTGGTGTGGCTAAGAAGCGACTCTGGCCCGACAGGCCTCCGGCTCCCTTCACCCCGCACCTGGTTGTCGGCGGCGCGCTTTGGAGCTGCCTGGAGTCGCAGCCGGTGTGGCTTTCAGTCGGATCGACTCGACTCGAATCGACTGGACTTCGGAAACAAAAGGATCGCGCAAAATAGAAATAATTGCAATTGTAAAAATAACATGTATGCAAGCAGCGCGGACAGCCGACAAATGAAGGATGTGGGCGCAGCTGTCAGCAGGTGTCAGCCGGTGAGCAGGAGTGAGCAGGATGCGGCTGCCGAGATGGAGCCTTGCGTGGAAATGAAATGCACGTCTGTCGCTGCCGGGTGCTGCTGTCCGCGGACGAGAGGAGGACGACGACGGGGGGGGGGGGGGGGGGGGACGAGGACGACTAGGACGACAACGAGGACGCAAACGAGGACAGGGACGACCCCGTCCGCAGTGCTGCGTAGGCGAGCCTGTCGCGTCAGTTGCTTTGAATGTCCTGTGCATTGTCTCGGAGGCTTCGGATAACGTTGCACGTTTCCCACTGAAAGCGGTCTGCGTTCACAACGAGAGATGCGCAAATGCAATCACGATACAAAGCACCGTGGAGGCTTGTGGCAGTTAGCAGTGCAGTGCTTGAGAGGGGAGAAACCGATCGATCGACCAATCGACCGAGGTCCGATTTCCGAGTGCACTTGGAACTGCAGAGCCCTGGACATTCCCAATGCGGGGACATTCCGAGCGCCGACTCCGCCGGCATCGAGCCGAACCGAAGTTTCAGGAAACTGTTCCACATTGGTATTCGTCTGGCTCGTGGCAGCCTTGAACTTGTCGTTGTGAATTCTGCTTTTGGTTTCGGTTTCGGTTTAGTTTTGTTTGGTCTGATTTTGCTTCAGTTTGGATTTGGTTTTCTTTTTGGTTTTGTTTTTGGTTTGTTACCTCTGGCGGTGGACTTGACGAGCTGCCCATTGAAGAGATGCTGGCACCATCACGTCCGGTTGTAGTTCCATCGATGTCACACTCAGACGTTGTGTCCGAGTCACTGAGACGCGACGTGGTACTCGGTGGTGATAAATGGTCAGTGGGAGTCAGAATCATGACATCCATGTCGTTTGTCTCATCGCGGTGCGACTGCAGTGGACGTCGGAGGATGTGGCGGATGTGGAGTGATGAGGCAGACATTGGAAATGGAATGGAATGGAAGGAATGAAGGTTTCATAACTTAAGTATTCAATACATCATCATATTCAATTTTAGCATGATTCTAATGATTAGCTCTTATCCTACGCGTTCAGTGTTCCATGAAACCGCGACTTCCAGTGGCCAGCGTGAGTACAAACAAAAGAAAAGAGCGAGAGCCCACGTTCTCGCCTCAAAACCAGCTCCGTTCCTTTCGGTCTCTGTCCTTCTCTACTTCATTCGTGACACCGACCCCTTCGCGCTGTGTCCCAAAAACCACCGCCAACAGCCCCTTGGGTAGGGAGAGGAGGGGGCTCGTGGCACAGAAATGGTTTTTGGGACACGTCGGAGCCCCTGCTCCAACGGGGGAAGGCCGTCCAAAGACGGTCGATAAACTACTACCCGAGCCTGTACAAGGGGAGGAGCCCCTTGCAGAGGAAACACCGCGGAACTGCGCTAGAACTTAGGCTAGTCTTTGGGCAAAGCACATACGAGGTACGAGGTGTCCTGGTGCGGCTGCAGCTGGTACCACTCGGCCTCGTCGTCCAGGATGTGGTGCGTGAGGTCGATCACGACCTCGCCGATGAAGTCGTTGGCGCCGTAGCGAACGTAGTCCCACAGCGTGACCTGCGGGGAGCGTGGCGGGAGAGGTCAGCAAGAGTAAGTTAGTAGGTCGGCATCGAGCGGGTCCGCGACTTACCTCGAGCAGGCGGCCCGTCAGGTCGCAGCGGCGCAGACCCGTGTAGATGAAGGTCTGGCCCCAGCGCGGCTCGCAGGTGTTGGCCAAGGTCTTGGTGCGTCGCTTGGACTTGCTGCCGCGGTCGGGCAGAAGGAATACCTGTGGGCGGGCGGAGAGCGGGAAGGAAGAGAAGAAGAGAAGAGAAGAGAGGAGTGGGCGTAGTCAGAGCTCAGTTAACGAGGAGCGCAGTTGGGCCAGTTCATGGGTGGGAGGAACGGGGAGGTGCGTGGGGAGGATTTTCGGATTTCGGAAGCTTGCACCCTTCACTCACTTTGGCATAGGGGTTGCGACCGGCTCCGTGTGCGCGCAGCGTCAGGCCCGTCGCACACACGATCGTCACGATCAGCTGCAAGGTGTTCGTGTCGTAGCCCAGCTTCAGCTGGAGGCGCCCCTCGACGGGCTGCGGCATGGCCAGGCCGGCCGCCGCGTTGTGGGCATGGGCGTGAGCGTGAGCGTGGGCGTGGCCGTGGGCGTGGGCGAGGTGCGCGGCATGGGGATGCGAGTGCGGAGGCGGTGGTTGCTGGTGACAGTGATGGTGGTGGTGATGGCCCGCCGTCGTTGTGGCTTGTGGGTGGGGACCGGATGTCGCTGCCGCCGCCGCCGCTGCTGCTGCTGAGGGGCCCAGGCCTGGGGCGTGGGCCGTGTGCGGGTGCGTGGCTGCGTAGCCGCGGGGTTGCGCATGCGCCGAGTGGTGGCCCTGGCGCAGGCCGTGCGCGCCGCCGGTCGCCGCTGAGACGAGCAGGTCGGGCGAGCCGGGCGAGGTTATCAGCACGCTGGGCTTGTCGCGGTGTAGTTCGATGGCCTCGACGGTGGGAGCTGAAAGCAAGCAAGTGAAAGAGAGCGTCAGTGGGCGGCGTTCGAGGGATGAGTGGGGAAAATGTTAAGGGCTCTGGGCACACGGCGGCAGACATACACAGCAGCCGATGGACGCGCTGTTAGCTAGCGAGGTGGCGACTGAGGACGCCAGCCGTACCTCAGAGCAAGTGACCCCTGATCCAATCACTGATACCTCGCCACAGGCTTAGGCTGTGACTTCTGTCTATGCAATGCTAGCAGCGGTTCGCGACGTTTGGCGACGCTGGCAATTTCGGAAATGGAGACTCATCGAGGGTGGAGCCGAACTCAGAGCGAATAGGGCGGAGTCCGAAGGGAACTCTCGCCACGGTGGGGGCTTCGAGCCCGGTGGCGGGTGAAGGGGTGAGGGTGGGTGGCAGGCGAGTGCCTCCCGCGGGTCGCGGGTCTACGAAAGAGCTCTACGACTACGCTAAAGCGAATACCTTTTCGTTGCACGTAGCGGCCGCCGCTGCTGACCACGGCGCTGGCGGCGATGCTGTTGGCGATGTTGCTGTTCGGGATCAGGGCAGGGCCGTGCGGCGCCACCGGCTGGGACTGCTGAGGCTGCTGCTGCTGCCAGGCGTTTTGGGGAGCTCTGCGGGCGCCCGCAGCTCGGCCTCCGGGCGGCACCAGAGAGCGCGACACGATCAGCTCGACCTGGGCGTCGAGTCGGCTCTCGTCGATGATGTCGTAGACCTCGTCGGCGGTTTTGTTGTGCAGACTGCGTCCGTTCCACTCGAGTATCTCGTCGCCTGGGCGGGAAATGCGTGAGAGAAGAGATGAGAGATGACAGCAGTGTGAGTGAGATGGGAGATGACGACTGGTGGTTGACACAGACGCTGTGGCGGTGATCGAAGTGCAGTAGGAAAACGAAATAATGTGGCAGGGAGGAAGGAAGAACTGCGATGGAACGTCCAGCTGGTCGCCTGGTCTGAACTCGAGTTGTTATCGTTTTGGTACAACGACGTCCTCACGTCAGTCGCTAGGTCGTCCTAATGCCCTGATCTAATCATTGCGGGTATGGGGGTGGACGGTAACGCAGTGCATTTGCGAAATCATAACGGATTATGGAAAGTCGGGCAGTTAAAAGCTTTCCTTAAGTCGATTAAAAGCGGGCGAACCCCGTTGGGTCGCAAAGTCAATTAAAATCCCGCCATGGCGATGTCATTTCCCGATACGGACGCAAACAAAGCAAAGGGACCAGGGCGAAAACAAAATGGGGGAGCTGAAAACGGGGAAATGGGGAAACTGAACGGTGCCAACAGAACTGTGCCGGGAGCGCGAAAGCCCCGCTCATACCTGGTCGGATGTGTCCTTCAACGTCGGCCACTGAACCGCGCTTCACCTTCTCCACGAAGGCCCCGCAACCGCCGCCGTGTCCTCGGTGGCCGCCGTCGGCAGACGCGGCGTGTGGCAGCGGCTGGCCGCCGATAACTTTTAATCCCAGGATGTCCTCGCCGTCGTAGTACTTCCTCAATATCATGTGGCCAATCGTACGAGTATTGTCGGCCGAGAATTGCCAATTTGCGGGGTTCTATTAAATTCGGATTCGTGCGTTTCGGTGTGTGTTCGAATTAGTTTCGTTTCGTTCGGATTGGTTTCGGTGGGTTCGGTTTGGATTGGTTCGGTTCGGTTCGGTTCGGTTTGGATGGGTTTCGATTGTTCAGGTTGCAATTGTTGCAGTTGATGTTGCATTGATGTTTTCGTTATTGTTGGCCATGGAATGTTTCGAGTTGATGGTGAGTGAGTAGGAGGAGGCAGAATGGGTGGGGGTACAGTGATGGCGACAATATAGCAAATGGGAAACGATCGGTTAGGTTTTGTCGAGACAATTGCGTAGAGAATAAGAATAACTTTATACAATCGAAATAATACTTGAATACTTAGTATGACATTGTCGACAACTGAATGATAGATACACTTGTCTTCATAGTAGATAATTCGTTAAGTCTAAAATACTGTTAGGTTCATAACTTAATGCTAGAGAGGTTGTTAGTAAGTAGACGAGACCGCTGCATTTCATTCAGAACGGCTTGAGAACACACACATACATTTACAGAGGGAAGCCCGTGAGGGACGGGCTTCGTCAAATCTACAAACCACATTTCCATCGACTAGAGACGAACTCCATCTAATTAGAGCAAGCTTCAGTTTAGCGTAGGTCACCACATACTACTATGTGAATTCTAAATACATTCTAGATATATGCTTCTATATACAGTGCAGTGGTATCGACACATGGCGAGCTTATCGGTGAGTAGATAAAAAAATAAGACAACATCCAGCAGTAAACGTATCATTACAGCAACATAAGTACTAAGCATATCTACTACGGACATCTAGCCACTAAGTTCGAAAGCTGCTGATTTCGGCACATGCAAGCTGGCTGAGTTTTCGACATGCTACGGGTGCTGCAGCCGGCCACAAGGAGCCAAGACCATGCAGGGATCTCCGTGGGTGGCGGACCCTTAGAGGCTTAGAGGTAAATCAGCTACTTTCACTTTCAATGTATCCAACGACACCGAGACCAAACAACGACCGATGACGGTGCAAACGGCGATTCATGCAGTGCAGCGGACAAGGGACGTTCGATCCGAAATATGTGTGTGTCGAATAATCGTTGTACTAGTGTAGGGTGTGTGCAGAAATAAAAACGCAAGAAAGTATAGAAACACGAACGGTAACAACACAAGACGGGGGCTCGTTGCGATCGGCAAGGCATGAGGGGACGGAAGGGGGATTCGGCGGGGTTCTGCCGAGGTCTGCAGGAGCCGGCTTCTCACGCGATCCAAGGCGGTGGTAGAAAGGATTCCAACGAACAAAAGAACGAATGAACGAACGAGCGAACGAACGAACGGAAAATACAATATAAGTCCAGGAGACAAAACAAAGGCACACGAGATCACAAACATAACAGGATTGATATTCAACAATTAAAGACATCTAGGGGAAGGAGGCAGGAGGTCCTGCCGAGAGCACCAGAGGGGACCGGAGACGGAGCCGGATCGGGTCGGGTCGGGTCGGGAGGTGGCGCCCGAGGACGGACGACGACTGCGGAATGTGAAATCTACCTTTGGCCCATCGCCGCGGTTCGAGTCCTCGCTGCTGGTGAACGTGCTGCTCGTGTCGATGCCCGAGTCCTTGGTCGCCGAGTCCTGGCTGCCCTGTCGCTCGGCGTCCCACCGCGACCAGTCGTCGGTGATGGCAGTGCTGGCGGCGCCGGGTCCCAGCTTGCCGCTGGTCAGGATCGTGGCCGCGCCCACGTCCACCGCGGTCGAGGGCAGGATGGTGGTCACGGGCGGCAGGGCCCCGCCCAGGCCCCCCACGCCGCCGAGCGGGTCGTCGTGGCCGTCGAAGCGCACCGTCTTCTTTGTTCTGCGCTCCGTGTAGCGGCGCGAGTCCTGCGCAGCCGCCGAGGCAGATGCAGAGCCCGAACCCGCCAGCGCCGATGTCGTCGACGCCGAGGCCGACGACTCGTCCCAGTAGGGATCGTTATCACCCGAAGAGGAGGCCAGGGCGGCGCCGTACCGCTCATAGGCGGCGCGATCACGGTCGCCGATCACGATCTGCGGATAGGACGCCGTCTGGTGGTAGCTGCTGGCGTTGCTGCTGCTGCTGCTGCCGCCGACCGCTGCGTTGGCGGCCGCCAGGGGCGGGGCCCGTCGGGTGTAGAACGAGCCGCTTCCAATGCCGTTTCCGCTCGGCTGCCGGTCGTGGTTGCTGCGGTTGAGCGAGTTGCGCTGCTGCACATCGAGGCGCGCGGTGCGCGACAGCGGGTACTGCTCGAGCCGCTCGCGGTGCAGGTCGTAGCGGTCGCGGTCGGCCGATGAGTAGAGGCGGTTGTTGTTCGCGAGCCGGTACTCGGAGGCGGCCGCGTAGTACGACTTGCTGACGCTGAGCAGGTCGCGCTCGTTGAGGCTACGCTGCTGGCGCCACGGGTCCCGGGAGCCTGGGGAAGATTTGGCAGAAGAGATTGGTTGTGGTTGTGGTTGTGGTTGTGGTGATGCTGTTCAATTCGGGGCTGGTATAGAGTGGGGGACATTTCTGTCTTCGTATCGCGTCGCGATCGTGGGGAGGTCTACTCAATCAGCTGCTCCAGAAGCCCGTTGTCCTCCTCTCGGGGAAACAGTTCGGAGTCACAACTCATAGCAACGAACAGAAATTGGCATTGTTGGAAATTTTATAACCACTACAACTGAAGGCGAACAGAACCAAAATGCGAAATGTAAGTAAATCGAACTAACTCAAGAGGGTTTGACTAAAATTCCACTCGATCACTTCTAGTCCGACGAGTCAACGACAAGATTTTCAATTATCCACCTTTCAACTGACCTACTGCGCAAATCACGTGCCATTTCGAAAAAGCTTCCCTATCGAAACGGCCTTTACGTTCAAGATTTTACGAGAAAAGTAGTGGTTTCAGACTAGTTTTCTGAAGCCCCCATGTCAGCATCTGACCCAAAGGGCCGGGCAGATCTGGATACTTACGGCGCCTTCACGAGAAGGGCTTTTCCGATTTTACGGGGCCTGACCTACCCCAAGTCGACGAAATCATCTGACACACGACATTCGATACCATTGGAAGGAGAAGTCGGGAAACCCGTCGAAATGAAACAAACGAAAAATCATTGCATATGTGAGAATGTGTGTTGGTTGTGTCGAGTTGGGGAAAAGAAAAGGACACTTAGATGTAAATATGTTTGTGGTATATATCATGTCTGTGTGTGGTAACTGTCTGCGATGTTGTTGGAACAAGTGTTTCAAATACATCATACGATATCCATGCAAATTTTCCACATTTTCATATAAATACTGATAGGTACGGTCGTAAAATACAACAAAAATGTACAACGCATAAAAGAATAAGAGGATACAATGGGTCAGGTGGCTCTGCAGGGGAGGAACAGTGGTGAGGGGGCAGCACTGATCGGGCAAGCCGTACGCAGCCGTGCTGAGCGGAGCGCAAACCACACTCCGGCCAGGAGCCAGCCAGGCGAGTGTGCAGCGGGCAGAGTGAGAGAGAGTTAGAGAGTGAGAGTGAGAGTGAGAAAGAGACGGACACAACACCAATTCGCTTAGATTCGTATATACCGTAAAATACCACGTAAAAGATGTTGATAAAAAGCGAAGAAAAGTTAAAGGTGATCTTCAAAAAATACGCAAAATAAAGGAAGGAATCAAAAAACAACGAAAACATGTGCAATTAGTAGTAGGAGGAGGGAAAAAGAGCACATTCCAAAAATAGTAGTTGTATGTTAGTTGACTTCTTTAGAAGTATGGTACAATATCAAGGAAAAAATATAATATAAATACACTGAAACATAATTGCGAGAATAATTCTTACGTTGTGGACTTGTATGTCTCCGGGAGAGAGCACGGAGTGAACACCGTCACCCCCGCTGCCACCACCACCGCCAACGCCACCGACACCTCCACCGACAACAAAACTGCCTGATGTCAGTGCACGGGTTCGGGTCGGGTCGGGTTGGTTGGACGGACGGATGGATGGATGGATGGGAATTATTCCAAAAATAGAGAAAACGAGACAGAGTTTAGTTGGCGAGTTAGTTTAGGATTAGAGATATTTAGCGGTGGTTTCTTAAAGCCTGTCTATCGGTACGTTATTCTGGGTGAACTCCTCAATGGTGTGCTGTATGGTACCTGTGTAGATGGGGTGCGAACCTGGGGCCCTACGCGGCCCTAGAACGCGGCACTTAGAAACTGTGGAGAATTTGGTGGACTCGAATGCGAAGTCGATTTGGAGTCGCGCAGCAGCAGATCCGGTCTGAAAGCCCATTAACAACATTTAATTGTTCGGGATTGTTCGGAGTTCGACGCCCTGCAGCAGAGAAGGATTTCGTTATCTCGACCAATTGTCGACCCAAGCCCGGACAATTTGCCTATTTACCGACGTCGATAGGGCGCCAATCGAGGCCAATTCATTTAAAGGTTTTTCGCGATTTTTCGCCAGTCGAGGTCGCAAAAACTGGCACTGGAACCGGCGACAGTAACAACAGAAGCGAGGGGACCGGTTTGTTTGCGCAGTGTTCACGCGCCTCACAGGAGAAGGGGCGGGCGCGACCGGGCTACGCCCACGGGCGGAGGCGGAAAGGCAACCGCAACACGAGGTGCGGCGTGTCTGGGCCACGCACACATGTGCGCTGGCGGTGTGCTCGGGATTATTGGATCAGCCTCCGGTCCCGCCGTCGAATTAATTGGAACTGCTGGCCGTTAATGCGTTTAACCGAAGCCAGCTCGCTCCCACATCTGCGTATGTGTGTCCGAATGACGCCCTCTCGTCGCCTCCCCTCGCCTCCCTGCGTGCGTCTTCCCTGCGCACACACGCACACATCGCCCGTGCGGCTAAAAATAGACCCTGCTTAATGCTCCAGGAATAGAAACTTCTGCGAACGTTGTTGTTGCCGTCGGTCATATCTCATCGTTGGCAACGGCTGTCCTGCCCTCAACGCCTCGCCAATGCGGGGCCGGCCGTCCGTCCGCCCACGCCTCGAGCGCCGCCCACCCATTCGGCAGTGCGTGGGCTCCCACCGTGGCCGCGGCCCACGCGACTTGGGCTCGCGATAAACAGGGCTTTAAAATTCATACTTCAGTGGGTCGCGGGCGAAGTGGCCGCCGAATCGACAGAGGCCGACGTGGATCGGTCGCTGTTCTATTTGGAACTTTATTGATTTTCGAGGCGAGTCCTATTTTCGGAGACCTCCCTCCTGCCTCCACCCTTCGCGGATTTGCGTTTCTGCGTCTCAAGTCGGTGCGAGTCGGCTCCAAATGACGAACCCGCTCGTCGAGCTCTTTTCCTGGCTTGGGTTCGGCGGGACTCCGCAGAGCGGGTCCAGGGCTTGCCCAATTCTCGCACAAGGATCGCTGCCATGCCATGCTCCACATTCCGAGCGATCCGCCCGGCACATCGTCGGTGAAATTCCGTTAACCGCACGGAGTAGGAACACTCTGTGAAATGGTCGACGCTATCGATTTTCGCGCGGAGACCTCGGAATAATCACGCAAAGAGAACATCCCTCGAACAGAGGCGCGTGTGGCTGCCTCGCCCTCTCCGCCTCCGTCGCCTCCTTCGCCTTCTGCACTTTGTTTTCTTCGCTTCTCGGTCTCGTTGCCGTTCTCGTTTTCGTTCTCGTTCTCGGTTTCGTACTCGTTTCGTTCTGGTTCTCGCTCGGCTACCGTGACCCGTGCCGAGAGCCGGCCGAAAGCGTGTCATGGATGCGAGGCAAGAAACAGGTCAACAAAATATAATAAGGGGTTGGCACAACGGCGTGCCTTCAAAAGCCTTCGCGACACGTTCGTGAGGCCGGCGGTCGGGGGACTCGACTCGACTCGACTCGAGCCCGCCCAGTGCCGAGAACTCGACGTCGGACACTGGGCCAAAGGAGGTCCAAAGTCGGTCGTGCCGCTTGGACTTTGGGGCCCAGCGATGCTCGTTGCCCGCAAGGAATCCTGCCTGGGATTGCGGCCATAAGGATAAGCAGTTCGGAGGTCCCGCCAACCAAGGCCAACGTCTTTCGCTACGTGAGGACGCGAGGACGCGAGGACGTGCGTGTCGAGTGCGTCCGGCTGCGAGGGTGTTCGTGAGTGACGTGCGGCGGCCGCCCCCATGGGTCGACGAGCGGCGCGGGGCCGGGGTCGGGAGTCGGTCGTCAGGCGTCGTCGTTGGTCGTTCATGGATGTTAATTGTCCGAGGCTGGGCGAGGCGAGGCCGCGGGTGGCAGGACGAACATCCAGCTCGCTCCCGTCGCCCCGCTGGCATTTGTGTCGAGCGCGTGCTGCGTCGCCTGTGAAATACGATGACATTGACCCTTGACTCTCGTCGGCTGCATCCTGCCACAATAGGCCGAGTGCTCAGTACCCAGGATGCGGGCGAGTGTAGGTGTGCTGTGAGTGTAGTGGGCGGGTGCATGTGTATCCATGGTGGGGCCTTGCAATTGATGATGGTATTGGTATTGATTATGCGAACAACGACAGCAACAGCAATAGCAATAGAAATCGCATAAGTAGCAACAGAAGCGCAAAGTATCGGCTAAGCAGGCGTTGCAGTGACGCGAGTCCTCGCGCCCACCAACCGACCCACCCCTCGCCGACCGAGTGGCGCAGGCCGCCTCCGCCGATCAGCGAGCGAGAATCGCGTGACTCGGAGTCGTTGCGGCGGCTCGAGCTCGTCGAGGACGGTGGAGCAAGTGCGGTGGATCAACAATTGGAGCCACTGCCGAGGACGCGGGGGC
The DNA here is from genome assembly GCA_947389925.1 of Coelopa pilipes. Taxonomy (NCBI): domain Eukaryota; kingdom Metazoa; phylum Arthropoda; class Insecta; order Diptera; family Coelopidae; genus Coelopa; species Coelopa pilipes. The sequence goes on from OX376697.1 coordinate 7,562,744, forward strand.
TGCGGGATCGCGTCGTACTCGGTTGCTGTGTACGTCTAACAGGGGTAGCGGCGGCTGGTGCAGCGGACTCGGAGCCAGTCGTCGGCGCAGGGATTTCCGGCCGCCTCCGCGCGCGCTGCCCGCTCGCCGACGCCTTCTCCATGGCTGTTTGCGGTTGGGCTTGCGATGCGGCCCGGCGCTCGTCGGCTTTGCGTGGTAAGCGAAATTTGGGTTTGGCGGGTTTGGGTTTGGCCAACGGGTTGGCTGAGCTCGTGACAAAAAGTGCGAGACCTACCTTGCGTTTAATCCTTCAGCGGCTCGGGAAGCGGCGAGAGTTGGCGTTGGGGGCGTGGCCTCCACGAAACCGCCTTTGTCAGCCCTGCCCGACGACGCTTGGGTCGGCCGTTGGATCGACGAGGGCTCTGCGAAATCACTCGCGGGCGCTGTTGAACGAACGAAAGCCGAATGAAGCCCGGACTCTTTGCGCGCCCTGAAGCATGCAACGACTCGCCACTTTGGCCCAGCTCACCCCGCACGGGTCAAGCGGCGTGCCCGAGGCGCCTGCTGTCGGTCGAACGGATCCCTGCGTCAGTCAGTCAAACGTCCTGCGGTTCGCAGAAACGGAACCCGCCCGTCCAGGCGCCCGCGAGACGCCTCCGCAGTGCGTTCGTCTAATGGCAGACGGACGTCCGCCGCCACCGGCCTCCCTGGCCCGCTGCCCTGAGGATATTTGGCAGAATTCAATCAATTAAACTCGCATTTATGCGCCGTTCGCCAGTCGGTTGAATTCTATTCGCCCTCCCGACCGATCCCAGCGACTGCTCGTGCGGGGTCGTGGCGAGTGGGAGAGAGGGGGTGGGGTGCGGGGCTGGCGAGTAGGCTCGGCGCCACGAAATGTAACACAATGGCCACGAGCGCCCACTGACGCAAGCAGGAGGCGGACACGTAGGGAGGAGATACATTTGCCATCGCCACCATCGCGCCATATGCTGCGCCGGGCAGGCGGACCAAGGAGACTGGGCTGCCGGGACGGGAGCATCGTTGCTGCGTCGAAAGGACTGGGTGGCTGCGGGGCGCTGTCAGTGTCGAGTCGTGCGGAGTCGAGCCGAACTCGACGAGCATGCTTCTAGGCGCAGCCCAGCATCGCTTCATCACTTGCTACCTGCGGAGCCTCGTGGCCACGTAGCCAAATGTGTCCCGTATTTGCACTTCGAGGGGTCCCGATCCCGGTCCCGGTCCCGGTCGCGGTTGTGATTCCAGGCCCGACTGCTGCCGGGATGGAGTTTGTGTCCCCGTTGCACACTTTTAGGCGCGCAGTGTCGGAGGTGCGCGGCGCGAATTCACACTTTTCGGGCACTGCGGGCGAGCGTGGAGCGGGGTCGTGTGACGTTCAACGGGCGCTGGCGGCGGTCGCCCGTTCACAGGGTGCCACAGAAGGCGTTCCCGGACATTTTGACGGCGCCCAAAAGCCCGCAATCGGTCGGTTCGAGTGTCAGGTGGTTCGCGTCGGCCAGGCCAGGACTCACTGGCGACCCCCACGCGACCTGCTCGATTGCAGCACCGTGTTCGGCACAATCCGAATAATTTCCTTGGGTCCCTCGAGCGGCCCAAGGTTGCGACGCCCGCTGCGAGATCTCACGGCTCACGGTTCACGAGTTTCTACGCATCCGATTGTCCTGGCGGCCATCGCGCGCCCTGCGACCGACGACGCGCTCCCGAAAATTGAATAACTTCGCTTCCGCTCGGGAGGGGTTTCGGAGCCTGGCTGGCCTGCTCTTGTTTCGGATGTTTTTCTTTGTGTTTTTTAGTGTTTTTCTTTTTGCTTTTCGTGTTGTTTTCCTAATTGTTTTTCCAGTTCTTTTTCCTGTTCTGGTTGTTGCTGCCCCTGGTCGCAGGCAACGCACGATCGCGGCTCCGGAGTGTTTTCTCGCCTTTAAAGTTCATCGAAAACTAATTTCAATTTCGATTTTATGAGTTTTTCAGCCAGTGGAAACTTGTGTTTTCCAATGCAATTCCAGGCGACCCCCAGCCCGTCGCCCACCGACCGCTGCCTTCATGCCGTGGCTAGGTGGAATCGCTCTTCGTGCACCTAAAAATATAAATCCTCGAGCGTGCCGAACAACAGTCGCTCACACACACACGCACACGTGCAGCTCGGGTTCGCGCACGCACACATGCAGCCGCCTCGGAGGTGGACTTCCAGTCGCGCTTCTAGCCATTGTTATTGCCCTGGAAGGCCCGTGCCAGCCGCGGCCTACTGCAGTCGGCCAACGGCGAGAAGTTGGCCAAACACCGACTTCCGAACTCCGACCCGACCCGACTCGCCTGGCCTCCACTCGAAATTACCACCAACTGGCCATTTTTACCTCAACATTGTCATTGGGATTTTGGCAGAGGGATTCATCGTTCATCGGCCATCTTTCAGGCGTTTCTCTGGCGCCTCGCTGCCCAACACTGGTCCATTCAAAATGTGCCTCTTCCACGGCTGGAAGCTGCCACATGGTTTCCACTACGCTGCTCCTGCTGCTTCCAGTGGCAATGAAAGTCCCCGTCGCCGCCAAGCGGGCCACGACTTGACACGACGAGAGTCTCTCTGAACAGAATTCGGTCGCAGCTCCGGGGCGGCGGCGGCGGCCGACGTCGGGGGCTCGGCTTGGCTCGGCTCGGCTCGGCTCCGGTAGGGTCGGTTACGGTCGGGTCGGGCCTGGAAGTGTCACACGCCGTGTGTGGGAATTTCGTCTTTGTCGTTGTCGTCGTCGTCGTCGTCGTCGTGGACGCGTTCTGTGCATGCGCCCTCCGGAGGCATCCAGTGGCGCGCCATTGTGAACGGGCCCGGCAGTGTGGGCCGACGGGCTGGAATTCACCACGCGGTGAGTCGGCGCCGCGCCCGTGGTGGAATGTTGGCACGTGGTGGTGAATGTGTTGCCGTCATCGCCCTGCCGCTCGCTTCCGGCATGTGTTGGTGTTGTCTTGAGCGTATGCGTGCGTACGTTGCCAGTGTGCGTGCGTGTGTGTGTGCGCCATATGCTGTGTGCATTGGGTGACCCTTCTCCGCAGGTACTCGGAGGGCAGGCTCAGTGTAATGGGCGTGAAATGAAGTAAGCAATTGATTTGCTCGTCCCAGCCTCCCGGCGGCCCCGACGTCCATGGAGAACAACTATTTGCTTGTCTCCTGAAGAGTTCGCTCGCCCTTCCGCGGAGCCATCTCTGGCAATCTTTGGTCTCCAGCCCCGGCCGTTGGACGGCCGCCAATCTCCAGGCGTCGGTCTGCTTGACCCACATCCGTGCGAGGCTGGACTCGGTCGACGCTGCGGCTGGGTGCGTGTTTCCGAGGTTCGCCATTCGGGCCATCCCGACCATCCATAAAGCTTGTTCCAACTTCCTGGTCCCCGAAAAGCGCAACCGAAACTTTTCGCTTGCGCCCTTATCGGAGTCGAGCAAATTTCCGGCCCCGATTCGAGCCCCTCCCTCTCTCCCTCGGCCGCCGCACACGGGTCAGCGGCAGGCGAACTTTTCCCCTAAATTGCGAACACTTCGCTCGCTGCCGAGTTGTTTCGCCGAATTAAAATGAAACACTTTAGCGTCGTCGACATATGCTGCAGCCGCCACCGTCGCCGGCGCGCCCCCGACCCCGACCCCGGCAAGGGCTGCAGCCGTCGCTGGCCGTTCGACTTCTTCGCTCTCTTTAATTAGCGCCATAAATCTCGCGGCGGAGTGCAAGGAATGGGCGTTGCAAGGCGCAGAAACGACCCGAAGCGACCCGTGGCGAGGCGGGCGCGGCGAGGCGAAAGCGTTGCATACAAATAGGCGCAGCGGAATTTCCTCGCCCAGTCCGCGGCCGGTCGTGCTGGGTTCCTTGCCAAAAATGTGTTTTCAGGTCAGTTGAACCCAGTTGAGGGGCGCCGACATGGGCGAGGGTGAGGGCGAGGGCGACGGGAGGACGTTTGTGCATGAAATTTATGCTGATTATTTTCGGTACAGTCGCGTGTGTGTGTGTGCACTGGCGAGGGCGCGTGTGTCTGTGTCAGTGTCAGTGTCTGTGCATTTCTTTCGGCCTTTGCAACCCCAACCCCGTGGCGCCTTCCTCGAACTCGGCAGAATTCCTTCCTCGAGCACGTTTGGTTCAAGATAAGAAAATGTTTCCGCTGCCGAATGTTTCTTGTTCGACGCCGTTATCGTTCGGCCGCAGTGTCGATGCTGCCGAGGGCGAGGAGTATACGTAATAATTAAAATGGGCACAAACTGGGAGATCTTCAGAAGGGCCGGGTCCCGGTGGGACCTGGAAACCGATCCCGCCCTTGGTCCCAGGACCAAGGTCCCGAATTAAACGTTGTTAACCGGCCGCAGATGCCGCTTGTTCTCACGAGTCCTCGTGTGTGGTCGGAGTGTGTCGGCGTGTGAGTGAGTGTGGAGTTGTTCGAAAATAAACACAAATAAGGACCTAGCGAATGAGGCTCTACGGGGGTCTCTCGGGGTTCAAGACCGCGGCGAGTTCGGTACGAGTACGCGGAGAAACAAATGTAAGAAATCGTGTATTTAAAATTTCCAACAGAAATAATGCTTAATTGCTTTTAGTTGCGAGGGCAGAAACGATCGAATTGAACGAATGGAATTGAATTGAATTGAATTGAAACCAATGAATTTCGAAGCCAAATTTAAGCAAAGACAACGCACCAATGAGACACACTAGAGAGTTAATTAGTAGACAGAGATATGTATAGAGAACGGTGAAAGAGAGACGATAGAGAGAGATAGATAGATAGACAGACAGAGGCAAGGCACGAGCGAGAATTGGACACAACGATCGACTCACCCTCGTAGTCCGCGGCCCCCAACTGGGTCTGGCTGTGGCCCTGGACCTGGGCCTGGGTCTGGCTCTGGAGCTGGGCCTGGTGGGCGTGGATCTCCTCCTCGGAGCTGCTGAACGAGCGCTGCTGCTGCGACGCGTACTGCGCGTGCTGGCCGGCGAGCGCGCGCCGCTGGCTGGCCTGGTACGAGCTCGGGTCCATCGCGTGCCCGCCGCTGATGGTCAGGTTGCGCGCGATCGGCGGCGGCTTCTGGTAGGCGGCTGAGGCTGGGGCCTGTCCCGGACCCGGTCCCGGGGCCTGCGGCAGCTGCGGGTAGAGGTGCGAGGGCTGGCCGTGGTTGTGCGACTGTTGGTGTCTCTGTTGTTGTTGTGAGTGATGTTGTTGGGGATGATGCTGCTGATGCTGCTGGTGTTGCTGGGGGTTCTGCTGCAGGTGGCCTCGCGGGGACTGCACGGCATGTGGCTGCTGATGCTGCTGTTGCTGCTGGTGCTGCAGGTGCTGCTGGCGTTGCTGCTGCTGCTGCTGTATCTGCTGCTGCTGGCTGGGGTGCGTCAGGTGCGGGTGCTGCCGCATGAGGCCGTCGATCTCCCCCTGTGGCGGGCGACAACACGAGAGTGAGAGAGGGCGATAGAGTGAGAATGAGAGTGCGAGTGAGAGAGAGGGTGAGATTAGCTGCTGGTGCTGTCGGCGTGGCGGTCAAGCTTATTTACCCTCCGCACCTGATAAAATTTGGGGTCGTCCTCGGGGTACATGCTGCCGGCCCGCTGCTGCTGATGCTGCTGATGCTGCTGCTGCTGCCCTCCAGCCACGCCTCCTCCGCCGCCGTACTGATGCTGCTGCTGGTGCTGGTGCTGGTGCTGCTGGTTCATGGGCTGCATGCGGCGCGGCCCGGGACTGACGACGTCGACGCCGCTGTCCGAGGTGGACATGCGCCGGTTGGTCGGCGGCTCCTGCTGCGAGTACTGCCGGCGCAGCACGCTGCCGGAGCGCTGCAGCGGCAGGTTCTCCTTCTCGGCGGCGCTGCGCGTGCGCTCCAGCTTGGGCCGCTTGTCCGTGGAGTCGTGCGGGTCGACGATGGTCTGCTGCGAGATGTCCTGGGGCGAGAACGAGGGCGAAGGCGGAGGTCGGAGAGAACTGGTCGGTAGGTCACGAGTACTTACGCTGCTGCCGTCCGGCTCGATGCGGCGGATGAAGCCGTCCTGCTGGTTGGCCGTCTTGTTGATCCACTGGCCGGTCTTCGAGAGCAGCTCCTGCTTCTTGCGGCACAGGATGCAGACCCAGATGACCTGCAAAGACAACCACGGCCGCACTCGCTTTGAGATACTGCGGAGATCGATGGGCGGAGCTCGACGTTCTGCCCTCCCGCTCCCCTTGTCGTGCAGCAGCTCCGACTGAGTCATGCGGTGGACCCAGACCCCTCGCCCCACTGACAGCGGCCCGGCCCCACGCGGAAAATACAAAATCAAATAAATCATATGTTTGGCCAAAAACAACGCCGTCGCACGCCAAGAAAAATGGGCCAAAACGAAAATAAAATAAATGGCCCACTCCGAGCTGCGAGCTGCGAGCCAAACGCCGAGAGTCGCCAAAAATCCTGGAGACGAGTGCGTCAGCGTGGCGCGACCCAGCGAAGGGAGGGAGGTCGGGGCGCCAGGCGGCGCCGTTGACTTCAAAGGAATCTCCTACCCAACCCCTACCCCGCACTTGCCTCCGGGCACGGAGGTCCGCCCGACAGGCGGGAGATTCGCCGAAGCCCGAAGCCCGAAGCATTCGCCAGTTGTTGCCATGCGAAGTTCGATTGCCAAGCGCTTGGTTGGGTCCGCTCGCACAAACTCTCGCCCTCCCCTACTCATTACTCTCATTACTGCCATTCAAGCCGCTCGCCTGTGCTGCTATTGATTAAAGGACATTCGAACAGTCGCCGGCTGCCTTTGTTCCCTCGATCCTCGCAGAGCAGTGAGTGCAGTGCTTCGGTCTCCGAAGGACGGGGGGCGTGCGCGAAATGGAATCCTTGACGACTGTGAATGCGTAATGATTGACTTGGAAATTGAAAGGAACCACCAGCTGCCAAGACTTTCGACTGCCAGATGAATTGGCATAATTTGCACCTCCTCGTCCAGGGCCGGAAATCAGGTCAATCGAAGGCGCCCACAGAGAGGGAAGCTGGATGGTTGGTATAGAGAGAGAGAGAGCGAAGGGATGTGGCCAAGTGGAGCGATTTGGGCTGGAGGCCGATGAGCCAGCAGGAAGTTATGGAAGGGCAGCGTGGAAGGAACGTCCGAAGAGAGTGGTTTTTAAGCGCATGGCCCGAAACTGGATCCGTACAAGGGACACACGAGCGATTTTCCCTGTCTGTCTGTATCGAATTCCGAAGGGCAGGGCAGAGAGAGGGCGATGCGAACCGGCCAATTTGGCGGGCTCCCGTCCGACTAAAGTGGGCGTGAAATGGTGGCACAATGGACTTAATTGCTCTCCCCATTCGGCTTCTCTTTTATTCGATTCCCCCCTCGTACAAAGCCCCCTGGCCGCCGGACTGCACTCCGACCGGACTGCACTCCAAATATTGGCACGGATGACTGTAGTTTTCAATTAGTTCGTTTACCTAGAGCTCTTTCCGAGCTGTTGCACCCTGTCGGAGCGAAATTCAATTAAATCCGGAACATTTTTCCCAATGCTGGCCAGAGGTTTTATCACTGCTGCTGGCAGCGTGTCAAGTTGGGCGGCATTTATTGGCGCTCCGGCGCAGTCGTGCACTTTATTCCCGCTGAGCAACTCAATTACGCTCGCGACTGCTGGACGGCTGGACCGCGATGGCCCGATGGCCCAATGGCTTCCGACCGGCTCTGGGTTAGCCCGACCAGTTCGGACGACGTCGACGGTCGGGGGATTTGCATGCGAGGCCCGCGGCGCTGCAGCCGTGTCAGTGAACTCGAGCCGACCCAGCCGTCGACTGGCCAGGACCGCGGAGGGCCGCCTGCCTGGCCCGGACGTCCGCCCAGCGGGCCCCACGGCCTTGCGCGAGACTCGGCTGTCGGCTGACGCGTGTCGGCGCCGAGCTGTCAGGCCTCTTTTCGAGCCCGTCCCCCACCGAGCCCCGAATGCGGCTCAGTCACTCTGTCAGCCACTCACCTTGTTGCTCCGCAGGGTCACCTTCCCGCCGCAGCGCGCGCAGCACCGGATGTTGCAGTAGTGGCAGATGTGTCCGACCCCGTCCGCGAACTTGGTCTTAAGGCATATGTGACAGGTGGCGTCCAGCTCCACGCCGGCCTTCTTCTGCTGCTCGGAGCGCTGTCGGATTTGCATCTCCAGCGTGACGACCTCGTCCTGCTTGCGCCTGTGGGGGAATCGAAAGTTCCTATTAGGCTCCGGGCACTCCCAGTGACAAATGATGCCGAGCGGAGCGCTGGCAAAAGGTTCGCGAGTGGTTCTGGGGACCTTTGACAGCGGCAGGCGCGAACCTGCTGCTGTCAGTCGTTGGAATGAATTCCAAGGGGAGGAAGAAACCTTGGTAGTCGGCTTATTTTCATATAAATAGAAAGGACATCGTGTCCTTGTCCGTCGGGGACCTTGTCTGGAAAAACTCCAGGAAACCAGGGGCATCAAACCTGCGAAGAGAAATGCGTCCCGAAGGACTTGTGCTCACCTCATGATCTCGTTCTGCTTCTCCTCCTCCTGCTTCTGGCGCATGAGGACGTTCTCGATCTGCATGCGCTCGTGCGGCGTCAGGTGCGACAGGTCCGGCATTTCGTCCATTTTGGCGGAGTTTCGGGCCGGCTCTGGTTGGGCTGGTGTGGGCGATGTCTCTGTTTGTGTGGATCGGTTGCTTTAGTGTGTGTGCGTTATCAAAGTTTGGCTCCTGGCTCCTGGCTCCAGGCTTCTGCTTCTAGTTCTGGTTCTGGCGTCTAAACTAGGTATATTCGTTAGTTGTGTATGAGATTAGCTTAAAGTTCGTTAAAGCCTAAAGCTTCGTTAAAGTTGTATATGAAAAAGTTTCGTTGATTCTGAGTTATGCTTGTTTCCGTAAGACGTTTGGCCTTCTACTTCTCCCTACTAGTTCCCTCCTCCCTTCCTTCTCGCCGAAGTGACGAACTTTAGAATTGCATCCCGTTCCGACTGGATCTAGACGGTTTTCTTCCTTAAAATTAGTTAAACCATTAAGCGATTAGAGTTGATCGGGCTCGACCCGGTTGTGTTCGTTTAAAGCTTTGCAGTTGCGCGTAGTTTGTCGGCCTCGAACGGGCGTCTCGGCTGCCACTACTTTTTGTTTTGTTTCTTGTTTTTACTCTACTCTACCACTCGTTCGATCTAATGACCACTCTCTGCCCGTGGCCTCTGGCTTCCTGCAATCCGCGCCGTCCACTCGGTCCGATCAGCTGCTGCGGTTGCTGCGACGACTGCCGTCGGTCCCGCCGGCCGGTGCGAGTGCGAGTGCGGTGCCGGGAGCTGGCTGGGGGTTTCCGTGGAAGTTCGCGGGATTCGTGTGTGGTTCCTCGAATCTATCGGCGCAAATCCACAACATCGCTCGCCGCCGACGTCCTCCGAGCCCTCTGCCCTCCTGCTCCCAGTGCGCCGTGTGTTTGCTCTGTTGTGTGCTGTTTGCATTTACTTGTTATTGCGGCTGATCGAGTTGTTGCTGTTGCTGTTGTTGTTGTGGTTGTGGTTGTGGTTGTGCCGGCTAATTTGCGCCCCCCTCGTGTGCGGCTGGGCGTGTGCGTCTCGTCCCGCCTCGACTGCTGCGCTGCGGTTCTGTTTGTGGCGGGGTCTGCGGTCGCTCTTCCGCATGTCCTTCGCGAGCTGGCGCCCAGGTGCGGCTGGTCGTTACTTCCGCGAGCTTCGTGGAGCTGGAAGAGAAAGTGGCAAATCGCAATTAGTGCCTCGTACCAGCAGTCGTCAAGGAAACGGCCGAAACCCAGCCAATTGCTCCCAAATCTGCTCCGCTGTGCGGACGCAACCTGGGCCAAGCGGACGGACGACCACCGGGGCGACGCTTAAGGATTCCCGACTCGACCCGGCCCTTGTTGGCCGCTCATCCTTTGTCGAGCAACCGCGGTCGATCCGTCGGCCGGGCTCGATTGGCGCTGTCACCACCACCACCACCACCGTTCCAGGCCCTCCCCGCGCTGCCACTTCAATAAAGCACGCCGACTCGGTGGTGACGGCCTGGTGTCGGGGCTGGAGCTGGAGCTGGTGCTGGTGGCTCCACCGACCGCCTGGCCACTGCACACCATGCGCCCAACCGCACAAGGCGCACGGAGGGCGTCCGATGGCCCCGCAGAAAGAGGTTAAACCCATGCGACAGGACGAGTGCTGCAAGCGAAAATTAAAAGGATGTCGACCCCACGTCCTTTGCATAAAACAAAAGCTGGCCACGAGGACAAAGGGAGCCAGACGACGGCACGAGGCGACTCGACTCGACTCGAGTTGAGGCGAGTTGAGTCGATTGGAGTCGGGACGAGCCGGGGCGTGAGCGAAATGCTGCAGTGCCTGCAACGGCGCGGCCCGCCAGGGGACGGACAGCGGAGTCGGCGGGGATGCGATGCGAGAATAAGGGCTGTGCAAAGGACTCCTCGACTCGCCTTCGATGAATAATTCACGCTTCATGCATGTGGGACAAAGGAAGCACAGCAGCGACTCCTGGCGAATCCCATGGAGCACAAACCCATCGAGCTCCACAGCCCTCGTCAGCTGAGTGACCGCGTAATCGATGCTCAGGAACCTCTTCGGCCGATCGCGATGTTTTCCCTTCCCACCCACTGGAGTGGGCCCGCCGTGGCCGCAGAACTCGTCAGCACAGTCTGAAAGCTCCGAAAGCTCGGCTGCCATGGCTGTGTATTCAACTCGCAGCGCTCTCTCTACGTCGGCCTCTCCACGTCGGCCTCTCCACGTCGCCCCCTCCACGTCGCTCTCCCCACGTCGCTCGCTCAACGTCGCTCTCTCTCTCTCTCAACGTCGCCCTCTCCGTGCTGCTCTTTTGCGCGCCCTCGGCCACGGCGGCCAGTGCTTGCGGAATTTCCCCGTATTTGTGGAATGTCGGAACACGAGCATCACACGACCAGGGCTGCTACGGCGTTGTTGGGCATGCTTTGCGGCAACAACAACGACGAAAGGGGCAGTGACGTGGACGGGGACGAGGGGGAAGCAGTCATTGTTGTACACGTTAATGGCTCGGGGGATACACAGGGTCAACAGTTGGGCAACGGGTGGCCAGCGAGTGCCCCGGAGGCCTCCGAGTATCGAACCCAGCGCATTGCATTCTGCATGCTGCATGCTGCATTCGGCGTGCTGCCCTCGGTTCCAGGACTCGGCGGTGCATGTGTTTTCGTATGCTTCTCGCCCTCTCCCTCGCCCAGACCAGGGCACCGCATTTGAATTTCCATGAAGTTTCTATTTTTACCCCTGCTCATAGGGGCGATTTATCCCATTATTGGCGCCGTTGACGAAGTTTCCGTGGCCACTGGTCTAATCTTTGTTTCCAGAAACCGGATTTCACGGTTTCGCAAATCGCAGTTTCCTGCCCTTCATTGTCCATTTCGATCAAGGGTCCGATTGCCGTTGCTGCTGCTGTCGTCGATACAATGGAATTCAACGAGAAGATTTGCCATCGTTGCCTGCAGCACAATGTGTGAGAAATTCCCAAGTATTTGCAAGCCCTGCCCATTGGAACACGGACAGTTGGCTGGCATTCAGACTACGATTTCCGGGAAAGCTTCCTGCCAGACCGGACATTCACAAAGCGTGCTCGACGCGCCGAGTGCGACGAGTTCCTCGAATCGGCAATGGAGCGCGTTGGTCGAGTTCGGGAAAATGACATTATGCCAGGAGTCAGTTGCAACTATGCAACCATCAATCCCTAATCGGATAATCACGAGGCGAGCGACAGAGCACGGGACCAACGACGGCCACCCCACCAGCTGCCGGGCAGGGGGTTCACGCGGCCCTCAGGGTTCCGGTTCGTGGTTTCGTGACAAGGCTTCTTCGACAGGCCTTCGACTATTCCTTCCGCCAGGCCTTCCGCCGTTGCGCTAAAATCGAGTTTCTGATAATTGCAGTTATCTCCTTCAGGACATGCGATTAAAAGTAAAAGTTTGTTGGGTGCATGCGAAGCACTCGAGAGGATGCAGAGCAGAGTGGGCTGGAGGGAACTTTTCCCGGAACTGAGAGGATGGTCGAGGAACGGATTCATTTGAACAATGGAGCGACGCTGGTCTTCCAGGAGGCATCTCCAACTACGCAGCCATCAATCCCCAACCGAGTAATCTCAATGCAGGAGGCCAGGCGGTGGCCGAAGGTTGGAGATTGAAAAACACGCTTATTCCTTGGCCTATCCCTCATGGTGCAGGGCGTAGGGCAGGGGAGTGCAAACAAAGCCTTCCGTGGTTCGTGTGCCTTGCTATCAGTTTCGTGGTTTCGAAGCCCTCGAGGTCAAGGCTTGATCCTCCCGCCAGCAGGCTCAGCTGCACCTTTCGCCCATGCAGTCTCCGAAAAGCAGGTCTCAGAAACAAGTAAATTTTAATTGAATGACGAAAAGGGCCTAAAACAATAAGTCCCGTGAACTCGCATCTCTCTGAAGTCAATGCAGAAACATCACATTTTTCTGGCCGTTTCCTTGGTGGGATCTCGAGAGCCACAGCATCCGACGGTGCTCGTCGTCCGGCCCGCGCATTGCGTCATCTTTCAAAAATGTGCTCGACGACCGGCGACCGACGACCGACGACCTCGAGGAGGCGTGAACCGGTCACTGGCGGCAGGGCGGACGATGGGACGCCCACGGGCCAACGGGCGAGGAATTGCGTGGACAAATTTAATTAAAAACTCCTAGTGATCAAGAAATACCCACAGTGGATGTTGTCGCACAACTTCAACGCCTGTGAACGGCCAACTGCGACGGCAACAGCTGCAGACGGACGGAATCCGGTACGCCGAAGACAGATTATCGATACGGCAATTACAGGGCGATGTCTCGGGCCAGGCGGCCGCGGGGAGGAGGAGCTGCGGCTGCTGAGGGTCTGAAGTGCGATTAGCGAGCGGCGCTGTGGGCGGCAGGTGAAATAATTAACCGAGCCGGGGTTGAGCTTGCACTCGAGGGAAGACTGGGGGCGGGCGAGGGGGCGGCGCAGCGGAAGCCCATCCGTAGAACTTTGATGGACGCATGGGAGGCACTCGAAAGGACGCAGAGCTGAACGCCAGGCAGGCAGGAGAGCCGAAAGGGTTCGACCACCCTTTCTCGGGTCGGGATGACTGAGTCGATGAATAGAAAATAAAATTAATTCCTATGCTAATGAGAACTAAGCCAGAATTAATAACAAGTACTTAGTTCGAGATTACCTCCATCCTCTTGCCCAGATACCTTCGAAAAATTGATTTTATTTTTGTATTTTTTTTATGAATACACATCATGGGCGACAGGCCGGAGCTTTGACATTTCAGTGGAAACCTGCACACCGTGCCAAAAATAACCAAAGCTCGTAGCATTCAACAGCCCCGACAACGGCAGCATTCAACAGCTGCGTTCGTTGCACTCTGGCCGCCTCGACAGCGACAATAAAGGAAATTTTAATAAATTCCGGCGAATCGCTGCCAGGTACCGCTCGGCAGGCGCAAAGGAATCCCTTGCCGGTCGAGTTATGGGGGATTCTTGACGAATACTCGGTATCCACCACCCCCCATGTCAACCGGACCATGACGGGGAACCTGCTGCAGTGGCGTTTTCTGCCCGGAGCGCCTGGAACCAGTGCATGAGGCCGGACCTATAGCTCCTACCTCTGCCTACTCCCTGTACCTATTCCTTCCCACCTACACCAATTCCTTCTTCCCATACCTTTGCCTGCCTGCCTTCCTTCCATACCTCCTACCACCCGTTAATCATGTACTTCCATCTGCACATACCAAGTATATACCAATCCCTCACTCATGTCTGCAGAACTCCGTACTCGACCCGGATCGGACCTGCCGCAGCCTTCCTTCGGCCTGTCAGAGCGATTGACGGGAGCTACGACAGTGCCCTTGCGTCTGGTTCGGGCTCGGATTCCCGACCCCGGGCTCGGCCATCTCTAGCCGGCTCCTCCCCCGCCAGCAGCGCGTCATCGAGGTTGACGCGTGTTGCTTTTGCCATTTCATGCGATTCGCCTAATGAATAATTTAGTCAGCTGAGAAAGAACCATTTTCGCCGAAGGGTTTCCTCCCGACCCACAACAACAACAAATAATTACACACGCCTCCTCGAGCTCAAGCTTTGACCTTTCGGACTGATAATAAAAATTTTGCAAATCGAAGAGATTTCCGAGAACGAACCTGACGGGACGCTGGTGGGATGGGATGGTGATGACGGAGGCCGCTGGCGCCGTGAGAGGTAGCGAGGGTTCGCAGCGGATGGGGAAAGCTAGGAAGAGATATGAGGAATTTTCGGAATTCAATGGCAGAGACCGAAATGTGAAAAGTGCATTCAGATCGGAGGAGGATGGTGGAGGGGGGAGGGTTGGAAATGCGTGCCGAAGGATGTGGTTAGTTAAGAATGCTTGGCAGAATGGCAGCTTGGCATTTCGTAATGAAGATGAAGATGAAATATCCACATCCACAGACGCCGCCCCACCCCCTTCCCCCCGTCTCGTCCTCCGCTCGCACTTGTTGGTCGTCGTCGGTCGCCACAACTTCGCCAATTACTGCAGTGCCGTTAATTGAGATGCTCCCGGACGTATGAGTGACTTTTCTCAGAATCGCTTTAACGGCGCCGCACGGGGCTCCGACTGGGGGTTCGGGAAACTGCGTGACTGCGAAACTGCGATGCCGCTGCCCGCCGGAAGCTGGTGGCTGGAAGCCTGGCAAACGTGTTACGTATTAGTGATTTGGACAGCTGGCTAATTGGCCACGCAACGCCAATGCAGTGCGGCCAGTCGGCATCCCGGCCGAAGTCCCTCCATCAGGCGTTCGCTGGACAGCCATGGGCGACCAGCAAACGCACATCTCAACGTGACAGAGAGAGAGAGGACATATGGGTATGGCCAAGGACAGGATGACACTGGTAGCCCGGGATGGATGCGAATCAATTGTTGACCTTGCAAATCACGTCGCATGTGGAAAACCCTGGCTCTGGTTAAAAATAGTCGAGTCGGGTTCCACCAGCGGGGTGAAAAATCATCAAAATAAGTCTGTATGTATATCATTAAGCGAGTTAGCGAGAACGGGGGAGAGATAGGACGAGAACAATCGTAATACATACGCATTTTTGTAAATACGTTGGTTTTCGTTAGCAGCGTTGTCTGGACATTCGTTGTTGGTATTGTTGATTGTTGATTCTTTTTCAGTTCTTTGTTGTTTTGGTTATTTTTGTAATTTTTGTTGTATGTTCTTGCTCTCTGCTGCTTATTGTTGTTATAGTAAATGTTGACTGTACTCGTGGAACTGGCTTAAATGCGTTTTGACTCTACAATAACATGAACCGAGCAGCGTTTTCAGTTTGCATGGTTTGCATGGTTTGCATGGTACTGGCGAATGTGTTTTGAACTCGGCAACTCGGTGGACTTCGACGGAAACGCACGGGACGCGACGACGTAACGAGCTGTTGTCTGCAGTGGAGCACGACCCATGCAGAGCAAGACGTGAGCGTTTCGAGGCGAGTATACAACTTGTATATATAGGGGTGTGTGGGGGTGTGCGTGTGGGTGTATGATGTATATGGGTATTTGTACACGCTTTCTACGCTTCTGAGGACAACCGACGACGCGTGGGCAACACTTGCAGCATATATATATATATATATATATATATATGTTTATATATACGTACACCAATTCACCTCGGGCGCTGTTGCTGTCTCTCGTGAGAAAATACGATGCGATACGATATATTAGAGGCACTAGACGAACTTTTTGTGTTAGGGCTAAATATTTATAGATGCGTTTATTTACAATTTACAGACGCAGTCGAGTGTCGGCAGGCGACAGGCGACAGGCGACAGTCGCAAGTGGGAGTGGGAGTCGCCAGTGGCAAGTGGCGAATCGCAAGTCGCAAGTCGTGAGGCGGTCGCGAGTCAAATGTTACTGAGTGCTTGGCGAGTGCTTCCGGCCGCGGTGGGTTCCGCGCGCTGCCGTGGTGAGTTCGCGAGCGGCCCGCTCTGGCATCGACACCAGACAACGACACCCGACACACGACACGAGACACGAGACACGAGCTTCGTTCGGTCGCGCGCTCGCCCCCCGGGCTCGACGCGGGGAGCGGCTCTCGCGCAGGCTGGCGGCCAGCTAACGGGAACTGGAGCGCGCGCGGGAGCGGGAACGGGATGCGCCGTGGTGAGTGCGGCGCGCTCGGGCATGGAACAGCGGCGGCAGCATGGGCCGAGAGAGCAGCCAGCGCCAGCAGAGCTGCGGGATATGCGACAAACTTTCCCCCTCGGCGGCGAGTGGTGGAAATGCTTCCTAGTCCTTCCGTCTGCCTCCCCTCTGCCACTGGTTCTGCCTCTGCTTCTGCCTCTACTTCGGCTCCGACTTCGGCGTCGACTTCGCCTTTGGCTTCGGCTGCGGCCGACCCCTGCGCCCTCCTCCCGCTGTTCGCTGGTTCTAGTTCTGGTTCTGGTTCTGGTGGTTCTGGCTCTGGTTCTCCTTGACTTGTGATTAATTACTTGTTTCTTTGTTACACATTTTTCCCTCGCCGCGAGCAGAATTCACTCGATTTTCACTTCGCACACTACAGCGCGAGGGCTGCTTTTCGAAAATCGCGCGCGCCCGTCGACCGCCCTCTGTCCCCGACACTTGTCTGGTCGCCCACCTCGGCGCCTCATCAATTTTTAATGCCCATCCTGCGGGTGGAAAATTTCCTATTGTGTAGAGAAAATTCCGATAAGTTGGCGGATTTTCCGTCGCTTCTTCTCTCACTCCCCAATCTCTCACTCTCACCTCCCTTCTCTCACTTCACTTCACTTCACTTCACTTCACTTTACTTCACTTTGCTTCACTTGGCTCCACTCGCACTCCACTTCACGGCGATCCACTTCGTCCCAGTTGGCACTCCCTGAGGAGACTCGCTCGGGCCGGACTTTCCGAAATTTTTGGAAGCAAATTTTCACTGCTTCCTTTCGACCGTGGATTTTCCTCGGCCAGGCATGCAGTGGTATTGGTATCGGTATCGGTATCGGTACTAGCACTGGCACTGGCACTGGTATTGGTCTGTGTGTGTGTGTGGTGTGTGATTCTCCTTGTGGACTCGTTCATTTGTGCGAGCACAACTGGCACAACGACGACGACTCCGCTACACGACGACGACTACCACGAAACCCTTCGTAGCTGGAAAATTTTGTTGGCTCTCGGTCGGTTGGTCGGTCGGTCGGTCGGTCGGTCGGTTGGTCGCGTCGCATCGGGTCGAGTCGGGTCCGGTTGCTCTGGATTCCAGAGCCTTAAGTTGATGCGTGGTGAATGTTTAATCTCCGTCTGCTCCCACCGACGTGGTGAGTTTCGGAGCCTGCGCCGAGGCAGCGGCGCTCGCTGGGGTGGCGATTGGGTGGCGATTGGGGGGAGGTCGGTGGAGGGCGGCATTAACTGCGACGGTGGAGCGGGCGTCGGGAGCTTCTTTGTCCGAAGCTATTTTAAGGCAGTTGAGTTTCGTGTCTTGTCTCTTCACCAACTCGATTAACTCACCAATGACGCGGAGAGGTGAATTCCCACCAGGCTGAGCCACCAACGCCCCCACTCTCCTGCACCGCACCCCCCACCCTACGACGGCAACAATATGTTCGCCCTCTAATCGGGCTCGGCCTGCCCTCCGGCCTCCGGTGGAAGGTTGTTTATTTCCAGGATGAAATCATTGCCAGTGGCCGGGCAGGCGGACGACGGCTCGGTGGCTCTGGACGGGCCCCGTGGGCTGCGGCGCTGCCACTACTTCGGGAGGACAAGTGATGGTCACGTGTCATTAGGCCAGAAGTAATTAGCTGGACATTTTGGCAACGCCGGCGACACCGGAAGCGACGTCGCTCGCTTGTTTTTACATAAGCCAAGTCCTTTCTTCGCACTAGGCGCCGGAGGCAGGGGCAACGGCGTTACAACAACGCCGGCCAGGACCCAGTCGAGCTGTGAACTCTCGATTGAACTGCCCTGTGTTGAGTTGTAGGGCTTCGCATGCGTCCGGCGTGTAGAGATGAGCTTGCTGAATACTACGCTCGCGTGGCTCTGCGTGTGTGAGTGTGTGCGTGTGAGGTGGTGTCGCATCCGTGAGGTCAACGTGAAGCAGCAGCACTCGGTTACGGCAGCCATGTGGCCGTGGCTACGCCGTCGAGGCGAGCGAATTCCCGCTATTTCGAGGAGAGCGAGCGAGCTTTCTCACCAGCAGGGGCAAAGGACTCTCGTCCTGGCCACCACTCCCCCCTCTCCCCCCCTCCCTGCACTGTACTCGCTTCGAAGATGTGAAGCCGCTGTTAAATCAAGAGTGAGGCCCGAGACCCGAGACCCGAGACCCCAGAGCTAAGGTGAAAGCTGGAGAGCTGTTCACGGAGTTTCGGCCCGTCACCGCCACCATGGCGATGTTCTGCCCGTGGACCAGCGTCACGCTCTCGACTCCAGCAGTATGTCTCGGGCACAGGCAGCCCTCCGCAGCGCCCTCAAGTCCTGTGGCCGGGGGGTTCGCCGGGTTCCAGCCCCAGCCAGGACCTCCTACAGCTGGATTTTCACAACTCGAGCGCTTCGATCCGTCATTCATCACCGCGAACTGCTCCGGGATGCTGCCAGGACGAGGTTGGGCCCCTGCTGCCTCTCTCTCTCTCCCTCTCCCTCCCCTTCGTCGTTGCCGCTGCCACTGCCATTGTTTACACTGTCATCGCCTGCTGCTGAACATTTTATCGGGATTTTCTTATCGCATCCATATCGCGGCGCGGCTTATCTGCGGGCGTGTCTGTGTCCTTGCCTGTGTCTGTGAGCGCGTCTGTGTGGGTGCGTGCGAGTCCGCCAAGACTCGGGCTGTGTGCGTGCGCCAGTTGACGTCACCGAGCTTTTTATTGATTTTCGCTCTCGGGTCTCTTTCGCCCTGCTCCCTGTGCCTGCGACCTGCCCTGCCCTGCCCTGCCCGACCCACCTGCTCCTGGTGACGGTGGTGGAGCTGCAGCTCATTACCGGGAGGGGTGGCTCGGGGTGGTTCGGGATGGCTCGGGGTGGTTCGGGATGGTTCGGGACACCTCGGGATGGCTCGGGATGATGGGCTCGGGAAGATTCTGGTCGTTGCGCGAGGCCCGAGAACCCGCCGTCGTTCGTTTGCCTACGTAATGTGGATTTCTTTACGTCTCGCTTCGTCTCCTTGGGTCGCCCCCGTCGGCGGAGCCTGGCGTTGTTGGTGCCGTGATTCAGTAAACAAACACTTGTGTTGCGTCCACTGGGGAGGGCGGCCTGCCGTGTGGACCGCGCTCGACTCCTGCGACCTCTGACGACCACGAAGGTGCCAGAGAAACACCAAAAGTACGTTGATGAAGAACGTAGTTTAAGGGAATGGGAACGAAAGTGATAGAGAGCGGGGGTGGGTGGTGTGAATGGAGAGGTAGACAGAGAGAAGAAATGGGAGAAATACGGAAAGAGAGAGAGAGGGAGAGGGAGTGCTTTCGGGGTCGGAGGCAAAATTTTCTTCCAAGCTCACGTGTTTTCATGGTACTTTTCGGGATCTATTTAAATTATTATTGCGAGTTTGCATCACGTTGCGTTCGTTCGCGGATCAGGTAGATATGGTTGAGTTTCAAACTGGATGAGGTTTACGTGCAGATGGCTTCTCAATGATCTGGCATGAAGGTCGACGATGATTTTCTGATTCTGAATTCATTTTAGATAAACATTTTTAGTTAATGACGGTTAATTACGTTTTCCAGCTCCCGTTCATCGTGGTTCTGCCTTAAAGCTTGTGTAATGGGTCTGTTTGGCTGGTGTTTCACCTCACTAAATTTTCACCTCCGCGCGACTACTTAGCCTATACAAGAACCAACTGGCTTGTTCGAACTGCGGCTGCGGTTAGTTCCGGAGCTCGACCCCAGGGCCGAATCTACCAATTGGATTTTGGAGCCGATCTGCGCACGGTAAACGGTTTCATTGTCAAAAGTGACGGGAGCCGCGATTGGAAGAAAGCACCACCCAGCGGCGACTGTTGACATTCCAGCCACCCCCGAATCGGACACTATCGAACGTCGGAAAATCCCCCAAACATAAATGTTTACGAGTCGCTCTTGCTCTCGCTCTCGCTCTTGAATGACAACCTTCGCCCTCCCCGTCCACAAACCAGCCAGGCTTCCGTGTGGGGTGCGATGGGTTTCGCAACACACACACACCACACACACCCATATCGCGCTCTATGTCGCCTCCACCGTCGCTCTGTCTCTCTCGGATGTCCGCCTCCGCTCTCTGGCGAGAGAGCGAAGTGTATGAAAAATTCATGACGGCTGAGCCTCGCATCCTCGACGCATCGCAGCATCCCGGAGTAAACGACAACACTTCGACTTTTCAAGACTCGAAACGAGCTAACGGCAGAGCTGGAGGAAATCGCACCGGAAAAGACCCTGCGTCCTGAGATCCATTTGCACCGTCCGACCACGTCCAGAAGGCGGAAACAGCGAGGCAATTTGTCTACCTAAGGCACACCTTCAGGGTCCATCGGGCCGGAAAATTGTTGTATAATTCGACGTCGTCGGTCGAGTCGATTCGAGCAGCGTCGCGTCGCGTACGAAAAACAAAATGACGGCCGTCGCGTGAACTTTGCCT
Source organism: Coelopa pilipes (assembly GCA_947389925.1). NCBI lineage: Eukaryota > Metazoa > Arthropoda > Insecta > Diptera > Coelopidae > Coelopa > Coelopa pilipes. The sequence continues at coordinate 7,583,244 of OX376697.1, forward strand.
TTTGCGAACGTCCTTCCCGAGTGCCCCGCAGGAGCCCGCCGGGAGTCCGAATAAAGAGAAGCCCGAATAAGTCTCCAGAAGTCCATTGGGAGCCAGAAATAGAGACTTTCGGAGCCGTCTTGCCAAGTGTCGAGAAAATCCAAGATCGGGTGCGATTTCGATTCCGTTATCAGAGACAACACATACATGTATCTGGACGGGTGCATGCGTGTATGTGAGTGTGTGCGCGTTGAAGCTCGATAGCCGAAAAGTATACAGCATAAATTATTTTTGTTGTTGTGGTGTGACTTTTATAAATCGTTGCGCCAGCGAAGACGCAGCGCAGGCGAAGGAACGGGTGGAAAAAAAAGACCGAGTGAAACCAGTGAATGTGAACGGGGAGTGGGCGAAAAGCGAGAGCGAGGAGGAGTCGAGCGAGTGGTAGTGAGGAAGAGAGAGGGAGTGTGAGAGAGGCGGAAAGAGGAGCAGGCGCGAGTCGAAGAGGGCTCCATAGGCGCCGGGGCGCCATCTGTGTGTGACGCGGTGAACCACGAGTGAAAGAGTGATTTTACGAGAAGTGTTTAAGAGAAACCCAAAATACAAGAGCACGAATCGCGAGGATTGATGTGAATAAAAGAAACAAAACCAACAACATTTCGACAACTCAATTAAAGAGATTTCGGGTTTTCGGAATCATTGCGAGCGGACAAAGTAATGACAGTGGTATCGCGAACCGCTGGTAATCGCCGAAACCGAGTGTGATTTTATTGGCAGAATTAGAGCAAAACAGAAATATGAACTCTTGAGGATTTAGCAATCGATCCTCAGCAACCAAACATATCAAGCATGCAGCCTTAAGCAGTAGTCAATATCAGTCCTAGCATAAGCTTTGCTCCGATTGCAGCCAGTGGTCGCAGATCTACTCCAATGGTCTAGTGCTACTGCAGCGAATCCAGTATCGCAAACATATCACTCTTCCAAAGAGACCTACTTTAAGCCATTCAATTAGTCAAGTAAGGGTTATGCGTAGTACTTGAGTAATAGATAGAACACAAGTTGAAACGAAACATATCACGTTCGAAAGGGAATTTACAAAGCAATATTTAAGACATACAGTAAGGAGCAGAGCAGAGGCGGAAAGCATATCTCTAGATATAGAATCGTTTAAAGCTAGCTAGGAATAAGAGCAATCGATAGTCGAGGGCAAAAGCAGTAAAAGCCAAACAGATAAATCCATAAAACTGAAGGACCTTCGTGTGGGAAATAAAACGCGGACAAGTATAGAAAAGTGTTCGCGAAAAGTGCTTTCGAATGGACTCCCGTAAAAACCAAAGACCGTAAAACCTTCCATCTTGGAGCAACGGCTGCGGCACCGCAGGAGAGCGGAGAGCACGGAGAGAGCGAGAGTCGTCTGTCGAGAGTCGCCCACCCCAGCTGGGAGCGCCAGGTGTGAGTCGGGAGAGCGCAAACGGTAAGAGAACGTTCATATTTAAGAGTCGTGCGATGGGCGATTGTCGGGAGACGCGTAAATCGGCGCGAAAGTGGTTCGCGCTTTTAAATCACCCCACTAAACGGTCGGCCGGGTCTGGGCCCGTCTTCCGATGAGCGGAGTCTTCTCGCCAGAGGACCTGGGCTGGTGGGACCGCGTCATTTGCCACAGGCCGACGATGAGCTCACCACGCCGGCCGTGGCGGCCAACTTCCGACGCAATAACACGAAATTCCACCTGAGGCTTGGGGTCGCGATGGGCGAGGGCTGGGTCTGGGTCTGGGTCTGGGTCTGGGGCGCAAAGCCAATATTAGGAGCCGCAAAAACTTGTGCGCTTCTGGCCACGTCCAATGTGGTCAACACTCCGGCGGGCTTCGCTGGAATTCCACCCAAAGTAGTCTCCGCATTGTTGCTGTTCGTGGCCACGTTGTTGCTGTTGTTGTTACTGCTGTTGTCGACACTCGCTTGCGAGAGGAAATGTAAATACATCGGTGTGTTTTGTCAAAGGACATGCCGAGTGGCCGAGTGGCTGAGCGTGTGGCAGCAGGTGCGGCGTTTTAACGCTCATTTAAATCACCTCCGTCCAGCCCGCACCATCCGATCCTCGTCCTCGTCGTCCCGCCACTGAGTGGCCGCCGTCCTCGAACCGAAGCACTTCAACTCTCAACTGTCATTAACATAAATATAAATAAAAATTAAGATTAATGTAGGCAGAGGGAGGTGGAGAGGAAGCGAAAAATGAAATCCTCGAAATGAGATCGGGTCGAAATGGCATTCGTCAAGCTTTCATGAGGCTTTTTCCGTGCAAAAGTGGGTGCCAGGTGGGTGCCCGAAAAGCTCTGGCAACACTGGAGCATCATCGCCGGGGCGGCGCAGACCAAGCCATCGTTCATATAGTGAACGACATGGCCCTTGCGACATGCTCCAAATGAAGGCTCAAAATTTGAACCGTAGTTCCTTGTTTCATACGAGGCAAGCGACTTCAGATTTACAATGACCTGCGTGTCTTCGTCATGTCGATGGGGCAAAATCAAGTGAGTACGTCCTGCCCCTAACATTGCGAAGGACCGCCGATTGCTTTCCAACAACGGCTTCGCCCACAGCCCTTGTCTTGTTTGTTTGCTGACCCAAAGTATTTCGCCAACTGAGTCGACAGGCGCAGCAATTGAAAGCCGTTTCGAGTTTAAACGGCGGAATCGATCGTTGCCGCCCCCAAACACACGCCACGCCACGCACACAGTCGCATATGCGCGGATCATTAGCATGAGGACGATGTGTGCGTGTGGGAGTCGGCTGCGGACGCCGGACATCGGAACGGTAATCGGCATGAAACTTTAATAATGGGTTGAAGAACCCGTGGACTCGCCCTGCCATATGACAATGTGCGAATGGGTGTAAGTGTGGGACACACACACACACACACACGGATCTACTGTGGGACGATTCAATTGCGAGGCAGCGCCTTTGAATTCGTTCCGAGGATATTTCGACGAGACTCTTCGAAAGAGTCCGAAAAGACCTCGGCCCGAGAAGGCCGAGAGGTCTCACCAAAGGTCCTCGCACACATGCACACACACTCATACGTCCGCGTCACGAGCAACTGATTAAAGTTTAATGCAGAGAGGGTGGGTCGGGCCGCGCTCCGTCGAGTCCTCCTGTGCCTGTGGCTGTGTCTGAGTTGCTGCTGCTTCGACATTTGTTTACACGCACACACCGCCGCTGCGGCGCCATTTGAAAGGAGCACAGTTATATTTATCATCGACAACAACAACAGCAACAACTGCCACAGCCGTCGCAATCGGGATGTTAACTTTGTGACAGGATAATGGCCGACATCGGGAAAGTTTCGTCCGTGCCTTCGTCCGTCCCACCCCCGGAAGCCTCCAGACGGAAGCGAACACTCGGTTCGTTCCGGCGATATTTCGTCGCCTCCGTCCGTCCCTACTGCTGGCGTTCCCGGAGAACCGAGAGTCGCCCCGAGAAGTCCGAGCCAAGTCCCATTAACCGGCGGGCCTGCAGCCGACCATCGGGGCGCGTTTGATGGGAACCCATGAGGTCCTCGTGAGCTCCTCGAGGGCGACTCGGCGGCGGGCGAAGGCCTCATTTCGCATTCTCCTAATCTCTATAATCGAACTGACACATTTAATTAGTGGTTCGCGTTCGCCTGCTCCGTTCCCAGGCCGATCGATCGGCGTAGCTGCCGCGGGCCATCGGCGCCCACCTCCGGCGAGCGGCTGCTCAGTTGCCAAACACGACCCCGAGATCCTCCCACGGCCCCTCGAGTCGTGCACTGGGTCGTGGAGCCGAACGCAGGACATGTGGCGACGTTTAGAGCGCGGACCGGACCGGCCCGGCCCTGCCCGGCCCTCGCCTGCCCCGGAAGCGTTTAACGAAGGTATTGATTTTTGTCGAGGAGCCCCGTTGCAGCGTCGGTGAGTGTTTGATTGGTTTCTTTGTGTGTTGGGCCCGTGTGCCTGAGTGTGTGTGGGCGGCGCCCCCGCCTCCGCCTCCGCAGATACACATAATAAGCACGGCAGCGAGACAGTGGATTTGTCCGGACCCACTTTCGTGGCCCGTCGTCGTGTCGTCGTCGAAGGAAAGGACGAGGGAAAATCAATGGCTCACGGAGAAAACCCGAATAGCACGGAGCGCCCGAATGTCCTGGCCTGGAGGAGGCCTGCACGGAGGGAGCGAGGGCGGGCGGCAGGCGACACGCGACACGCGACATGGTCTGTCAACGGGGAGAAGCCGTTGCCGTTTTGTCAATAAAATTAATGTTGTTTCTGGAATTTATGATGGGTTCTCCTAATGGGCTACGTGCCCCAAGGCAACGAGTTGCGCCCGCCGAAGTGGCCTCGGCGGACGCGCGGCGAATTCCGATCATGTCGGCGGGGATCAGTTGCGGAAATACCGGGATAATCCTTTAATTTGCATCCGAGCAGGAGTTAATAATCCTGCAACAGCCGCAGTCGCCACCGACACGGCCACGTCCCCTTCGAACACGATATAAATATTTTATTTAATCGCCCAAATCCCTACGCGAGGTCCCCTAAGCAATAATTGAAATGACAATTTCCAGCCCGCCCCGTCGCCGCCCACACGCACCGGCCGCCCTGCCCCGACCGCTGTTTGGGCCACAATGGCTCGAACCGGCATCAGGCGGGAGAATGAAAAACGAGCCGAGTCGAAACGGTTTCATAAATAAATTCGCTCGATTCGTTACATTAGGCGGCGGGCGGTGGGCGGCAGGCGGGAGCCCGGAGGAGCCTCGGCGCTGGCGACACTCAATTTTCGACGCCTGACGACGCCTGGGGACCGCCCGAAATATTGCCCGGGAGGTCGCCGCGAGCCCGGCGCCACCGCCACCGCCTCCGCCTTCCCGCGCCCGATTCGCTCCGGGCCGTCTCTAATGTTGATTGGAACCTCGGCCCCTCGCCGCCAAGAACGAAGGAAGGTGTCATCCCGAGTCCTTTCAGTCGCCGTCGGCCCGACTGCTCCACAGCCTCCCTGCGAGCAGCTTTGGTCGATCCTCGGCTCGCTGTCAACGGAGCCTGGGTCGTGGGTTCCAACGTCTGCATAATTACGCGTTTGTACATGCAAATAATTGGACAGGCCTCGTGATTGATTGGCGGTTAAGTGAAAACGCGACACTTTTCCATGATGATTGCAGGCGGGGCCTCCGCCCAGCTACCGGTCGTCCGGAGGTCGTCATGGAGGCGAACCGCAGGGTCCCAATTGATATTCCGACAGTTCAGTTCACGACCAATTGGGCGCGAATCAATTGGCCGCATTGAAGTTGTACCGCGACAGGCCGCAATTGAGCAACTCCGACCAACTCTAGACCCACTGCTGAATCGCAGCCACAGCAAACAAACTCCAAATCCTGCGGAAGCGCGGTCGGTGACGAGTTCGGAGTCCCTCGGATAGCTGTGGGGTCGAGAGAGGGGGGGCAGGAAGGATTCCGCTTGTGGTCCGCGTCGTCCGCCGGGTCGAGGAGCTCGCTTGGCGTCCCTCCACCAGCTCCCGACCGAGAGCGACTCCTGTGAAAACCAATTCCAGGTCCACTGTCTGGATTGCAGACATTTCCCATTGAAGAGCTTTAAGAGCCTTGTCCAGAGCATTAAAGCTCGCCGGCCTGCGGCAGCGCTCGTCTCCCGGTATCAAAGCGGAGGACGTCCTTGCCCGGCTCTGTGGAGATTTATTCGCCCGCATGGGAGACCACTTGCCACCGGTGTTAAATCTTCCCTGAATCCGAGCATTTCGGGCGCACGCCACCCTCTCAACCTCCTCGCTACCCCACCCTCGGGCCGGCTATCGCGAGGATATCTCTTTTTAATGGTGACCGAAGGAGTTTTATTGCGGTGGAAATATTTAAATGCATTGAGTGGACGGAATTATTACGCCGGCTCGACTCCGGCTGACTCGAGGCGGGAGGCGCCGTCCACCGGACGTCGCTGCGTCTTCTGACCCTCCCTGCCCGGGGCTCATTTGGCAGGGGTGGATTTTCGTGACGATTCTAAGGAGTGACATCGCGTTCTGTCCATCGGCGACGGGCAATCATGGGTGCCCTGGCGCAGCCGGCCATCTGAGTGTTTGAGCCCAGCACTTAAGGGCCTTAATCGCCATGATTTCTGCTCCATTAAAGCCTTTAAACCTTCAACTCTAACTCGAGCCGGCTTCGGTGTGGCGCGTGTTGCCTTTCGATTGCTTTTAATTTGGCTTATATCTGTGACAGTTGTCGCCGTCGCCGTTGCCGTTGCCGTTGGTGGAATCGTTTTTGACGCTGCTTAATTGGAGTCCATCGAATGGGTTGCCGTGTTATTGTAGTTGTTGTTCTTCTTGTTGCTGGAAACGGATCCGCTAAATTTCGGAGCCGTGTTTTGTACGCGATCCATTTACATGTTTTACGACTGGACTTGTTTCCTGCTGCCGCTGTTGTTGTTGGTGTTGTTGTTGCTGTTGTTGGGCGATAGAAAAACATCGAATATGTTCGTGTTGTTTCGTGCGCGGGGCCGAACACGAAATTAAATTGTCGACCTGACATGAGCCGTACCTGCAGGACCTTCGTCGCAGGCCGCGACTGACACGACGGACGGCCCGCCGCAGAGGGTTGGACGGCGTGGGCCGCCACGGACACCCGCTGGTGGCGGGGGAGACGCACCCGAGCCTGGGGTTGAGTCCACGGCCGTGGACTTCTCGGGACAGAGGCATGGAAAATTTCCAATAAATGTGCGACATCGGAGAACTCGAGCGGCGGCGGAACCGCAGACCCAGCGGAAGGTTGGGGTTTTCCGTGCTCTGGGAACGCATGAATTTCGATTTTTATTCACTTGAATTTGTTTTTTCGTTCTCTCCTTGGTCGTCCCTTGAAATCGGGCCCATTTCACTCATTGTCGGCCACGTCGTGCACTCTGGGGCAATCGATTTGCCTTCTTCGGAACCGAGGAAAGGCCGCCAGACGGTTTTTGTGCTCGGAGCCCCGCCTGGCTCAGCTCCCGCCTGTCCTCAGTCCGTCCCTCGAACCCAAGTCGGGTCGACGCCGGCCGGGGATGACGTGCAGGCAGTGCAGGAAATCAATCAAAATGAAATGTCGTTGCGCATACGCCGGCCATTTTCGCTGCCGCTGCTTTAATGACACGCATAATGCACGCACACATCCGCGCTCCACTCCTCAGGTCGGCCGGCGAGTTCAGTGCGTGCTGTGCGTGAGCTCGTCCATGTGTGTGTGTGTGTGTGAGTGCGCCTCTGTAATTAAGGTGATAAAATCTTGGAGCTGTGTCGTGCCCGTCCACCTCGCCACTCAGATGCAGGATTACGGCGTGTATTCTCGACAAATGAAACCCCGACCCACTGCAATTATCGGGAAAATGAAATGTCGCCCTTTTCCACATCCGGTCGAAAGAAGTCAGCGCGGGACTGAGGGCCTGAAGGGAGTATCATCCGGTCAATCTATCCGAGATCTTTTGGGGTTCATGTAGTCGGCCTGTAGTGAGGGAAACGAAAGGGATAGCAATATATATCCTTTGACGTACACGGCAGGTACGTCAATTGTCGCGGCTTTCACGAAATCGATCGTTTTAATTTAGCTGACAAATGACGGGCTTCGAATTATATCGAGTCCGCCCGATTGCCTGATCCACGACAAATGCCGCATTTCGGATCCCGCCACTCGCCTCGGCCGCCTCCTGCCAAAATAACGGCGGGCGGGCCACGTTTCGGGAATCCGTAAATTCAGCCTTTCATTCGCTCGATTCGGCCGTTCGACACTCGCACTCACTTCATCAGGAATGTCATCCATGCCTCGCACGGGCCCCAATAAAGTACTCCGCACGGAGGACGGACGGACGGGCGGACGGACAGGTGGGTGGAGCGGAGAACAGACAGGTGGACGGAGGCCGTTGACGGGGGCAGCGAACGCCGGGCACCGGGGACTTTTTGCGTATTTCGATGCATTCGTCGAATGTTAACAATTAAAATTAAATATTTAAAACGGCTTTGTGCGGGACTCGCCGCCGCCACTCGTCAGGACACATGGCGCGCCTGGGGCTGGGACGGAGACGGGGCGTATTTGTGAAATATTAATTTTTAATCAATTCGAAATTGATGAGTGAGATGAGAGACGAGAGACGAGAGTCTTGTGCGGAGATTTATGGGACGTGTGCGGAGCCACGGGGGAGCAGAGGCCGTGTAAAAGCGATGAATTCAAAATTGCAGATCCTCGGATCGGACGGTCGTCGACTGACAATTTCAGCCGATATTATTATTCCATTTCTATGTGCTCTCTAAGTGGACGGCGGGTAATGGAATTTGCAAAAATAACCTCCGTACGAAAGGACTCCGCCCCACTCGAGTCCTGCTCGGGTATTCAGTCGACCTGGTCGAAATCCAGCAGGTGAAGAAGCGGCCTAGGCGTGTCTGTAACGCCAGCTGTTCCGAGATAAAGGCCGTAAATGGCAGGAGGTGGACTGTGCTCGGCTCACGAGCTCAAAATAACTCAAAACCGGGCATTTCAATTGGAGCAGTTCTGGGCAGGAGGTCGTCGGGAAATAGTTCGGTGAGTGAAATGTCTAAAAATAAGGTGGAGGGACTGAATCAGGGAACCTGACGTGTTTACTCGGATACGCGAGCCTCCCTCTAATAGGGCCAAATGGCATTATCGTTGGCACCGAGTGCAGTTTGGTGTACAAATCGGTTGAAGCTGGCCCGAGGTGTAATGAATGGGCTCAGAGCCCTCAGTATTCGCCGACCCTGTGGAAAATCTCGTATAGAAATCGAAATCGAGTAAAAGTTCCTCCCATTCAGCGAAGATTATTCCAATTAGAACATTTGAATTTCTAAAAGCCTTTCGTTGCCTGCAGGCTCGGGATGATTTATTCACGGCCGCCTAATTGCTGGCTCGACTGGTCGGACGGGCCGGGTCTTCCCCGGCCACGGCGTAATCTTAGCCGACGAGCGCGGCAGCAACAACAACAACTGTGCCGGTGCCACCATGGCGAGCCACGCCTCGCGGTCCGGGCCGCGCTCCGGGTCCGGGTCGCGGTCGGGGTGGAATCGATTCAAATTAAACTTGTTTCGTTTCGATTGAGTTTCCAAGCCGTCGGGCCGCCATCCCTTCGCCGGAAATCCAAGGTGGATCTTGGCGCGGACACGGACGCGGACACCGTGAACCGACCGAACCGACTCCAACACGCCCGAACTGTGGAGGCCTGGGCACGTTCACCTGGTGGTGGGGGAGAGCGAGAGGTAAAGCGGACGACCGAGGACAAGCGAGGACGGCCGGCGCAACCAGGACGATTGGGGGAGACGGCGACGACGTGTCGCCCCGCAGCCACATTAAATTGAAAAACAATTGCGTCCGCGAGCGCGGGGCAGAGGAGGGGCCGGAGATGACCTAATAAAGCGCCGGCGAGCGGGTCGCGGCCAAATGGAAATGTCAACGGCAGCGCGCACATGCGAGTTGCGAGGAGAGATTTACGCGAAATTCAAATACAAGCCGAGCCGCGTATGAACCGCCGAAGGAGAGCAGGCGAATGGGGTGGGCGAGCCAAATGGAAGAAGGATGATCGAAGTTCCTTCAGGAGGCCGTCACGCGTGGGCGACTGCAGCGAGCGAGCGCCGAACGGAGGCTCCTGCGAAATGCGTGCGAGCCAAGGTGAATCCGGCACGTACCGGGGATTACGTATTTTCAGCGTTATGGTGATTTCATCGCCATCGCCATCGCCATCGACCCCTCCGCTCCTCCACCCCGTCCCCGGGGGCGGAGGAAGTCTGATTGTTTTGCCCGCGAGTCCGCCTCAATGCCGAGTGGCGAAAATAGTTGGCTGCGAAAGTTGGTCGGATCGCAGTTTAATGTTTGCGAGTTGCACGGTGGGCGGGCCGAGCCGGGCCACGGTGGGGTTGGTGGCGGTGCAGCCCGGCCGTGGGGTTGGGGATGGGGTCGGGCTTCGAGCGAGCGTGCACTCCAGCCGCACGTCCTCTGTATATGGGTCTTTAAGTCATTTTAGATTGCAGCCGGTTATTATTGGCAATCGGCGGGCGGGGACCTCGCGCGCCAGCCAGTGGAAATGGGTCGGGGCGCCCATCACGGGCCCGACGGCGAGTCGGGTCGGGATTAAGCGGTGCCGGCGGGACGTGATCCACTTTCACCTGGCCGATGAGGGATGGGCTCATGTCAGGCCGGCGATGGTTGTGAGGACCGAACTTGCCGGGGCTCGGGGCTCAAAAGGTGGGTCCTCGCTCCATAAGGCAGTTGGCCTATCGATCGCTGAAGCTAATTTCGCGCCGCCCGCTGGATGTGAGCCCAATGTGGAGGTGCCCTCCATGCCGGGGCCCCTCTCGGTCGGCGCCTCTCACCCAGTGGGCTCGTCCCGAATGCCGATGCCGTCGACGTGGCCCCACATTGTTGATTTGTTTTAGCCAGACCGCAGCCATGACAACCGGCCAGGAGGGCCGTCTGCGCCAGGCCGATTGCTAGGATACGCCGCGGACAACACCCAAACAGTAGTCGTCCTTTGAGCAGCCATCCGTGAGGAACGCAATCGCAGAAGCAAAAGCGTGTGAACCGTTTATCGTTGCCGTTGCCGTTGCCGTCGCAGTGAGCAGCGCACATCCTTGCAATATCCTGCGTGGCGCATAAATAAACCCAGGACAGAGCAGCGCCCAGCATTAGAGGCCATCAAATTTGCATTTTTCGCCCGCTCCCCTCCAGTCCGGGAGTCTGCCCCGCGCCGAGTGTCCCGAGTGCGTTGCGGACCTGGAGATGAGGCCGTAAACATCGACGAGCGTGTGCGGAGGTGAAGTGATTTCCTCGGTGCTGCTCCGCGACAACCCGACCATGTCATTGGGCCAAAAATTCTACAAAATTAAGCACTTTACAAGGAAAATTTGCAGGAAATTTGCCCAGAAATGGTCGCTCAAAGAAAATGCTAATTTCTAACACGGCACACGGCATAGTGTTGCTGTTTTGTTCCTGTTCCTGTTCCCATTAACTCGACAACCCCTCCGTGTGCGGGTGTGTGTGGGGTGAGTGGAGCCCTGTAGCCGAAAAAGTGAGTACTTGCCTTATTTAATCGATATTTCTGTTCGTGACTCTGTTGTGCCACAGCAGAGTTTTCCCATTACCTGAAACTTGGTCTCGATCCCGAGACCCCGCAGCTCTCAGACGTAGCCGTTTGGCGCAGTCGATTTAACTAAATCGGGTTCCTTTATTAATTAATGGAATGTGTTTATTGTCAGAAGTCAAAATGGGACACGCAACACACTAATTTTCTCACGCCATATTCAATTCCTCAGCCCTTGGCTACTTGTGAAAAAGTGCTAAACTAAAAGTGCGTTTTACATAAATATATTAGTAATTACTAAATTCCGCAAAATTGCAATTCGACATGCCTTCCAATGGAGCTGAAACCAGACAAAACTACTTGCCCTTGCGCTGCTTTGGCTGGCAGTACGCCAAAGATAATTAGCCAGAGATTAAGCAGGCCTTCCTCGTGCTGTGATGGAAAATGATTTATGTGCGATTTCCACCGATTGTCCCCAACGGCCTCCGTCGCCCGATTGTCCTCATACACATTTTGCTGAAGTCCAGGGCACAGCGATTTCCTCCTCGACCCAGTAATTTCTGTGTTTAGGAATTTAAATCCTATTTCGGCGCAAAGATTTGCAGGAGCATTTCTTCGGAATCCCATTCCCAAGAAATGCTCCTGGGGGCATCTGCGATGCAGAGGAGCGCAGGGCAGACGGATCTGAATCAATTCGCTTGGATCCCTGTGCAACGTCCCAATCGATTCCCAGGACGGCGGGCAGGAAAAATTTACCAAAATTAATCAAATTCGAGAGGAAGGCGGAAGGAGCAGGTCGGATGGAACGTCGGAGCGACGGACGGAGATGCATGGGACATAAATTTACAATAGGGCAATAAACAAGCACTCGAGAAGGCAAAGTGTTGGGAAGAGGGAGGGTGAGAGAGACGATGGAAAGAGAGAGAGAGAGAGACGAGATTTAGACGATGCTCTTGGCGAGTCGACAGTCGGAGCGCATCAAGTGACACATGGAGCCGGCACCGGAGCATCGACAATGAGCGGCGAAATTAATTTGGGAAATTTCAAAAACCCAAGCAAAAAGGTCCATCTTCGATCGGAGTCCGGTGGAGTGCAATTAGTTAATTGCAGCTGGAGCAGCACTCGCAGGACTGCGAGCACAATGGCCAGGAGGCAGACCCAATTTACTGATTGAAATCGCTCAAAGACCTCGCGCCGGAGCCACCTCGATTGGCCACGCGCGCTCGACCAGGGCAGCTGCTGCCGCTGGCGGATTGCCGGGAGGAACAAACGGCCCATGCTAATCCCTGGAACAGGTTGGGATGGAGGAGGCGGGCGCCACATCGACGATCCTCGCACAGATGCCAGAGACATGTCAGATTCCAGGGCAACTGTCAGTGTCTTAAGTGAAGCCTGTCAATAACTCGCCGAGGCAGGAGCTCGTCAGGCAGGCGGCGATGTTAATGGCAGCAGAAATATTAATTCGGTGGCCCGGAAAAGAAACGCGGTCGAAGGCGAGCACGGGGCGGGGACGACAGGAAAGTGTGTCTAGCGATGGGCATCAGGAATGGGGAATCACAACAGCACGAGCCCAATTTTCTGAGTGCCGCCTGCCCTCGCCACGGAGAGCCAAATCCGGGCCCCTTGCGATAGCTCGACGCATACGGAAGTCCTTGCGTATTCATGAGCATAATTGCGAGTACAAATGTGGAGGTGGATCGACCCGTTTGTTGGCGTAATTCGGAGAAGATTGAAGATTCCGCAATTTGCTAAGAAATGTCCTACAATTGAATAGCTTTCTGTGGAAAACTGGAATAAATAAATAGATATAAAACGTTTAGAGTTATAAATCTATATATAGTGTTATGTTACCGCGCCCGACTTTCCTCAAATCCCACTGTGATCAGCTCCATCTGCGCTTTCCACTCGATTGTGAGCAGGTTTGCAAATTGCAAATTGCAATAGAGTCGGATTATAAATCAAATATTTTAATTCCCATTCATAAAAATCATGAACCGTAGCAATCGACAGACCGTAAAGCACTAAAAACCCAACAACACAGCCTAAGAGCCACATCAAGTAAAACACGAACGCATGGAAAGCCACAGGCAATTATTTTAATTTTTAGTAAATGAAATAAAGCGCAGGAAAATGAGGTGAGGACGGCCAGTGGGGTGAAACGTGCGGCGGACCGGCCACGCCTTAAAGACTCGAAGGCCGGCCGAAGGACTAAGGCGACCTGGGGGTCGGGCGGCGATCAGGAAGCACTAAACTGGCTGCGAAAATCCCAAGAGCCGGCCACGTGTCGCCGAACTCGGGTGTCTGCAGGCGCCGCCGGCGAGTCGCGTCCGCGGCGGGCTCGGCGCACTCCGACTGCAGGACCAGACTCGCCTACTTCGGAGCGGGAGCCGCGCCCGCCGCTCCACGGCAGGTCCTTAAAATTCGCATTCCAGCTCGTGCGCGGCCAGCGAGTGCCCGGGGCCCCACTTGCAGACAGAGGGACCGAGAGGGGAGGGGCCGCCGCGGCACGTTCGCCAAAACTGGGAGCAGCCAAAGAAAACAGCGCCGCGAAGACGTGCCGGCACGGGTCGGGGCGGGCGAAGACGGGGAACGCAGTCGGTTGTTAGCGGGCCGTGGCGCGACCTGCGCCAGCACCAGAGCCGGCACTCCTTGGCAGCCTCAGATGCCTCAGTCCACGGCAGAGGTCGAGAAGTAGATCAATAGAGCGAAAACTCGTCATGACATAGAAATTGGACGTGACTGGAGAGGACCTGCAGCCCCTACTAGAACATACCAAACATCGCTCCAACGCCTTTGCTATTCCTTCATTCGGTACTATAGAATGAAATCCTGCTGTTGGCCTTGGAAAAACCCTGATACAAACTCAAAATTGACATCTTAGTACTGCGGCCGTATTCACTGGCCACTTGACGGATGGACCGGCTCGCAGCTGGCCGAGCAAACGATCCCAGGGGCCGTGGACTGAGCGCCTGGAGTCGCGCCGGCTTAATCTCCGGCCAATCGAGTCCAACAAACCAATCAAACCAAATCCAGCGAAACACGCTCAACACCAACAACGAAAACAAAGTTGGGAATTTTCAAACTCATTGTAAATTGTGCTTTGGCTCTCGTAAATTTGTGCTTTTCATTTATGCAAAGGCAGCAAATTTCCACCGACCAACGGCCGGCTGGACCGAAGGGGCGGAGCGGGGCGGGGCGAGGGGAGGCGGATCCAGCATCCAGTGGTCATTTAGAAGCCGCAAACGGCCGGCCAGTCGTCCTGGGCCGCCGCTCCCGCTCCCTCTGCCTCTCTTGCCCTCTCCGCGGCCGGCTCTCACCAGGGCAGCACTTGAGCCCAGGATTTTTACTGCTTTGCCCGGACTGGCCGGAGCCTTTCATGCGGCCGGTCTATTTTTCACTGGCCTGCTCCTGGCTAACTACGGTCATCTTCATTTCTTGCGGGAAATTCAGCATATGTTGTTAAATTTTTAATGAAATTTTTTGCTGGCCCCTGCGGTGTCCTCGGCGGGCGCGAGTGGGGCGGCGGCGGAGAGAGAGGAGGTGGGGGGGTTGGTGTCGGAACAATATGTTCCACCACTAGGTTCTTTCACACATGCAGCTGCAGCTTCCTGCTTCCTGCTGGTAGTGAATTTAATTTAAGGGCCACTCCAGACTCTCTTGCACCGGCCTCGCTCGCTTCCGCCCGTTCCGCCGAGCGGCATCGACCCGTGGCCGGGCACGTTGGGCTCTCGTCTTCGCTGCCCAGCATTCGGCCGCGAATAAATTTCGGTTTTATTCTATAAAACCCGTCTGGAGACTCCTCAATGTTGCATGAGTAACGATTTCCCGGAGGCCGCTCACGTGTTGCTCCCGGAGGCTTATTCCTTACCGCGACGAGGTCCTGGGCAACGTCCAGGAAGTCGGCGAAGTCCGCGAAGAACCGTGCAAAGAAAGAAGTCTTCGTTGCTGTCGAGCAATTCACCGATTGCGCCGCGGTCTGTCCGAAGCTCCGACACTGTGCGAGCCTTTCATTCATTCCCGAACCCAGTGACCCCGCCGCAGGAGGTCGACCCACCCCCAGTCACTCCCATTCACTCGCATCGCGCATCGGCCGAGCATAAATCGTAGCATTAAGACAAAGGGACAGGCGTGCGTTTCTACAAATGGCCCGACGAGGCACCGAATCGGGCCGGGCTGTGACTCAATGCGGCACCCAGTGCGGCCATCAGGGTGATGGATCGACGGAGCCTTCTCGGGCAGGAGGCGTTCGCCCGGTGCACCGGCTCTGGGCCGTGTCTTTGTTTCCCCACTAATGTCCCCACTAATGTTCGCTGATTTACTAAGAAGTTCTCTCCGTTCCTTCTCTGCTTGCAGTTGCGAAACCTCGTCTGGACCTGGACCTGGACTCACCAACGCCAAGGTAAGTGCTCCGAACAACTCGCGGAATTCGCCGGATCGCGAATCGCGCGCCAAGCCCAGGTCGGCCGATCCCACCCACGGCAGTCGGATGCCGCCGCAGACCCAGCTAAGCCGGGTCCCGTGAGCTTCGGCCAAAGCGGCAACGGCTTCGCGCCTCCCAACGCCGTAATCTGGGACTAAGCCGGGCTCACTTAGCCGTGGCTTAGTTGGTGGTGCAGCACGTTCGGGCGAGCGAAAGAAAAGCGGAAAACCGCCGTCGTTGCGTCGTCGGTTCCCGCCGATCCGGTTTCGTGTGAACGAAAACTGGTATCGGCAATGTTTACTTTTTACTGCCCGTTGTTTCTTTACTGTTCCTGTTGTTCTCGCGGTTCTCTCGTTGTTGCGGTCTGCTGCCTGCTGCCTGCTGGCCCGGCGTATTCGGTGCGAAGTCTGTCTGGCGGCATCCGCTGTGTCGGGGCCCAGCGAGCCGTCGACAGCCGCTCAGTCAATCGGCCGATTCAGTGGGCCATCGACAGGCCCCAAGGCTCCGTTGCCCGGGCGCTGGTCGATTGGCCACTTATGGATCTGGACTCAAGATGGGCTTCCTTCAGGGGCCCCGCGCATCGTCTTATCGTCGAGCCCTCCGAGCGCTGCCCCGGTCCAGAAGCTGCCGCCCGCCAAGTGCAGGAGGAGCTGCTGTCATCGAGACCAAAGCCGGCCAAATTCGATTAAATGAGCTGTTAATGGGCCGGCGGAAGGTCTGCTGCTTTGCTGCCGAGGCGGCCGCTCAGGACCAGTTTTCGGCCAGGCGGCCAACAAAGCGATCGGGGTTCGAGGTTCGGGGCTCGGGTCGACAGCAGGTTGTGGCCATTTGTTCCGGCCGAGCGAGTCGCGGAGTCGTCCGGGCTGCCGTGGCTGGGGCAGGTGCAGTGGACGAGCCGGCCGAGTCCGAGTCCGAATGCTAATGAATCGCGTGGACACTCGAACCTGGATGAGGCCTGGAATCGCGCGACTTCCACCCCTGCCCCGACCCTCGTCGAAGCCCCTGCAATTAAGACATCAGTTCGTAATTCCGGGTAATGCCACAGCCATTAGCCTGGTCGAATCGTATCGTGGAACGAAATTTGTTCGGAAAAAGTCGTCTCGGCCGGCCGCGATAGCGACAGAGACAGCGACAATTTGAACAATCGCATGCAATTAATCGCAAGTTTCGGCGTTATGGCATCGCATGCACTGCTTGTCACTCAGTCACACGCACACACACACGCTGCGCTCTTATCTGTGTGAATTAAAAAACCTCTGGGCAAAAACCAAATTAACCCAGGCGGCAAAGATCGAACAATCGCGCTGAATTCGGCTGAGTTTCTTCGGAGTTTATTTTTGTTTAAATTTATTTCTCGTCTTCATACGGTTTCCACATGCCTCAGCTTTGCTCAGATCCGCTCACTGTGGGCTTGGAATCACCTTCGGAAGTCGGAACTCGGTTTATGGATGCCGGAATTAGGACGTCGATCGGAATAGTTCGGCCTCTAGAGCGGCATAGTTGAGTTTACTCCGTCATGGCAGATTCTTGCCGAAGCTCAGTTGTTTCCATTCCTCCAAGATAATTCCTTCTCTCCCAGATTAGAGCCTTCAACATGTGTATGAAGCAATGACAGAAATTCCTCGCATTGTTTCTTCAATTTCGAATTATTCCCTCCGTCCCATGCTGTCGGGTCAATTATTTCACTTTGTGTACGTTTGATGCTTTTCAACTTATGCAGCGACAACAACCGACTTAGCAACAACAACAACAACAGCAACTAAATCAACAACAACAATTAACTGAACAACGACAACAATAGCTGGACCATCAACAACTATTTTGAACAACTATAACAACAGCATTACCAGACGGACTCGAAGTAGGCAGACATTCTTTTGGTGGAATTTTCATTATTTTTGATTGTTCAACTAATTGTAGACAATAATATGTATTTGTTGGAGTGGAGCGCTCGTCGTTTTTGCTGTTGTTGTTGCTGTTGTGGTCGCTGCTGCCGTTGCTGCTTTCGACTTGAAGTTGCCACGACTTGCTGTCGACTACGATGGGGTCCCTGTCGTCACTCAGGCAGCCGCAACAACAACTGCATTTGACTCCGCCTGCTGTGCTTAGCATCGGGCATTTAATCGCACATTTGGACGAGCGACAGACAGATGGACAGACGGACGGACAGACGGACGGAGCCGGGCTGAACGGCAGAGGCGAGCGTCGTCGGCGGAGTCGCGGCTTCGGCATCCGTCCGACGGCCTCGCGATCATCGGGTCGTCTGGTGCATCTGCCGCAGTCGCTGTCGACGTCGCAGCCGTGGCCACGAGCCAGACCCGCCCCTGGCCCGTGGCCTCCGCCGCCGCCGCCGCCAAGGGCGAGTCGCAGACGTCGGCCGATCGACGAGTGGCGGATGCGAGCTTCGTCCGGGTCGCTCGCTCGGCCCGGAAAACTGGAGTTTGTTCTCTTTGTCGCGATCGCCGCCGAGCCGCTGGCGACGTTGTTGGCGGCGAGCAAATTGCGATACTTCACAGGCCGCGGGCCAGGCCATGGTGGGGGCTCGAACGAACCGCGGTCTCCCCTCGCAGCGGACGGACGGCGGCTCCGAACAAAGGTTGTTCTTATTCGAAGCCAGCGCGAGCCTCCAGCGCCCCGAAATTGAACGATAATTGAACGGTTTCGACTGGCCGCCGCTTCCGTTTCCGCTTCCGCTCGGTCGCCAACCGCCCGTCGCCGGGCCGCTGGTGCCACACCGCTGGCTGCGCCTGCGCCGCACCTCTGCGAGGCCTTTCGTTGCTTTGCTCTGCCTGGATTCACACATGGCCGACTGGCCTCGGAATCTCCCCGGGAACGGATGCACGCGGTCGGGACGAGTGACAAAAGAACCGGGCCCGGTGGAAACGAAACTGAGCTGGTTCTCGCCTCCCGCTCGTCGCCGTCGTGGCCGCGAAGCCCGAACGGGGTTCGCTGCGCGGCCAGGCGGAACCTCGGCCGGACAAAGGCGCCACCCATGTGTGACCGACCGGCGTCCGGAGGGCCCCGTGCGACAGTGGGCCCGATCGATCGAGATCGTCGGCCTCGCCCAGCCGACGCCGATCCGCCCAGGGGCCACGGCAGGACAGGGGAACAAAAGGCATCCTCACTGTCTGACTGCAGACGAGTGTTTGGCCCTGAGCCACGGCCACGGAGGACGACGGACGACGACGCGCCGTCGACAGAGAAGGGGTAGGAGTGGGAGAAGGGAGGAGTCGTCGGCACTAATATGTGTATTAAAGCGTTGCATTTGTAATTCAATTCGAATGTGATTTAGCATAAAAGCAATTTCCCGCCCGCACCACGCTCGAGCTGCGCCCGGGGCCTCTTGAGATTCATCAGCGGCGCCGAGTCGACCTTTCGTAATGAACGAATTAAGATGATGAATCGCGGTGGAAATGCAAATGGCCCATAAATCAGAGGAGGCAGCGCGCAGGCGCGATGCGTTCGTCGCGCCAGCCTCGACCCCGCCTCTGCTGGGCCGCGGACGTCGTCGCAAGGCAGCCCAGCGACCACAGACCGACCGAGCGACCAACTGAGGCCGAACTCCTGGCAGGTGCTGGCGACGACGCCGTCCCCTGTTTAGTCAGGTGTTCGGCCCTCCAGGGACCCGCGCTCGCCGTCCCAGTCGCAGGCTGGCGGTGCGTTGCCAGGAATGCGCCGGGCTCACGAGGCCGAGGGGTGGCTGCGAGGGTTGATTTGCGCGTGAGCCGCCCGGAGCCGGAGCTGCCTGAAGTAGTTTCGGTCTTCGCAGCGTTTTGGAGGGATTCCTTGCTGGGCGCTTCCGACCTGCTGCACTCCGACCAAGTATCGAGCCGGCTTCTTCCCCTCCTGCCTCTCCTGCGGTTCGCTCAAGAACCCGAGCCTGGGAAAGACGGCCTGTGCGGGGGGCGGGGGTGCGGAGTGATCGTGAACAAGTTGTTTTATTCAGAGGCCGCGTTGCCATGACGCGGAAACTCGATTAACCTCGATTCGGTTCGGCGTGTGACGAGCGGGGGAAATGTTGATGTGGAGTAAATAACTAAATAATTCCTCGCATGCGAGGCGAAAATTTGGAGAAAACCCAAAACGGACTAAACGGATTCAGCGAAATCACGTAACCGGTGGAGCTGGAAGGGCTGGCGCTGGGCGGCGGTCGGGGTCGGGGGTCGACGGTCGGGGTTGGTGGCTTGGAAATTACAATTAATGCGAAACTAATTGTGAGTTGTCATGAGGGGGCCAGGAGGAGGGGGGGGGGGCGAGGAAGGACGAGGGCTCCATAAAATATTTATAACCAATAAATCGAGTCGCTGGGGACGGGGCCGCCGGCTGAGGGTTCGAAGAGGCCGCCGTGACAATAATGGGAAATGCAAATTGAGTCTGTGCGACAGGCAGGTGGCGTGGTTTGATCGATTCGGGCGGCGGGGAGCTGGTGAGGAGAATCGCCGAACGTCGCGTCGACGACCGCCGAGATCCGCGAGGGTCCCGGCCGGAAACGGGTCCCCACAGACCCCCACTCGACCAGTCTTCGGGCCTGCCGCTCGATCGCGCCGGCCGGACAGACCGAGGCGACCGTCGGCGCTCGGGCATAAACTACGGACATTTATTCCGACCTGTCCCCGACTTAACTGTGATTTAGACGCGGGCGGGAGTCGACGCCGGGTCCTCAGAGGGGCAGGGCTTGGGCGGCGCCTCCGCTCGAGGGGGTGGCGCCACTCCGAAGGGTCGGAAACCGGCTCAAGGAGCGGGCCCTGGAAGCGGAGCAAATAATTTTCCATTTGCAGTTCCATTTCCGAGTCGCTCGAGAGGCGCCTCGGTCGACGTCGCCCGCGTCCCTCGTGGCTGCCGTCCCTCGTGGAGCACGACGTGCGACGTGGGTCTGCCCTGAGACACACTCGTAACCTATTCCGAATTTCGAATCAGCCGCCGCCGCCGCCGCTCCGCCCTCGCTGGCCCCGGGGCTTGTCTCTCGTCCTGCTTGTCGCCGTCGGCCAAGATGATCTCGTTGCCGTCGTGGTTGTGCCGTTGTTGCTTCCGTTTTCTTGTTCTTTTTGCCGTTGTTGCTGCCTTTGTTGCCCCTTCATTCGTCCTCGCCCCGCCTCCGTGGGCCGCGCTCGAACGAGTGGTGCTCGGCTCGACTCGTGTCGGTCTGGTCCGCAGTCCGCGCCTCGCTGGCCCGGGGAGCCGCGTGGTTCGCGCCTAATTGCTTCGCCGCGCCGAGTGCTGGGGCGGGGGCGGGGGCGAGGGCGCTCCATCTGCGCCCAGCCTGGCCCTGCGCAGGCGGTAATGGGTCCCTTTTCGGCCGGGCAGGCCCGCGGTGACCGAACGACCCGCCGCGGGTCCTACGATGAGTAATCCGTGGGTCGCGACGCCGCGCGACAGGCGACAGAGAACATGCGACATATGTTAATTCCGGATGCGGAAATATTACGACGTTCGTGCGAGCGCAAAACACGCCACCGCCGCAGGGGAGAGCGTGCGAGAGAGCGGCGAGATGGCGAGAGCGAGGGAGCGAGTGCGAATGCGGCTCCGATGTATCCAGCATATATCCGATGGGGCCGACGCGACAAAACCACATCGACGCGCACTCTCGCTCCGTCCGTCGCTCGATGGCTCGCTCTCCGTCGGTCGCTGCTGGCGCTCTCTCGGGCGCACGTTCTCTTTTATCCGCCGAAACGCCTTACCAAAACAAAAGCGAGAACTGCTCCGCCTGGGTTGCCATCGCAGCGGCCGCTCTTTATCCTCCGCTACGCTCCGCTGCCGCTGGCCCGCTACAACCACCATGGCGGCGGCGACGGCCGAGCAACCACCATAACAAACGCTCGCCGAGCGCTGTCGACCGAGACGTGCGGCCACGAAGAAGGTACCGAGTCGCAACAAGAACAACAGCGAGAGCGACGACGGCCCGAACGAGGGGCTGCCGAAACGCAGTAGACGGCGGCAGAACCCGGTAGAGCGGCCCTGCCGATTGGCGCTGACGCCGACGTCGACGACGACGACACTCTGGCGAGAGGCAAGTGGTGAGTGGCGAAAACGTTATCCGTCACAGTTCGTCAGTCTCATGTCAGATGCGGAGTGCTTCAGCTCGTCGTGCGGAGAACTGAATCAAGTCGAGTCAAGTCAAGTCGAGTCGAGTCCATTTGTACCGAATTGAGTTCCATTCGCTTACATCGCGAACAGCCCGCAACAACGGCGGCAACGGAATAGTTTCAAAAATAATAGTTTCAAAAGTCGTAGTTTCAGAAATTGTAGTTCCAAAAATCGTAGTTTCAGAAATTGTAGTTCCAAAAAATAATAGTTTCAGAAGAGAATTGTTATAGTTGTGAAGAGTTCATCGTGAGTCGTGAAACGTTTTCGCAGAAATTTGTCGTGAGTTCGTTAAGTTTGAAATCGTGAGAGAAAAAAATAAAAACAACTGCGAAAGAGAATCGTCCAGCGGAAAATACACTAACAAGTGAAAATAAGAAACCGTGTTGTGCTAATCGAAACTTGAAAAGTAATGCAAAAGTCCCCCAAAGTCCTCCCTAAACCGCCAAATTCTCTCGCCAAAATATCACGGACCCGTCACTCGAGTCGCTCTGAGACCTGCGTCCCTCGCTCCGCCAGGGGACTCCCGGGGGCCCGCAGGATCGTCCCTCGTTCCCCCGCCACCCCTGGCTGCCGGAAGTGGGCCGCAAACTGGGGTCCGACCTCCGATCGGGGTCTCGATTCCGGGTTGCCTGCGAAGTTCCCTGCCGATGACGAAATCGCGAACATTTGGCCAACCATCGACGAATCCATCGTCCGCCGTCCGCCGTCCGCCGTCCATCGCCCGTTGCGAAATGGCCGCGCTGGCGGGGAGCTCGGATTCTGAAAATTGAGACCGCAAACACAGAACAAAGCGAGCAGCGTTTGGGAAAACGGAACGAAACGAGAAATGGTTGCAAAAATCCACAAATCACAACTAATTTCGAAATCGTGATCGCGTGCGAGGCCCAGGCCCACCGCCACACCGACAGCAGCGCCAGAACGACACGCACACGACGGGGGTGTTGGCGTGTGTGTGTGTGCGTGTGTGTGTGTGCGTGTGTGTGTGAATAGCGCGACTCGAGACCGCCGAGTGGGGCTGGAGAGCGATAGAAATGCAATTTTCTGCAACAACACGACAACAACAACGGCGGCTGCGGCGACCCAGCGACCGAGGAAATGACTAAACAACAGCAACAACAACCACAGAGACAGCAACAGCAACAAAACGTACGACAACACGACTACAACAACAATAACAACAACAACAACAACGACTCGTACACGGTTACACCTTAAAAATAGGAACGAAAACACAACAACAACAACCACAGCAACATCAACGACTACAGAACAGCAACAGCAACAGCAAAAACATAGCAACAAGAAGGAAAACAACAACAATAGGAACAACAACAACAGCCAGCGGCCCCAACCACCGCCGGCAAAAAGAATCGAAAGAAAACGAACGAGAAATAAATAATATCTAAATTCGCAAAATATCATTAGTCGCCTCTAATGAAATGCAAGGCGGATTATGGAGGTTTTCCTCGTCCCCTTCTCGTTCCCAGCTCCGCGGCCCCCGTCCGTCGTTAATGAGTTATTGCGCCGAGCCGCACTCGCCGTCCCTCCTCCTCCGCCCAAGGGCCGTCGCTCCCGCCGAATCGAGGTCAGACCCCGGCGATCCCGGCGACCCGTTGCGGAAGGGCCGAGAACCGGTTACTCGGGGTACCCGATCGATGGCCACAAGGGCCGTCTCGAGACCACCTGACTACCGGGGCCGCTGTGACGTCATAGTTCCGACGACTGCTTCCCGTCCAGGGCACCCTCGACCGGTTACCCGAGGTTCTGGGAAGCACCTGCGGGCCTCCGGTTTAGCTCCCTGACTTTGAGCGGTTCCCGCTCGGGCAGCTGCAACGAGTGTCGGCAACACCGACTGCTCTGCCGCGCCACGAGGCCCGCCGAGCTCTCCGTTACCTCTGGCGGACCCCTCGCGACCCTCGTGACCTCTCCTCGCCTGCCCGTCCGCTCGACGAGCTGCCGAGCCAACTTCCGCCAATTTCGTTGTTGCTCCGTCGTTCCTTCGTTCCCTGGTCGCCCGTGACTGCAGCAGTTGGCATTAGCTCCGCATTGGCCACAGCCGGAGTTGGCCGAGTTCATTCGGGCCCGTCGCCGCTCCCCGGCGCAACGAGAAAAAACCGAATAAGAGGCGAACTTCAGTTGGCCGGTACTTTTTCTCCTTCTCCTTCTCGAGCTTCGTCTTCCTCTTCCTCTTCTCTCGTTCTTGTTTAGGGTTCACGCTCACTTGCGGTCAAACCGCTGCCTTCGCTGTTGTTGTGGATGATGTTGCTGTTGCTCTTAATGTTGTTGTTTATTGTCGGTGTCGATGTTGTTGTTCCCGTTCCCATTCTGTCGCTGGAGGTCTTTGTTTCTCGCGCCACTTCTCAGCCGTCTGCCGTCTGCCGTCTTTCTTTTGCTTCGTGTTTCGGAGCGATTTCCTCTGAATTCCTCATCCGCTCCGGCCCGGCTCCGACTCCGACTCCGACTCCGGCTCTCGCTCTGACCCCGTCCCGAGCTCCGCCGAGCTGCCCGGGCCGACGGCTCTTCTGCTGTCTTTGGGCCGAGTCGAGTCGATTCGAATCGAGTCGAGTCGGCCGGCAGTTGGCGCGCCAGCTGAGTCGGCGCAGACGCCTCAATTGCCGTCGACCGAGGACTGAGGACCGGCGACCGACGACCGACGACCGACGACCGTCCGCCAGCTGTTCGCGCGGCCAACGACTCCGCGCTCCCTGCCGCGCGCGCCCCCGCGTCGAAGGGTCGGCACCCTCAGGTCGCGGTCCGAGCTGGGCGAGCTGGGTGAAAGTCCGGCCGAGATGCCGCGAATCTGTGCCATCCGTCCGTCGTCCGTCGTCCGTCCGTCGCGGCGAGTGCCAATCATTTGAATTTCATGAGATCGCGATGAAATATGAGAGACATTCGCGAGATCGCGAAACGACAAGAGCCGCGTCCGCCGGCCAAGGGTTCGTAGGAAACTCGGACGCGGACGCGGACTTGGACGTGGACGTCGGCGATTTTCGCACTCGCCGAAGACCCTGCGAACTCGTAAATAAAAAGAACCTCGTTCGCGTCCCTCGGTCCTCCGGCCGGCGCTCGGCTGGCGATCACAATTAATTATTTCATGCGCCATAATTTATTGACGGACGGGTGCGCGGATCGGCGGGTGGAGCGGAGTCGGTCAAGCGACAGCCACTCGCATAAATTGCGGAGCCGGACTAGTTGAAATGTTAATTTGCGCCTCGGCCCGACACCCCCGACACCCCCGGGTCCGTCGCTGCCGCCCCTGCAGAATCTGACCCGCGACCCACCGCGTCCGGCGTCTCGGGGGGCCACACGAAGGCGAGTGGGCCAAGAGGCGATCGATCGTGGTCGAGCGGTTCTCTGAGCCAGGCTTTCTGGACGCACTCTCGAAATACCAAACGTTGGCCGGACGTGAATTGCGTTGTTTATGCTGGGGGTTGGCCAGAAATGCCAGAAATGCCAGAGGGCCACGGCGAGGGGCTCCGAGTGAGGGTCGGGCTCGAGCCAGAGTGCGAGTGACGCACGTCGATGTTGGCGCGCGGATCCGGTGATATTTTGGCGAAGCTTCCCCTGCCTAAAGGCTCCCCTTTCCCTCCTCCGCAGAGAGATCTCCCCGCGTGGACGTCGGTGGGAAGAAGTGACTAACGGCATTGTGCAAAGTAGCCAAGTGTGTAGATGTAGAACGAAGAAGAGCCAGTGCTCCAGTGAATCGCTCGGCCCAGCCAATTGGAGTCAGTGTCGGCTTGGCGTCGACCTTAATGCGATCAGTCGCAGCCGTGGACCGCCAGTGAAACAGCAAAGACATCGTCAGCAAAGACAACAACCGTCGCCTGTCAACGGCATGTGGAACTGAGAGAAGCCGCTGCGTGAAACTCGAAACTCTGTCGAAACGCTGTCGAAACTCTGTCGAATCCGTCGGAAGGTGTTTGGGAGACGCTCCAGCTAAGCCCGAAGAAGACATGGTAAATATTTGAGGTCCCCGCGAGGTCCCGCTCGAGTGGCGAGAGAACGAACACCTATTTTTCACTCGCCCATTTTCACCCATTTCACCCCACCGCCTGGGTTCGCTGCAGCTTCTTGGGTTTTCTCCAGCGCCGAGCGACGGCGCAAAACAAAGCACGCCAGCAACTATTGTATAACGAACTCAACACGCCACAGTCCCCATCGATCACCTCGAGCGTGGAGCGGCCGCAAAACCCAAGACTCCGACTGTTTTCTACATACTATCGACGTGTACTCGAACCCGACCCGCTCGGCGGAACCGCGAACGCAGCCCAGCACACGACACACGATACGAAGTCGAAGTACGAAGTACGAGTCGAGCGAGTCGTGTCGAGTCGAGTCGGTTGAGATGGCGAAACAAAAACGCAGACCGAGCGACGGGCAATAAATGAATAACGAGCTCACAGTTCATTTTAATTGACATCAGAATTTGTGGCGAAAATGCTGGGGCTTCGTCGTGGCCGGTCCCGGTCCCGGTCCCGATCCCCGTCTTTGTCTCCGCCTCGACCCGTCGCACGGTGTGCGGGGCCTGTGGCGGGCCCTTCGAGCGAACCCCGTCTGGTCGCGTGTCCCACCCGAAGGCTGCACCAAACAGAAGGCTTGTGCACGTAGCCTCCGGCTTCAAGTGATTCTCAATAGATCGCCAGCTTGTCCAATTGATCGGCCGACCCTCATGATTACTTAACGACGATTACTTCTACATGAACGCTCGCTAATGACCCGCCAAAGAACGACGGAACGACGGAACGACCAGCGAGCGATCGATCGAGCGGGCGACTGGCGAATGACGAAACAGGCTCGAGATCTCGAACACATGGTGGTCAGAGGGCTCGCGGTTCGCCGGGTCGGAATTCAATTAAAATTCATCGACTCATGGACGTGTGGGGTTCGAGTCGTGGTTTTCGGCGCAGCGGCGCAGTTGGTAATTGGTCGAATCGTGCGGCTAATTGAATTAGGCAGGTCCGCACAGTGCGTTCGCTGGCTGTGGGAAATTCCGAGTGATGGGTTTCTCTCGGCGGAGGTTCCTCTTCCACTTGTGTCGTCGTCAGATGGCGATCGACTTGGGCGACGCTCCGGCGAAAACCAGGGGCGAGAGCAAGGGCGGGCTGACGCGTTGTTTGAGCCACGACTCGTTATCGCGGCCGGCCCGCTTCCTGTGGGCCTCCGTCGATTCGCAAACAACCGGCTGCGACTCCAAGCGCTTGTTAACGAAGCTCTCCGAATGCGCGGCGTTGGCGGCGCTGGCCGTGTTGGCTGCATCCATTACGCTTATCAGCTAATAGTATTGTATACAAATATATCGTAGATAAGGCCTCGGGCCCCATCGCTCCATGCGAGCGAGGCGAACGACGGCGCCGCGCACCGTCACCAACACCGATGCAGCCGCCCACCTGCACACACGCAACCCCGCACACACGCGCACACTCGACCGCCGCCCGGCAGATGCGCCGCGCGGCCGCCCCGAATGGGAGCCTCGAACTTCACTCCCTTATCTGCACCGGGCGACGAAGGCGACGACGCACGACACGTCGGTGTGAGGTTGTGTTGTTGCTGTTACTGTTGCTGTTGCTGGCATAAGCCATGATAAGGAGTACAGGAAAACAGCCTGCTCTTGGCCGAAGTTCGTTCGAGAACCGGCCTGATTGACTTTTATGGGTCTTCACGGCTCCCGCCGCCGCCGCCGATCTGATTTCCCGACTGATATCTCGATATCTTGGGCCGACCGATAACGGGCGAGTTCGATGCGACTGTCTCGTAATCGGTAGCTAATTGCCTGTCTCACTAATTAGTGAAAATGGGGCCTTCGTATCGCCGTCGCTGATCTTGGCTTTCGAGTGGTGGCCAGCCAGTGGACAGCAGGTACTCGATTCGGTCGTCGGCCCGTCGTCCGTCTGTGGATGAGTCAGTCCAGGGTTCCCGGAAGCCCCTGTCGAATCCCTTCGGTGTCTCGAGCCCCCTCCTGGTCGCGGCAGCCGCTCTTGTCGCCGTCTCCCTCGCTATCGTCCCCACAATTTCATTACCGTGTGCCAGAAACCGTTTATCGTAAGTACACAGAGCTCCATGACTGTGCTCGGCATGGCGCGAATCGGCCGGGCTCCAGTTCGCCAAGACGCATGCGAGTTCTGGAAACCGGCCTTATCTCCGGCGAATACATTTACATTCGAATTCTAATTTATTTACGTTCCATTTCGCCATTTGCTGCGCTCCGCTCGCCGATAATGTGCTGAATAGCAACAGCCATAGCTCCATGCGCCGCTCGCCCCCCATGTGCTCTGGGTCAAGAGCACACCACGGGCCCGAGCACATCTCGATCGGCCTTTGGGCCCACTCGCGCCTCGCGCCCCACCCAGGTCTCCCTGTCCGGGCCCTGTTGGCGACAGACAAGTGCGCCCAGGCTCCTCCTGGACGTCTCGAGGTGGGTCGAGGTGGGTCGGTTGCGTGTGCGGCTGAGTGTGGGGCGTCTGCGGCTGGACTGTGGGTTTGCTCCGATGGACGACTCTGGCAGCGACAACAACAGTAGCTGCAAAACATCGGCGTGGTCGAGCAACTGACGTAGGTACGAGAAAAGCCCGCCGCCTCGACGTGTTGCGAAGATTGAGAGTCGGGAGCAACTGCAGCAGCTCACGATGCGATGCGATGCGAAGTGCGGTGATGCAACCGGCCGGATTTGCATAAGATAACAAAGCAGCAACAACAGCAACAAGTGCAACAACAGCAAGAGCCACAACTACAACAGCTGTAACAGCCGCAACAAGAGCAAAAACGCGGCAGCCATAAAAACAAAAACTTCGTCGTCGTCTCCGCGATCGCCTCGGCCGAACGAGGAAGCCAGCAGTCGCTGACGCCATTGTTCGCCGTTCGAGCCGGGCCCGAATGAGTCGGCCGGCATAAAAACTTCCCGCGTCTTCTCCACCGACTCGTCTGCCCCCTGCACGGCGACGAGGACGCGGGGGCGGATGTCGCCGTGTGCTCTTGAACCCGGCCGACTCGCGACTTTCGCCCTCGCCACATCAGCGGCGTAGGCCCAACCGGCTCGCGAGCCCATCTTCGGGCCCCGGCAGCTGATGTTCTTCTTCTGCCCGTTGCCACATCTCGGCGGAAGCCCGTTTGCGAGCGGCTTCCAAATCGGGCGCGGCCCGGTCCGTGGGCGGCGCCTGACGCCATCGCCTCGCGCCCCGTCAGCAGCCGCGCCGGGGTCGAGTTACGGCGATCTCGCAATATCGATTCACGTCGCCCGAGCTCTCGGACTTGGAGATGTGGACGCCTGAGGGGGGTGGGGGTTCTGTTGGTGTAGCAATGAAAATGAAGATTACGAAATAACAACTCTCAAAAGCGGGCACCTGTCACTCAGCAAGTGAGGGAAAATTGCGAATTTCCGGACCTCCCCGGACCATCAGCCACACAAAATCGGCCCTGATCGGTATCGTCGAGCCGAGGGCGTGGCTGTGGGCGCGGCCGATTTCGTCCCAATCATCGCTGCGGCCCTCGAGTTTGGCGCTAAGTCGGGCCGGGTTCGGTTGAGGGTGCCTTCGGTCGTCCTGTGGTTGGGCGCCCCAGGTCGTCGGCAACATCGCGAGGACGTCGTCCAGGTAGCCCACGCTCGCGCAGGACGCGACAGCTGATG
Source organism: Coelopa pilipes (assembly GCA_947389925.1). Lineage (NCBI taxonomy): Eukaryota > Metazoa > Arthropoda > Insecta > Diptera > Coelopidae > Coelopa > Coelopa pilipes. Next base: position 7,612,396 of record OX376697.1, read on the forward strand.
CCGGACGCCGCCCCGCCCCGCCTCCTGCGCCGTCGCCGGAACGACGCACGCACCCTCAAGGGCCGATGGTCGGTGGTCGGGGTCGGGGTCGGGGCCGAGCACGGAAACCCAGCATGTGGCAGCACGTGCGATTGCAATCGATGGACTGTTAGGCCGTTGTTTGTTGTGTCCTCCCCTGCCCGTCGCTTGTCGATCCATCGGCGGCCCTCGCATATGTCGGCCGCACATGGCGACTCGTGGAGGCCGCCGTCCATCACGGCTGCGGATGGAAATTTTCCAGGAGCCGCGCCCTGCACCCGTCACCGGGTCACGCCAGCGCCAGCCACTGCCCGTCCTCGCTGCTCCTGAGGTGGCTGGCGTTGTGGTGGCGGGAGGTCATTCGGGACACGTCAAAGTGCCGGCCGTTCCCACGAATCGCGGGCATTTCCCGGGGCGATCGGCCACACCTGCCACCGGCCGGCTGGGGACCGCAGGACGGCGGGTCGAGGGGTCTGCCTGCCAGCTGGCGGAGTGCTTTGGCGTCCTCTGGCGTAGAAAACTTGCTGACCGAGGCCGTTGCCCGAGGCCGTCGCCTACTGACCGATTGTTGCGAAGACGGCGGCCTGTCGCCGAGGCACAGCCATCGATAATGGATGGAAATTCGCTGCTGCAGCATTAATTACTCGCAATTAACCCCGGCCACGTCTTCCAATTAGTCTCCGCGTCTTCCGCGTCGGGCTCAGAACGAGCTGAAAGTAAAAGAGACAGACCAAAGCAGCCGCTACACTAGAAAGTGAAATTTCGGCCATGGCGGCGACGACGACGACTGCGGCAAAGGTTGAACGATGAATGGGTTCGGGAGGGCAGGGGGCCAGAGAGGAGCTGAACAACGGTGACGAGGTTTCGCGGGGCGCGCAGCGTGTGGTCGTGTGACAATGGCTCTTAATAAACTCACCAGGCAGATTGATTGCGGCTCATTAATTTGGCCGAGACGGTGAGGTCTTTCCGCGTCGGCCGAGTTTCACATTTCTGTGTCGCTCTGTCGCAGTCGCAGTCGCATTCGCAGGCGACCGCCGCAACTTCGAGCCGCCTCCAGTCGATCGAACACCCCGGTTGTGCCGTGTCCAGGTGGAGGGAACAGACCTGGATCAGCCTCAGCTTCCCGTCGCCGCTTCCCGAGACCCGCAGCTCGACTCCGGCCCTAGGCGCGAAGAAGTCGCCGATCATCCCCTTCGGTCGGGCGACGCGACGTCGCCAATGGTCGGGACGTCAAAGGCAAGGTGTTGTGACGGCGGTCACAGGACCTGCGAGAACCGGCTCGAGCTGTTCCTGCAATTTGTGCCTCTTCCGGCGACCTCTTCCGTCTCTCGCCTCTCTCCCGCCTCACCCTCGGCCCTTTCCTTTGTTGTGGCTTCCTTTGAGTCGTCCTCCCGTGCACGGCTCCGGCTTTGTTCCTGCTACCTGCATTGTTTGGCCACCTCTGATCCAATGACCTCGCCCGTCGAGGAGTCCGTCCGTCGCTCCCTCAGCCGGGCCGCGAGCACGACATGTGCGCGGTGCCGCCTGGGCGCTGCACCTGCCCGCGGGATGTTTTAACAGGTGCGGGAGAAGGGTTCGAAGTCGGTCGCTCTCTCTCTCCCTCCGCCGTCTCGGCGGGCGCATCGAAGTCGAGCAAGCGGCCAAGGAGAGCCGCAATTACGAGGGCCCGAGGAGTTCGGCCGCCTCCGTGCGCCGACGCCGTGGGTTGTGGGCAGCCAGGCCAAGGGGCGGGAATCGTCTTCAGCACGGCTGGGCCCACGCAGAGCCTGATAATTATTTACATATCATTAGCACGGGCCGCCGGCCCACTTGGCACATTTACCACATCCGCGGGGCCTCGTCTCATCCCCAGCCCCGCCCCTTCATCTCGCCCCTGCTCCTGGCAGTCCTTTGTCTTGCCGGCGGCTGTTGTATTCTTTATGAGGTTCGCAGAAGCTCGTTCCGGCGAAAAGACAAACATGTTTTATATTCCTCGCAAAACAATATAAAACAATCAACTTGTCTTGAACCACCCCCCCCCCCCCCGCTCGTCCCCTTTCGCCGGCGGAGCACGTGTGCCGTTCCGAGCGACCTCCCTGCCGCCCTGTCGTTGGCCGCCCTCCCCCGGGAGTGCCGCGGAAGACGCGCGCCGGGAAGACGGCAAATAAAGCAGAACAAACAGGGATTTCTTATGTCTTCATTCGGCGTCTCCCGAGCGCCGAAGCCCCGGCCCGGCCCGGCCCGACCCGTCTCCGCCTGTTGAAACCCGATAGCTTTGTCGATACTGTAATGTGGCAACAAGGAAGCGAGGGAATTGGTTTCCTTCTCCCCAGCAACCACCCTCCGGTTCCATTAAATGTCCTGCGCTCGACGGGTGCTGCCGACACGACACGGGCTCCCGCTCCTGCTGTCTTTCGCAACCCTTTCTGCCGAGGGCGGCTCGGGTTTCGCGCTGCTGGTGTTTGCTCGCTTTTTCTCCACGGGGCGTCGGGTTCGGCCCCGGGCTTGTTTCCAAATATTTGCCTGCACACGTCGTTGGATCTCGTCTGCGGCAGACGCCGTCGTAGACAGCGACACCAGCGTCGACATCGACACCGCTCGGCTGCTCCTTGATTATAAACATGTCTATTGATTTTCGAAGTCCTTCAGGATGTGTCCGAGGTTCCTCGGGCGTGCTTTCGTGAACGTCCTTGGCCGGTCGATGTGGAAGCGGACGCAGTTTGCAATCGCCGGACGGCCTGTCGAAATCCGCCATCCACTGGGTCCTGTCTGTCGGCGCCTCCCACCCCCCCTCTCTCTCTGTTGACCTCGCCGTCGCAGGTAGTGGCGCGACGACTTTAAGTCAAGATGATAAATTTGAAATTCCTCGGCAGCTTAGTTGGCTGCAACCATTTATTTTGCATAAATCTTCTCGCCCTCTCGCTCGCACGACGAACCACGCACATCCATCCGCATCCACGCGCCAGACATCGCAGCCACACACACACACACACACGCTCTCCGGCGCCGAGAGCGAGCGAGAGGGCGCACAGTTGAAGTCCTGAATTATGCAACTCGTTGTTGAGTTGAGAACCGTTGCAGTTGGGCCTGGGCCTCGCTGGCCGTTGTTGGGCCAGATTTTCCACTCAAACGCAATTGGACTACATGTTTAAATTGCAGATTTCCCGGCGCTGGCTCCGCAAGACCTCCGAGTGGCTCCGTCTTCGGCGAGCAGACAATTGACCCTCTCCACCCCGCACGCCCCCTCAGGTGGAGTCGCAGCCGGAATTATCGAGCTGACCAACTCTCGCTCTCGCTCCGTCTCCCTCTCTGTTCGCTTGGCAGGTACGACGCCTGAGCCCGTGGGTCTGGCCGGCGGCGTAAGTGGAGCCCATTTCGATTTCGACCCCTCCCCGGCCAGCCACAACCGCGGCAGTCGCGATTAATTCGATCGTTTTGTGCTTGCGGAGCAGATCGCATTCCATGGCAATTATGGAAACACGCGGCAGTCGGCCGGGCAGGGCATGGAAAACATCTGCGCAAAGTGTTTACCTCGGCGTTCTGTGGCATTAGCAGAGCAAACAAATTCGCCCCACAACAGTGTCGGGCCAAACGCGCTGCGTTCTCGGGCCCAGGGCCGGAGGGAGGGCGCTTCAATGAGCCCACTCAGTCACTGCTCTTGGCCGTCATTTTTTCGGTCCTGGATCATGGCGGAGCCTCTGAGAGGGTTGGTTCATCGCAAGCCCTGCTGGGAAGTTTTCGCAAAACCCATCCCTGTGATGGGGGCTGTAAATGCAATTCCATTAAAAAAGGTGGGATTAAACCGTGAGCTGTGGCTGCGGCTGCGGCGTAAACAAACAAATGCCGAATTTCGGAGTGCGAGAAACGGGCAAAAACCGCGCCGCACCACAGCCGAAACCAGCGGCAACTGTTTGCCCATTGTTTGCGATATTTGCAGAATACGCCGCAAAACGAGTGGAGCTGACGGAAAAATAACCGTTGATAAAACAAACCCGAAGCCCCAAAACCCACTCCCACGGCCGAGCGAGTTGGCGGCGGAGTCGATTCTGCTGCAGGCGCAACAATAAAGTGCAAATAAACAATTACGAAATCGGATTTAAACCATGTAGTCGGGCGATCAGTAGAGTCGACTCCGTCAGTCGATCGGGCAGTCGCCGGGCACAGGGTGGGAAGCGGTCGCTGGTCGCTCCCAGGAAGCGGCGACCGGCGGGCACGTGCGGAAGACGAAGTGAGTGCGAGTGCGAGTCGGGACGGAGATGTCTCGAGACCAGGAAACCATTGTCGGCGACGGCGATCACGTCTTCGGGTAATGGGGAGCACGACGAGGCCGGAGATCTCGATGTCGATGGCGATGACGATGCAACAAGTGGGAAGCGGAGACGGCATGGATGGGAGCCATTAGGGGTCAGCTGGGGCCTGGTGGGCTCCGCCGAGCGCTCGAAGCCAACTCCGGCTGCCATTAAACGCGTGCACTCGATCCGTGAGCGGCTCCTGCCCTGGAATCGGGGCCGGAAACCGAGTGCGGAGGGCGACGTGCGCCTGTGGCGAAACCCGAGCATGAGCCTGTGCTCCGAAAACTCCACAGGGATCAGGACGGGGGAAACAAATAAAGCACCAACAAGCGGTCCCAGGCAGGAGCGTTAAAAATGAGCCACGACCTCCGAAATACGTCAGCGGGCACGAAAAATTAACCTTAATTAATCTCAGTTGGAGCCATTAAATATTAAAATGCGCCCTCTCCCTGGAGTCCGCGCCGACCCCTCGACCCCCGCTCCTCGATGCGAGGTCTTTACGACCTGCTGGCCGGGCTTAAGCCGTTTTTTCCGTCCCAGTGAAACCGACTCGAGGCAACGGCGAGCCGGAAAACAATGCCACGGAAATGGAAACTGCGGGAAGCACTCGAGAGAGCCGGGTGGCGACGGAGGAGGAGGAGGAGGGGGGAAAGAAGCCAGTGGAGCACGATTGCAACTGTTTCGGCGAACCTCCGCTCGTCTCCGTCGCTGCCCCGTCTCCGTCACCGTCGCCGTCCATCGGCGCTCTCATTAATGCACGTAATCAAACATAAGCCGGCACTCAACAACAATAGCGGTCCCATGCGGCGGGACCGGGGCAGCGGACGGTGAAGTGGGTGACGTGAAGTGGGTGAAGCGAAGTGGGAACCCGGCCTAGCCTCATCCCCAGCTTCGCCCGCTCAGAGCCTCCATCTCCATAATCGCCTCCGGCTCCAGCTCCATCTCCATCTCCAGCTCGATCTCCAACTCCGGCTTTGTTTGCGTCGCCCGCCGTGGTTTTTGCTCCGTGCGCTGCGTCTGTTCTTCGTGTTTAAACCAATTTTCTTCCGAATTTCACCGGTCTTTGTCGGCCACTCGTCCACCGCACCCGTCCTCGGCCCGCCGCGCTGCGCTCCACTTTTCAAAGTAAAACAATAAATCAACGGAATTTCCCAGATGGATTTTCCCTGCTGCCGCTTCTTTGTCCATTTCGTGTTTCGCCAGCTGGGCCGCCTGGTGTTGAAAGCCGGCTGGCCCCGATGATGCCTCACGAAGGGCCCTTCGTCCGTGCCCGCTTATGGGCTGAGAGCAGCGGATAATTAAAAGTGCTCCGTGGGAATCGGCTCAGGGCCTGCGGCTCCTGGGGAGGAGGCGACGGTGGATTTCGGCAGGAGGGGAGGAGGAGGAGGTTCAACAAACACTCGCCACCTACGGCGCCGCCACCCCTGCGGGTTTGGGCCCGTCCCGCTGCGCCCCAATCGTCTCTAAAGCGAGCGTCCAACCTGTTCCATAAGTCGCTGCTGAAGGCACGAATCGCAAATGGGACGGACTGCTGGCCCTGGTCGCCGATAAGGCGACGAGGAGCAGGTGAGCGACGCCCGTTTGCGTCTTCGAGAGCGACTCCAGTGCACCCAGCCCTGGGGCGCCCAGCATCCATCTTATTCATATTGCGCCCGGCCGGCAGCAGCTGTCGGGCCAAATCCCTTAACCCATTTAGAGCCTGCCGCCCCCACCAGTGGGCGGAGTCCTGTCGACATTGAGCAGGCTGCGTGCCGAACCCGTCCGGATTGTCCTCAGCGCGCCGAGTCCTGCCGCGGCTCCGGTGCACGAGCTCTGCATTTGGTCCCAGGCCGCGGCCCGGCCGACGCCGGTCCCTCGTCGCAGCGCCGCAATTGCGCTGGGTCCCCGAGCGAGTGTCGCCAGCTGCGGGCGTCGCCGCCGCCTCCTCCGCCCCGCTGCTGCTGCTCGCCCCGACAATGCCAGTCATTTGGACCGGCTGTTGGCGTGGCTGCTGCCGGCCTGGATAAGCGAAAACTCATGTTGCGTCCCCCTCGGACAGCGCTGTCATTTCGATGCCAAGCCAATGGGATTCCGAAACGGCGACGGCCTGCTCGTCACCGTGCCGTGTGCCGTGTGCGTGAGGGAGTGCGATGGCAGCCACGAGTTCGTGCGAGCCGCACTGGGCTGACAGACCGTCATATCGCGGCCAGCGCAATGAATGGACAGGGCGACAAATGGCCAGCACCGAGTGGGAATCGGAGTCGGAGGCGGGGGCCGGGAGCAGCCGACAAGCGACTTTGGCACTGGGGACCCGGCCGCACCTGACCCTCGTCCCGCCACCGGCCGGATCGACTCTTGGAACCCCGTCAAAAATGTCATTACCAAGTTCTCGGCCGACTGTAATTTCGTAACCCGACGAACTCAATTTCGACGTCCGTCCAACGCCGGCGGCCAGACCCGCTCCCGCCCGTGGGCAGGCGTCTCTTTCTAATGAAGTTCGCTCGGATTTCGGTCGCACACACACGAGGCACTCGAGCCTGAATCGCAGCCAATTCACCTGCACGGCAAGGGCGGCGGCGTCTGCAACGAGTGCAGGCGACCTCCCGAATGGCGCCCCCACCCACCCCGGTCCGTGGCGTGGACCTGGGCATGGGTGTGGGTGTGGGCGTGGTCGTGGTCGTGGTTTAATAACGAGCTCTGCCATTGAACTGTAATCAAAGGCTTTCCAATTGCGTCCCGTCCCCATTCGGAAATGTCATCGACTGCCGCCCACCGTCCCCGAGTCTCGAGTCTGCGGAGTGGGCCTCGTGACCGCAGCCCTCTCGGCTCTCGAGTTCTCGATGCATCGGATTTCGTTAGCTCGTAAGTGGAGCATCTGCGGTTTCGCCCTGCGCCCCCAGACCGCGGTCGAGATGCGGTTGCCGGCTTTCAAATCGACTGCACGGCGACTGCTGCCGATGGGACGAGCTCCAAGTCGGCCGTCGGGCTTCTGTGGGATGGGAGCGAGTCGTGAGTGAGTTCGCCGTTGTTCGCAGGTCTTCACTTGGGACGACGTGTCGTTGGGGTCGGTCGTTGGACCCGCTCTCGAGGCCAGGGCTCTCCGCCGCTCCCTCTCCCGCATACTGCCTCCTGTCCAAAGTCCCCGAGGACAGCCCTGGAGCCATCGGGCCCGGGTGTCATCGCGCGTCGGAGCCGTCATCTCCCGAGACGAGATGAGCTGAGGCCGTCCGCGCAGCATCGAGTCGAACAAAGTAAACCGCAGAACGTATCTCTTGCTACAGCCAGATCCAGTGCTAACCGCAGCTGACATTTTCCGACGAGTCCCCGGGAACAAACGTCGAACCGCCGTTGGCAACCCGAGACCGAGGCCGAGCCACCACTCGCCTACTTTGCGGCTGCGGAGCAGGGCGGGGAAACCGAGAAACGTCGCTGCTCGAGCAGCCGATGCCGAGAATCGCCAGCTTCGACGTCGACTTGTGGGATCCGCAAGCTCAACTCGAGCCGGCTCAACGCTCTCTCTCCCCCTCTCTCTCTCTCTCTTTCTCCCTCTCTCTGTCCCCGGCTCCTCCAGTGCCTCCGCCCCGATCGGCCCCTGCCCACGGCTTTGGCGTGGCGAACTTTTGAACTAGATTTGTTGCTAACCATCGAATCGCGGCCCCGTCCCTGTGCCGCCTCGGCGCTCGCGTTCGCACCTCGGGTTCTTTGAAGTTTCACTGGCCCGGCCCAGCCGTGATCTCGAGCCAGCCGCGCTTTGAAGCGCTGGGACTGGGGCTGGGGCTGGATTCGATTCCCGATTGCCGATTTCTGCCCCCGGCCAGGCCGGCTCGCGGCCCTGCGTTCGTGCGGTTGAAGGGTTAATTAGCGCGAACGCTTTTTAGTTTACGGCCGTCCCTCTCGGCCAGTCTATCGCGGCTGGCTGGCGGACCTAATGAGGCAAAGGGTTGTCGGCAGATTCGACGGCTCTGCACGGTCGAGTGCTCGTGGCGAACGCTCGTAATTGCTTTCAAGCCTTCGCCTCAGGATGAACAGACGGCCGGCCCAGGTCTCCTGAGTGCTCCGGTGCATCCGCCCCCGAGTCCAAATCTCTCCATTGAGCTTCATGTCGTCTTCAGCAGCAGAGCTCATAATTTGTCCCTGCTAATGGCCACTCAGTCGAGCGAGGGCCCAGCGCGACCGACCGCCGGCTGAGAGTCGAGAATCCGGTCTGTCCGGCAGAACTGAATGGACAGAACGGAGCGCAGCGAGAGACGATAAAAACGGACACCCACGGAAGCGTCGTCTTCGCCAAATTAAGAAACCCACTTCGCCAGCCGAACGTGGGTAACGAAAACAACGACCAAATGATCGAGTCTCTGAATAAACATTTTTACAAGCGTCGCAGCGCATAAACAAAGAGGCGGCGGACAGCGAGACAGAGTTGGAGGGGCGAGAGAGGGAGGGAGGCGAACGACGTAATGCGCTGTTGTCGTCGTCGTCGTTGTTCAGCTCGACGAATGGCCGCGGTTCTGGGAAATTGGCTGCTCCACAACAAGGGCCCTCGCCCCAAGGGGCTCCCCACAGCAGGACCGAGACCGCGTCCGACTCCACTCGAGCGACCGCTCTTTCGGTCAGGTCGGGATGACTGAGGCCAGCCACTGCAGGCCGGCCAGATCGGGCTGGGCGCCGGCCCACCTCAGCCCAGCCGCCCCCCGGCCCCGATATGGCCAGATGATCACCGGTCGTAGTCGGCGTTTTTCGGAGCGCGCCTCAGCCCAACGTGACTTGGGGCAGTTTCGGTCGGACCACGGCGAGGACGAGGCCAGGACCCGGGTCTCGCCAGCGAGCGAGCAGCGGCCCCGCTTCCGACTGCAGCAACAGGGCCGTCAGGGCCACAAAAACACTCAATTAGAATCGCGCAAAAACGAACGACAGCAGCAACAGCAGTAATTACGGCAACAACATGTCGTCTGTCCGTCCGTCCGTCCGTCCGTCGACCACACGAACGGTCGGGAAATTCATTTCACAGTTTTATTACTTCGACAGTCGCCGCCGCGCACTTCATGACGGCGTTTTTTCCATTATTTATTCGTATCTTAAAATTTCAATCGTTGAGTTGTGTGCGCTGGGCGCGGAGGGGCGGCGGCTGGCAGGGGGGAGCCCGTGGGGGCCACTGCGGGAAAGTACTTGAACGTGAGCCCGCGGAACAGATGAATAGACAGATAGATTGATATATAGATAGATAGAACGATAGATTGTTGCCCGCTGTACTGATGCGCCGATACAAGCGATTGTTTTTATGGAAATTCCGGGAACTTGGTATCGATCGCGGGCCGCGAAATCAGAGGCTGCAGAACCACTCGGTCGAGCGGCGTCCGCCGGACCTCGGCCTCTCGGCCCCCGCGACTCGATCGCGGCTCGGTGCGCCGAGGCCGGCCACGCGAGCGATGCTTTGTCTCGGCGAGGAGGCCTGGCGAACGAGCTCGACGACGACGTGGGACCGCCTGCGATCTTCGGCCTGGCCTGGGCCGCGGACCCACGGCCGCCGCCAAAGTGGGTCACCTCGCCGGCTGGTCCGCCGACCGAACCTTCCGACCGCACCATCGACATCCACCGGCCGCGGTTTGCCGCGCTCTGGTTAATTGTTTTCTGCCTGCGCCAGGCCCCGTCCCTCCGCAGTCGGATCCGCTCGGATCAGACACCGCCGGCCACTTCCGGCAAACAGAGTGTGAAGAGACGTCGGCCCCTCTCATCGCACCTCGCATTATGAGTTATCGCCGACTCGGCCCGGCTCGGCGAGGGGCTGCTGGTGATCGTGTGCCTTGGTGATTGGTGTGCGGGACACGTAGCAGCATCTGGCACACGCACACACACACGTACCCCCTCACGAACGCCTCCAAAGCGACGACTTCGCGGTTTATTTACTTTCGGTGTTGTTATTGACTTAATTGCGCCATAATGGAGGCTGACGAGCACTGCATACGGATCGGGCGCTCGGGCTCTGGAGTCCCGGCGAGACTCCGGTCCGCTTCCAGCTGCGGCTCTGGCCAAGAGCGGGCAGGGGGCGGAAGTTCGGGAGAACGTTGACTTCTGGGCTGGTGGAGCAACCCGGTGCGAGGTGGGCCGAGCACAGATGGCTCGGTGCGTGCTGGGACACCTCGAAGGTCACTCGTCCGGCCTCCCCTCGCCCTCGCCCTCGCCCTCGACCGTCGGTCCGCCCTGGGGGAGATGTTGATGCAGCAGTTGGTAAACAAATACTTGAATTTCATAAATATTGTTGATTCGTTCGACGAAAGTCTTGGGATCGCACTGAATAATTCAAGCCAGCCACAGCAACAGAAACAGAACCGAAACAGAAGCGGGCATGGCGGCCATCAACACAACTTCTGGAGAAAACAGAGAACAAAGAGAGAAAGAGAGAGGGAGCCGGCAGACTGATATTTGCTCGGATGCAAATGATCCATCAATAAGCACAAAGAAAGCAACTTTATTCAAATGATTGCGAAAATTTTCACTGCAAACAACTGGAGCCGCTCGGGACGGGGTCGGGTCGGGGGCGAGGGTCGGCCGGGATGCAAATCCTGCTCTAATGATATGGAGCGCCCTTCGATACGCCTGTGGAGTGTTTCTGGGGCACGTGCAGCCTCGTCGAATATGCATGACAACTACACACACAGTCGAACCGCGTCCTTCCCTTGCCAGGGATCAGAGCATGAGCATGCGTGTGCATGCGGCTGCATTTGCGCCCTCCCTGGACGTGGTTCGAAGGACCTCTTGATGTCCCTTGACTCGGAGCCCTTCCGCAATCAGCATAATAAAGAAAAACAACTCCCGAGCAATGAGCGTCAGTCACTCGCCGCTGCTTTCTGGCTTTTCCCAGGGCTCCCTTATTGGAAATTTCTAACGTCTCCGTTTCTCCATGCCCTTGTCGCGGACGCTCGACGCGACTGCTGATTCACGGCGTTCCCACGGCGACGGAGCCTCGATTGGACGCCTCTGACCCATGGGAGGCCACCTCCGGCCCCTGTCCCCGCTCTGGAGGCTCGCAATGAGTCGGATCCGAATCTGCTGCGCATTGACCTTTGTCCAGATTCCGCCCGCCACCCGCAGCCGCGGCGAACTCTCGAGTCCGACCCCCAGTGCCAGGCCCTGCGAGCGACTTGTCATGCAGGCAACTATGCCGACGATCATGCTGTTGATGTTGATGCTGATGTTGACGTTAGACTTGATGAGCCAAATGGCGACAACGAGTCAGCACTTGATGGCGACGACGGGGGGCGTCGCCGGGGCCAGCGGCAGCTTTTAATTGACATCGTTGAAGTGATGCTGTCTGTCGCCAGCAATCACTTGGTTTACACCGTCCTATGGCGACAGGCCCGGGGCGACGGGGCCGTCCGAGCCCATGACATCATGCGAACCCCGAGCGGCTCGTCCTCGACCCGTTCGCACCGCCGCATCCATCGCACCGCGGCCCCGCCTCGCGCCACTCCATCGATTGGCTATTATTTGGAAATTAAGTTTTCCGCTTCCTGCGAGTCCGCGCGCACTCCCGAGCACTTCCATCCCGCGCGGGGTCCTGCGCGCGTCCTTCGGCCTGGCGTGCCCGGCACACGACCCGAACACGAGCACGAGCCCTGATGAATGCGCTGCGAACACGCAAGTTCGGCACGCAAGGCTGCCGGAGTTTGCCGTGGGCGTGGACCGAGGGCCGCCATTGTCACGCGAGGGTCGAGTGGGGAGGGCAGGGCAGGGCTCGCGGGACCAGGGGTCGCCAGCAACCCTTCCCGCGGCCCGGGCGCAACCGACCCCCGGCATTTGCACCGTCGTCTCCACGCCGAGAAGCCTCCCGTACTCATCGCCGTCTCTCCTTCTCTTTGCAGCTACTCTGAGGTCGAGTCACAGCCGCCGCAGTCCCTGCAGAGCAGCCCCGAAAGCGCGCCCGAACATCAGCTCCGACTGAATCATCCCCCGGCGAACGTGTTCGAAAAAGCCATCACCATTTCGTCGATCGCGATTAAACGCAGGCCAACGCTGCCGCAGACGCCAGCGAGTGCCCCACAGGTGTTGTCCCCCAAGCGCCAGTGCGCCGCCGCCGTCTCGGTCCTGCCCGCCGGCGCCGCCGCCGCCGCCCAGTTGACGCCCCAGGTGCAGTTCGCCGCCGCAGCCACCGCGCCCGCCGCCGTCGCGCTCTCCGCCGCGAAGACAGGCCACCAGCTGACGTTCAACCCGGCTGTCGCTGCTGCCCAGCTGGCCGCCGCCGCCGCCGCCAGCCACCCGCACCACCCCTCGCAGGTGGCCGCTGCAGCAGCTGCCGCCGCCGCCGCCCACCACCAGCAGCGCGTCGCCGTCTTCAACCCCGCAGCCGCCGCGATCCTCAACCAGCACCTGCACCCAGCAGCAGCGGCAGCGTCGCAGGCCCATCACCAAGTGGCAGCCGCAGCAGCAGCCGCCGCCCACCAGCAGCACCTCCTCCAGCAGCACCACCACCAGCAGCAGCAGCAGCAGCAGCAGCAGCACCACCACCAGCAGCAGCAGCTCCAGCTGAACCAGCAGCAGGCCGCCGCCGCCGCAGCCGTCGCCGCCGCCCAACAGCACCATCACCAGCAGCAGCAGCAGTTGCGCCACCAGCAGCTCCAGCAGCAGCAACAACAGGCGCACTTGCAGCAGCAGCAGCAGCAGTTGTTGAGCTCCGTCGCGTCCTCGAACTCGGCGACCAGCAGCAGCAGCAGCAGCAGCAACTCGATCACTACCTTGGCCTCAGCGGCCGCCACCGCCGTCGTCTCCTCCTCCTCGCTCTCGAACGAGTCGGCGACCAACTCGAACGCCTCCTCGGCCTCGACGACCCCGTCGCCGGCCACGGCCCTCAACTCGAGCGACAGCATCAGCACCACTTGCGGCAGCGGCATCAACACCAACACCAGCACCAACAACAACAGCAGCAGCATCATCAACATCAACAACAGCGGCAGCAGCAGCACCGGCTCGAACATGGAGAACCAAATGGCCCTGGCCCCGCTGGGACTCTCGCAGAGCATGGACTCCGTGAACACGGCCAGCAACGAGGAAGAGGTGAGTCGAATGGGGAGTTTCAGGAGCGTGGGCTTCAGAGCGCAACATCGCGGGGGGTTCCGGGGAGCCCAGCCGTCGCCGATCGGCTTCCAGCTCTGCCAGTGGCGTGGCCGGACGTGGCCACCATTAGGTTCGGGTTCTACGACCGACCCACAGCTGGTCTGACGTGCTTCCTTTGTCCTCTTGATCCTCTTGACCACCTCCTTGACCTGCCCAGGCCCTCACGTCTTTCTCCAGCCGCTGCGCTCACGGGAGGACGAGAAGACTCCTTCGGTTTCTTGGACCAACTCGCAAGCAATGCAACATTTAGTGCTGGGGGTCGAGGCGGCGTCCTGGCCATCGCCTGCGCTGCTCCGCACTCCTAATTGCATCCTGTCGACAGGATCTCAATCGGCTGTGCCGGAGCCGGGAGGGGCGGACGTGTCTTTCAAATTGATTCATCACTTATTCATGAGGGGCCGGAGGTTTTGCCGGGTGTTCGGGCTGCGTCGGGTTGGGGCCTCGGCCCCAGCCTCAGCATCACCCGGTCAGCGGCAGGACGCTCCCAATTTGCGCAACGATTCGCAAGCGGGTCAACAGTTACAAAGGACCGCCGAGCCTGCACACAGGACACGCGCAATAATTTGCGAAAATTGAATGTGTACCCAGCAAGGACGGCAACAAGAGCAAAAACAGAACCAACACCGACGCCGACAACACGAACAACGGCCACTGCAGGAACACATCCTGGACTGCAAATTATTTTCGGTCACGAATTGTTTGCGCGCCTCGCACCTCGCGACTGCGCCCCACACCCGGCCCGACGGCTCGCTTTATTTGTTTGACTTGCGTGTCAATGATGACACAGCAACTGCCAGGACGAGGATGAGGACGAGGACGAGGACGAGGCCGCCCCCCACGTAGTGCCGAGGTGGACATAAATTCGCCAGCGGCGCGAGGGTGGGAGTGCGTGCGGCAAATAAACTTTTAGTGGCGAGGGTCGGGCTCTTTCGGCCGCGGGCGCGGGTGGGCCTGGGGTGGCCGTGGGCCTCTCCCTGGGCCGGGGACAGTTGCGAACTCCGGCGGCCGCGACTCGCTCGTCAATTAAAGACGTTGGTACGAATTTAACTCCAAAGTTCCTCCAACAGGTGGCCTGGCTCTGGTCTGCAGCACCCATCCCCACGACTTTGTGCCCTCGACGCGTCCGTAATCGCGCCGAAGGATGCCGAAAGGTTGCAGGCCTCGGGATTTATGCTCTCCCTTTCGGCTTTACGTGAGCCCCACCTCTGCTCAGTGCGAAATGCTGATTAGCTCGTAATGAACAATAAAATGCGCCCGGCCCTGCCTCGGGGAGACGGCGCGGGCGTGGCGGGTGCAGGACCTGCGGCCATTTGCTCTGGGCTTCCGCTGCACCGCGCGCCGCGAGTTCGTGGAACGACGGCGGACAGGCAGATCCTCGCAGGACTCGCCCTGAGCCGGCTCCCAGCCCGCGGCGGCGGCGAACGAGGTCAAGGGAAGAGCCTGGGTCGGTGGTCGGTGGTCGGGGCCTGAGTCACGGGCTGAGTCGTCGAATGTCCGCGATATTGGAAAAAATACGAGCGCCGAGGAGCGAAGCCGCCTTAATTATAAGTTATTGCTCGGCGGAGTCCTCGTGGGCGGTCGGGGCGTCTCGCTCGTGTGGTTGTGGGTGTGGGCGTGGTTGTGGGTGTGGCAGCGGCTGCGGCTGCGGCTCGGGCCGATGGATGAAGGTGCGGATATTTTATGGTCTTTTTACTGTCCACTGTGGAAGAACCACCGAGGTGGGGGATCGGGCGGCGGTTCGAAGCTCTTTAAATCGAGGCAGGAAGTCGGCGAACATGAGCCACCCATGCTCCGAGGAGGGCGAGTTGGCGGCATGTCGGAAGGTGAATTTTTAAATTGGTGCCAATTTTTAAAACTGGCCACAACTCGATCAATATCAGAAGCTCGAAGTTGAATCAGGAGAATCGATAGAACAAAGCCCAAAATTGGTTCATGTTAAATTGAAATCAATTAATGTCCCGCGATCCCAGGCCCAGGGAGTCGAGACCTCTCGACTCCACGACTGCCGTCGCCGTTGCCCTCGCAACGACTTTGAGGCAAATTTCCCGGGCCGCTTAAATTAAGTGCTTGCGGCAATCGGCGCCCTCGCCCTGCACTGAGATGCAATTCGCGAACATTATCAGGGCGACGGCATCGAGGGTTAAGACGTAAGAAATTAAGTCTACTTCCTCCGCCTGCTCGTGGCTCCTCCGACCTCCTTCGCCCTCCCGCAAGAAGCACCAGAGCAGCAAAGCCCGGAATCGCTTCGCTTTATAATATCTTGGCCACTCGAAGCACCTTGACTTAATTGGCCCCGCCCCTCCGCCTCCGCCTCCGTCTCCGCCGCCGCGTCCGGGTCGGCGCCGTACTTGGCGCTCTGGCTTTGTTTTCTGTTTAAAATTTTAATGACGTTCGCCGTGCTTGTGCCCGAGGTCCTCGGGCCGAGTCGAAACTTCTCGGTCGAAAAGGACGAGGCCCGGCTGGGCCTCAGTAGACGGGGTAAAAGCAGTGAACGTCCCTGAGGGCCCTGAAAACCCGCCGGATCCTGACGCAAACCGTTCACGACGTTGCGAAAGCCCAATGAAGCTACTCCCGCTACTCCTTCACAAGGCCTTTGTCCTCAGTCCGGCGACGAGGGCTGCATCCCGAGCCACGTTGCGAGCATCAGACAACAAGAGACATCGCCCTGTCCTGGACGGGAAGCTGCGGAAGCCCTCCGAAGCTGAAAAGCATGCACAATTCCGGGAAAGTTAAAAATTAACTTTTAAGCAACGCGTCGCTACCGAAAGCACTCGGCCCTGGCTCCACCCACCGCCCGGCCGGTCGCTTGGCCCGCTTCGGCCGCGCCCCTTGCCCAGTTGCTCGGGAAATATGGCATGCAACTACGGAAGCCAACAAATGGCAAAGTTCGGTTTCGTGAAACTGCGACATGTCACACATCCAGACAAACAACCATACACAGATATGCCCTCACAAACACAGTCGCAATCGCACGTCTAAGCATGTTGTGTAAAGTTGGCGGCGCACAATTAAAGTGTCACTCGAGTGGGAGAGAGAGGGAGATAAACTGGCCAGTCGGCCACCGAGCCCTGCGACTTGACAGTGCGGGTCCTGCCGAAGGAGTCCTGCCGCAGTGGCCATTCCTGGGCTCCGTGTCGGTTCCGGCACACGGTGTCGGCCGGAAGGTCCCTGGGCACTTGTCGGAACCAGCGGCTCCGGCTCCGGCTCCGGCTCTGGCCAGGTGTCAGCTGCGGCGGCCAACAAGGGCACAACAGGCGGGGCAGCTCGGGCGTCCAACCGTTGCGGAGCACCCAGGGTAGGGCTCGGGTGGTGTCGGTTGATGGAGCAGGTTCGGTGGCAGCAGCAGGACGAAGAGCGATCGCTAATGGCTCCACGGCCCTTTGCCGAAGAGCCTTTGTCCAAATCGGATTCCACTCCATGCGAGGCCGTTTATTATCGCATTCCAGCAGTTATTTAAATCAATGAATCTATTAGTGCCCTGCCCTGCCTGCCGAATTAACTGACGGCGAGCACTTAGCAACTCATTCCCGAAAGTGCAGCCAGTCCGCCGCCCTCCGGCTCCCGCACCAGCTCCTGCTCCTGCTCCGGCTCCGAGTCGTGGCCGTCGGTTCGTGTATTTCTGTCGGCGCGCTATAAAATCGAGCGACGAGCCATTTGGCCAAAATGCAATTTCACTCATACCAGCCCTGGCTCGGGTTCCGCGGGGCTCTGGCGGCGTCCTGCCGGTCTCGGAAGGGCGTCTGCCCGGCTCACCGTCGCAGCTCAGCGCAGCGCGTCACTGAGTGAATGCGAAATTTTGCATTTTTCTATTTTCACATTTGATTGATGCATTTTTAATGCGCTCACGGAAGTGGATTTTATCAGGGCGCACGGCGAGTGGAGAGGAGGGGAGGAGGAAGGCAGTCAGACAGGTGGTGGGGGATCCACTGGATCCACTGACGTAATGCGGGATTCCGGCAGGCGGGCGGCCGAGCGACGGACTCCGGGACAGACGGCGGAGGAGGTCGGGTGGGGGGGGTTGGCGGTGCACGAGGACGTCACGCAGATGGAAAGTGGTACGAAAGCGAAATTATGGCCGCTGCCGCCGGGGACGCGTGCGGGGTGGAGCCCGAAACACCCGAAGCGACACGCGACATTCGTGAGGCTGCTTCTGTTTTTACCGAGCACAAAGAGTTCGTCCGCACTGGCGACGGAGCCGGCCCCGCCTCTCCGCCTCTCCGCCCCCCCATCCACCTCCGCTTCCCACTTCGCCGCACGCCCGCCCGCTCCTACGGGTCCTACCCACACGCCCACACGCGCGACTTTGCATATTCAGCGCTTCTAATGAACCCCGGCCCCGCGTCCAGACCCACATTAAAACGACTTCCTTCCGACGGCACGCGCGAGTTCGTGTGTCTGTGAGCGTCTGCTGCTCTCGCTAAATGCTGCACGTCAATCTTAATAAGTTGGCGAAGGACGAACCCTGTCGCCGCCCCCGCACGCGAGCGTTTAGTGCGTGAGTGCGGGGGCGTCGGCTGGCGCGACTGGACCGGCACAGGGTACAGAACGACACACGGTGCGCTGCGATCATGTGGCGATTTGACGTGAGACAAGCCGGCGAATACAGTTTTCGAATCGGGGTTCCGCTCCTTGCATCGCCCTGAGGTCTGCAGCTTGAGGACCAAGTCCTGACTGCCTGACTCCTGTGCCGACCCCCTCCGTCTGTCTCCACTCAACGCCTTTGTCGTCTGCCTCCCGGAGCCCGACAGCACGGCCGGCAGGGCCGTTAGAGCTGCGGCGGCTGGGAGGACGGCCTGAAAGAAATCATTCAGAAACGGAACAAAGGCGGACCGTTGGGCGAATTATGTTTGCCTTTACTCCACTTCCACTCGCCATGGAGAGCTCGAGAGTGCGGTTTTTGTTGCTGCCCTGCTGAGCTGCTTTGCCTGCAACTTGCAACGCAAACATTCGGGTCGCAGGCTCCGTGACTTTGGCCAGGACTTCTTTGCATCACGTGCGGGATTTGCGGACTTTCTTCTTCTGAATTTATCGGCCCTGGAGCGGGACGCGGCCGGCGAGGGGCCGACGTGCTGAATGCGTTGCCATGAATGGGTGCTGACCACCGGGATGGGCCTGCCAGAGCCCGGCCAGAGACAGGCAGGTTAATGAACGGCCACCGACTCCGAGCGATGGGCCCCAGACGAGGGTCCACGAGATTCAGGGAAAGCAATCGGTTGAGGAGGATCAAATCATGAGGACACATTGAAAAGCCTGCAACGCAGCCCTTAAAGCCAGCCACAGCCCGCCAACAACTTCCGGCCACCCACCGAACTCCGCAGCTTCCTGGATTCGGCCGCACCCCGAGCCGCAAACGCGACAATGGGAGAGAGTGAGAGAGGGAGGGAGTGAGTGAGTGAGTGAGTGAGTGAGTGCAAGCAGAAAACGAGTGGGAAATGCTTTCGTGGCTCTCGGCGAAGATATTCATATTTTCCGTTCTTTTCCCTTCGCCGCCACACAATTCAATTTCGAGCTCTCCTTCTGCAGTTCGTTTTTCTCTGTTGCCTTGTCGGAGGCGGCTGGCGCTCTGATGGTGTTCGGTGTTGTTGTTGTTGTTGATGTTGTGGTTGTTGTTGTTTTGAGTTGCCACCCGTGAAGTGTAAACCATGATTTTTGCACCCGATCGCCGGAATACGCCATGCTTGATTTCCTGTTTCCGCTCCACGCTTCGAGGAGCAACGGGCGAAACTCTCTCTCTCTCTCTCTCTCTTTCGTTCCTCTGGGCGTGTGATTGCGGTGCATATGTGGGTGTCGAGGGTCCGCCTGCCCGGGAGGTGTGGTGTAAATTTAATAATTTATTATTGGTTGTAGCAGGTGAAAATCAAGCCGGGGTCGGCTCGACGCCGAGATTTCATTTAGTTGGCAACCGACGCCCTGAGCCGGGGCGCAGATTAGATTTCCCGTCTAGACGAGGATTCACTTAAAGCCTGCTCCCGCTAATGCCGTCTCCCTCTCTCTCTCTCTTTTCAGGTATGTTGAACCACGGGCGCTAGCGTAAGAACCGAACTACTCCTAGGGTCGAGGGTAAGTCCCGGTTCTCGTAATTTACGAGCGCGAGCGAAACATGACGGAATGCGTGTTCTCCGAGCCACGAAGCGACCCCGTCCCCCCCTCCCTCTCTCTCTCTCCGTGAACCGCGGCGAGCCACAAACTGTGGAATTATAAATTTAATCTCCGCTTAATGGCAGCGCCGAAGCCCGTTATGCGTTGGCGACACGCAACACGTTGCACGCGGCGGCGACCTCCGCCGACCGCCGCCCACGGGCCCCGGTTCCGGCGGCCTCTCGTTGATGCCAATTATTCGTGCTCGCTTCGGAGCTCAAACTGCGGTGGAGTCGCCGAGGTCGCCCCGTCGTCACCGTGGATGCAGGTCGCCAAATGCACTGGCGCCGAGTCGAACCGAGCGGCTGCCGGGCCAGATTCTCCAGTCTGATTCTCAGGCCGATGCAGGGCCGCGTGGCAGGTTCCGGGCCGGGTTCTGGGAGTGGGTACGAAGTTCGGTCTGACTCATTGCACCAGGAGTTGTTTGGAAATCACGGTGGGGAGAAATCCACGACATTGCTTCACATGGCAATGCCAAATAGACGCACAAATGGGCGGCCGTGATGGCTCCGTCCGCGGCGGAAGGTTGCGTGTAATTGCGGCCGAGGTGCCGACCCTTGACGAGTCAGTCTAAGAGCCCCTAATCGCGTCGTTATCCGGAACACGACGACAGCCATTACCTCATCCGGCCAGGGCGGCGGCGGCGGCAAGGCGGTTTCTTGTGCCAAGGGGTCGCGGGGATCGGGCCAGCGCCGAGTCGGGTCCAACCTCAAGCCGTGGAAACTCCCACTGCGAAGGGGCGGCGTCTGACGTGGCCCGTCGCTGCTGACGGGCTCGGGGCGCCTCCGGTGACGCGGGACTTCCCCGCTCCGATTACGAGGCTTTGGAACCGTGAAAAACAAAGGCGACCACAACAACGGGAAGAGCCGCGAAAAGCCAAACTCATTGTCGAAATACGAGGCGACAGTCGGCAGTCGGCAGTCGACAGTCGAAAACGAAAACACAATACTTTGCGATTTCTGACACAAACCCGCCACCCCCTCGCCCCCTCTCACACACACATGCGCCGCAGCCACGGTTCGTGAGCACAAAAGCTCTAACACTCAACTCGACTCGACTCGACTCTAGCGCTTGTCGTTGGTGGCTGTTTGTTGTGTGGTTGACTTGGGGTCGTTGTTGTCGTTGTTGTTGTTGCTTCTTTTAATTGTGTGACACAAATTACGCAATTGTAAAATAATACACCCGGAGCAACAAGAGCTCCGGCAGGGCAACAACAACAACACGCGCTCGGAGCCCCGATCCCCGGCCCCGGCATGCGTAACCCGAGCCGGTGGGGCTCCGTCGGCCGCAATCTAAATATAATTCATATTTTCGCCATTGTCGCCATTGTATTGTTTTCTCGAGCCCGTGGCTATTGTTGTTGCCTGGCCACTGGTGCCGGGCGCTGTCGTTATCGCGGGGGCTCTGCTGGAGCCGCGGCCAGCATCGGTCGCTGCCGACTCGCCTCGAGACTCCCTGAACCAGCGCCGGGTCGAGGAGCGGGGAAGGTGGAAAAGGTGTAGACCAGAATCTCGCGACTGAAAGACCCGGATGGACAAGTGCCTGGCCAAAAGCCTGGTGGTCGCAGAGCCCGCCGCTGTGGTGGAGGACGTGGACACCGTGAAGCCGCCTAGTACGAGTGACGACTATGGGATGATGAGTCAGGGCCCAAACGACTGCCGAGGGAATCGTCTGCGGAACCGGCCTTCCTGAGGCGGCGAACACACACGGCCGAGCGTTGCCACTGAATTCCGAGCGATTACGTTCGGAATGCCCACGATTGGCGCGGCGACGACGAGCAACAGGCTTGGGTGCGAATTCGCTGAATCGTCTCAAAATAGTTTTGAAAAATTGCGCGCACACGCTTCGCACGGCGCTCGTTGTAATTGGATTACAACAATTGCGACAATTACAGATTACAAACGACCACGAGTGGCGGACCATGGGTCGCGGGCGGTGGGCGCTGGCAATTGTTTCACGCGTCGTCGGGCCCTCGCCGTAGCGGCTTCGAGTCAACTCCGAGCCAGGGCTGCCGGGGCGACTCCGCGACACGATCTCGGAACGAAGACGACGGCCGTGGTGGTCCGGGGTCCGGCGGAGTCACGGGCAATTAGTTGCGCGTGTTGTGCGACCCGCGACATTGGCTCGGTTCGGCAGGTCGCGGCCGCCCACTGGTTGGGGTGGGGCGGCTCGGATTTGTCGAAATTCGTCGCCGGTGCCAAGTACTGCGCCCATCGCGATGGCGGCCTGCGCGCGATTTGCATTCTGGGAGCGCGATACCCTTGATTGAGGTGTCTGCGGCGGCAGCAATCGCGGCCGGGCGATCTGCCACTGTCGGCGGTTAAAATTAAACCGGCCGGCGTCCTCGAGAGCGCCGTCTACGAAGCTCCTCAAGACTCAAGACACTCGGCCGGCCGGCCTCATGTTTCTGATTGTGGTTCGCGCGATTTCGTTCCGAGATCGAAACTCGATCCAAGTCCGAGGCCCAGTCGGAGCCGGAGCCGAAGTCGCTGCCGGCGGCCTGTCGCAGTCAATTAGGGGCTGTGTGTGCAAATGAAGCGACGTGGCAGCTCTTCCCACGCACACACTCACACACGCAGCCACACGCCGGAGCCGGCTGAGCGGACACAAAGAGCCTTCTATCAGTTCGAAATTATTGTCGGCGCATTAGGGTTTAATGGATTTTCCATATAATGGCTGCCACTTCCGGTGGCGCGAGGCCGCCTGCAAAGGTGTGTGCGCCGGGTGTGTGTGTGTGTGTTCGTGCCACACATGAACACATGCACACATGGGGCAACTGGACGTCGGGCGATGGGCTTCGCTGGAGCCTGGCGCGGGCGGGGCGACGCATTTAGCGACCGGAAGCGCGTCCGCCGCCGATTGCGGCCGCTCCCAGGTCGAAATAATCCGCAGTCATTGGCGCGCGACCGGACGAGCGGCCGAAGACCGGAGCCCGGACCGACGAGCAGGGCCTGGAGAAGGGCCGGGGTCCGCGGCCGGCGTGCCACGGCTCAATTGTTTCGTTACTTCGTGTGACATCAGCATAGAGCGGACGTAATTGCACTTTAATTGCACCGAGCGCAATTTGACATTTTATCTGTCGAATGAATCGGCGGCGCGTGTCCGTGTGGCGTGCGGGGTGTTTGTGTGTGTGTGTTGAGTTATTGAGGCGGGTTTTAATTTGGTTCCCAGGAGCGGGCGGGGAGCCAACTGAGGGCTGGACGAGGGGGGCCGGGGGGCCGCGTCCCGTGCGGCGCAAGGACGAGCGCTTGTCGTTGTCGAGACCCAACTTGACTCTCTCTCATTCCGATGCCCCGGGCTGCTCATGCCGCCCATCGCTATCTCGTTGACTTCGCAATCAACTCGCTCGAAGCCAGCACTCGATGAACTGCGTTGATGGATGTGCATCGCAATCCTCACCTGCCGATTCCAGATTCCCAGACTACTGCCCACTTGTGCGCCATGATGATGACGAGGTTCTCCTCTGACCGGCTCATTAGCAGGATGGCTTCGTATCCCTGGACAACCCGGCCCTAGTTTCCTTCTTTCCATGTCCTATGTTGGCGGCGCAGTCGCCTCCTGAAGCGGGGTCCTCTGCGTGACTCGAGGCGAGCGATAGCCCGAAGTTGTCCAACTCCTGCTGCGGGGCGTCCACCGGGGACAATGGAGCGCCCGGCTTCTTATCTGCCCTCGATCTCGCCCCTCGACCGCAGCCCCTCCATCTCGGCCCCTCGATCTGTCGCTCCAATCGGAGCCTCAAATCGGGGCCTCAAATCGGGGCGTTCCGTGTGGCTGGCCAAGCGTGGATTTAATTGTAATTGGTTTCAGTTTTTGTTGCTGCGATTATGGCTGTTGCTTGTGTCTTGTGCTCTCTGTTGTTGTTGCATTTGTTGTTGTAGACGTCGTTATTAGTGCTGTTGCTGTTGCTGCTGCTGCTGTTGATTCGGCTGCTGATGATAATGTTATTGCAGCCAAAGTAGTTGTTATAGCTCCATCTGTGCCTGTTGTTGTTGCTCCCATTGTTGCTTTCGCAATTTGTAGCGAATGCCATTTTCTATTTGTTGTTGCTGTTCTTGTTGTTGCTGTCGACGCTGTGGATTTGGCCGTTGTTGCTGCCTTTCATTTACCATATCTCTCCTGGCGTGCCTCGACTTTTTCCGATCCCGACTTTTACATGTTGTTACCGTTGCTGCTGCTGCCTTCCTCCACGTTGCCAATGCCGTAGTTGCGCTGCTGCTGCTGCATTGTTGTAGCCGTGGCGATTTCTCTTCGTCTGGGTGTGCGCAGAAATGATGTTCGCGCCTGATGGACTTACAGCAG
Organism: Coelopa pilipes; assembly: GCA_947389925.1. NCBI lineage: Eukaryota > Metazoa > Arthropoda > Insecta > Diptera > Coelopidae > Coelopa > Coelopa pilipes. The sequence goes on from OX376697.1 coordinate 7,636,206, forward strand.
GACGCAACGCCAGAGCGGCAACGACAACCCTAAGCGACGGCACCAGCACGAGCGCGGTTTTAATTGAGTCGATTTTGTTGCTGCTGCTGCGTTGTTTGCACGTCATTTTCGTGCCGCCGATGTCGGTGGCGCGACGTTTGACTTTGGCAATCATTTCGACCTGCGCCCCCTCCTGCGCCTGCCTCGCGACCACCTTCGTAATAGAATTTTAAATCGAATCCATCGACCAGGACCCGTGCCGGGCGCCCACCTGCGCCAGGGACAGGGGGCGAGCCAGGCAAGGGCGGCTGGGGTTCGGGGCTTCTGTCGAGGCCCCTTCGCGGCTCCTCTAAAATTCAGGCTTCTGCGAATGGCTTTGGGGCCTCCGGGTCCGGCCCGCAGTCCAATTCAATTTCCGCGACTTTCGCCAAAGTTTCCCAGCCCTTGTCCGGATTCCGCCCGTGCCCACGCGGCGCAGGGCCGGCTATTTTTAGAGTTCACTCGACGGGCTCGAAATCGTACTCGGACTCGGTCTCGAACTCGGACTCGGACTGGTGTCCGCGGCGCAGGGAGGACTGGAGGACTGAGTCGTCCTTACCATCCCGCTGCCCAGTGGATGCTGCGGGAGCCACGGGTCGAGGCGCCATCGGTCGGAGCGATTTGCGATAAATTTGCGCTTGACCTCAGTCCGGGCCGCCGCCTCCTGGCCAGCGGCAAAGGGAGTCCGACTGACTGCGGTCGGGCCCCCTCACGACCGATCCCTTGTCCATCGGCCTGTCGGTTTTCCGTCTGCCGCCCCGCGTTAGCGTCGAGTTTTCAGCCCGGCCATGATTTGATAAACATGCCGACGACGCAGTGCCCGCGAGCAGCAGCAGCAGCAACAACAACAACGTCGTCGTCGGCACGGCCGGTCAGGCCGACGGGGTTCGACATGCAAATCGCCGTCTGTCCGGCTCTGCGGTGCACCTGCCGCAGCAGCGACAACAACAAACAGGATAATTGTCGCACGTGCACTGGCGGGAACCCCACGGAGCCCCCCTTGCATTTTGTTTGCGTTCCGCAATCGAATCGGCGAAACCGCCAATCAATTTCCTCATATTTATCGGGCTCTTTGTTGCTGATGCAGTTGGAATCCCCGCGCTTGCAGCCGGTTGGCGCTGCGGAATTCGCCCGGCGGCGATTTAATTGCCGCTCGTTACGGCGCATTGTGAATAAATTGGAGGGCGCGGGTCGGGTCGGGTTCGGGTCGGGCGCTGAAAGCTTTAATTCCGCGATGCCACCCTGTCGCACGTCCTGCCCCCTCCACCGGGCGCCTCGATACACCCTCGATAGGTTGCCAAGCTCGTGGCTTGAGTGCCGCCAACAGCTGCCGCTCGACGCGCGAGGGGTTGGGAGGGGGCGAAATTCCATCAGCATTTGGCAAGGTGTCCTCGTGCTTCCCGGCCAACATTTAACTAAATATTTTATGACCCGGCCAACGAGTTTCGAGCTGCGAGTTTCTCGGAACCGCTTCTGGCGCCTCGAACTCCGCTCGTCCACTTAGGCGCCCAGGTGCGACGTGCCGTGTCCTTATGCAAAACACCCTCCCGCTCGCTCCCGCTCTTCCGCTTCCTGCACGACCGTCGTCAACGGTGACGCCAACAGCAGCCGGCCCTAGAGCGACAGGCGAACACCAGGACAACAGGTCCGGCCTGGAGCGGTCACCGGGACCCGCCCCGGCCTCGTAAAAACAAAGTTCGGTCGCCTTGGCATTTGTTTGTCTTGCTGTTTACGTTTACGGCGGCGAACCAATGAATTTTTCATGGGCCACGTACGCCGCAGCCGCCGCCGCCACAGGCGAACCATCGGCCGAGGGAGCAGAACAGCAGCCACATCTCGAGGGCCCCGAACCGGGCCACCCCTGGTGAGCTGGCAGGTGATGGACCACGCGCCGCCGCTCGTCGGACATGAGCGGAGTGCGCTTCGAACCACGGCCTGGCACCGGCCCCGACTCTGACACCTCCGGGGTGGGCGGATGGAGTTCTCAAGCGCCTGGGAAGTGGCGAGAGCCATCGAAGCAGCCCCAGAAACCACTGTGCCAACAAAGTATTGGGGAAATAATGAAGCGACCTCGTCGCGAGGTGTCGACGGCATCGTGTGGCGCCGCAAGGAGACCACGATCAAAGGCGTTCAGCGGAAACACCTTCCATGATCTTCGCCAACTCTGGCAGCCATTCGCGGCATCGATGCGACGATTGAGCCGGAGGCTTTCGAAGCTCCGCACTTCATTTCAATAATTAAAATGCCGACCGCACTGCGTCGAATTGCTTTCGAGGCCGTCCGACTTCATCCCACGGCTGGGCTCGGCGGACGAGGCACGAATGGAGGAGTCGCCGAAAAGAAGTCCGCTTAAAAATTCCCTTTCATCAGCGCGGCTGCCTCGCTCGCAATCAGGTTAAAACACCGGATTAAGCCACGAGCCTCAACCTCGGCTCCTGGCAAAGGACCCTGGCTGCAGCCACAGCGCCGTATTCGGGTGGTTGCTGAAGCCCGGGCTGGCTGTTCATTATGGTAATAAGTTGCTTTTTGCATTTAAATAATTAAGAGCGCGACTTTCGCGAGTGCGAGTTTTTCCTGGGGCGAGACCGCGCGACCGCGCGACCTCGCTGCGAGTGCGGAGTTCGTGAACCGTCGTTTCGCGGTCCGCAACCCGCTGCAGGAGGGGCTGAGGGGTGTCCACGGCGGCCAGGAGTGAAAGATGAAATTGTCGTAGATTTCGGATTTCGGATTTCGGCCCTCGGCCATTAGCCGTGATAGCGCCAATTATGGCCCTCGATTTCGATGATCGATCCGCCTCGGCAGCGACAGCGTTTGCTCGGAGTCCATGGGCCGGCGAGGCTCTTGAGGGCCAGTGGGCGAGGGGCCACAAAAGTTCACCAATCGCCGCCATTAACGTCCGTCCGTCCCTCCATCTGTCCGACTAATGTCCGCTTCTCATGGCCGCGTGGATTTCCTGGCCTGGAGGTCCGAGCGGCCTTCCAGGATAATGGGCGAGCATTTGCGGCCACCGGACTCCTGGCGAGACATGCGATGGGGCGAACTCCTGATTATGATTTCACCGGGGCTCTCCGGAGCATTGATGTTGATGTCGATGTCGATGTTGTTGGCCGGCGTTGCTGGCCGCGGTTTTCTGCAGGCTGCTGCAGTCGCTGCAACTCCTCAGTGCCGGGTCCGACCTGAGGGCGCGCGTTCCCTTGCTCGGCTCCAGCCCCTTCTCTGAACCCCTGCTCTGCGTTTCGAAGGATGTCGACAAGGCTGCGCCATTCACCACTCAGCCCCCTGGCGGTCCCGACTCCGGGCGACCCGCTCCACCGTTTACCACCACACGTATTTCGGCGTGCCGAGCTCTTCCAACCGCTCATTAAGACCCAGCAATGTCTTCGCCACACGGAAGGCAGGAGACCGAGCACTGGCTGACGTCAGCCGTGGTGCGAGCGAGTGTTTGTGTGTGGAAGTAATTTGCCACCAAGTGTGGTTACATCACAGCGCGCCGTCTCCGTCGCGCTCAAGGGCGGGCAATAAATTCATCGCTATCGCACGCGAAATACGCATCATGTGTGGGAGCCACGTCAATCTGTCTGTCCGTCCGTCCGTCTGTCTGTGTGTCTTCCGTTCCAAGCTGTCTGTCTGTCCGTCCGTCCGTCTGCCTGGCTGCCTGTCGGTGCGCGCCGCTCCATCTGATCCGCTCGTCAGTCGCAACCCCTGCGAAGATGAATTTTTTCCGCGTTCCTCCTACGTCGGTCGGGAGAAACGTCGTTGGTGCGAGGGGCGCGGACGGGCCGGGGTGGGGCGGGCCGCCGATCGGTTCGAGGGTTCCGGCTGATAAATGGCTGCACGTCAAATGTGCAGCGACTCCTGGCGAAGCCACCTCCGGGGCGAGGAGGAGGAGGGCGGGGATGAAAAAGCCAACAAAAAAAAAAACTTGAAAAACTGACATTGTGATGAGCTTTACGTGATTCCATTCTCTACAGCGGTCCCTCCCCGCCTCTGTCCTCTGATTTGGTCTGCGGAGAGCTGGATTTGGTCCTGGCCCTGGCCCTGGTGGCAGCCACTCCTCGCCCTTCCTTTCCGGAACTGCAGAAAACACTCGACTTCGGGTTCTCGGGAACTGACTACGTCTGTCTCGGGCTTCCAAGAACCGCACTCGAGGTGCCGCAGAAGTTCATCGAAAATCGGCTGCGATGAACCGTGGGCGGGCAGCCCGAATGGCTGAAAGCACTCGGCCTGAGTGATTGCTCGATGGCGGTTGTGGGGAGTCTGGTCGACCGAACGCCGTCCCCTTCCCCGGCACGACAACCACCACCCCCCCTCCTTCCGTCTTCCCACGCAGACGTGTGTGTTGGTGTGTGAGGCGAGCGGAACCTCGGTTTTAATTTAATTTTATTTAATGTCAGCTCGTTAATTGTTAATTAACTGGATGACATGTTATGATATCCTGGCTGGTGTCCGCGCAGACTCGGGCCCAGTCGCTCGTGCACCCACCCACTCACACTCAGACCCTCAGCCCTCGCCAACACCCACACATTCCCACACTCACACATTCACACATTCACACCGACGGCGCGGACCTTCGCCGGGAGACTGCGAACCACCCTTCCCGAGTAAACTGAAAATTACTTACGTGCTCGTATTTTTGCCGCATGCTTCACGGTCTGGCGACAAATTATTCGAAATTTCCATTAGCGCGAGCGGGGCGGGGCATCGAATGAGGGAGGTGGAGACAGACCCAGATCCATGGGCCGCAGAACGAGGCGGGATGGCCTTTGGCTCTTGAGTCCGCCTGAAAGCCAAAGTCGGTCGGGCCGTGAACCGCGCTCCGGACCCCGTGACAGACGGCCCTGAGCTGCCCGCTCGAGGGGACGCGAGTTTTATCGGGAGCAGCATCGGCGACGGCGCGAGCAACCCAAACGTTGGCAGCAACATCGGCGAGAACAACGCGAGCAGAGCGCGTGCAAATGTCATGCGAGTGCTGCTGGCGTGCATAATTCATCATTTCGGCGGCCAACAACAACGACTCCGGAGTGAGTGACTGAGTGAGTGACACCTCGACCCGAGGCCCGCCTCCGGCGACTCTAGTCGGCAGCTCGCACACGTAGTCGCGAAGTCGCGATTGGGATCTTTTAAAATATTTAATCAAATTAAAAACGGAGCCCATCAGGAGCTCGAAACGAACTGAGCCAGCCAGCCGGCGGAAAGGTTAGGCTTGCACGGCTGTGCTCCCAGACTCCTGTGCCCGGCTCCTGTGCCCCCAGACTCCTGTGCCCGGCTCCAGTGCCAGGCTCCTGTGCTCGGCTCCTGCCCGACTACCAACTCCCTCCCGTCCCCACCGCGGGCCTCTTTTTCGGTTTTTAATTTCCGTAATGCACGCGGGCGGGGATCCGAGCGAGGCCGACGTCGGAGCCCGCGCCATTGTGTCGTGGCTGTTGCTCTACGCTGCTCTGTTGTTGCAGCTCGCAGCCGACTGAAGATGAAAATGGGAAAATTAAGTGAATTTCCTTGACGAAGAAGGATTTGCCAGACGCGAGGAAGCGCCCTCGTCCCCGCAGGTTGTGCCAATGTTCGCTCAGGTGATCATCACGAAAGCTCCGCCCGACTCTGGCAGTTTCGTGGCCTTCCGCCCGAGGCCATGAATTCACGGCAATGAATTCGGGATCAGCGGAGCCGCAGGAGCTGCAACAATAACCATTCGTCTTCTTCTCCTACTGAGCCGTCGTCATCTGCGGCTGCCTCGTCAACACCCAGCAGGCACCCAGCAGGGCTGGAGCAACAAGAACGGTGTCAACGCAGGCCCACATTCCAGAGGCCAGATGGACGGACGGACGGACAGGCGGACGGGGTCAAGTCGGAGCGGTGGAGACGGTGCCGTGACTCGCAGATGTCTTCCGTCTCCCACCGAAGCGGGAAACTGGGACAATGGAGGCAATTGTTGCGAACATTGCCACAGTGGGCTCGGGTGCCGGCAACATGCAACGCGCCAGGGCTGCCACGACACCCCGAGGCGGGCGGCAGCGGCGTCTCGCTCCGACCGTCGCCCAGCAACCGGCGGGGCGGGACGCCAGCCGCCAGCCGCCAGCCCCCTGGGCAGGTGACGCCATCGGCAGGTATCGATCGAGAGCCGGCCGCTGATGTCATGTCAGGCAGGAGCTGGCTCTGGGCTGGGGCTGGAGCGGCCGCGCCAGCCCTGGGCGAGATTCTCGGGTGATTGGTTTGTGCCACTTACGGCATCGCACGCAACGCTGCAGCTCCTACTGTGCGACTGCCCGCGTCGCCCTCCTCGGCCAAATACTTACGAAACAATTGAAGATAAAAACGACATGATTAGCAACGGCAACGGAACAGCAGCAGCAACAACAAACGGCAAGAATCCCACGACGAGTGAGTGGGGCGTACGTCGTCATCGCACTGGCTTCATTAGCATCATCATCGGCGGCAGCAGCAGCAGCAGCGACTACAAAGTCGGAGTCGGACCAGCGTCAGCGGGACGCCCACGGCCAGTCGTCGTGGTTGTCGCGCCGCTCTGTCGTCGTTGTTGCTGCTGTTGTTGCTGGCCGACTTCCCAAGCCGAGTCAGTGGAGACTACACCGAGTTCACGAGCTCCCGCCTCTCGTCGCCTCTCGTCTTGGGCGCATTTACTCATTCGTATGCACACGGACGGACGTGTTCCAGGAACGCAAGAAACCCGACTCGCTCCGACCTCGTCGTCGCCATGGCGGGGCTGGTGGGCTAGGGCTGGGTTTCCTCGAGGCCGGGCCGCAAAACAGCTGGCTCTCGACGTCGTCAACGACGCGTCGACAACGAGCTCCAATGACTCGTACAGAAATAAACATAGGCATCCTCGAGTTTCCCAGTGTTTCTGGAATGCTCTGAGTCGGTGGAGGTGCCAGGTAAGGGTTGTCGTTGGGGGTGACTCGCCGAGGAGGGCGCCGGCGGTACGTCCTGGGGTGGCGACCGACGCCGTCGACTGCCAACTGCTATCGGCCGACCGAAGGCGAAATCGCTCGATTGCCGCGCACGATGGAAACACCATTATTTTAATCGGAGATGCATGCGAATCGCATTGGAATCGAAAACATGCCGTGAAGTACTTGGCTGGCAACGGCAGCAACAACGACACGAAAACATCGTGTTTTGTGTATCGACGTCGTTGTCGATACCAACAACATCCGCGGCAACAGCAACAATGATCACAACGACAACAACAAGCCGTGCACGTTCGGCCGCTCGACACATATTCCGAGTAATTACTTATAATTAGATAATTATACGATTTCCACCCGATGCTGAATGGCTCTATTGTCTCCCACTCACACTCGGGCACTTGGCCACTCACACACCGACCCGGAGCTCGAGCAGATCTGTCGGAACAGCCGACGTCCGACGTCCGACGAGCGACGACCGACGTCCGGCTGTCGACATCGCTCGAGTTGCTCCACAGCGTCGGCGGCTCGGAGACGGCGCTGGGCTCGGTGAGAATTAAACGCTGACTGTTGCCTTCCGTAGACAATAAATTAAATGCGCAAATGCAATAACTTCTCATTGCTCGAACGGACATTCGGACAGACGGCCAGCGGAGCGGTCGGGCAGCCGGCGGAAGTCGGAGGCCGCAGGATGAGGAGGCCGGCAGCGGCGGACGGACGGACGCGATCGACTCACTTGGTCCGAGGCTCTGAGCGCGCTTGGGCCGCCCACATGCCCGGATCCCCGCCACACAGACACGGGCAGCGACAGAGACAGAGACAGCGACGACGACCCCAGTAATTAGTTTAATTAAGCGCAGTAAGCCTTGTACTTGTCGCTGTCGGCAGCCGGGCTGCCTGGTCATCGCCATGGGCGAGCTGCTAGCAAAGAGCTGAACGTCGCGAAGTCCCGGACCCCAGGTGGACAGGGAGATAGGGCGGGGGAGAGAAGCATCTGCCGATCATGGGATCATCGGCGACTTCGGGCTATAATTGGTCCGGTCGCCTTATCACATCGCATTCGATTCCATGCGATTGGATAATTTCGCAAACCATTCTCCGACTTAGAGCGGCCCGCCCACCAGCCATCCATTTAAACTGCTCGATCCGACGTTGTTGGTCGTGTGATGTAGTAATTGCAAAAGTCAACATTTCGACGGCTTTAACTCGAATGCATGGGCCGTATTCCAGCCAATCGAGTGGCCAGGGGAGGCCCGGGCTCCGTCGACGCCTCGTCCATGAGGTCCCGTCATTCATGTGGCTCGCAAATCGTCAGGCATCCCCTTGCCAGTGACGGGAAATTCAATTTCCAAATATACATCACCCGAAGGGCGCCGCAAATCCCTGAACAAACAAGTCATTTGCGTAGTTTATCGCGGGCAAAATGGAAAACCGGCGCCGAACTTCCAACAGAAGGCGCCGGCACCGACCCAGCCCAGCCCGAGGACATGCAGCACCCGGGTGCCGGGCGGACGTAGGGAGGGAATTTATAAATTAGCACCAAAATAAAGCCCTCGTAGCCCGGCGGCGCATTAGGGCGCCAAATGTTATGTTTATTGCAACGGCGCCCGGGGCCCTCCGAACCTGCGGGCTCGGGGCCTGGCGGCCTCGGCCTGCAGTCTGTCGTCGGTGGTTCGGAAACGCGGCCGCCGCCGCGATCGATTAAAGCCATTTACGAAATTCCGAGCCCTGGCCGGAGCCTGGAGGAGCGCGGCGCGACACACGCCGTTGTGCTCCAATTCCGCCGCCATGGGACGCCCCGCGCGCCCAACCGGAAGCCGGTGCCACGGCCCACAGCGGATCTGAAATTGTTGCTTCGCCGACTTAATTGCAGGGGCCGAAGAGCCCGGTGAATGGGACGGAATGGAATCGAATGCGGTTCTAAGGACTTCCGCCTGCCTCGCTCCCTCCCGGGCGGCGGCGAATCCATTTCATTTCCCCCTCGCAATCACTCGAGCGGCGAAAGTTTTCGCAACTTTGTATGGGTGCGCGTGAGTATGTGTGGGTGTCGCCCCGAACTGGGTGAGCGCACCCTTTGAGCCAGGTGAAAAGGTGCAAATGCGATCCGGCAAAGTTTGGCGTGTGTCTCCAACTTCAAGGCCCCGGGAGGCCTGCGCGGTTCGTCCTAGTTCAAATACCGGGAAGGTTGGGCGTCTGGGTTAATTAAGTGAAGATTGTCGTTAAGTAAATGCGGATTACGAAATCAGGACCTGTTAGCCCTGCACTCTGACGGAATTTAAGGCTTAATTCGCGAAGCGGGGCCGCCGGAGGACGCGGCGTGATCGCGGAGCCCTGGAGGACTTGCATATGGATTCGGGGAGCGGCACCGGAGGCGGGGCCGAAGTCGGGCGAGGCGTGGGTGGACGAGAGAGCGACGAGCATCGAGCGAAGGGCTCGTGTGCTCCCCGCCCCGGCTCCCGGCGCAGCACCGTCGAATCTAAATTAAAATCTCTAATAACTCGTCCCACGTCCGCGTCCGCGTCCTCGCCCAGGCCGCGCGTGGGTCCCCGGGCACTTCCCATTAATCCTGCGCATAAATAAGCAGCACATAATTAAGAAAAAGTACTCCGTGCGGCTCGCGTGCCTCGAACCGCGCCAAAGTCAATACGACCGGCTCTTCAATGCGCGACACGTCCTCGTCCTCGCCCTCGCCCTCGCCGCATTGAAAAAGTTCAAGTAAACATGCTCAAGTGTGTGACTCCGCGCCATTCATTACGGGGCTGTCGACCGTCTGGCGAGGGAGCGCAGCGGGAGCGACCCCTACTTGGCTGCAGCGACTGTTGTCAGCGGCCCGCACAAGCCGGACGAGGGCTGCGCGGGTGCACCGGCGATCACGGGCCGCTCATCCGAGGTCGACGAGCACTCGCCGGCCAATTCGGCGGCCGTGATTGCACGACAGTCCTTTCTCCGGAACAGCTACTGCGGCAGGAGTCCTTAAAAGCCCTCTGGGCACGACGAGAGGCAACGAAGGAAAGAAATGTCGTCCTGATAAACAGTGGACTGCCGAAAGGACGCTGACGTCCCGACGTCCTGGAGGCCCGTAAATGCGTGCGCGAAGCGGACACGGCGATGGACGTCCAGCGATAGCCGGCGTCCGTTGTTGCAGCCGTTGCTGCGTCAATGGAGCCACTGGAGTCCGGATCCGAGTCCGGAGCGACAGCGACAGGAGCCTCGAGCGGACCGAGTGTCGACAACAGCCGAGCGGGAGGGCGGCCGGACCGAGAGCGAGAGATGGCGATGGCGATGTCGACAGAAACACCCACAGACGACGCGGCCGGTCGGACCGGCGAGTTTGTCTCCGATGCCGCACGTACGGCGCTGGCATCGTGGGCGGGAACGAGCCGTAATTTATTGTCCGTTAAATTCCCGTCGGGGTCATTTCGCCGCATATGAAATGCGTTGAAACACATTTCACTCCATTTTATTTTTACATTCTTCTCCGTGGTCCTCCGCGCGTCCTCCCTCCGCCCCCCTTATTTATATTCTTGGCCCTCCCCGCCCTCGGACACTGGGCATCAGCTCCAATGGAATTGGGAAATGAAGTCCAGGTCCGGGTCCGGGACCGCCCTACTCCCGCCCACCTCCTTAATTCATGGCTAATTAAGTGGAAAATTATGCTCGATTCATTAAATATGCAGCATTTGTTAATCCGCTCTTGGTCTTCTTCTCGTTCCAGGTACGTTGGCACATGTGGAATTCGTGGGGTGGCCATGGGTGGAGCCCGAGGACCACGGTCGAGCCACAGGGACCCGCTCTCTGGCGGATTGAGGTGGTCATGTGTAATTTGGGTCGATTTCGAACCAGAGAACATGCTTTCATTGAACGAGCTCCAAAATGTTCCCCTCTTGTGTCGTCCTGGCGGGCAGGACGAACTCGTTCTGCCCCCAGCCGTTGCCCGGGAGCAAACTAATTAATTTGGCCAACAGCAGTTGGCAACACCTTTCGCCGAGGCATCTGCATGCGACGACGTCCTCGTGACAGGACACGCGCGCTGGGTGGCGACGGCGCGGCTGACGGACGGACGTCCCAAGGACACATGTGTGCGCACTTCGCCGTCTCGTTCGATTGGCGTTCGACGGCCCATCATTAGCGCCGCTCGGCGACCTCGGCCCCGCAGAGTCCTCGGCGCAGCGACCCTGCAGCACGCGTGACAGAAGACAAACTTCGTCCTCGGCTCCTCATGCAGAGGAGAAAACTTTCCGATCAGGGCTGAGGGTGGGCCGGGCCGGGCCGAGCCAAGACCAGCGGCAAGAGGGCGCCCAGCACGACTTCGCAAACTCCGGCTGCATGAGCGGAATTTTCGCAGCTCCAGGTCCTTGTTATCGCTCGCAGCCCCGGCGACGCGGCTGACATGAATGCGAAAGTGCGGCGCCAACGGCAGACGCGGGCGGCCACATCCGGCCCCGGGCGGGCAGGGCCGGGTGTTTGTTTCTGTTGTCATTTTGTTTTGACACTTGTGCGGATTTTTCGGATAGTTTTCAGAGCCTTTTTGCATCACGGACTCGACTCTGACTTTATGGCTGGCATCCGCCTGACTGGCAGCAGCCCTGACGCCTCCCCATCGACCCCCAACGCGACGGGGATTAATGTTGGCTGCTGTATTTTTCGCAGTGATTTTGGCTTCAAAGGGCTTGTCGTCGCCTCCCCCTCCCCCTCCTCCTCCCTTCTTCACTTCCGTCGGCCGTCGCGTTGACGTCGTTGTTTTCGTCGCTGTGGCTCCGACGCAATCATCCTGAGATGAAGCTGACAGCTGCAACGAAGCCGTTTTTGCTCGATACCCCCAAGGAGCGCCGGGCCCGGCATGGAGCAGGGAGAGCCGGGCAAAAACGTGCTGAAACAAATGGCGTTTACGCGACGGAAACCCGGCTTGAGGCGACGCCGCAGGACATGTGTTCGCCCGGACCCGCCGCCACCCCCGCCCGGCTGCCTCTGGCCGTTATTTCCGCGCCTTTTTCCGCCTCAATTGTGCCTGGAAATTCAAAGGCAAGTGGTCCGGACGCATTTCAGCCACTAGACGTCAATAGCAGAGTTTGCCAAGGAGCGCCTCGTAATCGGCTTCTGGCGCGGCAGCGACCGCAGCCGTCCGGGGCACAACCCACGCAGGAGCCAGGCCGACAGGACGACGGCCGAGCGTGTTTCGAGGCCAAACTTCGGCGAAGGTCCTGGCTTAGTGTCGGCGGGCTCCATTTCGGGCCGTGTCAAAACGCCGGTGCGTCCAGGCGGAAGTGTTGAATACTTAATCACGCTGCCCCTCCCGGCCCCACCGCTGCCTCCCCCCGCCCCTCGGCGTCGACAACAACGCCCCTGGACTGCCGGAGCAACAACTTCGGCTTCGGCTTCAGTGGCTTCCGCTCACGTTGGTTTGGTCGATCTGCGTTTGTTCGACGCTTGGCTTGGCTGCCTCGACGCCGTTGGCCCCGGTCGTGGAGACGCCGATCACGCGCTGCTCCCCACATGGACCCGAGCCACACCTCGACCCGGTCGAGCTTCCGGCCCCCTTCCGACCCCCTCTCGCCCTCCCGCTGCCGATACCGATCCGGGCGCAATCAATACGTGGCGTGGCTTTCAATCAATTTCACGCTTAATGAACTTTTCCGCACATGGATTTTTTGAGTGATTGCGATTTCCGCTGCCTCAGGGGCGAGGTAGGCGAGCTTCAATGCCACGGGTGCCAGAAGAACTCGAGCAGGGTTTCGTGGACCCCAGGTCATGCCCCAAGTAAGGCCATCGGTAACTCCTGAGCAGACCAGCCTCGAACTCGAGCTCCGCATAAGCTCCTTAATGCGAGCTAACGAGATTCCATGTACGAGACTCTTGCCTTTCAGTGCAAACAGGCTTTTAGTCCTGCAAAAGGATCCCCTTCAGGGCGCCCGTCCCCGGTCCGTCTCCTGCCCGTGTCCCCCTAATTGGACTTCAGTTTTCTCTGAAAAGGCAACTCACTTAAGGTGCCCTCGTCCCAGGCCCCGTGCTCCCGATCTTCGGATGACACACTTCGATGGCACATTCGGCCTGACTCGAACCGACTCGACCCAACTCGACACAACTCGACTCGACTCTTCACGTTCAACTCGAAGGATCCACTGTAATTCGTGTTCAATTTCTGAACATAATTTGATTGCTGCGCTCTGTTTCGCCCAACGTCTTCGGCGGCGCTCGGGGACGTGCCTGGTTTATGGGTCCCTGCCAAGACTCTTGGCGGATGTGCCCCGAGTCGGGGGCCTCCACTCCTCAGATTCCTCGTCCGTCCCCGCGTAGGCCTGCCAGAGAGGCAGCGCCGATGCAGGGACCTACTTTTGCTCCAGTTAATTTTGAACGAGTCTGCTCATGTCCTCCCGGGCGCTTTGATGCAACGTGGTACGACGTCGCGACGACGGCGACGTTTCGGCCTACGAGGGGTCGGAGAAGTGCATGCAGAAATCTCATTTGCCTCGGGCGGAGCTGCGGAAGGCAATGCAAGGTGGAACTGGAGGAAGTGGAGGAAGTGGAGTCCGTGAAAATGAGGTTTGTCGCAATCAGCAGCAGACGTTTACCAAACTCGCCCCTGATCTCTGGCAGCCGACGACGAATGCGACCGCGACGACGACGGCGACGGCGTTGACAAATGCCTGGCCGTCAGCCCTGGGCCCCGGGCGTCGCGATTTGTCCGCGCACTTGTCGTCGATTTATTTCGAGCGCCGTCTCGGCGAGTCTCGGCCGACCGTGAGTAATCGACTGCACTTGCGACGCCATTTAGCGCGATTTGTGCGCCCGGCGAGTGTGCGTGGCGCGGGGGCTTCGAGGATGATCGACCGATGGCAGGACATTAATATTTTCGCTGCAGGCCGCAGCTCTGCCAATCGTCGGCCGACGTGTGTGGATGCCGGCTGTTCGCTGGGTTCCCGCTCTGGCGGCGGTGCAGGGATTTCTGCATACCGACCCCGCAGCCCTCGCAGACCGCACCGACAGGGAGAGAGATAGGGAGAGCAATCAACACCGATCAATCGGGCGGCCAATCAAGCAATCAATAAACCAGCCGGCCGTCGAATCCTGGCTCTTCCTAATGCCATTAAAGCGGTCAGCGCTCGTTTCGTCCTCGCCCGACCCGTCCGGACCCGCCTCGCCGGCATTCGATTCGATTTCAGTCGAGTCGGGGCGACCCAACACAAACAGACCCACCACCACCGACACACACACACACTTGCCCTGGGCGTGTGCTTCCACCTCACGATACGTTTGCATCCTGCGAACCCGGGTTTCTGTTGCCGCTGTTGTTGTGTTCGTGCGGTCGCCGCAGACATTGACACTGCCGACAGGCAGATGTGTAGACAGACAGACGGACAGACAGAGCGGCCCCTCTCCCCGTTGGGCGTTGGGCGGTCTGTGTTTGCGCAGCGTCGCCAGACCGGAAGTTGCCAATCTCCCCCCGTCGCCCCGCCTCCCGTCCCCTGCCATTGTCCCGCAGTCGCAGACGCAGCAAGCTGGAGTCAACAAAGCTCCGGGTCTTAAACTGTTTCCAATGCGGACGGCGAAAAATCAATCAATTCAGAAATCCAGTCATTGTCCTCTGTATCCTGCGGCAATTGGCTTTCTCTGTTTATTTACAACTCTTGCCCGCCGTCCCCACCATCGGCCGGGCTCGTAATCCTCGCAAAGGACTCCGCCCTCCCGCCTGCGAAGCCGTTGCCAGTGCAGCCCAATTGTTCCGAGGTCCTCGTTCGCTCCGCCGCCCTCCCTCGCACTGTGGGCTTTTGTCGTGCGAAATGTCTTCTTGCAATTCCTTTGTCGACTCCCATTGTTGGCGTCGTCGTCGTCGTCGTCGTCCTGAATGCGCAGTGGTTGTTGGGACAAACGAGAGCACGTTTCGAAAATAATTTCCGAGGGGCGCCGGGCGAGTCTCGTTTGTCCTCGGCGTGCAGTTTCTCATTCCCCCACCGCCCCCACACCCTCACCCCGAATTAGGGGTGCTCGGGGAGTCCTTTCTTCGCGTGGCCCCGTGACAAAGTGCCCATTACGCCCACTACAAAGCGGGGCCGCCAGGGCTAGGATGTAAATATCGTCAATGATTCATGGAACCGGAACCCTCCGGCGGCGGGGCTGCAACGAGGAGCCCGAGTGCAGGCGACCGAGTGCGCGGCGAGAGTCTCTCGAATTCGAAGCCGGTCGTGCGGGGTCCTCCTGGCGGTCGCACTTGCCAGATCGTCCCCGTCCTCGTCGACTACGCGAGCTCCGACTGCGACTCCTCGCGGTTGCCGCGCCGAATTCGCCGTACGTGCGCTCCGCATACACGTGCCTGACCCGCCCTCCTGCCCGCCGCCGCGACGTCTTCGGATCGCGCTTCGAGGGCCTTAAAATTCCGGGGCCGTCTGGACCCGGTGCCCTGCCAGCGCTGGCGGCAAATTCGGGGATCGGCGACGTCAGCAGCTCCCGAGTTGGTTGAACAACACAACTTTGTCACGACGACGTTCCGGCTGATCCGGAAGCGTGGAGCACGGAGTGGCTGCGAGGGCGGAAAAACATCGATACTTGTGCAAATATTGGGGCAACGAGACGAGTCGGGCCGAGCCCGCCGGTGCGCCCTGGCGCGGAAGTCAAATTAAACAGAAACTCAATTAAGCGGATGTGCTGCAGGAAATGTGTCAATTCGCCAAAAATCAACACCGCAGTCGCTCGAGCAGGCGAAGGAGGCAGGCGAGGCGTCTTAAAGGACGATGTGTGTGTGTGTTAGAGTCAGTGTGTGTGACCCAGGCGCAGAGAGGGCCGTGTGGCGTGCGGCTCTCGGGCGCCGAAACCCTAATCCCGCTCCCATTCGCCTGGATCTCCGTTAAGTGGGATCCACACGACGGCCGCCCAAAGTCGCACGATTTCATTACATGGCTTCAATTTCACTCCTTCAATTTCATTCCAATCTCGCTGCAAATCCCTTTAAACTCCCGGCACTCGGCGAACGCCATTCCCTGCACTCCTGCACCCTCGGCCCCACATGTCGGCGCGTGTCCACCCCCCACCCCCGCGGCTGGCGTCGAATGCACTGCACAGTTTTTGGCAATTGGCCAGCAAACTGTTAATAACGGCAGTTTGTGTGAAAATTGGAGTCATTTGCGAAAGTTTCGTTATTAAGTTGAATGGCTCGGATGGCAGCACGAACGCTGCGGGATGAATGGGACGGGCGGGATCGGCAGAGAGAGGGTTGGGTGGTGATGGCGCTGGTCACGTGGGGGCCCGGCCTGGGCCGAAATATTTCAATTGTGTCAATTGCCTTTCGGGGCATTTCGTGCGCGATCGAATTCGAATCGAGGGCTCGCAGACAATTGCGGTTCGGCCTCCGGCCCGCTCCCCTCTCCCGGTTGAAGCCAGGTCGGATTCGCAGCGCCCTCGTCGCCCTTTGTCGACCAATTAGCCAGCACTCGGGCGCCGCCTGCCCCACTGCGGCCGAGAACAATTAAACGCGGCTGGTGCCAAGCCCCATTCAAGCTCCAAGAAAAGCGAACCTCTCGCGTCCTCCGCCGCGTGGTCCCGAGTTCCCCGCGGCCCTCGGGCGCGAACTCCTTCCGTCAGCCATGCCATTGTCCGCGAATATGATGAATGCGTCCAAGTTGGGAGCGTCCACAACCCGCTCGCAGCTGCTGCCGTCTCGGCTGCTCGCGGAAACTCGTATAAACATGTCAAGAAACCCGAGAACTTTTCGCGCTGCAGCGAACACCTGAAAGTGACATTTTGTTCTTTGATCCGCAGAGGGGCGGGGCCGAGGACGCGGACGCGGACGAGCACGGGAACGAGAACGAGCGGGAACAAGGAGAGAGAAACATGAGTAATAACGGGAACAAGAGCGGCAACAATCAAAAAAACTTCAAATTGTTTTCACTCCAGCGGAGCGGAGACGGGTGACGGGAGCCGGGTACCTTGTGAGCAGGAGGGTGGCGCAGATGCCTGGGGTCGGCTGACAAACGAAGTCGGGAAGTGGGGGGCGGACGGAGGCCTTTCATGTTTTATAATTGAAAAATTGGGCAGAAACTTCGAACCAGGACTGCCGGAGACGAATGCGAGGACTGACAGACACATGGCCAATCCACGTGAGCCCTGAGGACGCCTGCGGCTCACTCGGCATGACAGTGAATGTGAGATTCGACTCTCTTCCAGACAACCTCCGTCATTCTTCAACTAGGAAATTATATAAGGATATGGGCAAAAGTAAACCAGTGTGTGTTGAAGGGACTTCAGCCGAGCTACCAATGTCTATGTCGAATCCCAGGGTCAATTTGTGCTCTGGAAACTTCCAATTGTTAGCACTTGTTGCCTGGTTGCCAACCACTTTCTAGGGTGGAGCCCGATGGACCCCGGTGAGAATAAAATATGTTGCGGCCAAGTGGCGATCATCAGTCGAAGCCTGCCGACCGCAAACATATGGAATTCAATTAATTATTGTTAGCATTTTAATTACGGGCGCTCGAATGCGTGGAGGCTCAAAATAGCGTAAAAATTGCATGATTATGGCCATGAAATGTCCATTTTAAATGCGTGGCTCATGCCGCTGCAGAGGTCGGTAGTTGTTTTATGAATTAATGAACATTCACTGAAATACGAGCGGCAATTACCGGACCCCGCGATTGGTGTTCATTTAATTATTGGGCATTATTTATGGGTACATTGGGCGGAAAGCATTCGCTTTGAAAGCCAATTGATTTCAAAGCCACTGGCCATCGCAACCGCTCCTCCACCAGACCCCCCCCCCCCCCCCAACTCTCGTCGCCAACTGCCTGATCTTCCTTTGAAACTGTCGTCGTTGGCAGTTTCCAGCGAAATCCCGCCTTTCAGAGAAGCAGAGGACGGCTGTGGATTCCACTCGAACCACCCTCCTTTCGGCAAATATTTTCCAGCCGAACAATCGAATCGCAACGAGAGTGCAGGGAGGGGGCCGATGAGGACCGATTGGTGCGTCCTTCGCCCTTCGTCGGACCCGGCGTAGACGTCAACATGAAAGCGTCGAACAACAAACAAAAGTTCGCTAAAATAACACGAGCTAAAACAAATAGAAGAGTGAAGTTGGTCCGATGAAAGAGCTCGGACAGACAGGTGGCCGGCGGATGGACGCGCGAACATGAGTCCAACAAACTAGAGTCAACAAACAAAAGTCATCAGAGCAATTTTTGATGTTGAAAATCAACAAACCCGCCCCACCCCTGCCGGTGGCGCAGGAGCGGGACCGGGGTTCATGCAATTGACTCGAACTGAGTGCCAATCAGTCCATCGGCAGGACTCTGCTGGCTCAGGCTGACGACTGATGACTGACGTTGATGTTGACTGCTGCTGCTAAGCTATTGCGTCACTCGGTCCGTCCGGCGCCCTGCCCTGGGGAGGGGGCGAGGGAACCAGTCGGCAGGTCGAAATGGACCTGGCTGCAGGATGGGCTGCTGGTTGTTCGTGACAGACGGGCCGAGGCTTGCAGCCGGCGAACGGAATTCGAGACGATTCATTGCCCTCAATAATTGAGCAACAGCACGAGCTTCCGATGGTCGGTTCGGTCGGCTCTGACCCCACCTCCCGTCTCCCGTGACGTCTCGTTGTGTGCGATTTAAATATTTGAACGGCTCTCCATAACAATTTGCCATCCTTCCAGGGCTAGAGCCAGAGCCAGAGCCAGAGTCTTCCTTCGGCTTCCATGGCTTCCACTTCTATGAATATTAAAGCCCAACAGGATGAGGTTTCTCTCTCGGTCCTGGTCGCCTGCCAACGCTTCGTTGCTGCCGCATTTCGAGCTATTATCGCCTTCAGTAATTATTTACATCCACAGGACATGGGATTAATTCGTAATTGAATTCTCAAAACCGAAGGTTTGAACCGCAGATCACTAGATTAAAATAGTCGAATGTCGGGCATCCAGACCGGTTTTTGCCGGACATAAAGAGAAATCGGCCGCTCAGACCCGCCTCCCGCCCGGCCACTGCCGCGACCCGACCTCGACCCCGTTACGACAAATGACTGTTGTTTAGAGCTGGAGCCCTCTCATACGGTCGTCATTCTTTCTGTTTGCGCTTCCGCCGCCTGGCCCGACTCGACTCGGCCCACTTATGCTAATGAAATGCTAACGGCAACGGTGGCCAAGTGTTTGTGCCTCTGTTTGCGTGGCCCTTGGAGGCCCAACAAGTGGAACGGCCCGGAGCATTCCGGACCTATCAGGGGCTCCGTGTGTGGCGAGTGCTTGCGTTCATCGCTCAGGGACCCGGTCGCATGCCTCATTAGCGCCTCTTCGGCCGCCCGGGGTGGAGGCTGGAGCCAGCGGAGGAGGCAAAATCGGTCACGGCCGAGAAGCCCCATCCGGATCGACGACGGTTCCAGACAAAATGACCTGGTCTGCAACCGGAAACGACAAGGAGGAAGATGGGGTTGGTTGTTTCGCGGACCGCCTGTCCATTTGGACCGGGGGTGGAGCATCTTTAGGGTAGCAGAGGGTTGAGAGCACTCTCTGTCCTTAGTGAATAATTGATGCCAATGCAAAGGCCGATACTTTTCTGACGACCTCTTTCTGCCACCTTCCCTGGCAGGTGAGGCATCGTGCCATTGGCATTAGATGACAGCGGTCGGGCGGTGGGAAAGGGTCACAAACTCAGCTCGTCTCGGCAAGGCGGGCTCAAATGGAACGGACCCTAATAGCGTCTGCATTATTGAAATCGCCGCAGCCACGTGGGTGGCGGGCGGATGGGCCCATAAAGCCGGAAACAACTCCGCCGACCCGACCAGCAGTCAGCAGACCCTCAGTGCCATTTCAATTTGCGAGGAAAACCGGGCCGACAGAAGAAAGCACTTCGCGAACCGTTTCCGTCGCTCCGAAGTGCGGGCCAGGCCGGCCGCAGCCGAGCCGCAGCACGGATCGAAAGGCTTCGGGCTCGTCCGTGAAACTTTTGCTCTTGATATGCAGCACTTGCTCGCGGTCAATCGGAGCACAACAAGCACGTCCCGCACACCTCGCCCCTGGCTAAGGGTAGTCCGGGGTTCGTCCGACGATTTGCTTGCATTTCACATTCGCCGCGTTGTGGTGATGGGCCTTGTTGTTGTTGGCTTGTGTTGCTGATGTGTTGGGGCTGACCCAGAAACACACGACTTGATTGCGGGCCACGTTCGCCACCTTCGACGGCGGCAGCCAAGGGCTTGGGGAATGATTGACTGCGGCTGGGGCTCCAAACGAATCAAGCCTGAGAGCTTTTGAGGAGGAGAAACTGCGAGAAGACAGCAAGAAGTTCCTCGGTCCCCGAAAAACGACACGCGACAGTGACCTTGTGTCGTGGACTCCGGACTCCGGTGGGCCGCAGCCAGCGGCTGACTCAGGCCCACCGTCCCTGCGGAGTCGAAGGAGTCGAGCGCCACAGAGCCAGAGTCGACGGCAGCCGGCCCGCGAACGTCGACCATCAGCAACAAATGCCGTGGATGCCCTCGAGAAAACTGCAATCGCCGAGCAGCGAGGACGAGGGCGAGGACGAGGGCGGAGGGTGAAAATTTAGGCGCGGCGCAAAGTCGAAAAGCGGCGAGGGGGGGAGGAGGAAGAGGTGTTTATTTTTCCCCACGGTTTTCGGATGTTGCTGTAACAACAGAGCCGACAACGAGCAACGGCAACAATAATAGTAACAATAACAATAACAACAGTTGCCAGTAGAATTGGCCATTGTCCTGCGGGTCTACAAAAGCTACAAAGGCAAGCAACTAGGACTGAAGGACTTACGGAGCAACAACAACGAGCTATTGTCGTCTTCTTAAATAAACATCGCCGCTCTGCATGACTGTGGGTGTGGGCTGTGGCTGTGTGTGTGTGTGTGTGTGTGTCGGTGTTTGGCGCTAAACAAGCTCGTCTCCTGCTGGTGCTTCCAGCGAAGGCAGCGCGCATGAATTTTTAATGTCCTCGCTGCCTCCGGCCCGCTCCTCGTTTCATCCCGTCCTCTTCGCACTTGATTCTCTGTTTTTGTTGCTCTTCACTCGCTGCGGACTCCTCTCCAGCAAACATTCCCTTTTTAGCTTAATTCTTGCCGTAAGTGTTGTTGTCGACGTCGTCGTCATCGTCGTTTGTCTTGTTGCAGCGGCATCCAATTATTATTAAACGAATGTAGGACAAGGATAAGGGCTGCTTTTCTGCGCCCAGCCGCCCCGCCCCCGCGCCAACCCCAGTCCCTCCTCGCGGCTGCAGTCGATGCACCCTGCGCGGGATCCGAGGCCCCACCCGGACCCCTCCGGCCTTCGCCCCTCGAACTCACCGCTCTCGAGCCCTCCCCAAGTCCCGATCGCGACCCGATGGTATCCGCCGAAGAAGGCAAATTTCGCAACTCTTGGTCGCGGGCGCTGCAATAATTGATGGCGCCCGCCCGGACGCCACCGCCCGGGGAGGGTTAATTTATGGGCAGACGAAAATAGCTAAACGGCCCCTCGCCCTCGCAGCAGGTTGAAATATTAATTGGACAGCAAGTGGCAGCTCCGACCGTTTCGCAATCGCCGTGCGTCACCGCGCACTAAGGTCGACCAGCTCGCGGCACGAACTTCAAAACAACTCGCCGGACCTCGGCATCGGAGTCTCCTTCCCCCGGGACTGCGGAGGGATTCTTGCCTTGTTGCCCGTCGTGTCGCTCGAGCGGGTGTTAATGAGTTTTAATTATGTAGGCGACACGACAGGGTGCGGGCCTGACACCGGTGGGAAGAAATTCCGAGGAGTCGTCGGCGTCTCTTCGAACACCTCCCATCCCTCGGTGGCTGGGCCCATGGAGGCGGAAGACCGGCTGCGACCCCAACGCAGGGGGCTCGCTTTCCTGGTCGTAGCGATGATTTTTCCCACAGTCGGTCCATCCGCCCGCCTGGCGACCATGCCAGACCCATGTGTGCCGACGGGACGGCTTCATTGGACAACAACTAGATCGCAACGACAGCCACCAGACACACGCGGCAGGCTCACGTCGATTTATGTGCGTGGCCCCTGCCACCGGCAAGGTTGGGTCCCGGTCCACCCGCCAGCTGACTGGCGCACCGTGAGGCTTTGTTCGATTGGCGTCGCAGCACCTCCGCCCGGTGGCCGAGTCCGTGGATCGGGAGGGAGTGGACGAAGGAGGACGCGTGGCCGGGACTGGCAGCACGTCAATTGGATTCGGCAGTGTGCGGACTGGGGGTCGGTCTCGGGCCGTAAATCAGTTCATCAGGTTGGGCGCCCTGGCGGTGTTGCAGTAACTTGGACCATGCGGCTCGGCGAACCAGTTTTTTAATTGCCAAGAGCTCGAGCTCGATTTCGATGGGAGCAGGTTGTCCAGAGCAACACGTGCCGCCACCGCATTCCGCATGGCGCGGCCACCGTTTATTCGAGCCCACGAACGCCGCGCCACCTGTGCCTCCGCCTTCCGAATATCGCAGAGAGTTGGTCGACTCCATTCCCGGGCCGCGGCGTCCTCGACCCCACGTCCCCCCCCCCCACACTCGACACCTTCAGGCGACGGCTGCGAACTCACGCCGACCACGGACCCAGCTTCCGCCCACATCCATGAATTTCGGATCAGCCGAGCGCAGACGACAAGAACGAGGCAGCAACAACTGTGGCGACAGTCTGTTGCTTAGAGAGCTCGGTTGCTAAACCAGAGTTGGAAAATTAGCCTCAGTAACAGCAACAACAAACCCAAGTCGTTGTCTGCAACCAAGTCTCCAACTACTTTCATAACGATCCGGGCGACCTCGAGCGTTAAATTTGGGAGAAAAATATTGTCGAGCGGACGGATAGTTGGATGGCGACGGGCGTGGGCGTGGGGCGAGGGGCGACGGTTTGTGTTAGTGTGAACTCCTCGAACAGCGACGGCAGCAGCCACACAGCTCATCCGGATAAAGTTACTAATTAATAAGCCGCTTCCTCGCATCTCCCGCGCCTCCTGCACCGACCCGACTCGACGGCTTCCTTCCCACGTCCCGGTCCGTGTTGGTGTCAGTATGTGTGAGAGTGTGTGTGTTGTCGGAGAAGTTGTTGTCATTATTTAGACCCTAATTAGAACGGATGTCTTGACAGCAGTCGCGAGAGGAGTCGCGTCGCTCCCAGCCCCCACCTCTCCTCACGTTGGGGCCCGAATGAGCCACGGCGAGTCGGCGGCGGGGCGCGGAGTGATTTGGCGGCTAATTAGGAGGATTTCACAGAGTTGGCGCGGATTTGACGAGCGCTCCCGCAACACCTGAGCGCGGTTTCGCCGGTCGCCTTTCAGCAGTTGGACCCAACTTGCAATGAGTCCTCCGCAATACGATTCCAAACCAACGATTCATTCTCCGCTTGCCCTGGTCCGTCCGAGAATCGGTCTGTCCGACTGCGAACGAATAAGTGAATTATGCATTGGCCACATTTTACCTGCAACGTAGAAATTCCGAACCCAACCCACCACAGCCACACTCACACGTTCGCACTCCGGCACCCAGCAGCTGGGCTCCCTGATGCAGGACGCCGGTTGTCGACCCGCCTCTGGAGTTGGCCGCCGTTCGTTGGCAACGGACTTTGGCAGTGTTCGTTGAACCTGAATCGGCCCCAGCCAGGGTGGAGCTCAAGGACAAGGTGCATGCAGGCCTCCTGACCCTGACGAGAAGGCCGGGAGGTCCAGCTATCCGGGGTGCAGCATGGGATCCGGAGTCGGCTCCCGAGCGATGGTCAGGTGTGGGGATTTGGCCGTTACCCCGAGGGAAAAGTCCGGCCTATTCGACGTGGAGATGGATGAGCGGAAAGGGCTTGAGAGCATTTCGGCAGAGAGGAGATCTCGCGTAATCGGCTGGACTAACATCGAAGGTAGCGCCACAGACAGAGCGAAAACTTGTGCCATTTTCAAATTACCGCAATTTTAAGCCCAGTACTAAGCCATGTTTTCGCAGGAGCCACGTTGTTTAGCCGACCAATTAAACTTCTGACACGCCTCGCCACGACCTCCTCCCGTCGCTGCAGGCGCAAGTTTCCTTTCGTTTTGTTGCGTTGCTGCACCCTTGTGCAAGCGTGTAGCGCAAATGCAATTACGTTTAATTGCATGCGAAATATGCTAATCTACGGTCAGGGGAGTCCGCTCTCGGAAAATCAATCGACGGAGGCCGAACATGCCCCGAACATGAACCTGTGCTTTTGTTTTCTCTTCTGCAAGGAGTCGTTGCGCTGATGGCTTTGCACGAAGCCGCAGGATTATGATGTGCCGAGCCACAATGGAGTTGCGATAACTCAGTGGACCAGCCGGACACAGTTGGGCCACAGCTGACCGCACACGGGATCGTCATCGCTCCGCTGTAATCCCCGAGCAGGGTCTCTCTCTCTCTCTCTCTCTCTCTCTCTGGATGGATTACGCCTACCGGCTCCAGTAACTAATTTGCCGGGCGACTCTTACCGGGACTACACAGAAAGCCAAGTCCATGCAACCGCAATCTTGGGTCCGTCGACCAGCACAATATTTGATATTTTCGGTCGTCGCCCAGACAGACAGACAGACAGACAGGGAGAGAGAGGGAAAGGGAGGAGGCAGATCCGGAATCCAACACCGACCGATGGGGCAAGGGCTTTGTTTGTTTACACAGCCCAATGTTAATTTGAAGCAAAACTCGAGCCTTTATTTGCATTTCTTCTCGAAACAACCCCGCCCAAGAGTGGACTCGATGCCACTGCCGGCTCCAGGCAGTTTCTCATTCACACACAGCCACTCACAAACACACGCGCGCGCGCAGGGGACGCACACATGCGGACGGACGGACGTGCGGCCAACAGGTGACAGACGCCCTTTGTCTGGCGAAAATTGTGCAACCTGCAGCATTTGGGGGACTGCTCTTTGTGCCCAACAGCACTGGGCGAGCGCCGCCAGCCGTGTGTCGGGGTGGGGTGGGGTGGCGTGTGTAGGGGAGGTGAGGTGGGGGGCTGCGGAAGTCTCGGTAGACCTGAAAAGATGGCAATCGCAATTGTTGCCGCTCCGGACTGCGGGTAGTTTGTGGAGATTTAATTGAAAACTTTGTTGCCTTTGTCCCCGAGATGTGATTGTATTAAAATTTTAATTAAATTTCCCCAAAATTTATTCGCTCTCGCAATCATAACATTAAGCCTACCTCGACCACCTCCGAGCCGATTGTTGTTCTTAAATTAGCCCCGGAAACATGGCTGTAATTCTTAAATTTCGAATATCTCCATGTTCTAAGGAAGTCGCTCCTCGTCCTCTGCTACCGCAGGACTCGAGGGGCACAAAGGGCTACAATTTTTTGCACAATGACTTAGTTAGTGAAGCTATCGAAGCCTCGCGCTGAATGGCAGTGGTTTAATGGCACCAGGCCAAGCCTTCCAAGCCAATGGGAGGACGAGGCCAGTCGTGGCTCCCACGTGTTCCGTATGATCTGCACGGCTGGCTTACTTGAGAGATGATTCCTTCGCCTCCTTGAGCGATGACTCCTCACCCTGGACCCCCGCTCGGGGTCCGTGCCGGGTCACCAGAGGCCAGCTGGCAGCTCCGGCATTGTGCAGTCGAGCCCCTCGGAAGACGTCTTAATTAGATTCGATCGCTGCCTCCCGCCCTCTCGAAGAGTGGACGACCCTCGGTCCCTCGCCGCATTAGCCCAACACCCGCTGGTGCTCGTGGGACTGCGCGACTGCCGCGGGCAGGGCAGGGGCAGGAGAAAACGGCGTTATCATTTCCACGAATCCGTTTCCAAGGGAGCGTCATAAACGCTGAATTCATTAACACCAACCCAAGAGCCGGTCGGTCGGTGGGTGTTTGTCGGTGTGTTTGTGTGTGTGCGCCGTATGGTGAGTTGGCCTGGCGTGTAATTCCATTACCGAAATAAAGCCAAGTCCTGCCACCTTGCGAGCTCGTGGTGGATTTTTTCTCGCCAGCCACCCCTAAAAAGCTTTTAAGTGTTTTCCCTCGTGTGGCTTTAAACTTAAACACTCGCCCGCCCGCGCGAGTGAGGGTGGGTCTGTGTGGGTGTGTGTGAGCGTAAGTGTGAGTGCATGTGCGAGGGTGTGTGCATGTGTGGAAATTAAAACGTGTTCTATCGGAAAATCTCCTTTGTAATTTAACAGATGAGCTGAATATTAAAATATATGGGGGCCTTCGCTTTGGCCGCCTCACCTCGTCACCGCATCGCCCGCCGCCCGCCGTCCGCCGCCCGCCTCGAGTTGGCTTTGATGCCAAAATTACTGATGCCTTTTGCTGATCCGCCGCGCCGTCCGTCCGTGCGTCCGTCCGCCCTGCTGGCGTGTGGAGACAATGTGTCTGAGGACCCCTCCACACACTGACTCCCTCACGCCCTCGGGGCCGTGTCGCGCACACAAGGACGCGGCGACGCCGGGCACATTAGCGCGGTTAGCACGTTTCTGTGCGCCGCGGGCCGCTCGTCCCTCGTCCCTCGCCCCCGTGGCGTCGTCCGATGGCACGTCGACCGGCAGCCGACGCTGCGTCGGCTCGGCCGTCAAAGGCGTCCTTGTCATTAGAGGCTGCCCGGGGGCGGGCGACAAGGGTCTAGTTCAACGGGCTGCGGGGGCTCCTCGTGCCCCGGGTCGAAGGCCAACCCCAGCTCCCCTCATCGATTATTGATGAGCTGCTGGCGTGACCCGAGCGCGCGGGGGCCGCCAGTGTCAACGCCAGAACCCTTCAACGGCCCCAGCCCGGGGCGAATTCGCGCTAAATGCCTGAGTGGTTATTTTAGGACTACGCCAACAATTACCGAGAAACCCAAACGTTTTTTCACACTCTCCTCTCCCTCTCTCTCTCTCGCTGCAGGTCCGGACCCTCTTCGTGAGCGGGCTGCCGATGGACGCCAAGCCGCGCGAACTCTACTTGCTGTTCAGAGCCTACGAGGTAAGAGCCGGAAGGGTCCCTTAGAAGGCCCTCACACTAATTGTCCCTCTCTTGTTTCTCGCACTCGCCCCGCAGGGCTACGAGGGATCGCTGCTGAAGGTGACCAGCAAGAACGGGAAGACAGCTTCGGTGAGTATTGCGACCGACCCCACCCGCCCCGCGCGGGCCTTGAACGAACGCGCCTCTAACGAATTCTCTCCCCCGACCCGCTGCAGCCAGTTGGATTCGTGACATTCCACACAAGAGCCGGCGCCGAGGCGGCCAAGCAGGACCTGCAGGTAACACACACTGAACCAGACGCCACCCCCAACCCCCAGCCCGACCCCTTGCGAACCCCACTCGTAGCAATCGATCTGAGAAATGCATTCCGACGACGCCCACGCCCCAGGCAGTCCGCCGGCCCGGGACTCGAGCACACTCGCACCTCGCCCCCTTCAGGCACGCCCCTCAGACTCACGCCGCGGACGGGGCTCGACGCGATCAGCCACGGGCCTCGATGCGACGACCGGCGTCGGGCCTCGTCCGGGGCCGGTGAGCACTGTGCGAAGGCAATTCCGAGGAGGTCAGGGGAGGGACGGACGCGGCTCCGGGGTAGTCTGTACAGCACGCGAGCTTGGTGGCACTCTCTCGAATCGCACCTTCTGCTTGCATTGGCCGTGTGCATCCCGAACGCATTGCGTCACCTTAGTTTTGCTTCTCTAGTCCCCTGCACTCCGAGTGCATCACAACTCCTTTGGTTTTAGCCTTAGTCTCCTTTCACCTTAGTCTAGAATGGCTTCGTAACCGGGTTGGGTGCTCTTTTTAATCGCCGTTCGAGCCGCTGGTCACCTGCATGTTGTCTGCGGCTGAGGTCGGCTCAGAGAGGGGGTCAGAGAGGGTCCGAGATCAGGTCCGTGAATGGGAATCGCCGCGTGGTTCTGTCGGGCGCATTGCGTTTGCACCTTATTTAAGTTCATCACCCCATCACCAGTATGCAACAGTACTACAACAACAACCGCAAAGCATCCATCCATTAGTAGCCACCGTCCCGCCACCCGCTAGGCCCGCAACCGCAACCGCAACAGGTTCCCGCAACGAATCACGAAACACGAGTTTGCCACACGAAACCTCACAGCGAACGAACTCCCCCACCTCCACGACGAGGCTCGGAGTGGCCCAGGACGCACCCACCAGCAGCCCGCCAGCCGTAGGTGTCCGCACCACTACCCCATCTTAACCCCTAGAACCCGCCAGCACCAGACCCAGACCTCCAGTCCGGAACCTTAGCTAATCCCACCCAAAACGGCTGTTCGGGCCTCTTGCCGAAGCAACTACTCAGAGAACACCTTCCATGCATTGAGGAACAATTATTTTTGGCGAATTGCGAAGCCGTTGATGTCGATGTTCGGTCGCGAGTGGAAACCGAAGTCCCTCTCGGAGGAAGGCACTTCCGGGGCCCGCTGCCTGCAGGTCGACTGAACGTGAAAGTCCTCTCAGGGGCTTCGGAAACGAGCCGATGTAGGGTCAGACGCCGTCGGACCCACGTCAGTCGCTCGCTCTGGACCGGGCCAACCTGGGCGAGGCGAGGCGAGGCGACTTGGGGGGCCTTGGAAGACCTTCCGGGGGACTTTCGTTTCGCTGTCGTTTTCGAAATTGCATTTGAGGAGTGAGAGCAAACTCCCAGAAAGAAAGATAGAAAGAAAGATAGATAAAAAGAAGCTCTGATAGGTCTAAACCAACTACAAGCCCGTAACGATTCTGATTCCCTGTACATAAATGCTCATTTGCAGCAGGGTGTTCGCTTCGATCCCGACATGCCCCAAACAATTCGCTTGGAATTCGCCAAGAGTAACACGAAAGTGAGCAAACCCAAACCACAGCCCAATACAGCGACAACAGCCTCACATCCTGCATTGATGCACCCACTCACTGGACGTAAGTAAAATAAATGAAAGCCAAAAGCAAAAACAAAAAAAAAACAAAAACATTTAAGAATTCCCTCTCTCTCTTAATTTCGTAACGTAGTTTTGTGTTCCTTGATTTGTTCTTACTTTCCCAACGAAACGTAGTAAATGTAATTTCACCAAACAATATATATACATATATATTCGTTGTATGCATATATAAATAAATAAATAAATATATATGGTTAACGACCGTGCACTTAACGAAACCCTACTAAACTCTTCACCCGAATCCCCCAGATCTGCTTTGAGCGCACATTCTTTGAAAGTATAAATACTAAAATCCTTTGGCGAAACAAGTGTTTGAACAAAGAATCCTGAGCAATATGATGCACCTTATCACGTAATCTCACACGCACACACACACACACACACACACACACGAACACACAAGAACACATCTAACACCTACACTCACCCAGGAACACAACGACTCTCACACACCCAGAAGTCACACCGACACCGAAGCCTCGAACACACGCAGACCCACCCTCCACCCAGACACGCGACACGCGGAAGCGCCTCAGGCCGAGCCCGAGCCCGAGCCCGAGCCCGAGTTTTCCCGGCCACGACTCCGTCCCTGTTGTATGTACCGACCGAGCACCGCCCACACACGAACTCCCCGGGGACGACACTCCACATGTGTGTACGTGCGTAGCTGCCTGAAAGAGAGACCGAGTGAGAGAGCGAGAGGAGGGCTCATATTGTCTCAGCGCGACAGAACGAAAGACTCCGGCGACGAACGCTGTCGCTGTCGCAGTCGCAGTCGCTACCGCCGTCACGATCGCGATCGCGCCCGAACTGTCTGTCAATAACAAGTCTAAACCAGGGTTTTTAGTATTTAACATTAACAATCTGTTGCATTGTCCCTAAGAGGAATAAGAATAAGAATAAGAAGAAGGAGAGGAAAACTTGCGATGTTACTACTTGAAGTCTTAGATGTTTTCGTATGATTTCTGTTACTGTTACGTTGTTTTTGCCATTATGAACCGTTGTTAATAAATTTCTTTTCAATTGTTAAACAAACAAACAAAAATTGTTCTCTAACAAAGACAATTTTCTGCAACACTTTTCTTCCTCCCACGCACCGCACGGTCTAGATCTGGGCGGACCCTTCTTTCCCGGCGGACCTGAGCTCTGGCACCACCCGTTAGCGTACTCGGCCGCCGCCGCCGAGCTGCCCGGAGCAGCCGCTCTGCAGCACGCCACGCTGGTGCACCCGGCGCTGCACCCGCAGGTGCCGGTCCGCTCCTACCTCTGACTAAATACAGATAAAGTTATGGAGCAGCCTATGCATCAAGTAAGTTCATTTTCAGCCGCCCCCGCTTCCAGCGCAAGCCCTAATAATTCAAAAGTCGAATTTTTTCTCCTAACTCTCTTGTTTTGCCACCCCACGAAAGACCCAAATGACAATGCCGCAACACCATCAGACCACAACAACAGCAATACACCCAACCATGCACATGTCGGCTGCGGCCGCGGCCGCCGCTGCTGCCGGCCTGCCGCCGGGCGCCGCCGGCTCCGGCCCGCCCGGCCACCATCACTTTATGTCCAGCCCCGCTCTAGCGAGTCCGGTCGGCTCGGCCAACAACCCAGCCAATCCGCCCATCGCTGCAAACGCCCCCTGCTCCACGCTCTTCGTGGCCAACCTGGGGCAGTTCGTGTCGGAGCATGAGCTGAAGGAGGTTTTCTCAAGGTAAGTCCCCAGCAGTCCACCGAGTCTTCGGTTTCGCTTCGGATGGGTTTTCATAGGGAGGAAGGAATTGGATTTCAAAGAACCGCGGCTCCTGGGACGCCGTCGAATTCGTCCGACTCCGTGCAAGATTGGAATCCTGTGCTCCGAGACGGATGCGAGACGAGGCGTTCGGAGCTCAGGGGGTTCTTTGAAATCCACCTGCAGTTGACACGGGAAATGCGCACAGCCACTGGCCACACCCCAGCGTGCGAGTTCCGCGCGTCCGCCACATCTAGATTTGCACTGTAAATCTGAACACTCACCCCAGCGAAGGCGCAATCAATGCGTGTCCTCGCGTGCCCCGTGCCCTGTGTTTGAGAACTCACGCCACAGCCCCCGATATGTGTATGACTCCCAGCCCTCTGTTCGCCATCCATCCGACGCCTTGCACCCACATTACCCTCGATGTATAGTGAATTCCAGCCATCCAACTGAAACCCCCAACCCTCTCAACTTCCGCATTGATTTCAACGAGTTTTATTTGAGATTTGCTTGGAAACCGAAGCACTCCACAGTTGTCTATCTTTCTGTTTTCGTTAACCGAATTAGTCCTAAATCCAAAATCTCTTCAGTTCACCCCCCTACCCCTACATTCATCCAGAACTACTCGAACTACGCCATTGTTTCTTTTACTTTTAACCTATTTATTAAGATCATGTTTAATTACAACTACTTACAAATAAATTATATACCAAACTTGCACAGTATGCCTGGCTTTTGTCGCCTTCGAATGCACACAAAAGGTTGTTCGCACAATATCACTTCTACTACTACTTCTACTACTACTACTACTACAAGCACAAATTCTACCACTACTTCATACGCATCAGCTATAAGTCAAGCAGCAGCGAGCGCATCGCCCATAGCCACGAGCTCAAATGGCAACGCCACCCAACACCATACCAACATCAGCAGCAACAGCAACAACAGCAGCAACAACAGCGGCAGCAATTCTGCCAGCCACCCAGTGGCTTTTATTGAGTTCCAGGATGCTGCCAGTGCTGCCGCCGCGATGCAGCAGCTGCAGGGCAAGTACTTGCTGTCCTCGGACCGCGGGTCGATTCGCATTGAGTTCGCCAAGACCAAGATGATGAACGACTCGGTGGCCATGAAGAACAGCGGCAGCAGTGGCGGCAAAAGCGCCGCCCTCGCAATGAAGTCGGCGCCGGCCATCAACATGGCGCCGCCCATTCTTGCCGCGGGCATTCCACAGCCCCTACCTGCAACCTCGGCAGCAGCGAACACCATCGCGCTGTTCAACCACCACCAGCAACAACAACAGCAGCAGCAGCAGCAGCAGCAGCTCCAACATCAGCAACAGCAGCAACTCCAGCATCAGCAACAGCAACAGCTTATCATACTGAATGGCTACCAGCACGGGCAGCAGCAGCAGATCCACATGTTGCAGGCTGCCCCGGCCCAACAGCAGACGGGCCAGCAACCGCAGCACTTCCTCGCCGCTGCCGCTGCGCCCCCGCCAACAGCAGCAACGGCGGCGTTGACAACAATCTTTAGTAGCACCTCCTCCTCAAATAATAACATTGTTAATAACCGTTCTACCGCACTACCACCACCGCCCACTGTTGTTGTAAACTCACTACAGCACCATCATCCAACTCAGCACCAAAATCATCTTTTTAGAGACGTATGTATTCGTTGGTTGCCAACCGCAAACAGAACGATTTCTTTTTTATTTCACTTCATTTTCCGTTGGGGCGTCTTTTCCGATCTGAGACTTCCTCGTGGGTCGCCGCTGGGTCCCTCGGAGGGTGACAACTACGCAAATTCCGGCCCTTACGGAACTAGTTCGGAATCGGAATCCTTGGTATTCGGCACCCGCTCCCCGATTCAGCACTCGAACCCAGTTCGTCGAGTCTGTCGCCGCCTCTCCTCTCCTCTCCTCGCACCTCTCGCGCAGGATGTTCGCGCTCTCAGCCGACGATCCGACGACCCCGCCTCCGGCCCGGCTGGAGAGCACTTACCTCGGCTCCACTATTTGCAATACGGTCACATAAATGCGAGCAAAATATCATCTCCATATCGCGCTCGTCCTGGAGCACTTGTTCCGGATCCTTTGGCGCTCACGTTTAATACTTTTTTAAAATACTTAACTGCCTCATAAATTTGTTTTTCAATTTCCACCGGAACGGAAAGCGAATGAAAAATTCATGCACTTCCATTGCTTCTGGGACTGGGACGTGGTCGGGGGCAGACGTTGTTTGCGATACGAATACGAATACGAATTTCTAGACCGAGTGGGACGAGAGCCGCCGCCCTCGCCGGCTGCGACGCCTGCTTGACGAGCACATCCGTATCCGTAGCAGGGGTTTCCATAGAGCGGCGCAACGAATCGCGCTGATCCGGCTCCAAAGACAGGTGCTTCAATAGTGGCTGGGTTCGAACTGCGAGGTGTTGATGGGGTTTGAGGCGACTGCCGAATGCCGAATGCCCAGTCGCCGATTTCAGCCCTAGTATACGTAGTTTGATGTTGATATTTTTGATATTTTTCGTTTCACTGTATGAAATCGCTTCATGGCAGCAGATTTTTCGTTCGCCTTCTGATGGCCGTACTAATAGCTTCACCACTGTTCTTCCAGAGGAGCGGGTATGGAATCAAGGCATGATTTGATCAGTAAAAAATCCGAGCGCGACATGCAGCAGCACCACCAACACCATCACCAGTTTCTCATGACAACACCAACCTGACCCGTTACTACCCACGCCGACCAACAACAGCAGCAGCAGCAGCACCTCCATCTCCACCAGCAGCAATCGCAGCAGCAGCATCAGCATCAACAGCAGCAGCAGCAGCATTACCATCAGCAGCAGCAGTTCCACCATCAGCAGCAGCAGCAACACTACGCTGCCAACAGTGCAGCAGCAGCAGCCTCGCTGGCGGCCACGCACCACATCCCGACCACCTTGATCGCCGGGGCCGCTCCGGTGGCGGCCGCTGCTGGCATCTACTCGTACATGCTGCCGGCGACGACGCACATTGCCGCATAGTACGGCCAACCCTATTATTACTAGGCGTTAGAGCCACCCATACATAGAAGTATTCATTCTACTACTCAATAGAAAGCGCGCAAATTTACCAGAGCTCGGGACAGTCGGTGGACGCTAGCAGTAGCTAGGACAGG
Source organism: Coelopa pilipes (assembly GCA_947389925.1). Classification (NCBI taxonomy): domain Eukaryota; kingdom Metazoa; phylum Arthropoda; class Insecta; order Diptera; family Coelopidae; genus Coelopa; species Coelopa pilipes. The sequence continues at coordinate 7,669,782 of OX376697.1, forward strand.
CTGGAACCGCCAGCGACCGCAGACGGTTGGGCTGGACAGTCGGATGTGGCGGCACAGGTGTTTTAATTTAGGTTTGATATGAAGCATAGCGACGAGCATAGGTCGAGGAGAGAGAGAGACAGCAGTAGATGTCTCTGAATATGAGTTGTATTTTCAATACAATAACAATAGCAAGCAAACCCCAAAAGAAGAAATTCAACAAAAATATTAAGGACAAAACTAAAAGCAATTGGATGTTGATTCATAGAGAATATGAACAAGTGGAAGACCCCTGAAAACAAAACAAATAAGAACCAAAAAACTAGTTTAATATAGTACTTGCATAGGCCCCTTAGTCCTACCCGCAGAATTCTTATTTTTTTGTTGACCCCCTCGGTTTTGGTCATTCGAGAAGATGTCGATCGAAGTGACTTCGGAACCCATAACAACTATATCTCATACAAATGCATAGTTCTTATGACTGTGAATACATATACATATATATTAAAGCAAAGACATTATATATTGTTTGTATACATATATATAAAAATAAATAGTATGAATTATTATATGAATAATAATATGAACTATGAAGCATACAACATAATACATAAATACTATTGGTTAAGAATCTGCTAATACATCTCATACTAAGAAAAACTTACAGGTGAAACTTTACATAATACACACATGATTTCCTTTGAGTACTTGGACATATTTCGTTTTCACGTACCCCGTACGGAAGTTGAATTGATTTGACTTAATTCAATAGTTCTCAATCTAGTTCGCATGGGAGTTCAGGGATCGCATCGGTCGGTGCAGCCTCTGATCAGCGCTGATCAAGACCTGGTTTCGACGGACTCCTCCAAGTTCTGACGAGTCGAGCTGAAGGTACTCGATCTCTCGACTGGCCCTCCATGGCACCCATTGCAAGGAATTGAAGAATCATGTATTTTGCGAACTAGATTTGAATCGGGCCGAAGATATTCCTGAGTTTATTTTCGAGAACGATTTGAAATTCTGTAGGCTGGAAAGCGAACAGCAAACAATCCGTTTTGATTACAAACCACTTATTGACGATAATTCAGACGTGAAATTTTAATGAGAATATTATAATTATAATATAGCTTAACCGAATGTGCCCTTTAAATAGCTCTCTTTCTAGATTTTTTAAAGTAAATAAAAGGTAATGAATTTAATTAAAATTTTAATAGTTGTAAAAGTAAACGCATCGCATTCTGTTGCCGAGTGCGGAGTAACCCAGAGTTATGACAAAATTATGAATGAAAATCGCAATTAACAACGACAAGCAAACGGCTAAATATACAGGCATTGTATGTGAATATATAACTAAACGCTGAATTACAATGTAGACTAAACGGCAAACGCATGATAAAAATAATTAGAGATCAACAAAAACACTAAGAGGGTTTCAAAATTAATTGTATTTGATATAAGAGCATTTTAGAAGAAGAAACAAAACTAACCAAACCGAACTCCAAGTAACCGACACCGCTGGACAGGCGCTGGGCACGTCGCGTCAACCAGACGAGACCGACAGAGACGAGGGAGAATATAAAAGTATACATGATTGCAAGACTCAACAGACTACAAACTAAACTACTATTTACTTATACTAACATTTAGTGACGAAGAGGCCACTCTGAGCAGTTTTTTACTCTGTACTAAGCAACCCACTACTGTCCTACTACGAAACTTTATACCGATTTTACTCCTCCTCATCCTCCTCCTGCTCCTTCTTCTTTCCTACTCTGCTACCACTACTGAGCAACTTTCCGCCCACGAATTAGCTTCAAGTAGCTAAGCGATGGAGCGCCGTGAGCACGTGAGAAAAGGAAGAGAACCAAGTGACAACTTGTCCGAAACATTTACATAAAAATATGCAAGAACAATCACTTTTGTACTTGAGGAAAATCGGGAGGAGATTTGGCGGAACCCCAGCCAAAGCGGGTGGCATTTTAGAAATTTGCACTCTTTAATTGAGAATCATGACAGGACTTTTCGGGAAGCATCTCAACACAGAACGATTGGGGGAACGAGAATATTTTAAATCGCCGCTAGAGGAGAACGTGTTACTAAGTTTAATTACATTGAATAAAACAACTTTGACAACAAACATATCATCTTACGTAGAAAGCAAGCAGAAGAGAGAAGGTTAAATATTATATATACAAGAAATATACATTATTCTACCATAACACTAAAGTTAGCTTACTAGGTTATTTCCAAAATCAACCCGACCGGAGAAGGGAGTTGGCTGCGTTCGCCTCTTGCGACACGCGCTTTGGTTGACGGCCGGCTTCTCGATCCTTCCGTGCAGTGTTTCGGCGCTGAATCGGCCCGACTCGGCCGCTTGCCGAGAGGTAGGGCCCCCGACCTGGGAGGCGATCAGCCGCAGCATTGAGCTGTTGAGTAGCTTTAACACAGTCAATTATCCCCGCATGGTGAAGACACCTTTCTTTTCCCGAAACACTGGCGATCGAGCGGATCGCGGAGCTTGCCTTTTACTAAATTAGACGTGAGCGTGGACGAACCTATGGTCTCCTGGTTTCCTTTGGTTTCTTAGCCACTTAAATTTATTTTACCAAAGTTGTCCTTACTTATTATGAATTACCGATTGTCTAACATAAAATATTTATCGTTTAGTTGAAAACTAGAAATACCAAAGGCATAACATAATATTTATAAAGTGTGAACTTTTTAATGAAAGTGTTTTCAAATTAAAATTTATTCCCAAAGTTTTACTAAATTAATTAACCGACGTCATTTCCAAGTAATGTCCTTTTAGTTCTAAGTTATATTTACACACAGGTTTTTTTATTGATTGCGACATAAATATTCCGTCCAAGAATTTTATAACTAATTTGCTTAATTTAATTTTACCTAACCTATTGTAACTTCTTTTCAACGTTTTGACTTGATCGTGGTAATGAATAAATGAAATATTTAAGGGAATTTGTTGGTGATTTGAGGCTTGGCAGAAGCGAATCGCAGAAATTGTTAAAACAAAGAAACAACTTAGTATATAGTAATATATACCCAAAAAGAAAACGAAAACAAATTGAAACAACTACGAATGCATATCAGAAATTGCGCCTTTTTAATTTTTTTTTTTCGAGAACTAGCACGTAAGAAAAGTGTGAATACACAATTGAAACATCATCATAAACCTCTAGAATTTAAGAGAACCTAAATTTAAGAAATATTCCGATCGTAACTGACGCTGAACAGTAATGGGACAGAAGCAATATCTTTGAGAAACTTTGCTGAAGCGCGATGGAGTCAGATTAACAATTCTTGTGATTCCCCCTGCTTTGCGCTCTTCTTGCCAGGCCCAAAGGTCTCGGAGTAAATCTAATGTAATCGAGCGTTTACTTGCGGTTTTGCTAAGTAGTAAATCTTGCTGCTGCATTCGAAACCCATCAAATCCGCTTAGGTCGAGAATCGAGAATTGAGAATCACCAACATCTTCTGCCCCAACTATTATCTACTTTACGTAATTGTATTTTATGATAATCTTAAAATGAAACTAAGAAGCTAAAATACTAAAGTAAGAAAACTAGCAATAACGTTAGCAAAACATTTCTTAGAGCAGTAAGATATGGTATGTGAAAACAAAGACAAAAACCGATCGCGAGAAAAGACATAACATTAACAGCAACGGCATCAGCCGGAAGTTATATAAAATTATTTATACTAAACAATATTTTATGAATTATGGGAACATTTTAACGATAACAACAACAACAACAACACAAAATAACTAATTCAAAGTAAAACAAAAAAAAAAAACAGATACATATCAGTGAAAATTAACAACAACAACAAAACATATATATATATACATCAATTTTAGAAATATTAACAAAAACATTTGAAATTGATTTACGCAATATAGAAATATTTATTAAAGTAAATTTAAAGATTTTAACATCTAAAGCAAAATATTTATGAAGTAAAGCATGAAACCAAATAATTAAATATTGGTATGACAAAAAGAGTAAAAACCCTAGAGTAATAATTAGAAAATAAACAAAAACCACTTCTAATAGTTATTTCTGTTCTTGATTCGTTTCTATTGAGCTCTCCTCATAAGTTAAAACTTCAAGTTTTTGTAAATTCCACACAGTAATTGCCTTATTTTTAAAAGATTTTGCCTTCTTATTAATTTATTTTATACTATTATTATCATTATTATTTCGTTTCTTCTATGCTAAATTATTAAAATCGTAATTAATATAGTATTCGTGTTTTGTTCAATGTTTAATGACTATTTAAAATATATGTAATAAAATTTTGTTCGTTTGAAAATAAATTTCAATTTGTGTTTTATTTGATCGATCTTCTTTCCCTACTCTCTATTACTACATTATTACCTATTTCGTCTAATTAGTGAAGTACGTATTATTTGAAGTAGACACTAGTTTTAAGAGAAAAGTCAGTTGACCGGCTTTTCCACCATGGACACAGGACATGGACACATCTGTTACAACCTGATATCTTTTTTGTTGAATTTTATTTTCTTTTAATATTCCTTTATGAAGGTTATTTTTGATGAGGTATTTTACGCATTCACAACTTTTTGCGACTCCATTTGTCATAGTCTAAATAAATTGAAAGAAACCTAATGGAACGAATTTTAAACTAGGAAATTTTATTTTCTAAATACATTTTAAACTAATATACAACATTTTGAAGTCTTTTAATTGTAAAAACAATATGTATTAAAAACAATTATAAATGACAGAACAATGCTATACATCTACTTAAACATTGAATATAATCTTGTGTAATATTTGTTTGTATGTTAAGTAGTAAAATTTGAAAACAAAAGAATTAAGTGTAGTGGAAAGAACAGAAAGCAAAGAAAGTAATGAAGGAAAAGATGCATGGGAAAATAAAAACCCTACAAAAACATATCAAACTCGTGCCCGATTATGAAAGAAATGAAGTTTTTAAAGTACGACATATAAGATTAATTATTAAATAGAAAAGCATATTTAAATAAATTGATATATTGTCGATTCTTTTCAACAAATGTTAACATGCAAATATTTACAAGAACTTAATTTAATTAAATAAAATCTGCTAATAATTCCTTTTCGATATTTATATGATCTGCGTTTTTTAACGGTCTATTTTCGTTATGCTAAAATCAAATTTCCGAAATATAAATATACATTATCAAATAGAAAAACTACAAAACGAAACTCATATCAATTGAAACAAGTAATTATTAAATTGTAATTTGTTTATTGAATGAATAAAAAAAAAATAAAACAAAATACAAAAAAATATATATAATATTACAACAAAGCCTTGTTCTTTATACATACATATATAAATATAAATTAACTTAAAAATATACAAACATTATCTATATGAAATATTTAGCGAAATGTAAAATTGTGAGTTTTAAAGAAATATTGTTGCATTGAAGCGAATATGAAACCAAAAGTCATGAGAAATGTATAAACTACAAACATGAAACATGAACAGTTGTTATGAATTAGAGAACTAACAATTATTGGCAATACTTTAACTGCTAAAATGACCAGCAAAGTTTACAAAACCCATGAAATACATTTCATAAAATCAACTATTATATGAATAACATTTATTGTAAACCATTCAATGCTGATTCGACAACAATATGAAGGTCAACCGAGAATCGCAAGAAACGAAACGAGGCGCAACTTCGAAAATTATTATTCAGACAAAATAAATCATATACTATGAGAAATAAAGGAAATAATATATTGTTGCAAACATCGCCGATATTGTGTGTGCGCAGACAACAACCACGCAAATATATATCATTATGCCGATAGTTGACATAAAAATGTGCAAATAGAAATGGTGAATATGAATAAATATGATTATTAAATAAAATACAGAATTAATTGATGAATAACTAAATAAAATTTTAAAATTGTTTTGTGTAATTGTAACAAATGCGTTTTATTTCCGAGGCTCTGACAACAACGTGGGAGAAGTAGTATTCGTCATTTTGTTCGTTCCCTGTTTTTATACTCTAACTCTCACAAAAATTATTTCGAATTTTGAAGAATAATGGGAATAACCCGAAATTCTTGTATTGATGTGAATTTTCTGTATGCTAACCCTAATGAACATTAACTTGTCATTAAACATAGCTCTACATGACCCGATTCCATTTCGTTGCGAACAGCTGACAGGAACGAGGTGAAACGAGAGTTGTCAAAAATAAGGGATGAAAATATCAAACAAATGAAGATAATTCAGTTTTGCTAGCAGCTGCCAAACTAAACGAAAATCGGCCTTTTAATTAACACCAAATACATGTTCCACTTATTATCTTTGTAAAAGAATATTGTAATATGTTCTGCTGCCTGAGGACGTGCTTCAATGGATCCGTGCGGAAACCGCCAACATCTAATCGGGTACGGGAACCCGAGATTCATTTGGATGCAGCGCATATGGGTAAGTTTTCCTGAGTTCTGGCTCAGATTTCGAGGATTGTTGCATGTTTAAAAATTTGCCTACGTGGTTGCAAAAGTGGGTCATGAGAAAATTCCCACCATTTTTGATCAAGTCCAAAAGCAGAACTTACGTTGGTTTTCTTGTTCACAGGTACTGATGTCATTTTGCTATCCAATCAACTGCGTATCACAGGCTCTGGTGGTGCTCTAGCCACAGCTCCCCTAGTTCAATCAAAGTCCTACTTCGAGCTGAAAATACAACAGAGTGGCAGCTGGTCTGTCGGACTGGCTACTCGTCAAACGGATCTCAACAAGAAAATTGGCGGCTGCGATAAAGAGTCGTGGTGTCTGTGTTCCGACAACGCGACTCGGCACAACGACGAGGAATTCCGTCCCGTCGTAGCTATGGCCATCACCAAGGAGCCAATCAAAAATTCGCTGGACAGTACAGCAGCCGAGGCAGGTTTAATCGGAATTGAGGATGTGCCCGAGGACATCTTGCTCACCACCGGAAGCAACGAGGCGCTTCCAGAATCTTCTGAACTGCCGTCCGAGCGACGTCTCTTCCCCGACGAGGGAGATATCATCGGCGTAGCGTTCGACCATGTCGAGTTGAATTTCTTTTTTAATGGCAAGAATCTGGAAGTTCCGTTTCGAAATGTGAAAGGCGCAGTGTATCCGGTAGTCTATGGTAAGGAGAATCACATAGGAGAATTGTTGTTTAATTAATAATCACAACCTCTGTTACAGTGGGAAATGGTGCTATTTTGGACATTGTTCTGGATAATTTTACTTATGGACCCCCGCCTGGCTTCGATCGCATAATGATCGAACAGTCCTTACTTTAAGATTTCCCTAATATACTTCTTAAGATTCCATTGTAAAGTTGTGAAACTAATCGAACAAAACTATTGAGTTTAGGAATGTTTACTACTAATTTTATATCTCATTCTAAGTAATTTATTTTTCGCTCTATAGAACGCTCTCCTACTCCTCACTGTAAGTTTGTAAAGCATTTTTGATAGAACCTTTATTTATCGTGTATTAAAAATAAAATATATACAACGCTTTCCTAACGAAATTGTAAATATCCTATAGACAACATCGATCTCTGTTGATAACATTAAACAATTTTAAAGCTTTTTAGAAACTACATTCTTCAAATTTCATTCTACAAAATAACAAACATTCCACTTAAAAATCTAGCGCGTATTGAACAATATAGCATAACATTATAAAACTATAATTCACATTATTCAAAAGTAATCGTAAAAATAAGCTTGTTCGACGAGTGGTACTAAATTGTAAATTGTGGATTAAATTGTAAATTCAAATAATTGTTATTTATATAAACTTATTGTGAACCCAGATGAGAATAAATCACATAAAATAACCGACATAATATTTTCTCAATGACTTTAGCATGAAAGTGTTATAATATTTCTTTCCATGACTATTTTAGTTCTATCAGATTTTAGATTTCATAAACTTCAATTGAATGTTTTGAAATATGTAAGTGACATACAAAAAAACTGTATTATATACCGGAAACATTCAAAATCATTTTGTGTTTAAAAGTCTGTAACTGCTTACCTAACGAAATCGCCGTGAACTTTTGGACGTTGAATGCAAAATTCATAGTCTCGCTACAATCATATGTCAAGCAAGGTGAGAGCTGACGATGTCTTCCAGAGCCTGGTAATTCAACTAATTATTGCCTTCTGTTCGTCATTGCCAGGGTGAAATCATTCAAATACACGTGGGACAAGCTGGAGTGCAAATAGCCAATGCCTGTTGGGAGCTTTATTGTTTGGAGCATGGCATCATGACGAATGGTTGCCTGGGCGCCATACCCGAGGACGAATCATACACCACATTCTTCGAGTGCTCGGGCATGGATTTCAAGGTAGTGCCGCGCCTGGTGCTGGTGGACACGGAGCCGACTGTCATTGGTCTGTACGTTCGCAGGCCGCCGCCGTGCAATGATACTAAGTCAAGAGGTGTTTGATTTCCCTTACCAGATGAGATAAAAACCGGTGCCTACCGGCTTCTCTTCCACCCGGATTCCTTGGTCAACGGGAAGGACGACAGTGGCAGCAACTATGCTCGAGGCTACAGCCTGCTCGGCTCGCTTCTGATCGAACGAACTGTGAACGCTGTGCGCCGCGTGGCCGAGCAATGCCAAAACCTGCGCGGGTTTCTCATATTTCGGGCCATCGGCGGGGGAACAGGCTCGGGGTTCGGGACCCTGCTAATGGAGAAACTAGCCGATTTGTATGGCAGGAAGACAACGAAGGTGGAGTTCAGTGTCTTCCCGTCGCCCTCGTGAGTCCTGGATGTCGCTAATGGCGGAGTTCCCGTTAATTTCTCATCTTGCAGCTTGTCGTCTGTTATTGTTGAGCCGTACAACGCCCTCCTGGCCACCCACTTCTCCATGGACTACGCGGATTGCACCTTCATCGTGGACAACGAGGCCCTGTACGAGATCTGCGCCGCGAAGTTGGACGTGCCAGCGCCTACATACACCAATCTGAACCGGCTGATTGGGCAGGTTTGTCATGGAGCTGCAGAATTGAATGGATTCAGCTTCAGTCGAGATCGTTATGTCCATAGGTCGTGTCCGCGTTTACAGCGTCGCAGCGTTTCTATGGCTCCGTGAACGTGTCCTTCGAAGAGTTCCAGACGAACCTGGTGCCTTATCCGCGCATACACTACCCGCTGATGACGTATGCCCCACTGGTGCCCAGCAGCAAGTTCCCCTTCGTGAACTCCACCGTCGAACAGCTCACCAACGCCTGCTTCAGTCCCGGCCACCAGATGGTCCGATGCAACCCCTCCGAAGGCAAGTACATGTCCTGCGTCGTGCTCTACCGTGGCGACGTGAACCCGACGGTCGTCAACGATGCCATCAACAAAATCCGCCAAATGCGCGAGACCCGCTTCGTGGACTGGGCGCCCACAGGCTTCAAGACAGGCATCAACGCGATGCCGCCCAGTTTCGTGCCGGGCGGCGACTTGTCGCCCTCGCATCGGGCCGTGTGCACCATCTCCAACAACACCATAATTCGCAATGCCTGGTGTCGCCTGGTGAACAAGTTCGACCAGCTCTACAGTCGCCGCGCCTTCGTCTACCACTACCTCGGCGAGGGCATGGACGAGGGGGTTCTGGAGGAGGCTTCGGCGAACATTTGTCAGTTGGTCAAGGATTACCAGGAGGTTGAGTCATCGGGGGGAGACTCAGTGCGCAGTCAGGAACAGCGGTCGTAAATGTTGTTAATGTGTAACGTGTCGCTAAATATAAACAGCCAATGCCTGGCGTAGTACTAAAGATCTCTTCTCATCGCTATCCCTAATTGTATGGTTGCATTTTTCAATTCGATGAAAAAATTTTTTGAAGCACAGTTTTAGGCTTTAGTTTTAGTCTTTTTCTTTGATAGATATGTCTGGCAACTTATTAACTAACAATAACAAGAAATAAATAATTAAAAGTCCTTCGCTTTTTTTACATTCCTATTATTTAAGTAATATAAAAATAATTGTATTGAAAAAAGAAAATTATTTGTGCATAATATATGCAAATTATAGCTCCCGAAGGTCTTTGCCCGATCTCAAATTTTACACCAATGAAGGAGACCCGTAGTCTTAAGCTTCGACCGAAGGCCCGAGTTCAGAGCTATTGATCGAGAGAGGTGGAGCCGGGAAAGAAATTTATGTTTTCAGAGTGGGTAAAGAGCGGGTTTACTATGTAAATTTGGAAAAATTGTAATAAATTTAAATATTTGTTTTATACGACCACAATAAAAAACTCAACTTGTTATTTCTTTATGAAAAATTAACAATTTTTTAGTTTTAGAGATTTTCATCTTTATTGAGTTTAAATTTCGTATTCATTTTGAAGAATTCCGCAAACGATGGTTTTACAAAATAGATCTGCTTCATGTGGTATCCACAACAAGGGACCCGAGACCTGCTCACGACCCATGGCTCTGGTACTACATGAAGTCAAACCAAGCCAGCTGGCACAGAACGGAGCAGGCATCGAGGATCGCCGAGAAATATGGCGAATTAAGTCGGCAGAGGCGAGTGCCGAGGAATGCATAATTTATGTGTGTGTTGTTGGTGTCCGTGGAGCGAACACAGTGCGACGTCGGTTGTCACTCCAAAGCCAAGCCACAGCACCCATAACTCATGCGCAGGCAGCGGGTGGCGGGCGCAGTCGAAAATGCGATCGCGTGTGGAGGACGTGCCGAGCCAGTCAGGCGCCCATGGCCCATGGATGGTGACGGCGACGGCGACGGCGACGGAGAAATTGCCTCCTGGGCGATCGTCGGAGGCGCCTCGGAGACAAAGGAAGCTTGACAAATTCGACCGCCGGAACAAAACAGCTCGATCAGGGCTCAACGAGCCGATCCTGGCTTGGCTCGGGCACGTTGCGGGCAATTAATTACGGCCACACGTTCGGCTCTCCGCCATCAGGTGCGCAGCTGAGCGCGCCGGTCCCACGCACTGTCCTCGTTGCTGTCGAGGTCTTGCCGTGAAACGTTTAATTAATTGCCGGCGTGCGCGCCCTGGTGCGCTCGGTTCGCGGCTGTGGGTGACGACAGCCCTGCAGAGAGGGCGGCGGGTCGAAGTGACGCCGATTTAAGCGGCCCCACACCTCAGGATTTCGGCGTGGTAACTCGATACACTTGATTGCATCCGCTCCGATGAACGAGATGTCCATGGGACGGCGACAGAGCCCGAAGTGCGCCGGGGTCGCGGCGAGCTCGTCATCCCCACGGCCCGGACATCGGCCTGTCCCATGGTCGATTTTAGCCATGGCTCTTTTCGTTCCTGCCATCCACTCAAAGAGTGCCTCGCTCCGGCCAAGCCCCGTTTTTATTTACTACAAATTGAAAACAAATCAACGACAACAACCGACGGTCGGACGACAGCCCGCCTCGCTCCCGCACAAGACGACACCGCGAAATCCGCCCCATCCCGTCGCGCCCCGCCGTCCGTCTTGCGCTTCGCCGACCGGCGCCCCAGATCCTTCAGTCGCTCCTGGTCGATGGTGGGGGCCAGTCGTTGCTGTTGCTATTGCTGTTGCAGCCGTGATGCTCGGCTGCGGCGATGTTGCCGCAGAATTCAAATTATTTACATACACTTTATGACTTTTCCGAGTTGATACGACGGGAAAACGGCCTGCGGCGACAACTTGAGCGCTGGCCCGCAACGCGAATGACAGCGAGAGCAACAGCGCCAACAGCAACGACCGCTGAAGACGTCCGCCGTTGACGTTTGGAAAATTCACGACCAGTTGCGAAATTAGTTTTCAAACGATAACACAGCCGGTTCCTTCCCTTGGCGGCGGCCGAAGCGGGCGCTCGGACGTCGCCCGGAACGATCGACGAGTAATAGGAATCGGCCCGGATCTGTTGGCCAAGGGTTCTCCCAGACCCAGGCGGCGACGATCGATCGGGAGCACTCGAGACCGTATTTGAAGCCCCACATTGAACCAATCGATGCACCAATTGAGGCCTTATTTACAAGCGGCTCAAATCGCGCCATCTTAACAGATGCTGAGGGCTGAGTGCAGGTGGGGCCGCGGACGGGGTGAGGCCTCGGAACGAGTAACCCAGAGCCCAGAGTCATAAAACCATAAGGCGACACACGCGTGTGCCTGGGGCGGGCAACAGTACTCGGAGTCCTGGGAGGACGAGAGGGTGTGCGTAAGTCGATCGTGAGAAACAGCCGTCGGTCGTAGGCGGTCAGCGGGCGACGGGCGCAGGGAGCGGTTTCGGTCAACCGACCGTCGCCGCCGCTCCCCACCTCCGTCCATTCTGGCGTCCCGTGGACATGGCCCTGGTGGACTGGGAGGGCGTTTCCCTTGCATTCGCAATTGGAATCGATGAACCGCGCGAGGGTGTGGCGAGGGCACCTACCTAGGCGCTATCGAGTGATATTCCGCCCCTCGGCCGAGTCGATGGCGTGCTCTCGTGGCCGCAGATGCTCCTTAAGATAATGATGCCTCGGCCCGCGGCCCTCGCCCTCGCCGAGATCGTTGCACTTGTTGCCGGGCGAGAGGCTCCGGCCGGTCGTGGTTTCCGCTGCTGCTGCCGCTCCAACGGTCGCACTGGTTGTTGTTGGTGATGTTGTTGCGGCTGCATAAATTAGCATAACGTTGAGTGTGTCACAGGTTGGACCGTCTGAGGGCCAAAGCGACTGACATCGCCGGGCGGCGGCCGCGACGACTTCGAGGTGTGTCCCGGAGCTGGTCGTGCTCCGCTGGGCTCTGCGTCTTCGGCGAGGACTGAGCCGGGGATCGGGCGTAGCAATTAATATCAATCACTGCGACGGAAATTATATTGACATTGAGAGAGTCTACGAGAGAGAGAGAGGGAGGGGAGGCGAATCGTCTGGAGGATCGCCTCGCGCACCTTCTCCGGCCTGGCCAGTGTCACAGACGGGCCAGCCAGGCCGCCGTCGTTCCGGCCGAGTCGCGTAAACGCCGAAATAACACGCAACCAACACTTAATTGTATAATTACGGCAATTGCCTGTAAAATTACTTCATCAGCCCGGCGTTGCTGCGTCCACGATCGGCGGACGACGACCGGCGACCGGCGATCGACGGCCGTTGATCGATGAACGATGATGGGTGATGAGCGATGCGCGACTGATGCTAATGTTGACGTGCGGCGACGGGTCACACGCACCTTCCCAGGGGCATGTCATCGGGCGATCCGATCCCGGTCCCCGCGGTCCGGCCCAGCAACAGAAACGCCCTGTCCTACGTACGTGCCGGCCGAACTGAGCCGAGCCGGGCTCCAGATGCGTCATCCACACCCGCGCCGAGCCGCGCGCATCCTGGTGCTGGTCGTTGTCCTGGTCTCGGCCGACTCGACTCGACTCGTCGCTCTTGCTTCCTTCAGAGCGTTACCATAAAATTAAGTATTTATGTCCCGGCCAAAATCAACATTGCCCCTCCACACAACGGCAACAACGGCAACAGCAACAGCGAGTAGAGGAAGAACAACGGCAATCACAAGAACAACAACAACAACAACAACAAATCAGCGACTTCGCCAAGAAGGAGACGAACGAACCCCTCCTATAATAACCCATAATTAAAAGAGCCTCGACTCGCGGTTGGCTCCGCGCCCTCTTCTCGTCTCGTCCCGGCCCGACCCGTCCCGACCCGACCCGTCCCGATCCAACCTGGACTCGGCCGGCCGGCAGACGGGGCGCATCGGAGCCCCACGGATCCGATCGGCCGGCATTCGCGCGCTTATCGCGATCATTACGCATTGCATCGGCGGCCTCCTGTTGTTATTGTTGTTCCGATCAAACGGTGCCCTCGTCCCTGCGTTTAAGGTGCATTAAAGCACCGAGGGCAAGGTCTTGTGCGAGCCCTCGTGGTCGTGATGCTTTAATGTGCGTTTATCGGCGGCTCTCGTCCTCTCGTCCTCTCGTTCCGCCGCCGCCCCGGCCGGCGAGGGGCTCGCGATGATTCGCTGGGCGCACATCATTTTATTGAAACAAAGGAGTTTGTTGGTTTTGGCTTCGGCGATGGTTTTGGCAGTGCCGATTGTTGTCGGAGCTGGAGCAGCTCGGTCGGTGGTGGTGCTGGTGGAGCGATGCCAATCTCTGATTCCGCATGCTCGGCCCCGCGGCCGGTCGCTGATCCGATCGTGAGAACCACCGCGGGTGTTCCGAGGCACTGCCGGCGGAGGGCGCGGTCGCCGCCGTCGGGCCTCGGGGCTCGGTTCCGGGGATCCGGGCCGAAGTGTTAATGAGCGTGTGGCGACCGCCAGGGACCCCCAGCGGTCCGGGCGAAGCCACAAAATTAAGCAATCGCCTGCAGGAGCAGGCCGGAAGGAATTGTGGTTGTTGTTGGTCGCCGGCCGGTGTTGTTGACACCAGTCGCGGACGCGGACGCGAACGCGAACCATCGAGCGCCACCCGCCCTTTCACCGATGGCGGTCGCCACCTTCCCTTCGCTCCACAATTCGCTACGGTTCGGATCGGTTCGGTTCGATTCGATTCGATCCATTGCAGCGTTTGGCGATTGCTCGATGGAGTGAGGGCCCGAGTGAGTGGCCCAGGATGCGTGAGAAGATTCTGCGCGCCATATGGTCAGACTGCGTGGCCACTTGTTGCACCGCCAGCGCCTCGAGGGATTCATTGTTTAGAGCGCTGCACATGTGCGACCAACCCCCGCACTGGCCTAGGCGCAGATCGAATCCATAATAGCGCGACTCCCAAGAAAAATGGCAACCTTTTAAATTCGCTGATACAGCAACAGCAACAACAGCCACATCAACACACACGGCTCGGCTCGGCCGGCCGGTGCTTGGCTGTTTTTCAGCTTTTCTTGGCCGCTGGCACTTCCATGTTTACGTTTCATCTGCGGCCCGGTGCGCACCGGTAACACCTTCCAAACCGAAGTGTCCAAACAGCACCAGGACCACGGCCATGGCGATGTCGATGGCGATGGCGATGGCGATGGCGGTGTCGATGGTGACGGCGACGGTGACCACGAGGGGCGGCAGCACCCTGCTCTCTGATCACTTTTCATAAATATCACTTCGGTTGCATTTGCAACCTGTTGCCTGTTGCCAGCGTGGTCGGCGCGGCGCGCCCGAACCGAAGCCCCAAAGTGCTTCGATTTATGCTGCGCTTGCGCGGGGCTCTCGCCTTTTCGCATCTTGTTCCCCTCTCCTCTTCGCTCCCCGGCGCTGGGAGCCACGCAGCGTTGCTTATTAGCATCTGAGCATCGGCCAGTGTTCGCGGTCCCTCGCTCCATCCACTGTCCACTGTCCATGGCTCCGGCTCGGCTCGGCTCGTCCGTCCGTCCGCTGGCGGGCACTTGTTGCTCTTTTACTCATTCAATTTGTCAGTTGCCATTGCGGCCTCTCAGCTACACTCGGAGAAGACCTCGGTCGGTCCTAGACGTAGGAACAGCAGGCCTTGTCTGAGCGTATTCTTTCAATTGGGCATTGAGGATCAGGGGTCTATAATCTGTCCATGATCTGTGGTCTTAGAGCCCTGACCGATGTTCCCGAGTCCCCTTTCCGCCATGGGTCCTGGGACCGATCTCGGCTCTTCGACCCCGAAGTGTTCCGCCTGTTCGCCCTCCAATAGTTCTGAGTGTATCCAAGAGTTGCGTTGTTGTTGGGGCTTGCAGCAGCAAACTTCTTAATTTTTCCTCTCTGGGATCGCATCGCATCTCTGCGGTTGGATCGGATTGGATCGGATCGGATCGCGCCAAGTTGTGGAAGTGATGCGCACGAGTCAAAAGGTTATCGTGCGGGCTGCACCGACTGCACGACTCGCCCCCCTCGCAGTCACCCCCACCGGCTGTGCGTCGAGCGCCCAGTGAGCGCATTCAGCGCGCCGACAAAAGTGAGCAAAAATATCGGTGGTAATATTTGTGAGATATTTGTTTTCTAATCTGTAAACACCAATCATATTAGCAATTTGAATATGACAGCGGAACAACGTGCACCGGCTACGCCGCCACAACACGCCAACAACAACAACAACAACACTGACAAGAACGACACCGTGGCCTCCTGCAACAACCACAACCGGAGGACGATCAGTTAACGAGAGGTGGGGCGTGAATTATTAACTATTCAATTGGCGGCCTTTGTTTCCACCGAGGGCGGAGGCGGAGACGGAGACGGAGGCGCAGCAGGAGGAGGCGGAAGTTATTAATTGGATTCCGAGGCTTTGGGTCGTGCGGACCACTTGGCAGATGGCCTTGGAAAACGGTTGCCTTCACGGCACAGTATCAGCGAAGGCATCGGACCCTTTCGGGGATTCCGATTGAGGTCTGAAAGTAGTCCGTTCACTGAAGAATTCCAGTCCGGTCGCTCGACTACGGAAACAAGAAAGGCAATCGCTGCGAATCCGTGTCAAAATGTGGGCCAAGTGGAAGACGAAAGAATAAATTGAAAAGAATAATGTGGAAATACAGGAATGAGTAGAAGGAATACAGCTAACAGGACTATTGGAATGTCGCGATTCCGGCATCAGAATTTCGGCCTCATATTGGAGGCTTTCGAGCCCAGTCCGCCACCGCCAGGGCCTAGGACGAGCTCACGTGGAAACGCGGCAAAGCCTCCGCATTGCGTGGCACGACCAGTAGATCACGGCGATCTGCGCGATCAGCGGCCGGCTTATGATTTATCGCCGCCCCTAATCGCGGCCACTAATGAACCGCCGCGCTATCGCAGCCATTTCGCTCCGACTCGCTTTAATTGCACCCGTTTTCGCAGCTACGACTGCGGCTGCGGCTCCGGCTCCGGCCGACCGCGTCCCATCGCCAAATTCGATTCTGCTCGATGGGATTTGTTGTTATCTTGATTGATCGCCCGTCCGCGGGGCGATAGCGACCAAAATCAACAACGCTTTCCGCCGCTCCGTTGCCAGCGCGGCCCTCACTTATCTCGGAAATTAAGCGAGATATGCAATTTTCCAGCGGCACCGGCGCTCGGCGCGCATGCGCGGTAGCACGTTTTTCCTCCCGTTTTCAACTCGATTAGTTTCAAATGTGAAAATTTAATTCCGATAATTCGAGCCGGAGAGCGGAGCACATGCAGCCGATGCCGTCGATGCCGTCGATGATGCCGGCCAGCCGCAGTTGCTGCGAAAAATTACAAGTCTGCACCGCGATTGCGGCCGACAGTTTAACTGGGCTCAATCACTGCTATTGACAGGTTTATTCCGGGGCGATTTCGCAGGAGGCCGGCCGGCCGAGCGAGGCAGCCGCAGCTCCAACCCCCCGGCCCGCTCGCCGTAGCCAAGGGTTCCGCCGGCGGCGTGGGGAAGAGAGGGAGGACGAGGTCCGTAATGAGGAGTGGAGGAGCTGGCCATCTCTCACTCCTATGTCGGCTCCCACTACTCGGGCATTGCTTCAGGACCTCTTCCGGGGACCCACCATAAGCGGGACGCGGCCGCCTCGTCGTGGTCGTGGCTGGAATTCGTTAAGTCCATGTTGTGTCCACTCGAAAAAGAGCCGTTTGTGATGGTTTTTGCCCAGCGGTCGCGCGGCTTTAATTTTACGAGCTGTTAACAACGCTCCTTTGGCCCAGCCGCCAGACCGCGACGTCGCCCACCGCCCACCAAACCCCGTGTCCATTGTCGACGGGCGTCGGGCGACGGTCGGCGCTTGCGTCAGAGAAGCGCGGTAGCCGAGTGTGCGCCACGAACCCGTTCGGAAGCCATTTTTCAATCACTTCGTTTTGGAGATTTGCACAACCGCGCCGCACGCCGCCCCCTCGGACCCCGTCCAGGCCCGGGCTGCCGCGATCGTGCGACGGCCATTCGAGCTTAGGCCGCATTCCTCGGCGCAGGGACGAGCGGCGGGAGGCGGCGAGGGACGAGCGGTTGGCCTGCCGTCTGGTGTCCGCCTTAATGGAAGCCGCATTTTGCAGCACGCGGAGGGGGCGAGGGGAGGAGACAGCGGTGCGTGGAGGCAGCCGGTCGACGTCGTCCACGCCAGCGACTGCGACGACGATAACGATCATGTTGATAGCGCAGATTATCCGCGGCCGATCGCTGATCGCCGCAAATTATGAGCGCTGCATTTCGCAATTGTCCAACACGGCCTCCTCTCGGACGGCTTCCTGCGCCTGGCCGGCGAGGCTGACGGGCCGCGGCCCCAGGAGGCTCGATCGATTTTCACGCTCCACCTGGCCGACAACATGTGACGAACACGCGTGACCGCCACTGGGCGATCGTCAGCACAAGTGTCAACACGTTCCGATCTCTAGACGAAGCAGACTCGCGGAATCCGATGAAAGCCCGACGCGGATTCCGCAGCCACTCGTCCACTCGTGCTGTGCGACAAATTGAGATCGCGGACTGTCGTCTGTGCCGATGGCTGGAAATTAATTTCGGGCCGTGGATCGATTAGCGATGCGGCCGCCGGGCGACGGAGCGTGAAAGGGCAGTGACGTCCGTCCGTCCGTCGTCCGTTCGTCGAGCCGGCGAAGTCCTGTTGAAGCGTCGAATCGATTGAATCCAGCCGTCGCCCTCCGCGGACGCCCCTCGGCTGCCGCAGACCGACTGACTGCGGGCCACTCGCTCGCGCCGGTCGCCCAAAATGGCAAGAATAATGACATAATTTGTAGAAACAAATCTCCGGTCGGCCAAAATGGAAACAACCGACGCGACTTCAACGACGGATAACGGATAACGATCGCGACTGGCTGCTGACGTTGGCTCGGCCTGTGGGCCGTTGTCTGGTGGCTGCTTGTCGTTGGCCCGACGGTCTTCAGTCTTGACGTAGTGCAGTCGTCGTCGTCGTCGCAGACGAAGTGCAATTCATTATGCAACGATTTGTAGCCAATTCGCATATTTTAGCCATGCAGGGGGCAGTCGCTTTGAAAGTCAAATCGCTGCCAACGGATGACCCGACGACTTGCGTTCGATGGCAGGGACCTCTTGAGACTGCGGACGTTGCGCAGTTGAGCTGATTTCGATCTTGACTCGCTCGTTCTGCGGCCAATCGACCAAGTCTCCAAGGGGCTTCCTGGAGCTCGCTGCGATTGCGATCGCGATCGTTCGAGGCGAGTCAGCTCCAGGGCCCCCGGCCCCACTCACAGTCGACTTGTGACCCCATCCGGCAGCCGACGCAACTCGCCGCTAACAACTCATTTTCGGAGCCATCCGCGAAAATGTGCGAATGTGGCCATAACTGTCGGCCACACTCGGTCGTTAACTAATTGCCCGTGAGTCGGAGTCGAGTTCACGCCGGGTCAGTCCAGGCAATAACTCGGTCCGTGGGCATCCGACAGTGGGCCGCCGACGCATCGGCGTGGCCTTGGGACGGACCCGTGCGAGGGTTGCAAAACCGCTCTTCTCTCGCCACGGGCGAACGGCTCACGACGTGGCCAGGACGTGAGTTGGCCGGAGCCGTCGGCCAAGTTTTGAACGCACCCACTGTGCCGGCCATTGTTGCCGTGACGTGAGCTGTTTGCGCAACGATCTGGTGGCTCCTCGCGCCGACTGGAGTCATTAGCGCGACCTGCCATATTTCGAACGCACGTCGGGTGTCCGTGGCCGGAGTTCACGCGAACAACCAGAGACTCCGAGTCGCGACATTTCCCAGTGTTTCCAGATTCGCACATGCTGCAAAGGCTTCCAGCGAGAGGCCCGAGTCAAGTTGAGGTGTCCGGTGTGCCGGTGTCTGGACGGGGAATCGCATGACATCAAGCTTTAATTGCGCTTTTATTCTTTTTGATAGATCAAGTCGCTGCCAACTATTTCAAGATCACTCGCTAAGTGCTCAATCTGGGGAGCGTCGGCCGTCCGTCCGATCGCTCGGTTCCCAGGCCTACCATCTGTCCATTCGGCCGGCCCCACATCCGCTCGTCCGTCCGCGCGTCCATTTGTTCATCCGTAGCTGCGCCCGTCCGTCCATCTGTCGTATTCTAATACGACCCGCCCGCCTGCCGTCCGCCCACCCCGGCGAGGTCGCGGGCCGTCGGTGATTTTTCTCCGATTTCCATGCTCGTGGCGAATCGCCGCGCAATCGCAGTCGCGATTCTTCCCCGAATCGTTTGAATGAACCGCGCGCAGCCGCAGCCGCAGCCGCTGCGCACTCGCCAGGCTGCCATTTGCGGCGGCGTCACTTGTGGATTAATTACACTCTACAACGACCGACCCGACACCAACAAAAACCACTGGGGCCGAATCGTGCAGCTCTCGGCAGTGCCAGTGAAGTCATTTCGGTCACTCACTCAGGCGATCAGTCGGTCGGTGGGTCGGTGGGTCGGTCGTGCGGCCGTCCGGTCAAACGGTCACACAGCATTCGCAGTGCTGCGAGCAAAGTATGGCAACAACAACGGTGCCAACAGACGCAGCGCTGCGGCCCCGAATGCAGCGGTGATGTCATCCGGAGCTGGGCCGGAGTGCGCTCGGTGCGAAGTCGGACCGCGGGCCAGCGGCACCTTGGGCTCCAATTCGATTTCGTGATTTATGCACTTCCGCTGGCCCATTAGGAGCGAGACGGCGCCCGCGATTGTCGAGTACTCGCCACACCATTCATCAAGTTGTCGATTCAGACAACAAAATTCTGCGACTGAACCCATAAACTCCAGTTGCAGGAAATCTGGCCAATTTTACTCCCCTGCCTCCGTGTAGGTGGGTGGTTCATCGTCCTCGCAGGATTTACAGCAGCCTTTGCCGATACATGACTCCAGTCCTCGGATTGCAATTTCATTGCCCCCAACTCAATGCCCGCCAATGAATGAGGGAGGGAGGAAGTTATGGTTCCGATTTGGTCCCGAGTGGAAGAGCACGTGAACGGAAAACTACTTGGGAAAAGCAATTATTCGCCGGTCGTTCCTCCAACGGCAGGCGTTCGAGGCTGGCTCAAAGCAGACCCCTTGAGGGACGTCTCCCGTCATAATTGCAAACGGACGGACGGACGGACGGTCGCCGGACTCCGAAAATAGAACTAAGCTTCTATTAAACTCTAATTAAAGATCGAACCCAAGGCCCGCACCCTCCTCCTCCCAGCCTGGCCACGGCCGCGGCCGCAACATTGCAACCATCGATCGCAACTGCGAAAATAATAAAATATTTAAATTGAAAATCACCAGCCGCGGTTCTGTCAATAAAACTCCAATTTGTCCGCCCGCCCGCTTCCGAGCCCGGATCGCCCTGGATCGGCCTGCACCGCCCGTCGTCGTGGCGATGCTCGGGCCGAGTTCAGGCCCGTTCGGTTCGGCGCGATCGGTTCCGCGAAAAGGATCACCCGGGCGACTGGAGCGAGCACGGGCCAAATAGAAACGTCCAATCAATAATTCACACAGAGTTGTAACCGCCGTCCGAGGTGGGCAGGAGCTGCCTGAAGAGCTTATTTATTTTAGCCAGCGCGCCGGAGACCGGCGACTGGAGCCTCGAAAGAGTTGCTCCAGAAAATAAACAATAAAGCAAGACGACGAAAATCGAATGCAATATCTGCAAATTGAAATCTATGCGATGGCAACTTATTCCTCTTGTTCCTCCGCCAGTCGAACTCGATGCAAAACAAATATCCTGGCACTTGGCCGGCTGCCTAACTAGGCGCATAGTTGGCCAGTCACGTTTTTGCCATTTAAAACGCGGCTGTCGCTCGCTCCCAGGCCGCCCGGCCGACCGCGCTCTGTCCGTCCGGTAATCTTGAATTAATGTTATTCCCTGCGCTTCCAGTGAGTGCTTCGGCCGCCGCCGGACGGGCCCGGAGGCGCATCGAGAACACTTCTTAATCGAGATCAACAGCGATCGATCGCTGGGTCGAGACAACCGCAGCCGCAGCCGCAGCAACCACAACATGCAGCAACAACACAGCCACTGAAGGGACTGCTCGAGGCTCGAGGAGCAGCTGCTCCGGGCCGCGTGCGGGAGGCGACTGGGCGACGGCTACCTCTTCATTCGCTACCGTTCGCCAAGTGCGATCACTCGGATTAATTCGATGGTGCGATGCTGCGATGCTGCGATGGTGCGCGCCATCGCCGGAGGGTCCTCGGGGCGTCGCTCCAGAAGCCGCCATTAGGCGTTATGGAGTGCTCGGTGTCAGGCAATTCGGGGTCAATCAACCAACGCCGTCCTGCGGTTCCTCCGATTTTATCGCTCTCATATTTGAATCGCGAGCGCCGGATCTCGGTTTGCAGACTGGCTTCGACTGCCTCGGCCACAGCAGGCACTCAGGCGCTCTCGCGGATCGCAGGGGTCACAGTGCGAGGATAAAACCGGCATCTTGAAAGCCCCCGACAGCGACTGGGGCGACCTTCCGAGGCGCGGGCCAAATAAATCCGCGGCCAACCACGGGCCACGGCGCGGAGCATATGGAAATATTGCGGCAGCAGTAATGAGATTTGATTGCATGTCGGGACCAGCAGCACTAACTCAGCCCCGGGCTCACGGCCCCTTTGAAGCCGGTGGACCAACGCGGGCGCGCGGACCCGGGCGACCAGAGCCGTAATGCGTAATAGAGACGTAACTGGAAATGTGGAAATGTGTGCTTGGCCCAAAAGGCTCGGAGCTCGTATCCACGTACACGGCACAGCTCGGCTCAGCACAGCCCGGGCCCATACGTATGCAAATCGAATCTAGTTTGAAGCGCTCGGCCCCCGCCGTCCGCCGTCCGCAGTTCTCCGACCAGCCACCCACAACAGGCTCGACTCCGACGCGCGGCCGCGCTG
The DNA here is from genome assembly GCA_947389925.1 of Coelopa pilipes. Classification (NCBI taxonomy): domain Eukaryota; kingdom Metazoa; phylum Arthropoda; class Insecta; order Diptera; family Coelopidae; genus Coelopa; species Coelopa pilipes. Next base: position 7,692,423 of record OX376697.1, read on the forward strand.
GAAACAGGCACAATTAACCGTTCGACGGGCAACGGCTAACTAACCGCGACTATGGCCAGACAGCGGCGCACTGTCGGATGCACGGACGGACAGGCGGACGGACAGGCGGACGGGAGGACGGGAGGACGGAGGGTTCCTCGGAACGGCGGAAGCGGCTCGCGGTTGACAGGGAAAAAGCGATCGGCGGCATCAGGTTCAGCGGTCGGGCCGCCGTCGCTGGTCGCCGTTGTCGCGGGCCTCATCAGCGCTGCATTTATCATGCGTGCAGGAGCAATTATTAGAGCGGGAGTCCTCTGGCGGGCACCACGGCCAGGGGGCGGGGACGCCGGGCGCGGACGGTGGGCTTCCCATTGAAGGTGTCTGGGCCCGGATCCGCACTCGCCCGCCGGCGACGTCGCGCCACGCGATGCCACTCGATGTCGCGAAAAATTAACATTTGATTGCGATTCCGCCCGGGGCTGCAGGGTCGTGATCAGCTTCGGCTTCGGCTTCTGCATCGGGATCGTTTCATTCGGACGCCCCCCTCCCATGATAATCAATTTCCCTGTCGCGGCCCGGCCGTTGTTGCCACCGCGGCGACCGCTGTCTCAGTGGCTGTGACAACTGCACACGTTACGCGGCGCACAGTAGCCGGCTCCGGCTTTGTCCCGGGCGGCCAGCGAGCGACTCGAACTCCGCGCCCACCGCGTCGTGGTGGCCAGTGGCCACTGGCGGACGCCGGCCGGTGTGCAGTGGACGGCGGGCCGCGTTGACATCGGTGGTTGTGGCCGCTGTCATTTATCTCGATCGGATTTATCTGTGATTAATTGTCGGCCGCGTCCCAAACCTGCCCGAGTCACAGAGTCGCCGAGTCTCGAGTGCTCCAGAGACCCAGGCCGGGCACTCGGAGGCTCTCTTTGATCGCGGTGGCCTGGATTCGCCGACCACCCCAATGCAGCAGGTCCGCCAAACACACATCGTCACATGGCCACGACGACGACGAACCTCGTCTTCCGCAGTTGTCGCCCTCGCTCTCTGCGGTCGGTCGCAGGGTCCGTCACAAGGTCAGGGGGTCGAAATGCACAACACCAGACCTGTCAACACGTCCCATCCGAGCCCCTTATTAGCCACGATGGTATTTGGCCCCGGCTCCCTTCCCCGCACCCACTGGCCCTCGGGTCGGGGCCCCATTTGTAACACTCGGCCGAGAGCGCGGACAGCAGGGCTCGTCGGACTTGGTGCCGGTGCCGGAGAAGGAGGAGGATCGCGCCAAAAAGGCTGGCTGAAATGTTAAATGATCCAAAGACATTCATCATTTTAGGAATGGAGCCTGCCGTGCGCCAAGTGCACCGTTCGGCTCGGCGCGGGACGGCGGCCGGGCGAGAGGCGACAAAAGGTAGCACGCCATAAATTAAACGCACATTCAAATGCCGGACCCGGGACACGGCCAGCCTCGCGAGCCCCATTCGCGGGCCTCGCGAGCCGCGAACCACGGACCGCGGTCCCACAAGTCATGCTAAGTAAGGTCGTGATACCCATTAAAGATGCTTAAAGAAGAGCTTAAGTGTCTGCGGAGTCGGACTCCGAGTCGGAGTCGTAGTCGGTGTCGGTGTCGGAGTCGCACCGACAGCACGTTGTTGTAGCTGCCATTGTTGTTGGCGCGTTGCGGTGTTGCTGACGAGCCCGGCCATATTCAGCGACGGCAATGCGGATCTGCCGGCGTCGGCGCGAGCAGGTGGCCCGCGACCGGCCACGTCCGCAGTCCAGGCGCGATCCTCGGCCCGGCCGCGCATTTGGGCAGGAGGCCGACAGCGCGAAATTTAGTACAAATTCATGTTCTCGCTAATTCGGTGCCTGTAAATGAATGTTTCGCCGACCGCCCCTCGCTCCGGCGGCTGCCTCGAAGTCGGGCGCGCGACCAAATCGGGAGAGCGGGATTTGCGCGCACATGTGTCGGATTTGTGAACTCATTTTGGTCAATGAAAATTGTTCGCATTCTGAGGGCAGCTGCCGGACCTGGCGGCGGCGACGGCGATGGCGACGGAGGCTGAGGCCGAGGCCGAGGAGCTGCCGGCCGCTGGGAATTTATGGGGGCTTCTGCTGGCGTGCTCCCGGGGAAATCTACGGCGGGAAATCACGCGACACTCATTGGAGTCCTTTGTTCGCGGCCGGAGCCCGGGCCCGCGCAAGGATGGCCGATGTCGCCGTACCGACGGAAGCCCGGCTCGGGCCGGAACGAACGGAACGGGCTCCGGCTGTCAGGTCGGTTCCGTGCCCAAAGATAAACTGCGTGCGCACACATAATCGCGCCATGAATCAAAATCTCACTCCGGCGCAGATACAGAAACAGCCACAACCACAGCCACAGCCAAGATACGGATGCAGATGCGACGGGGATGGGTCGAGTGAGCGAGTGCCGTAGATAAAGTATCCGTGCGAGGTGTGGAGCTGTTGCTGGGGCTCTGTGTTGTTGCCAGTGGCGTCCGTCCGCCGTCCTTTCATCGCCGCAGCATCCCGTCCGTTCGTCCCAGCGCCGTCAAGTGCGAGCCCCACTGCGCCGAATGGGCCTTTGGTCGGCTGCCGGATAGCCCGGCGAGACAAAGTCCGGCTCTCACGTGAGCCGTTACTGATAAAGATGATCGAGTGCCCGATAGCGATTTTGTTGCTGCTGGACGCGACTCGCTGGGGTTGGCTTCGTTTCGTCCAGGTCCGGCTCGTCGCGGCCCCAACACCAGTGGCAATTGCATTTTTACAGTTGGCGACGGCGGCGCAGTTGGCGCTGGGCCGGTCGACAATTAATTGAATTGATCCCCAGTTGATTCGCCGTTGATTCGCAGCGCTGCCGCCGCCCGGTCGCCGCACAGCAGGACGCGATCGCGATCGGGTGACGCGAAATAACGAAATAACGAATATGATTAATTCGGTCGCCACGTCCTCGCAGCGATTTAATTGCGATCTCCCAGGGCCGAATCTGCGTTCGAGTCGGGGTCTCTGGCTAGATCGACTCCCGGACGAAGCCCGCTTTCGCTCAGCCCCCAGCAACTCGACTCATTTTCCCCGACCTCTCTCAAACTGTTCTGCCGTCGAATTTGAAGAAACAGCACCGAAGTCGCCAGCATTGGCTGCAGTCATAATTTTATGAATGGGAAATTTACGGCTGAATAAACGTCAGTCGGGCTGGTTTCGAGCGACGAACGGCAAGCGCCGCGGAGCCGCGGACGGGGCGGACCCAGTGTCGATTTCGCCAACTCCTCGGTGTCGCTGCGACCATATGGAAGCGAACACCTGTCCATGTCCCGCTTCGGCGCTGGCCGTGACGGGACTTCGGCTGTGAACTGCTCCATTACTATGTGAAAAATTCCAGGACTCTCGCTGGGTCCCGAGGCAGGCCTCCAGTGGACAAATCGGCTGGAGTGGGCCACAGGGGCGAAGCCCGTCGTTTGTCTAACACGCACATCGACACCTGCGTTTAGATCATCGCATGTCCAATTAGTCGCTTGTGCTTGTCGGCAGATGAAGATCTGGTTGCCAAATCTCTCCCCAAGGTGCCCGAGGTGAGGACAACAAAGGCGTTGGGAGACAAAGCGAGTGCTGGCCGGCCGAAGAATGACTTAATGCCGTTGTCAATAGGACAACGACGAACAGGCCAGCAAATGGCGAGTGCGGCAGTCAGTGGAAGACGTGCGTAATTAATTTCCATTAAGTCAATAAACATATAATAGCCTTCTATAAATTATTAATAGCTCAGAAAACATCAATGAATCCATCAAAACACGAAGCACGGTCGAGTGCCTCGGCCGAGGGCCGGCAGTCGACACCGAGCACCGAGATCGATGGTGGATGGCTGGTTGTTGGTGGCTCGTTCGGACCGATAGCGATGGCGATAAGTCGTCTTTGTTTGATTCATGAATGAATCTCGAGCTTTGTTCGGCGTCTCCTTACTACGAATTTGGGAAACAATGTATCCATCACTCGCTCGGGCCCATTCATCAGCGATCGGACCCGACCCCGACTCCGACTCCGACTCCGATTCCTACTCCGACTACGTGGATTTGGAAAGCCTTTGTCCGCTGGAAACTTGTTTGTGACAGGGTGACATGGGCAACAACAACGCGCAGACAGGCGTTGTAAACTCCCTCCCTCGCCGCGATAGCGAAAACAACGGCGATCACAAACACAATAACAACAACAATTACAGCAATAATAACATCAATATCAACATCAACATCAACATCAACAACACCAACACCAGCAAGAGCAACAAGCCCGGCACCCAGACCAACGCCAACAGCAACAATAGGAGCTGCCACGACGGAGTCGACAAAAGCAGCAAATTGTTTTACAAGCCGAGCTTTTAAGCGGCTCCAGAGCCCATTCATCACTGTCACGGCCTGCGCCTGGCCCGACCCGGCCCGTAGATGGCGGGGGAGGCGGCGAGTCGGCGGATCGGCGGATCGGAGGAGCTGCAATTAAGATCCGACGGGCGCAGATCGATTGTCTGTAGCCAGACACTGTGGTCGGTCGATCTTGTCAAACACATCCGGCTGAAGTGGATCTCGTCGCTCGGACTCGGATGCCGACTCCGGGACGATGGCGGCCAACAGATGTGCCGTGGTCTGGTCGGACCCGCTGTCTCCAGAGCAGTGTCCACGATTCGCCAGGTCGGCACCTGTCGTCCCCGGTCGAAAGGACCAGCAGCGACGCAACTGGTCACCGACACCTGAACCTCGAATAGTCGCCCGCTCCAAAGGCATGCCTTTGTTTTTAATCAATCGGAAATTAATTTGCTCGTTTCACCCCAATCGTTTCGGATAATCGTAAAGAGACTCCAATGCGTTGAGGTTTCGACAGCAACCGGACCCGGTCGGCGATAAAAGAAGTGCTCAATTTAATGGCTCGTCATAGGAGCCTGTCCATTAAAAAACAAATCGAAATGATTAAAAAATTTAAATATTGATTGAAACACCGCAGAACAACCAACAGTCCGTCCCCCCGGTCGCAAGAGCCACAAACTCGGAGCATTCCTGGAGCTAAGCTGGAGGAGGATCTCGTTCTACTCGGATGGCATCTGAGAGATGCGTATCTGGAGCCGCGTATCACGCGCAGAAAGCTCACGTCGACACATCGAGGTGTGATAATTTTCGAAACGACTCCAAGTCGAGGGGCTTCGGGAGTTAATTAAAACCCGGGCCACGTGATGAAGCCATAAAGTGTCATTTAAATATTTAATAAAGCCCTGAACACTTTCTTTTCTCCGGGATTCGTTCCACGCAATAAACGCGCCTTCCCCATGGCGTCGACAGGGTTTATTGGCTCGAGGGTATTTGGAGCACACGGGTCGAGCTCGGACGGCGGCGGCGGCGGCGGCGACCCGCACCTGGGCACCTGTTGTTTTGTAAATACTGGAGATAATGTGAATCATTTTATTTAGGCGGCTTTTGAACCGATCTCTCTATTCATGCAATCATCGTGCAATGAATTCGGCTTAAACGCATTTCTTTTAGCGGCTCCCAATGTGTTAACCGTGGCCACGAAGCAGCGCTTGGAACGCGGACTTGTTGGTTTCGCCTTCTTCGTCGATAATAATTTATTTGGATCAATAAAACGAATTCTCCTCAGAACTTCTAATCTTCGGACGAGTTCGGGCATTTGCGTCTCGATATCGTTGTGGTGGAAGGCCTGGGTTTTTACTGGGGATCGTCAATCAAATCTGAGGCAACGATTTGCATAATTTGGCAGAGTCGGTCTCGGAACGGGTTCCGTTCAATTTTCAGCCAATTTGCCTCGATTTTCGTCGCTCGCCAGATTCATTCAAGACCTAAACGTCGTTTCGTCGCCGCCATCGTCGTCGTCGTCGTCGTCGGCGCCGTGAATGAATCGTAAACAAGGTGTTGCCTGTTCGAAACCCGTTTTCGCCGAGTCGAACGCTCGCATATGCGGCCCAGACTCGGGATTTATGAATGAATTTCGCAGTCGGCTCGGCTGTGGTGGCTGGGCTGGGCTGGGCCGGAGTCGATGCCTCGGGTCCCATTCACTTCAATGGCTTTCTGGAAGCCCTCTGGCTTCAATGGTCTGCATCACCTGGCGAGTCTTCACGACTGAGAGTTCGTCGATTCGATGGCCTGGTCTGGGAGCAGATTCCACGATGACCCGGCATGAACTGGACCTCCCAAAGGGCCCATGCAGCACGGCTCGGAACACGAGTTCACGAGCCGGATGCTCCATGGACTCCTGACCCTTAAAGGAGCGACCGGAGCCCAACGGCTTTCCACAGCTCAGTCACTTGTGTCGTGTTTTCTCCCCGCCCGTGCCCGTTTGACATTTCGAAGCTCGCAGCATCCGAAGAAGTGAAGCTTCGAAGACTTCGCCCGCCCCCAGGTTCGGCACCTCGCATTCGAGCCCACTTCACGATCGACGGCTCTCGACGAAATCTGCGAAATATGAAATTATTAGCAATTTGAGGCTTCGACTCGAGGCCGGTCGTGTCGAAGCCGCTCGTGACTCACTTCCGATTGGCCGTTTGACTCATCGCAAGGTGATTGACGGCTTCCGCTCCACCGACCTATGGAATTGAAATCCGAACAACTGGCCGCAATGTCGCCAGCCCTGCATCCATTGCCATTGGCTCTGGTGAGCTTTCGTCGTTCTTTCGACGGCCGACAAGTGTTTGCAAGTCGGGAGTCCCGTTAGCCGGCCAGGCAGGCCAGGCCAAGAGGCAGCGCAACGCGAGCTCGGCCAACGCGAGCTCGTCCCGAGAGAACGAGTTTGCTCCGAATGCTCTCAATAAGCCCGGCTTATAAAACAATAACAGCCAGTCATCCAGTCAGCCAGCCAGACCGCACTCCGACGCCGAGCTCCACACAGGAAACGGCTTTGGTGCGACCGACCGCCAAATATGGCCCGAACGAGCGCGAGACCCGTTCCAGCTGTTGGCCATGGCTCGCGGAGCTTTAGCTGGAGCTGGAGCTGGGCCCGCGCTCGCTCAACGAGCAATTAATTCCTCTAAAATGCGCTATTAATTTGCATGCTGTGGATGTGGTTCTCATCGCCGTCGACGTCGCGGTCGTCGCGGTTGTCGGGGCTGCTCCAGCGGGGCTGGGGTCCGAGTTTATGTCATGACAGCCGCGACCGGGCCGCTCGCACAAGAGGCTACAAATTGAGCGCAAATTGACGGCCGCGTGAGCGACTCCGGGGGAGCAGCGGACAAGGCTTTCGACGGCTCTCGAGGCACGCGTCCTGCCAGATGGGAAGGGGTGGGGGCTCCTGCCGTGGGGAGTGGGCCGGCTGGACGAGTCCACCTCCGCCGTGACGCCTGGATCGCATGACATTGACCCACTCCACCAAGCCGGCGACTGCACCGACCGGCGCCCCTGGACCCCGATGGACGCATAAATGAATTTATTCGTTTGTTAATTTACGGCTGCTGCCGTCGCTTCCTCTACAAACGGGCCGACGGCCTGTTGGAGTTTGTGCTGGGGGCATTGTTGTTGTTGTCGATATCGCGTCGAACAACAACGATTCGATCGCATTATTGCTTCGCATGGCGTGGCGGTCGCAGCGTCCCGTGACGCGTGCTCCACCGCCTTCGGACTTTCGCCTCGGATTTGTCACCGAGCAACGGCAGCACAAATGACGGCCACAACTAAACAAACAAACTAAATCCACACATTCGCCACCTGCGCCAACATCGGTCGCCAACGGCACCCGCTGGAAGAGCTGGAGCCCGCGATCTACAGCATCATCGCCGAGCAGCCCCGCCGCAAAAAGTTAGTGGTGCAGCGAGCTTGTGCCGAGTGTGGCCGCAGTCCAGACTCCGATGTCTGGAGTCGGACGCCTGCGACCTGGTCCCACTTTCGATTTTCACACTCCGTTCCACGGTCCCTCCCACAAGGTCTCTGGGGACGGCGGGGTTTCGAAAGACACGTGGCAGCTGCTGCCATCGACGCGGCGTGGGCCGATCGCCGTGGCTCCATCTCCATCTGCCTTTCCATCACAATCGGCATCGCCACGGCCACGTGAGGGCCGGAAGGGCGTCGTTTCGAAACCGCTGATTGATGGACTCGCACCGTTGATCGATAGCGCGAAAACCCCGACCCCGACCCCGACCCCGACCCGATTCTTCGAGGAGGTAGCGGATGAGAGTGTCGGATGAATAGATCGATAATGGTCTTTGGATACGAGGACATTTATTTCAACAGTAGCGGGAGCAGTGGGATGACATCTAGCACTACACTAAACTAGGATTCTACGATACAGGTTGCTTGTTATGCAGCAGGACACGATGCACGACACTCAGGACTTAGGCCTACCCTACGGACTAATGGTTATTGCATTAGAAAACTTAGCGAAGAATAACTTAATAGTAGTAGCTGCACTTAGGAGTTGCAGACGCCCGACGAGACGCTCCAGGTGACGTCGCGAGCGGAGACTTACGACTAATATTTGGTGTGTTGCCTTTGGTGGAGAGAAATATACAGAAATCGATGCGAGGGCCAAGGGCTGTCTCGATCTGGGTTCTAGAACTAGGGCTAGAGCTACGGTTAGACTTAGGCTATGTACAGTTGGCCGGGGGCCGAACGAGGACCCGGCGGCGTCAGGAGTCACTTGTAGTGGTAGCGGAGCGATTCGACGTCCGAGTCCTCCTCGTCGCTGGACGAGGGCGGAGTCTCCAGGTTGGCCACGGCCACGTCCAGGTAGTCCTCGTTGGTCAGCAGGATCTTGTCCAGGTTCTCGACGATCTCGCTGAAGGTCGGCCGGGCGCTGGCGTGGAAGTGCCAGCACTGGCGCATCAGCATGTAGATGTTCAGGGAGCACTTGGGCGGCTTCTCCATGCGCTGGCCGGACATGAGGTAGCTGTAGAGCTCCTCGGCGGACATGATCGTCGGGTAGGGCTGGGCGCCGAACATCATGATCTCCCAGAGCAGGACGCCGTAGGACCAGACGTCGCTCTGCGAGTCGTAGAACTTCTCCTGCAGCGACTCGGGCGCCATCCACTTGACCGGCAGCCGGCCGTTCGTGTTCTTGCGGTAGTAGTCGGTGTCCTGGATGTCGCGGGCCAGCCCGAAGTCGGCGATCTTCATCACGTAGTCGTCCGAGACGAGCACGTTGCGGGCGGCCAGGTCGCGGTGGATGCAGCGCCGCGAGGCCAGGTACTCCATGCCGCGGGCGATCTGGAAGGCGAACGAGATGAGGTGCTTCTCGGTGAGCACGTGCTGGGGCGGCGGCTGGTCCGAGTAGTCCTTGCCGCTGGCCAGGGCCGGCGGGCGGTTCTTCTTGAGGAAGTCCTTGAGGTTGCCGTGCGGCGCGTACTCGACGATCACGTAGAGCGGCCCGTTCTGGCTGCAGCAGCCCAACAGGTTGATGATGTTGATGTGCTTGCCGATGATCTTCATCACCTCCATCTCGCGCACCAGGCTCGCGATGTCGTCGTCCGTGTTGCCCTCCTTGACCATCTTCACCGCCACGATCGACCCGTTCACCTTGGCCATGACCACGCGCCCGAATGCGCCCTCGCCCAGGATCGTGCCGAGGACCAGTTGCTGGCGCGGTATCTCCCAGTTCGAGTCCAGCGGGAACTCGTACTCGTTGAAGGGCGCCGGGTCGCTGTTCGAGCTCTGGAGGACGGTCGTGCGCTGCTTCTCGATCTTCACCACCGGCATGATCATCGCGTCCATGGAGCCGCTCGAGTCGCCCGCCGGCTTGTAGATGATCACCTTCTTGGTCCACTGGTGCACGGTCTCGATGCGCTGCTTGAGCAGCTTCTCGTGCTTCAGCTTGCGCAGCACGTACACGATGAAGACGGTGGAGAGCAGCAGCAGCAGGATGATCACCGTGGCCACGATGCCGATCCACATCGTGTGGCTGCGGATGATCTTCGTGACGGTGGTCGCGTTCGGCTCCAGCAGCGACCCGTTCACCACCCGCAAGTAGGCGCTGCTCAGCGACTGGCCCAGGCTGTTGGCCGCGATGCACGTGTACCAGCCCTCGTCCTGCAGCGACACGTTCCGGAACTCGAGCACGCCGTCGTCCTGCTTGATGATCGTCCGGTTCGGCGAGCAGCCGGCGCTGCTGTTGCACGCGGTGAAGGTCCAGGCCATCGAGTGGTGCAGGTCCGACAGGTACTTGCACTCCATGCGGCCGGTGCCGTTGATCTGGAGCGTTAGGTTGGCGGGCGCCTCCAGGACGATGGGCTTGTGGTTGACGCGGTCGTTGATGATCAGCTTCGAGGAGTGCTCGATGCAGCCCAGGTGGTTGCACACGCGGCACGTGTAGATGCCCGAGTCCTCGGGCACCAGGTCCTCCATGTTGATCGCCCACTTCTTCTGGGTCACCTTGCCCATGCCCATGTTGCGCAGGATCTTCGTGCCGTTGCGCGTCCACGTGATGTTCGGCTGGGGGCTGCCGATGGCCGGGCACGAGAGCTGCATGAAGCTGCCCGAGGGCTTCGAGTAGAAGTTCAGCAGCTTCTGGGGGTTCCGGAACTGCGGCGCGAACTCCTTCGGCTCCTCCTCCTCCGGCTCGTCCTCGGGATCCTCGTGCTCCCGGTCCCTGTCCCGGTCACGCACCTCGCCGCGCACCTCGCCCGGGTCGTGCCGCTTGCGCACCTCGACGTAGTCGTAGTCGCCGAGCTCCTGCGAGGTGGGCCGACGCGCCAGGGCCGCCCTGGGTGCGCCGATGGCCAGGGCCAGGGCGACCAGGACGGCGGCGTGCACCAGCAGCGTCCGCAGCAGCGCCGACGGAGGGCGTCTATTTTTGTGATGATTTATGTTGCTGCCCTGTGGTTTATGGCTCGCGTCGACTGCGACGTCGTTGCCGATGCAGTTGTTGTGGTTCCTCTTGATACTGTCGCTGGAGTTGCTCTTGTTGTTGCTGTTGTTGTAGTTGGTTCCGCGGGACTCCTCTGGAGTCGGTCGGGGCTCGTCGTCCATTTTTAGCCGGTATTTATTTTCAGAAGTGGCTTCCAAGGGGTTTGCGCTGACACATGTGTCGCTCGCCCTCTTTGTTGGTGCAGTTGTTGTCGATGTTGTTTTTGTCTCTATGTTGTTGTTGTTGCTGGTGGTGGTGGTGGTGGGGGTGGCATCCCTCATGTGTATTTTTAAATTCACCGGAAATCCACTTAGTTTCGTATTCGACTTTCTCGCTAGGCGTCCCTCCTGGACGCCGCCGCCACGCCTTCTATTTTCAATCTGTTCCCGAACTCGGTCGCCTCGCGTCCCTCGCGATCCGGGCGCAACATGTGCTGCAGAGGGCTGGGCAGAGCCGGGCGTCGGTGCTCCGTGGGCCCGAGGGTCGCCTCAAACACCTTTCGAGCGGGAATCCGCAAGTGATCGTCTCCAAGTCGAATTTCCGCCGCCACCCGACCTCGATGGCTGCGTTGCTGTCGCCAGAGATGAGGACGCTGATCTACCGGATGCTCCTGTTCACTGCGACGGTCTGCAAGGCAAGGGAGGAAAGACATTAGGAGAGAATTTCAAAAATGTGTGGCGGTTGGAGATTTCGATGGAAGCCGCCGCCCTGCTGTCGGTCTCGGCTGCTCGAGCCCCTGGTTCCGAATTCAACAGGGCGCTGGACCCCGGCCTGGCCCCAATGGCCCGCAAGTGCGCAACACCCCCCACCCACGGCGTCCGCTTCCGCCTGCGCCGCCGCAGAGGTCGCTGAGTGCGGGGCGAGCTGCGGTGGATCGGAACTGCCTTCAATTGCAATTCTAATTCTGATTCTGATTCCGATTCCGCGGCGATCGCGATACGCAAAAACCGTTCCGTTCTGCTCCGAATTCGGTGCGATGTTTGTGTCGGTGGGGGACGGCAACAAAAACAACAACACCAACAACAACAAGTGCCTCCAGCCAATTTGGGTTGAATTCGGGCGCCGACGGACGGCGACGGCCCGCATCAGCCACCGCTAGAGCCGCGGACCCGGTACACGCCAAACCCACACATGCACTCTCGAACGCATACACACACAGTATCGCCCTCTCTGTCGCACACTTCCGGTGAGCCGTCCGCAGTGCGCAGCGCGCTACGCCCGGCGCAAAAAGTTCGGACTCCGGACGTTGGGCAGAGGCGGCGACGGGCCGCGAAATGTTTGTTTAATTTTCGGCACGATTCGCGTCCATCCCTGCGCCGCCTCCTGCGCCATGGGCCGAGCTATTTTTAGCCGGTTCGGATCTGGCTCGCTTCATTCACAAGTCCCCGAGTGGAAATTCGGCTGCTGGCCGTTTGTTCTCCACACTTGGGCTTTCGGAATCGCCGTGTGTTCCACGGACCGCCGTCGTCCGTACACGAGCCTGGCCGCGGCTGTGTGGGCGACGGGTGCGTGTGTGTGCGTGCGTGCGCGGCCACAATAAGAGCCATTGTTTATGCGCCGCGTTCCTGGCTCGCCTCCTCCTCGGGGCCGGACGGAAATCGACTTGAAGTCGCGAGTTTTCGGCCTCTCGCCGCCGTCGTTCAATTAAAAATGTCGCTCGAACATCCGGTCGAGCATCTCGAAAATCTCGGCACCGGCCCGCCCTCGAATCCCTGCCGCGCCGTTACATAAAAGTCCGAGTCGCCACCTCCGCGGATCCACCCGACGAGGCCCCGCCCCCGCCCCCGCCCCGCCCTCCTTCACTTGTTCCCCCTCCATCGCCCCGTTGCCCCGTACCTCGAGTCGTCGCCCGCGAGTCGCTGCGCCACGGGTCTGGTCTACACGAGCGCCCTCCGCATCCTCCCGGCGATCCACCGCCGGCCTCTGGGTCGTCTGCGAGGTCTCTCTGGGGTTTCTCTGGGGTTCGCGCGAGGTTCTCGGGTCCGTGGGTTCGCGCTTTAGTCCGAAAGTCGGGCGGCCAAAGCGGCAAAACTGCTGGCGTTCGTTCGGGGGGCAGAATCGAGAATCGAAAATCGCTCGGGCCGGTGCCGGAGCGCGCGAGATCTTGAGTGGAGGAGCGCGTTTTCCAAACTGCCTCGCCTCGGCTTCTCGATCGCTGGCGAACGCATCTTCGGCCCTCGGATTTCGCTCATTTCAGTTCAGTTCATTTCATTTCATTTCATTTCTCCCGCCGTCGCTCACTCAATTTAGCTTAGTGTTCTGAAAATAATGTATCCTCTTGTTCTTGTTCCTGTTCTTCTTCTTGTTGTTGTTTGTGCTGCTCTGCTTGTTGTTGTTGTTGTTGCTGTTGTTGCTGTTGTTGCTGTATCTGTCGTTTCGATTCAGCAATTGAAACAGAGCAACATACGGCGGCGACGACGGCAACGGCGACGGCGATGTATCTGTGGTCACGGCGCTCGAGCTACATCCCGCATCTTCGGCACACAGCACTCAACACATGTTCCCGGCAGCGCCCGACCCCGCGCTCGGAGTCGGTCGTCGCACTCGGGCATGCGCGTCTGGCGTCCGGGTAGGACCGGCAGCGCTCGGCCGGCCTCTCGCGCCCGAGGCAAACAAACATCGCCCTCGCCCGTCCCTTGTGGCGCGAGCCTCGCTCTCGGAGCAAGGGCACGGGTACCTAGGGCGCAGGCCGAGGCCCGGCGTACCTAGGGCGGCCGGAACATGTGTTGCCCAGACGCCCCTGGAGGCGTCGCCGCCGAAGGAGCCCGAGTCGAAGTCGACGGCGTCGCCTGGAATGGCCTGGAGTGACTCTGGCTGGGTCTTGACTCCGGGTCTTGGATCGACGCAGTCCGCATCGGTGCCCAGTCGAGGGCCGAGAGCCGGTGGAAAGCACGGCAGCCCCCTTTACGGTACCCGCGTGAGGCCACCAGACCAACCCCCCACCCCCCATTCTCTCTCCCTCTCTCTCGCAGTCGCCCCAATTGAATCCGCTCAGCAATTTCATTAGCTTTCTATTTCTCGAGAACGGCGAGGCTGCGTGCGCGAACGATCCGTATGGGAGCCGATCAATGTGCCTATTGTTGTTGTTGTTGTAGTTGTAGTTGTTGCTACTGCGATAGATGGAGACACGCACTGGAGCACGGCGGCCGGCTAGAAACGATTCGAACGGAGCCTTAACCAAAAGTCCATACACAAACTAATTGAACTGGCAGGCAGATCGGGCCAGGGCGAGCGCAAGCCAAACCGATGGGTGCTCGACGGACGGACGGACGGACGGACGGACGTCGATGCATGATCGGGGTGATTGGAATGGAATGACGTCTGCTGCTCCTGCGGGAGGATCCCGAGGAGGGACGAGGGGCCGCCGGTTCACCTGGCCGCGACTCGGGCGAGCATAAAACTTTCAGCAACTTTCCGGCGACAATGTTTCACACGTTGCAGCACTTTCGAAACGGGAGCACATTGCGAAAATACGCCGTCCCCATTGCGAGCAACCAGAAATGCGAAATTCGCGGTTGGCGCGACGCCCGGGGGTGGACGAGCGGCGATTGAATTGGCGGCGACTGCATGCGAGTGGCCAAGTCGGCGAGTCGGCAGCGCTTCCACAATGGCAACAACAAACACAGCAATAACAACAATGCCAAATGCCCCAAACGTACTCATTTAGGGGCATTTAACGAGCTCCCCTCGTAATCCGGCGCGACACCCGAACCGACCGATCGCCCGACCGACCGAGTCGCCGAGTCCGCCAGGCAGGGCGACGCGACTGCGGAGATTCAATTGGAATCAAAGAGAAATCTGGCGATGAACACAACAATGTCGGCAACAACAAGAAACACTATAGCAACAACAAGGAGCGCATTAGCAGTAACGGCAGCCGCAGCATCGGGGCGTCGGGCATCGGCTCGCTCGCCACCGAAGGGTGCTCTCGATTGAGTGGCCCGCGCAGTGAGTGAGAGACGACGACGACGACGACGACGTCTGCGACAACTGCGACGAATTGAGTGCAGCGGCGCGAGGTCCCAGAGGCACTGCGCGAGGCGACAGTTTGGGCGGCCCTGGGCGCAGTTGGGCAGGCAGCGGAGGCCGCAGGTAGCGAGAGTCGGCTCGGAAAATTCCGCCCTCGCCGGGGAGGCGCGAGAATTCCCCGAGGTAGAGGCGTGAAAACCCCTTCGAGCGAGCATATGTCACCAGGCCGAGAATTTCTCGATGTCCGGCATTCATTTGGCCCTCATTAGCGGGGTTTCTCTCCTCCGCAGCCGCCCGCCGGGCACAATGGGCAATTAGCCGTTCGGGAGGCATTAGGGCCCACTGTTCCGCCGGCCGCCGACAATGCGGAGACAATTGGCAATTAACGCCTGCCCGGCGAGCAATCGATGGCCGGCAATCGATCGCGCGCGAACCGATTTCTCAACCAGTGGGACGCGCTCCGGTAGCCGCGCGATCCCCACCCCAAGCGCGGGCTGACAAACGGCCCTTGACGGCTGGAACGCGGCCCTGATTAGATGCGGCGGACAGAAATTAATCGCTCGATCCTCAGGGCCCGCCTCGCGCTGGAGCCGAGGTGTCGGGCCGTCACGACAGCCGGACTGTGGACACCGTCAAATGGCGGCGTTTGGGGCCGCAAAGACGATTCGAAAGAGACGCTGAGAAAACCTGCTGCCCGGGAGCGGCCACGACTTCGCCAGATCGGCAGCCGAAACGCGAGATGGACTGAACTCGAAGCCGATCTCGGGGTCTCTGCTTCACCGGCCAGGATCGCTGGAGTGGCCAACGTGCTGCGGGCCGGAAACAGGCCTGGCTCCGTTTGAAATCGATCGCGCAGCCGCGAGGCAATAAATAAGCCATAACATCCGACCGGTCGCCGTCGTCGTAACACGGCGGCGGAGGAAGACGACGCAGGCAGCCACAGTGGCAGTGGCAGCTGCAGTGGCAGCGGCAGCGGCATCGGAGTCGATCTGGAGCAATTAGCGCGGCCGACACTTGGCGACGACAATGTCGTCGGGCCGGCGCGGAATTAATTACCAGGTCCCCGAGTCCTGGTGATGGACGGCCGTTCGGTAGCGGTCGGGCGACGTCCAGGGCCGGCATCAATTAATCACCGCGGCGGCCGACCGAGTGGTCGGTCGTAAATCGAGCTGTCGCCACGCACGCCACCCACTCGGCGGCGCGAGTGTCGCCCGACGGCATCGTTCGCGGCTCCACGCGAGTTCAAAGCTTCCGAATTTCCGAATTTCACACGCCCCGGCCCGGTCGCTCGTGGTCCAGCGATCTGCGTGCCGGCGGTTGTCGTCGCCGCGGCTGGCAGGCAACATGTGTCGAACAGAGCGACGCGCCACGCAGCGCGCAGTGGCTCCGTCGCTGCCCGGCCCCTCCTGGACGCATGTGCGGCGATTTTCGCGTTTCCCGGCCCGGGCCTTGTAAATCATGCATCGAGTCGGCGCGCCGAGCGTGTTTGCGTTGCTTCAACAACGTGCTGTTGTGGGCCGTTTTTGGGCCGCAGTCCATTTGTGGTCAGCACCGGGATCGGCTCGGATCGGTTCAGGCCGGGGGCGGCGGGCCCGTGGTCAGTCCCTAATGGTCGGGGTCCGCGATCGTGGCGACTGAGCGGTTCCTCGATAGGCGACTCGATTGGGTTCTCCGCGGCGTCCCCACGTCCCTCGACCTGCCACCGACCACGGCCGCCCCTGGCTCAGCCGTGTGTGCTGTTCGTACGAATGTCGGTCTCTCACACATGAAATATGCGCGCTGTGCCTCGGAGCACGAGTCAACAAATTGCATGCACAGCAGGCGAAATGTTATCCTGGTCAAAACAAATAGGCTGCGTGAAGGATGGCGCGCATTTGTTTCCGACGAGTTGCGGAAAGCGCGCTGGGAGGGGGCAACGGCGGGCGACGGCGGCTCTAGGCCGGGCCGGGCCGGGCCGGGCCGAGATCAATTGAGACAGTATGCCAGAGGATCATCAGCCCAGCACGCGAGCCGTCGAGGAGGCCGGCCGGGCTGGGCCGTGCCGTGTCCGGCCACATGCGGGTGAGTCGCGGACCTCGCGCACTCTTGGTTTCATGCGTCGCAGGGGTCGGCGAGGCCAGGACGGCCGAGGCGAGGCGAGGCGAGTAAAGATCAGTCAAAGCATTGAATTATTTCTGCGGCCACATGTTTAAGAATGTGTTTCCGGTCCTAAATCTCCTTCGACTCTGCTCGGCTGGGCCGCCCTTCGGCGCCCAGAATCGGGGGCCGGCGAGCCTCGGCTGTCAATGATCTCGTTGGCCGGTGATTGATTTATTCCACGTTGTTAACACCGCGCGATGGCCGGCAGACAGAGCGGCGGAGGGTCGGACAGGCAGACGGACGGATGGTGTTCGAAATAAATCAGCTTATCGGAGGAACAAGAAGAACAAGAGTGGGACCTCGACCGGCGCACCGCGGCCGAGATAATTCGAGTCGACGCGTCCGATCGATTGGATCGGTTGATATCTTGCTCCGGCTCTCGCTCCGGCACCGCCACGAGGGCCTCGTGGAAGTAATTACGGAAGCCACCGAAGCCGCCGCAGGACGGGACGCGAGACTCGTCGGGCGTTGTCCAGCCGAAGTTGTTGCCGGTGCCGTTGCCGTTGTCGGCGTAATGGGTTCGTCATCACCTTTTCGCGCGCTTGCTCTGCAACCCTCGAGCGACCCACCCCGACCGTGGCCCTGGCCCTGGCCGTGGACGTGGCGCGGAGCAGCGGCCACCGGGAGGCTGCGCACGGAGTCAGGGGGCTGCACGATCGGTATCTCGACATCCACGGCGTCACCTCCGCGCGCCGAGCGTCGGCCGTGCAATAATTGGCAATAAAAATTCATGTTAATAGCCAATTAATCATCGGAGCAATTAAATGCGGACTGCGCGGCGCACGATGTCGGCGATCGTCGGGCCGGGCCGAGCGCGTTGCAGCGCCTCCGCCCCCTCCAACGCCCCGGCCGCCACGGGCACCGCGCTTTATGGGAAAGCTAATATTGGCTGAACACGATGCTACCGTACGGCGAGTCGCGCGCCCGCCCCAATTGTTGCCGGCCAAGTGCCCGCCGTTTGCGGCCCCCACGGACAGTGCAGGGCTCGACCAGAACCAGTCCGAAGCGCCCTCCGGCCGGAAAAGGGATCGATCGGGTTTACGAGCGACTCCCGGGCGCGACCAGGGCACAGTTGTCCTAACCGCACGCGGCCATAAATCAGGATCAGCCGCGAGCCGGATTATCGGGATGCGCGGAGCAGCGAGTGGATGGACAAGGGAAACCGCGCCATGGAGAGCTTTCGAGATCCACTCGCGGTTCGGCGGCCCGTAAAAGAGGAGCGGCCCAGACCCGATGCCACACGCACGCGCCGCGCGGACCGTGGCCAAGTGTCGCCCGCATGACGATCGTCACAATGGTCACAACGGCCGTCGTTTTGTAGGCCATTTGTGTTTGATGCGTCTTGGCCGAATTAAATCGTCAAAGTTAGGCCAGCCCAGGCCCGGCCGTTTCACGTCACATAAACTGGCCGCTGATTAGCACAACAATGCGCGTGGCTCGTCCACGGCGCTGGTGGTCCGGCGCTGCACCCCGAAACCTCTCCGGCGGTCTCCAAGGCGGCGTAGGTCGCCATAAATCTCGGCTCGCTCCCGGCCCAATATCGATCCAATCGCCTCGCTTCCCATCCCATCCCAGTCGATGCGATGCGATGCAATGCGATTCAAAGTCGAAATCGATGCCGTTCGATTCGGCACCTGGAAGTGGAAGCGGCTCCCTTGGGCCCCCTTGGGTGGTCCCGGCGGACCGCACAGGGTGTCGCGAGGTGTCGCATTGTCTGCGGATGGGGTGTTAAGTGGGGAGCGCGCGGAGACATCGGATATGCCCGAGCTGCCCGTTGGCTCGCAAGGCCGGAGGCGGGCTGGGCCGAGCTGGTTCCGGTGACTGATGCTTTTCCGCGAAGCTCGCGACGACACTCGTGAGTTAATCGAGCAATTAATGCAAATCGCGCCCGCTCGCTCGCCCACCTGCCCGACCTGGCCGTGGTGAGTCAAGCGCTCCGGACGACGCTGGGCCCAGAGGTCGCCTCGTTCCAGAACGAACGAACGAGCGCCGGTCCGTCCGTCCGGCGGGCCGATTTCCATAATGCCCAGGGAGTGCTCGCGCCCGTCGACTGCGACCGCGACTGCGATTTCCCTAACGACACCAGTCAGGCAACGATCTGCCAAATCGGTCCATATCGTTATCCATAGTCGTTGATGTGTGTGCGGTGCGCAGCGCCAACCAGGACCGTCGTCCCCCTTCCGGGGCCCATTAGGCGCGCACGAGACTGCACTCGGTCTCCGCGGGCTGCGCACGCACTCGGCGCAGGCTCCGCCGGGTGTCGAGGGCGGCCGGATTAGCATAATAGCCGACTCAGTCAGCCAGTCGAGGGCTCCAGCGCCCGCTCCAGCTCGAGGACGCAAATGACATGTGATTTGCTAAAGACGCTCATTTGCCACACACTCCCATCTCGGCTAAAAAGGTTTCTTTGTAAGCGGCTTATCGTGCATCGACCGCCGTTGGCCCCGCGATAGCGCGATAACGACATTCGATCATAACGCGGATCGCGCCCTTATCGGCCTGCGATCGGCAGCTGCGGCGAGGAGCCGAGCACGTGATCGTTCGTTCGTCACCAGCCAGGCTCATTAGCGGCCTAATGGGGAGGCCCGCGGAGACGGCGAAGACGCGGAGATCGATCTTGTTCCCGTGGTGACGAGGAGCCACCAACGGCAGGCCAAGCGATCGGACAAGGCGATGGCGACGGCGACTCACGACTCTGGACCCTTTTGAGCCACCGGGGCCAGGAGGAGCCCCGACGTGGCCAGCTCGAGGCGTGCCCGGGAGTCGTGCGCGATTCGACACAGTCGCCCGGTCGGTCGGTCCGGTCGTGGCCGGGTCGTAAACTCTTCAATTCGTCTTCGAATTCCCGAGGTGCGAAGCATCAGCAGCCGAC
The DNA here is from genome assembly GCA_947389925.1 of Coelopa pilipes. Classification (NCBI taxonomy): domain Eukaryota; kingdom Metazoa; phylum Arthropoda; class Insecta; order Diptera; family Coelopidae; genus Coelopa; species Coelopa pilipes. The sequence continues at coordinate 7,712,188 of OX376697.1, forward strand.
GCCGACTTTTATTGCCGGGACACTCGATCGAGCCGGTCCACGCCCGGTGCCGTTGGGAACCCGGTCCCACCTGTTCCCACTCGACCACGTCGTTGGCGCCCGCGTTTACGACGCCAACGTCTTTCTCTCCATCTCTCTGGCAAGGTGTTAATTTCCCGATCTGACCCAGAATCAACTCGATTGGATGCGCATGCGCGATGCATTTAAATTCCCAGACCGCCGTCGCCTCCTCGACCAAACAACCGGCCTACCGGCCGACCGCCGCCGTCCGGAATTAATCACTAAATTAATTGAAAACAATTCCCGGGCTCATCTCCGGCCCGGGCAGCGGCCGCGCTCGGAGGCAGAGGCAGCGCTTATTAAATTACTCGAACATTTCGCATCGCGGCCGACAAGTGACGTGTCCGGCATCCTGATCGGGCCTCGGTCTCGCCGGGTGTCGATCGCCGACACTTCATCGTCGCCTCGAAATAATAATGATTACCGCCAGCCAGCAACTAATTCGCGGTAATTGCCCAAAATGGGGCCTAATCGCCGTCAACTGCCGTTTGCCACTGGCCACTGACCACTGGCCGGTCCCATCTGGGCGCGAGTCGGCCCAGGCCCCACCTGATCAGCAGCAGTCGAGACGAAGTTGGAGCCCGAACTTCGCAATTTCCGCTGGAGAGCGAGCGACCTGGGAGCCCAAAGCGAAGACTTTCCTCGCTCGATTCGCCAACGACCCTGCAGCCCCTCGCAGGTTCTTCTCGCCTGCGTCCCGGCGGCCTCTCCGGAGTTCGCCATTAATGGGATTTAATTAAATTATTCTGCTGCCGTGTGGAGTCCCGGGACTGGGCCTGGAAATTATGATCGTAAACTGGCACCAGATTAAAGTCGAGCATGCGATAACATCGGCAGCCGCAGCATCGCGCCATGGGCAGAGCCCGCCAAATGGCTTCACACCCTGCCCTCCGCCGGCCTCCTGCGCCTTCATCGCTGTCGGAGTAGGAGGCGAAGACAAGTTGTTGGACTGCGAGCAGGTGGACTCGCGGGCCGGGCTACGGTTCCGATGTCTCGGCGGGCTGTCCGACGGAATCCAAACTCTTGCTTATCGCCCGAGAGATTAATCTCCCGGAGCTCGGAGCTCGGTTCTCGGAGCTCGGATCCTCGCCTGGCCTGGCTCTCTGGGCCGTTGGGGGCGTGCGCGAAGTGCTGACAGCCTTTAATTTCGCTGCCACACAGGTGTCTGCGGCAGCGGCAGCGACAGCGACAGGGAGCGCGATTGCGATCTCCCATCGTGGTCATCACAAGTCAACACTCGTAATTGATATTAATTCCCGGCGGGAGGCGTCCAGCCTTGTGCTTGTCTCGCTGTGCCGGAGCCGCAATCCATTTGCCCTCCAAGAAGCCCAGTTGATCGGGTCGCGCGATTTGTGGCGACGAGAGGTGGCCAAACAACGACTCCGATTGCCGGACCGAGCAAGGGTCAACTCATTTGCCGTCATCGCCGGGCGTCAATTGACACCAGAAGCGTGCGCGGAGCCCGAGCCAGCGCATCGGAAGAGGCGACTCGGCCGCCTCAATCAAATCGTTAACCCTCGTCGTCGTCGGAGTCGCCACGGACAAGTCATGATACGGGTCGCCGGGGCCGGCGCACCGGACCGGGGTGGACGTGCCGGGCCTCTCGTTAAGACGGCCCCGGCCGCGAGTTAAGCGGGGCCCCGAAGCCCGGGAGGAGGCTCGTAATCAGCGACCGAAATAGTGATTTCCTGATTAACACTTTGGGGGCCGCTGCTGGTGCTGCGGCTGCACCGGGTCCTCGGTCCGGCTCGTTCTAACGCACTGCGCGGGCCCCCGGCAGTGGCGCTGGCGATGGGCGCGCGCGTGCTGCAATTGCACAAACAATTCAGAGGCCGCGTCGTTAAATTGTTTCAAATTCGAGGCATCTTGGGCGACTCCAGGCCCGTCGTCGCTGCACTGGTGGCTGCTGCAGGGCGTCGCGTCCACAGCGCGCTGATTGCGGCGTGGCCGAGGACGGCGTCTTCGCCGACGTTCCGCATTCCACCGGCGACTGGCTGTGGCGCGAAAATAGTTGCTCGGAGGCTCCCCCGTCCAGGGCTGCGCTGATTAGACTAGATTACAGGAAGCTCTTAATGTGAGCTGCAATGTTTGATCTGGAGTTAGCGCCTCGCCTTCTTCCAGTTGTGGACCGTGCGAGGGGGGAGTCGCGTGGTCTGGACATCCGCCCTCCGTCCGTCCCGTCGTTTGATCGACTGAGTCGGACGAGCACCAGGTCCAGGAAACCCAGGTCCTGTGAAACGACGGACCAGAAGGATTCAATCAGTTTCCACTTTCCCTCTCTCTCCTTCACTTCGCCCCAGACCCATCTGCGATCTTCGAATTTCGAACTCAACTCCCTCTCTCTCTCTCTGGCCGTGGCTCCGGCTCCGGCTCTTCGCGAGAGAGCGACGCGCATCGCGTGCATCGGCCCAACTCACCACGCGGTTCGCTGCAGCGAGAGGGGAATCGCGGCTCCTCGCTCTTCGGAGCCGGCTCTCGTGGTGAGTTGGCCGCGATCGCGCTCTCAGAGCGGTTCGTCGTTGTCGCTCACAGTCGTCGTCGCCGCGGATGGATCGCCGTGGCTCCGCCCTCTTTTCGGTTACGCATTTCAAAAACGGGTCTCGGATTGAAAAGTGAAACTGGCTGCTGCCTATTTGGGGGTCGGGGCTGCTAACGGTACCGCTTCCTAATGGCCGTTCCAGCGACTCCAACGCAGTCCCATTAAAAAACACCGCCCGAGCCCAATTTTCCATTGACCGGGAGTTCGAATGTTCGTCTCCACTCCTGGGAAAGGAGTCGGAAGCTCACGCTCTTCCCTGGAAAGTGAAAGCCAGTGTTTTCTGTTCGCCATCCGCGAAGGTGTTTCGGTTAATGGGCCCCTCGTCATCGCCTCCTGGCAAGCCGGATCCACGTCAGACGGCCCTGGCATCGACTCCTGCGGAGCCGCGGATTATTTGTGGATCGTCTTAATTGATGTTCGGACTGACGACGGCGGACGCGTCTTCCTCGAGGAGACGTCGTAGTCGTCGTTGTCGTTGTCGTCACGTCACTACACGTCACGTCACGGCGACTGCCACGGTGACAGCTGAGTCCGACAGCGACGTCCACTGCATCAACATCCGACTTAAGCCTCATTAACAACAAAATATTATGTAAATTCAGGTGATCCCCGGCCCCTACTGCCCTCTCCACCGCGCTGTTTTTGGGCCAAAACGGCCTGGCAGCCGAGCCATTGAATATTCAAATGGACACTTGTTACACGCTGAACGAGAGTGCGGCACCAACCGGCAACAACAACGTCGGCCCTGGGGTTGTTGCCGGTGTTGGCGTCGGCACTCGTGGCGAAAACGAGCGCCGCGATCGCCGTGTTCGCCTGACACGCAAATGAGTTGGAGGACATTAGTTTTCCCCGGCTAAGTCGCGGCGACGCACCGTCACAGGCGACGTGGCGGTGACGCGCCGTCGTCTCGCGTGGAGTGCATCATGTTGACTGGTGTCAGCGTGTCGGAGTCGCGGATCGCAGACTCGCTCGTTCCCGGACCGCGGCACGACAGCAACGGCAACGGCAACAACAACCACAGCAGCACGAACAACAACGCGACGCGAAAATCGCGACATGATCAACGACATCGGCAACATTTGCGTACGCGTCGCTCACTCGGGGGCGCCAGCGCAGAGTCCGGAATTCGAGACCCGTCGGCGTGTTAAACATGGCAACGCTCGGGTCGGCCCGCGCGGTTCACGAGGCGGGTGGCGCGGCGGCTGAGGCGACGCGCATTCCTCGCCCGACGCGCCGGCGGCTGACCACGGCGGCGTGGAGGGGTTGCCGTCGCCAGCGTCAGCGCCGACGACTTGTCGACTCGCGAGGCGTCGCCGCTGACACTTGCAACTTAATTAAATCGCTGCGATCCGGCGTGACACGCGCCGAGTCCGCGTACGCAACCGCGACCGCGACCGAGGGGCGTCGGATCGTTCGCGCGCCCGCCTAATTTATGCGAACATGGAAAACGCATTCGGGGTCCCCTTAATTGCCAGCGATTAATAACGACGTCCCGGCGGCTCCGGACGCGCGAGCATGAGTGATTTGTGGGAATTTCGCACCCTCCGCGCCCCGTCCACCTGTTGAGGGCTGCCGCGAGCCAGGCAGGGCCAGGCATGACTGGGGGGGCGGAACCGCGATCCCCCAGGAGTCGACGCGTGTGGGGCGTCCAAACTCCCACTACACTCAGCAGGTCAATGAGAGAAACCTGCAGGAAGACTCTGAAGTAGACGACGAGCCAGGCTTGGCTGCCTTGGGCGCGGGAACGATGATTGTCTTAGCGGCCACCTCGTTACTTGGCCACCTTCTGGCCTCTGTCCACAGGCGTCCGTCCGTCCGTCCGACGTCGTCCGCCGTCGTCCAGAAAGAGCTCGATCGAAAGGCCCCCGGCGGCGTTTTAATGAGCAACACCTCGAGAGCCGCGAATAAACTCCGCTCTCCCACCGAGAGACGCGGCGACGACGAAGCCGGAACGAGGCGGGCGTAGGACTCTCGAGCCCAGGAGAGTTGACTCCCGATCTCGGGCTGTCACAAATGACCTCATTACCGACGGACGAAGGACGGCGGACGCAGATCGGACCGACCGCTTCCTGGTCGTCAATTGAATGCGGACTGCGACGACGACCACGGAGGGCGGTTGGAGGACGGCAGGGTGGGTCGGTCTTCGGGTTCTCTTCAAACGTTCGCAACGCCCTGTTCGGGTCGCTTCAGTAGGCCATCGTGGTTCCATCAACCTGCTCCGTTCGGAGACCTCTCGACTAGCCACGACTGGATGGTTAAATCATCCACGGGGCGACGTTTCCCATGATCGGCCCAGCTCGGCGCATTGTCTCGGGTTATGAGTTGCCAGGAAGGCTCCAATAAATTGATCAATGAAATGTCGAACTCACTTTATAAACGCGCACGTCACACGATAAATTTGCGCATGAGCATCGTGCAACAGTTTAACAAATTGCCAGCTCCTCGCCCGAACCGACTCCGGGCTCCAACTCGAGCCCGTCCAGAGCGACCGCGACTCGCGAATCGCGTCTCCTGCCCGAGGAGACCCGCGGCCGACGTCGTCGGCGACTCCGTGCAGGTCCATCAATCCGGCGGGCAGCTCGCAGCGTCTGACCAGTCAAGCGGCTGACATGCGCCTGTCGCAACAGAATGGTAATTTGTGAGCCCGCTCGGAACACCCAATCATTAATCACACATGTTAAGAGCAGCTTCGGCTTCAACTCCTCGCCTGCCGCAGCGCCGTATGCAAAGTGCGCTTGCACAACTCGCGTCGCCGCTCCGGAACGTGAGAGTTCAGCGCGTGCAGGATCCGCTCCGCCGAGTCGGCGCGCCGGCGGCTCCGCAAACGCGGATCACGAGCCTCTGCACGGCGGCTATGACGAATTAAGGACGCGAGGTCTTGCCTAATTTGACCGGGTGCGCTGGGCGAGCGCATTAGCGGGCGGCAGTCGTGGGTCCGCTGGGTGGCTCCGGCAATTGCTTAATTTCCAAATCAGCCGCGACCCATGGGAACGCGCTGGGCGGACAGTGGACGATCCGTTGGCGACCTGCTGGTCAAGTGGAGCCACTGCTTCGGCAGATCGGCTTCGAAGCAAACGTCGCGATTGCCCCGAGATTCACCTGGGCAAGTGGGTTCGGAGGTGAGGCGAGCTACCTCGGCCAGATCGGCCTAACAGAGACGTTGCCGGGCGGCACCGTCGCATCACAAGAACTGCAACATATCGGCACATCGGAGGCAACGCGCGGCCCCAATCCGACGCGGCCACTAATGGACGCGGCCGTCGAGGCGCGTCCGCCGGCCGCATGTCGATCGTGTTCGGCTAATAGATAGCCCGGTCGGCGGCCGGCCGGGGACGACGGCTGGACCGAGTGCCCGCACAGATATCTCTGTTATAAATCTAGACGATGGCCCGCATGCTGGGCCGAGCGGCGGGCGCGTATTTGCCGTGGCACGCGTGCGATTGTGCGGCCATCACGATCTCCGCTTGGACGCTCCGCGGGGCCAGGCTCGCGATCGCGGTCGGGCCCGGTGCCTGCCTGCCTGCCTGACTCATATCACAGGGATCTTCGGTGAGTCGGGAGGGGTTCGAGATCGCCCTCCCGGCCCCTGGACAAGGCGACCGCTGGGCGGGCGCGGCTGGGCGGGCGCGGCTGGGCGGCGGCGGTACGTCAGTCATTACCGTTGATTTGCATGCGAGGAGGAAGTAATTTCTCCACTAGTCCGCCTCGTCCGCCCCCCACCGAAGTTTGTTTTTCCTCCTGGCTCCACTCTGCGGACTCCGCCACGGCTCGGACGGAGTGGGGCGGAAGGCGGCGGTTCCGCAACACGCGCTCTTTGATGTTCGGCAGCGGCGGCGCAACCCAAAATTAGATCGGCCCGCTCCGATACGCCGCGCGCCGCTCCCGGGACAGATTCGCGGTCGGCCGGGTCGGGGCCTAGGCCGTGGCCGTGGTCCTGATACTGGAGGTGGCTGTGGTTCGCACACGTGAGAATGAGATATCGGCTGCAATTTGATAGATAGACCCGGAGATACCCGGCCCATCCAGCGGTTGCCGGAATCTGGGCCAACGCCGTGCTCGTGGCCGCGGGAGCCGACCGAGTTCTGTTGTTTGGATCGCGGCTGCTTCGCAGCGGTTCCTGCAATGTTGCAGCCAGTTGCAGGCACTGATTGCTCTTGATCCAACTGATTTGTGGAACGAACCCCGAGTGTGTCACGTGTGTGAGTGCTCTGGATTTGCAACGCAGAGGTCAGGCCTTGGCCTCCGTGTCGTTCCGGGCGTCGTTCTATCGGCCTCTGAGTAATGGTCGACATCGTCGTGGCTGGCGGCCGAGTGGCGCCATCAGGAGGCGGCCCGAGCCATGCCCGCAGTGGTGGTCGGCAGGCTTGGTGAATGAATGTATGAGGAATATGGTTTATTTTTCGCGAGGGCTCCACAAACCCTATCGTGGATCCAACCATGACAATTCTCGAAGAAATGGAAATCGCATTCGCCATGGGTCTCCCCCCATCGGGGTCTCCAGGTAGCTCGTCCCGCCACTGGCCGCCTGCCTCGAGTGGCCGCCAACCTCATAAAACTCCACTCAAAGTCGTCCGGACTTTAACATATTTATGGCTCTCGCTCTTCCTCGAGCCGCAGTCAATTCCACTTTTGTGCTCTGATTTCCCTGGCCAAAGTGCGTGGACCAACCGGGGCGCTGAATCGGGCACCGACACAGGGACACAGGGACACCCGACGGTACGGCGCGACCGCGCTACAAACAGGGTCGGCAGCATGGGACAGACCGACGCATGCGCGACTCCCGGACAGCGACGGGCGGCGGACCGCAGCGAAAGACCTTTCAACTAGTCCAACAACAGCAGCGGGACAGCCGCATTAATAAAAAGGTCCCTCGCCGGCCGTGCGGAGTCGGCGCAAATGTGGATTCATAAATTTGCTCCTCGGCGGCGTGACAATTGCAGCCGGGCGCCGAGCCCTGGTGGCGGGTCGGGGGCAGGGGACCCTCGCAGATCGCAGGACGCAACGGCGAGGTGTCCGCGAGGTTCGATAGGCGGAATAGACATCTCATTGTCGCCTCTCGCACATTCGTCGCCAGCGATTTTCCGTCCGTCCGTCCGTCCATCGGTCCGTCGGCCTCTCCGTGGGGGGACGGAGCGTGTCCAACGGGCTGCCGGCCCCAGTCCGGTCCGTCCTGTCGCCTGTCCTCTGGCCCGTCTGTCTGTCGGGAGGTTTCAGAATTTCCATTCAATGCGCTGGCCCCTGTGCCGTTGTTGCTGTTGTTGCTGTTTACACTGAAGCAGTTCGAGCCGTGTCTGGGGTCGCGGCGACTGCGACGGTGCCGCGACATGTCCACGGCATGTCGCACGCTGGTTTTACAAGGAGTTTCCTGTCTCCGCGTCGAATTGTCGTCGATATCCGGCCAAGTGGCTGCACTGGGAGAAAATCTGTCTTTTCTCGCGTTTCGAGGTTGTCGGAACGCCGCAAGTCGGGACCTTCGCAGAGCCAGGACGGGTTCCCGAATCGATTAGCGAGCCGCAGAGTGCAGCAGTTCACGACCCTCTCTGTCCGGGGACGCCTCGACAATGGAGCCCGCGACCCCCCGTCCGCCGTCCCCACCGGCTGGCGCAATTTATTCGCACTCCGGTTGTAAATAACAATTTGTAAGCGCAGCCCCTGGTGCCATAAATTGTTTATAAACACCGCCGGGGCCGACCGCCGATGGCCGGCTGTTCCGCGGACATCGCGACACTTTTATTAGCCATTGGCTTATTAGCTTTTAATCCGACTTCAGTTGCTGCGCCCGGACCGAGCCGGCCCGCCCTGCGCCGGCCTGGACCGTTGATTAGCCGCGATGGACGCTGCTTTAGTGCAAATCAAAGTGGAATAAATTCTGCCCTGAGTATTGCTCATATATTGGAATTTATTTGCACGTGTCAGGCCATTGTGTGAGTGCCCACCGCCTGTGTGTGTGCGTGTTAGCTCAATTTATGCGGCGTGCAGTCGTGGTTCATGCCCAGGGGGAGAGAGAGAGAGGGAGAGAGCGGTCGAGTCCTTCCGTAAGAGTCTCTGAGTCGCGATCCAGGAAACATCGGCTTCCTTCCCTTCTCGGAGCCCGGAGGACGCGGACCTCGCCCCGCTCCACGCCCCACTCATGTCCTTGATCTCGCCCGGCAATCGCTCCACTTCAGGCGCGTTATCAATAAATTCAAGCTGACACTTCACACCTTGATATGTCACACGATACCCCGCGACATGCAAATATGGAGGGCAACTGCAACAACAAGAACCTCCAAATACCCACAGCAACAGCACCAGCAACAACCACAGGACATCAACAGCAACCGCTGCGATCGAAACATGATATTCAAACGACGTCTCCGGCACTCGCGTCGCCAGAAATGATTTCTGTCCGACATTCAGGTTCATGTCTTCATTTTTTGCGCCCGATGCCTGATGGCTGGGCCCGGGTCCGGGCCGGCCCTCGAGCTCTCATCCGTCGGCCGGCGAACAGGTCCTTTCTTCGCACCATCACCAGCTCCAGCACCAGCACCGGGGCGATAAGACAAAGGCGAGCGGGCCTCGGCGCTGAGATAAACAAGGATGATCATGTAAAGACACTAAGTGGGCTCGCTCGCTCCGCGACGGACGGACGGACGGACGGCGGCGTGGACACTTATCGGAAATTTAAAGAAAATACGCAAATTAAAAGCAGGAAAATAAAAGAGACCCAGCAAAGAAACCAACCGCCAGATAAAGTTCACATTAAAAGTCTCATATTACAAAATGTAAACAAGGCAAGTTCATAAATATCTCTCCGCCGGCCCGACTTGGCCTGGCCAGTTGGCAACACTTTGTTATCGGCTGCGCGCGCGAGGAGGTCCGCGAAGGGGCCGTGAGTGACGGCGATGCCCTTGTTTGTCGACCCTAATGAAAAGTCTGTTAAGGCGCGATTGGCTTTGACTCCGAGGACCCGGGCCCTGCCTCTGACGGCTCTCATTAGGGCGCGTATCGGCGGTGGCGGCAGCGTCCGGGACGAACTTAATTAACGGCGACAAATGGCATACAAAATATCAACTTAATGAAGTAATATTTAATTTGCCAATCTAAGGCACTCGCTACAGGAGTTTCGGCAACTTTTCGTCCTCGCCATTCGCTGGGACCCGGAAGCATTCGGGACCCCGGGTCCTGGTCGTGGCCGGAGCCGGAGCCGGAGCCGCGCTATCGGGCAACTGAAACGCGAGTTATTTATGATTTGTCGCGTCTGGAAACAAAATGCGTTATCAATTTTATTGCAGGAAAATCGCATCCATAAAAGCCGGGCGCCGCGGCCCGGAGGATCGGGAGGAGGCCGCACTGGGCAGAGACAAAAATGCCGTCCCGTGGCAGCTGGACTGATGGCAGTGATGCGGAGGAAAACCAGCTCAGAGGCGGCGAGGAGGAGGCGGGGCTCACTTACGAAACATGGACTTTCGAGGCGCTCGACTTATCTTAGACGGCTGCGGAATGCAATTTAAATAAGGACGGATCCACGACGATCGCCACAGCAACAACAATCGCTCACCAGAACGAAAATAATTAAATTGAAATCTCGCTAAGGCGCATTTAAAGACGAAACCAGAGCGACCCGAGAGAACGGTGGACGGAGGCTGGAGGACCGCGGACCGCGGACCGCGGACCGGCCGCACTCGGACCGCGAGGCAGAGGGACACGGACGAGGGGCGGGGGCCGCAGAGAGGAGGCTGCCTGGTAGTCTCAGCTGTCCGTGTAATCAATGAATGCGAATGATTTATTGAATTTAAATCACTTGTATTGGCATGAGTCCTGCTGTGAATTTGTGACATTTTCGTAAACGAAAAATGTCAGTTAAAACTTTTTATTGGCCGGTGCTGGACTGGACTCGCCTGCGTCTGAGACTGAGACGGCGACAGCGACCGAGCCTTGTAATGAGCCAAATGCATTACGCCGGGCCGTCATAAAGTGGATAAAAAGTTGCCAGCGGAGCGCTTTTGGGAGCACTTGGGAGCCCTGGGCAGGACTGACGACTGGCGGCTGCTGCAGCTTCTTCTGCGGAGACAGCGCCCGAGCCATCCTTAGAGAGCGGCCGGTGTCGCGGTGCCTGCAGCCGACGCACCGACACCGACGAAGCTACGAGTGTGTGCGCTCGAACGCCGACTATTTCCATCCATCTGTCCATCGCCGGCCGACGCGCGGGCCAGAACGGCGCAATGTGATCACAATAAATGATCCGTTTGATTGTTTTCGCATGCAACTTTTGCACTTTCCGCGCCGCGCCAGATTCCGGGAGCAGCCGCCAGACGGACGGCCGCGGACTCCCAGCCGAGCGAGCCGCCGACCGGCGGAAATATTTTAATGGCGTCTTGCGACAATTCTCGAGTCTGCGCCAGCCACTCGGGCATGGACAGGCGCGGACGGACGGACGGAGACGGGGAGACAACAGGCAGATATTGCCAACGAAAATACTTGGCACACAAAAGCATTTTCTTGACAGAACATTAGGAGAGGAATTACACGATACAGAAAACAAAGTGACAGAGCAACAGACACACAGACAGACGGACGGTCGGACGGACGGGCGTTGGGGATGCAGGGCAGTCCGGGCGGACGGCGGACGGACGGACGGACGGTTCCCATTGACGCCGTGAGAATAGAATGGTGGAGGGGGATGAGATTGAGCGAACCCCACAGACGGACGGTGGGGAGAGCGAGGGGCATTGGGAAACACGAAAGGAAAACTGCGTGGCGCGATCGGTCGTGGAAATGGAGAATGGAAGAGGAAGCCATTGTCACCTGCTGCTCATTAATAATCGGTTTAATGAATGAGAAACGAAACACAATAAATCCTCGGCGGGCGAAAGGGCTCAGCAGCGCAAGAGTCGCTCAGTCAAATCGGCAATAAATTAATCAGCCGCCGATGCATTCGTCGCAGCTCCGGTGAAACGCCATTAGAACTGAAACTGGCTGAAACTGGCAGTGTGGCCGAAACTCGAGGATCCCGCTTGACACCCCGACAACTTCTAGTTGTACCAATGTTTCTGGCGGGGTTACGACATCGGGCAATTTCTATGCGAAATGGACCGAATTATAAGCGACCACAAATTTATTCCCCAAGTACCGAGCAATTTGAGTTCTTAAGCTCCTAATGAGCCACCGCTTGGCTGTTTAGACTAAATACGACGAACCACCCAGATACTGTCTCTAATAGAGATGAGAACTGGGCTATTTGTGGACAGTTGCACAATTGATGCTACGGGGATCCCGCGATTTCCCATAGTCTTCGACTTCGCCGCTTAAGGTGTGGTGGGAGGCCAGGAGAGAATGTTCTGGGTAGGGATTTCGAGGCGCACCACTCCGTACCATATGAGAATGATGAACTTTTTGGTATGAATCCACTTGCCAAGGCTGAAGCCATCGGTTCGCAGCACGTCCTTCTCTTAGATCCAAGTAGTTTCTCAAACTGCCGGCCCAAAGGCAACAACTTTATTGTTTTTGTTCCAACTTTGGCTAACACAGAACAGTGGGCTCCGGCACCCAAGTACCAAAAATGGTACTTTTCTGTTTATAACCCATTATATTCTGTGCCATGCCGTTATTGCCAGTGATTCCACCGACGTCAGGTGTTTCACAGAAACGCCTTTGCGATCGAGAAGCGCTCAGCACTATCTCTGAAAGGCCGCCAGAGCTCGCATGCCCATAAAGCGAGACATTATGAAGCCAACTGGATGTGTCTGTCGCAATGGCTTATTAGAGTCGTGAAGGATAGGAAGCACTTAGAGAGTTAGTGCTGCGCAGGGCGATTGGGAAACCAGTGAATCGGAAGACGGCCGACGCCACCATAAAATTGGAGAAGCCCAAGGAGGACCGACCGTTCTATACAAAACACGAGCGTTGGAATGGACCGAGGTCTCTGGTGGTTCTCCGAGCATGTGCGCATTGGGAGAGGGACGTGGAGAAGTGGGGAAGTTGAGTAGTCGGTGGAGACAACATGCATTAAGCTGTCATTTGGACTTGTTAACAATGTAAATAAAATGCCAACCGTTGCCAGACGTTGTTAAAACCAGCGATCATTAACGGCAATGTTCCACTAATGAAGTCATCTTCCATACTGTGCCGAACTCCGACGACACGACGTGGATGGTTCCAAAAGGCACGAGCTTCGATGCCGAAACCCATTTGAGCCACCATAAAACCGCCCAACTCTGTGGGCACCCGTCAACAATGTGAGCAGGCGCATCATTAGTCAGGCAGGCAGTCAGGCAGTCAGTCAGTCAGTCAGTCAGTCAGTCAGTAAGTCAGTCAGGGACCGTCCGGCGGGCCGGAGGACCGTCGCCGTTCTACTTAAAAACCCGTTCAAATCGATATTTGTTAATTCAACATTGTTTTTAATTTTCGGCTCCAATAAAAGTGCTTTTATGGGTTTTTAACAAGTGAAAAACTCAATAAAGCAACGAATTTATGCAGCTTCGATGTCGGCACAACTTTAATAACTTTATTAATCGCCGATGTCATCTCACTTAATGGTCCACCGAAGCCTTGTCCCGTCGTCTACGGAGTCGTCTCGTTGCTCAAGAAACCCAGCGGTCGATTCGATTCCTCGAACTCGAATCGACCGTCTGAACCCGGGAAAACTCGGGTTTTATGGCAATGGTGAGTTTCCTCCTCCACTCCTGGCCGCACCGGCGGCTGGGTCGTCGTTAACGCGCACTCGCTGACTTTCTCCGGCGGAATTGCACTTCAATTGAAGGAGGTCGTAAACGGCAGATCCCCACAACCCGGTCGTCTTCCTCGCGAAATAAACACGGCTCTTAATGGAGTGTGTTTTAGGATTTCCTACATCGCGGACAGTTATTTCAGGTCGAACCCTCTTCGCCAGCGTCGTGAAGTTGGCGAATTTTCCGATTTCCGTTTACAGATCGTTATTTCCGACAGTAAAGTGAATCGAAAGAGGTTTAAGCAAATTAGCGAACAACGCATAAGCAAACACGCAGACCCAGTTCGCCATACGAGATGATTTCTTGGCCAAATACGAAAGCAATTGAGGGAAAACCTCAGAGGCGCGGTCGGCTGTGGGCGATCGGGCCCACTTTCGAAGCCCCCAGCGACGTCCACCAGGCCACCAGGGCATCGTGTGGTCGCGTGTGCCTAATTTTGAGTAAATTAATTAAACCTTGCCACGGGACGGTCCACTCGTCCATCAATAAAACCCTCCATTGTTCTGGCTGCAGCCGCACAGAGCACGGCGGCCCCTCCCCGCATCGAAGACAAGCCGTCCATTAATCACGGCGGCTCATCGTAGGGCAGGCGCGCAGTCGCCCAGGCTCGGCCATCATTAATTAAGCGCTCACAGCATCCGTCGAGTCGTCTATGGATCGCCGATGGACCAGGCGGGCAGGCGGGATGGCGGGACGCGATCGAGCTGGGGCCGAGCGGTCGGGCGCCGCATGCCAAATGCGTTTCCGGCCGACGCCTCGACGGAGGCGCGTGCCGGAAGTAGGGCGAGCTCGCCTCAGAGCTGCGACCGGTGCCTGAGTCGGCCGATTGCTCTCTGTCGCAAGGCACTTAGCGCGACCGGGCCGCGGGCGATGGCCATAAGTCAGAAAGCAGGCTAATTAGCGCGCCGGAGCCTCCCACCACGAGCCGCCCGCCCAGACGTCAGCCAGCCTCGGCCTCCTTGGCGAAACCATCGCAATTCGCCATTTAATGCCACGGCAAAGTGTTCCCAGCATAAATCGACGAGGAAATTTATTGCTGCTCCACCACGAACAACAACAACAACGACAACAACAACGAGAGGGGAACTGCAGCAACTACAGTGCGACCCCATGGAGTAATTTCCATGTTGGGCGCAAGCGCCGATCGATCACGGTGGAAATCACTTCATGCAAGTGATCGGCTAGTGATCGAATCCATTGATCAGGCCATCTGCTGCACCGTCACCGTCACCATCACCGCCACCATCACCGCCACCACCCGGTCGTGCCCAGCGCACACACACACACGGGCAGCTCGGAATCCATTAAACAATAATAAATTCGCGAAATTCATGCAGGAATAAAAATAGAAAAAATTATCACTCGGCACTCGGGAAGGCTGGAATCGGTTCTGGGCCCCAGGAAAGAGAACACACCGACGGACGGACCGACGGACGGACGGACGGATGGAGAGACAGACGGATGGGGGGCAGACAGACGCACTTCGTCCTGGCCTGCGAGGCGAAGCTGAAACTGCGGAGTCATGAATCGAGTCGCGCGCTCCTAAAACGCTGTTAATAGATTTTCTGATTGTTGTTGTTATTGTTATTATTATTATTTTTGTTGTCGTTGTGGCGGTTGCTGCTGCCGTTGTTGTTGTTGTTGTTGTTGTTGTTGTTGTTGTTGATGTTAGCGCTGTGATCGTTTAATGTCAAAAGCAATTGGAGCCACCTTCACTTCGCCTCACTTCAATTCGCTCGACCGCGTTGCCAACATATCGAGCGTGTGTCGCTGTCGTTGCCCATGTTGTTGTTGCTATAAGTTGTTGTTGCAGCTATAAGTTGTACTTGTTGTTGTTGTTGTTCACGTCCGTTGTCCCCGTCATTCTCGTTGTAATGATCGTCATCAGCAACCGCAACAACTTCGCCAACGCCAGCCACAGTGCGAAGAACAACAAAAACACCACCAACAACAGCCACAGCAACAGCAACAGCAACAACAAGAAGAAATGATGACGACAATAGCAAGAGCAACACCATTAACCATTAAACATCATTAGGCGATCACGAAAACCCCATAAAATGGCCCATAAGTTCACTCGTGGTGTCGGCCAGTTAGAGCGACGGGTCCGCCGACCGACCGTCCGACCGGGCTGGGTCCAGAGCCAGGCCGTTTATTTTATTTGGCCGAAATGCTCCGAAACTGAAATTGAATTAATATTGCACAAAATTGAATAATTGCACGACATTGTTTTAGTGCCAATTGAACAATTTCAAGCTCTTATTGGTTTTCTCGTAATTTTGTCTTTAATGCATTGCAGCAGGAATGAGTGAATGTGCATTTGATTTATTTAGCATGGCCCATTATCCCATTATCAAAATTCATCAATCTCTGGTGTCCTCAACGCCATCCTGGTGTGTGAAAAGGTGTTTTCCAAGCAAATGCACATAATTAGAGCACTCGATTCGTATGGAAATCCACGATCTGGGACTCGTCTTCCTCGAATTCCCTCCGTAAAATTGTTACACCAATCTCTTGGGCGAGCAGCAGCTCCATGGCAAATACCACAGATCACGTCTGCTGATTGAGTGAACAATTCAAAGGTGGCCGGCGACGTTGACGGGCCGAAGTCTCTGGTTCGCAGCCAGTCATCTGCATTTTACGGGAAAGTTTCCATGTCTTTTAATTGTTTGGACCATCACCGTTTTCACTAATGGCTGTTTTCGGCCCGGTGCCCCGATGCCTCGGCTCCCAACAGCCACGCTGGGCCCGTCGTCTCGACACCTGTTACGCGTGCGCAGATCCATAAATCTCCGACGTGGTCCAGAAACGGACATAATTGCTCCGAAATTTATATTCAATATAAATTCCGAGCCGAAGTGTCAAAGCAAGTCATTAGCGACGTGTTTCGCCCTTAGTCGGTCGCTGGGAGCGTTCGGAGTTGGGTCCCAAAAGTGTCCAATTAACCGAGGTTGTGGTTGTGGCGGTGACGGCGACGGCGACGGCGACAAGACACAGGAGTGCGGCGGGCTGCGATCGGAGCCTCGATAGCGGGGCTTCAATCGGCGATTCCGTAAACGGCCGTTTGAGCTTCGGGCCCGTTACGCATCTGGGACGCCGGTCCTCGGAGCACCCTCGATTATCCTGTACTCGGTTGCTCCGAGGCGGGAGAATCGGGGAACGTAGCGATTTCCCTCTCTCTGGGCAGCCAGCTTTTCCCACTTCATTAGCGTCGCGCTCGTAAAAGACGTATCAAATTTACATATAAAACAAATAATCATTTCACTGACATGTTGAGTTCATTAACGTTTAATGTCGGCCGGAGCGACCGAGGAGGGGGAGCAGCGACAATGGCCGCCTTAGCCGGGCCAGCCCGAAGATCGAAGCGAGGCGGCCGAAACAATCACGGCTGACAAAAGAAATGAACGAGAGTGGGACCCGGCCAGAACCGGCGCAGAGAATGGCCCGACCTCCGACCCCCGCCCCCAGCGACAGGCCCGAAAAGGTAGCCTGCCTGCTCACAGTGGCAACGAACACAGGCCAGCACAAAGTGATCCACATTTTGTACACGGCTTAGGCACCAAGTGACACTCGGATTAAACCCGCTCCACGGCCGTCATTCTCATGCTAATGGAAATTGCTGTGTGAAAACGCAGTCGCCTCGACGTCTCGTCGTCGTGTCCGTGGGCCCGGCACAGACTCCTTGGGGCTGGGAGTGTACGGTTTATGGCATTGTTTGACAACAAATTGATGAACTAATAATGGCGTGTTGCAGCAACTTATCAGTGCGGACTCCATTGTCCCCTGGGTCGTCCCTATTCCCAGGCCTCCACTCCCGGCCTGCCTCCGCTGCACTGCGCTCCTCTCCCCATGGTCCAAGTAGCTATTGTGAAAATGGTCGTCCACAGGCCTCGTCCCAGGGTCTGGTTAGACGCGTCCCCAGCTAGAATCCCGCTTTGTTTGGCCTCCAGAATTGTTCGCCCCACGGATTCGGGCCGAAGAGTGCGAGAGGGGGGAGGCGAAGTAGGTGCAGGAGGAAGTGGATCTAATCCCCGGCATGCTCACGAGGCGTGTGAGTTTATTGGGCCGTAAACGTTCGGAGTTAAAAATGAATTAAAGTAATCTTAATGCCCGACTCCTCCAGCGCATGCATTTATAATGCTGCCAATTTACGGCGAAATAATCTTCCGGAAGAGGTCGTGCCATTTGCGCAAGTGTTAAAAATGTCGTAAAGGCCTCTTGAGATTAGAGATGACGTTAGGAGCTGGCCAATGGTTTTCACCGTGTCCGCTTCGACTCCGGGCCCCAGGTCAATTCCTGGCTCATGCCCTCCGAGTCGAACCTCTGGGCTCCTCGGTCGGTGTGAAGGCAGTTCGGAGCCTCCCGCCCTTTCGACCGACGCATCGGAGCAGCGATCATGGCCCTAAGCTGATTATGGTCTCCCCTGCTCCTGTTTCCCAGAACTGCGGATATATTGGGACAGTAGTCAGGGATCAGGCGTCGAGAATGGCTGGAGAATTCCATCGATTGACGGACGTTTTCGATCTAATAAGCTGCCCAAATCCGAGCGCGAGTTCGAGGTGTAAATAAGTTGCAGATCATGCTGTCAGTGAGCCGAGCCGAGCCGGTGCCGAGCACTTGATGGATTGTCCTCGACTCCGGCCCCCCATGACCGCGGCTTCCCGCGCCCTCGACTGGAATCTCTCCGGGCCCCGACCGAGGCGAGGGGTGAGTCGCAGGAGGGCGCCAGCTGGATGACGGAGCAGTTGTTCGCAGTTGGTAATGCAAATCATGCCAATTACGGGAACATGATACATCGCATGTATTGTCAAGCCTGGGCTTCGGAACCGATTTCAGCGAGCTCCAGATCGAGCGAGTTCCAGGAAAGGGTGCGAGCTCTGAGTGAGTGAGAACCCAACGGTTCCCAAGCTCTGCCCGGACCGAGCTACCCCAATAAATTACGTCTCCCAGATGGGGATTCGTCGCCCTTGTCGGGGTCGGTCTCGTTCCGGCCAGTGGAGGCCAACTGGACCACCGCGATCGATCACACTCGACGACTGGCCATGAGAACTCAATCGTTAATTACTCGAAGTCGCCCCCGCGCAGACCCTGCGTTCTCTCGGAAGACAAATGCAGTTCTCGGCGAACCAGTGACCCCGGATTTCGGCGCGAGATGGCCATTGGTTCCATTTGATTGACTCCGCGTCTGCGCCCCAGTCGCCGGCCCTACCAGGCCGTGATTAATTGTGGGAGCCGCTTCCCGCAGCGCAGCCCTGCGCCGGCCATCATCGATCTCTTGACGCGTTCGAACGCGCTCTGCGCCTGCCCGGCCACAGGGCCTGGCGTCGGTTGCTCGGATCCCGTGAGGATGGATGGTCTGCTGATTTATTGATCGGTTCGGGTCAAGTGCACACGGGTTCGGGTCCGTCTGCGACTGCGACTGCGTGTGTCCGCGTCGTCGACCTGAGAACTAATTGAAGATGCACGAACAATGGCCGTAATGATAATTGAATCACTCGGCCGTCTCGCACTCTCCTCGATTGCGGGCGTTGGCCGTCCGAACTCCAACAGGTACCGGGCCGAAGCATGTGGGATGTCTGGTGCGGAGCCCGTGCGGGGTGGGAGGGAGACGCCCTGGCCGGCCGGAGGGGCGGTGTCGCTAATTACGGGACATTGGCATAGCTCGCCAGATCAGGCGATACCGGCGATGGATTTTACGATTGGCTCGTAGACTACAATGGCCGCGGCAACAAGTCTAATGGGAGCGCAATCGACGTCCGCGACGTGCCGTAAAATCTCTCGCCGGAGCGAGATTCGTTCGGTCCGCGAAGTTGGAGGCGACTCGATCCTCGATCCCCGGACCGTTGGACCGGCACGTGATCCACATTCACTCGACAGCTGCGGCCATTTACATCCATCGCCGTCCGTCCGTCCGTCCATCCGTCCGTCCGGCATCCGTCGGCCTCTTCAGAGCTTTTAATGGCATGTTGGCGCGGAATACTTTGTGGTCCCTCACGGCCCGCACCCCACAATATATCATTACAATAATTTATGTTTTTAATTTAAATCAAACGAAGCCAGAGAGAAAGATTTAAGATGTTTATCGCTCGCTCCAGTCCGGCCCCCCTCTCCAGTACTCCTGGTCCACTCGGTGCACAGCAACTATTTTTATCGATCGCGCTTATCTGGCATTACATCTCTTGGCGTGTCCACCAGAGGCAGCGGCCCGGGATGGCTGACGGTTCCGGCGACAGGTCCGGGCCAGCTCAGGCCGAGCCGGGCCGGGCCGGGCCGGGCAGGTAGGGAGGCTGCAAAGTAAACAGAAAACTCATTAACGCAATAATTAAGACGACAACAAGGTTTTTAAGATAACGCTCAACAAGCCGAGGCCTCAGCCGGCGTCGCCGCCGCAGCAACAGCAGCAGTGGAGCGCAGCGCAGTGCGACGTCTTCAAATAAACGAGGAAGACGGATTTCGGCCCCTGCCCTCCTCGTCGGAGGTTGTACGTTTCGCAGGACTCCGAACATGATCGATCAGTCGCTGCGCCGCACCGCCGCCTGGCCATGGTTATACGCAGCGGGCCCCAGCAACAACCGCAACTACGCCAGGGGACAGCAACGACCATAACGACATTGACAGGAACCGCAACAACTACAACGAGAACAAGAGGAACAACAACAGCGACAACACACCGATCGCCACGACACACAACGATCGGCGATCGGCGACCGGCGACCGCACCTCCGCCCTGGACGACCCTGCGAGGCTCCCTTAATGACCAGGCTGCATGGGCCCCCAGATCGATCGCCGATCGTCGATCGCGGCGTGCCATCGATCGATCGATCGATCGGTCCGTCGGTCGGTCGGTTTCCTGGCTGACGCATCGGAGCCCTCGGGCCGAGGACACACGGAGCAGCCACAGCCACAGCCACACGCACAGATGTTGCCGGTGATAAAGAGTCCGTACATCAATCGCTGACAGCCAGCTACCAGACTTTAAACGCCCTCCCGCCGTCCCCCGGACGAATGCGTACTTCGCGCCGAGCCGTGAAGATCCCGGCCGATAAGGCCGATGGTCGGAGAGTGAGAAATTGAGCACCGCGTGGAAGGCACGGAGGACTTTCCTCCCGCGGAGGATTCCAGGAGCCCCTCGTGGACTTAGCGCTCATTTAACCTGTTGGGGGCACCGGGCGCTGGGGCAGGAAACATGGCGGTGATGCAACTGGACGCAGCTCCTCCGCCCGGGTCCCGGAAGAGTGAGCAGTGGAGCAGTGAAGTCCTCTTGCGGGTGTTTGCCCTGCACCACGGCCGTGTCGACGCCGGCCGCCCGAGGCAGACCCACCGGAGCCGTAGAGAGGAGGAGGAGGAGGGAGGGAGCCGCAGAAGTCAAAACAAGAAGTCGTGATTGCACAACTCATAACTCACTTCACTTGACTTCGCGACGCGGTGTTGACAACGGCAACAACTTCGCCCCGCCACCGACTGACACGAACAACAACAGCCACTGTTGCTGTCGCTGCCTCTTCCACGGCCTCGGCAACAGCAACAACCACGACGACGGCCGCACAGCACAGGGCGCAAGGCATCCTTCGCCACGAGACCCAAGCCGAAGCAGCCCGGCCCGGACCGCTCCGTCCAGGCGCGTAATTTTCAAAACTTTTCACACTTTGCTCGTGAGCATTGTTTAATTAAAAACGACGGCTGCACGCGGCACGACGTCCTCTCGACGCTCTCGGACGCGCCGACAGCCAGTCCGCGAGGACGGCGACGGTGACGGTGGCGGCCCCGGCGGCTGCTGGGCAAGCGCAAGTCGTCGGTCGGGGACTGCGGGTTGCCACCTGACGACGACGGTGAGTCCGCTCGCATGGACAGTCGCCAAGGTGGCACCACCGAGCAGCCCAGACCGCGGCCCGCGCAGCCGTGGCTTCCGATTGTGAGTGATTAAATTGCTCCAGAAAATTTCCTCGCAGTCATATTCGCGCATCAAGGCGCATTGTTGTCGGATGGGGACGGAGGAGCTCGGGTGGACCGAGGCAGGCAGCGCAGAGGGCCAGACGACCGGTGACGAGCAGCGCCGTGATCGCCGCTGATCGACGGACGGACAGAGCGACCGATTTTGCTGACTGCTGTGTCTGCTGGCCGTTCGTCTGGGCCGTCGGTGCCGTCGCAGCTGCACTGCATGACGCTGCCATTCCGGCCTTTGTTCTGGCTGGCTGCTCCTGTCGGTGCTGGCCGGTTGTTGTTCACGGGTCGGGTTCCTAATTGTGCGGCTACAAAATGCTCACAATTGAGGGGCTGATTATTTTGACTTGATAACGAGGCTAACAACAAGTTGCCACCGCCAACCACTGGCCGACGTACTTCTGTACCAACAGCAGCTACGACAAAAGCAAGCGATGCCAACAACAGCCACAGCGCAGCCATTGTTTGCTGCATCGACGAAATGTGCCCAATCATGGGATGACTCAGGATGTCGTTGCCATCCGAGTCCTTTCGCAGGCGGTGCCCAGGAGTTTCTGGCCGATTAGGAAGGAATCCGTCTGCAGTTGATCGAGCTGCAGCTTCAGCGAATACCAGAGGCAATTGTGGCCCCAACTTGCCCGCGACCTGAATGGAGTCCATCAGTGGTCGGAGGCTCCTCGCCCGTGCACTCACGATTCTCCCAACGGCTGCTCGGGCGGATTCGACGAAGCCGGTTCCTGTCTCCGGGCAGGTTCTCCTCCCTGCCCTGCTCGGCTCGGCTCTACGAGGAAGGACATGCAAATGCTGCGGCGACGAAAGGCTGCTGTACAAATTACTCAGAAGTCGTCGGCGACAACATCGCCCCACGACGACGACAACGACAACGACAAGAGAGCATCCGGAGATGTTGATAAGTTTGTAAACATCTTCGCGAGTCGTCATCGGCGGCGCAGGCTCGTGGGCGGGAAGAGGAAGAGGCCGCGGGCCACGTTTTCAATTCGAGTCGGCCTCGGCCTCGTCGGCCGCCCGTGCCAGGCGATCCGAAAATCCGGCAAATGCGTTTCGCTCCCGTATCGCGAGATGGGAATCGCCAACAAGCGCGTGTGGTGTCGACGGCAGCCAGCCCGAGCTGCGGCGACCCGGGGACGGTGGGAGGTGGGGGCGCGATTCGGCGCGCTTAGTTAGCAGGCTTTGTCGAAGAGTTGGCAACTGCACCAGGCCGTCGCCGCATCCCAGCCCAACCTCGGCCCAGCTCGCCGGCCTGTGCAGCCTGGTAATTGAGTGCGAGGCGACTCACGTTGACGACGATCGCCTGTTGACGACGGAGCCGTGACGAACGCAGCCGGTGAATAAATCGCAGCTTCCTGCCGCCCCGGCCGCGGTCCTGGCCCGCGTTATCGACACAGTTATCGCGCCTACTTAGCATATTACATGGCCGGCCTAGGTTGCGGTTTTCGGCACCGGAAACTGCGGCGTGTCGCGATCTCCCGACCCGGCTCGCGTTCTCGGAACCCACACGCAGTCGCCACCGTGTCCAGGTCGTCCGGGGCGAGTCGTGGCGGACGGGACCGCGGGCACGTTCCTGGAACAAGTGACCATATCCGTTTCCCCGGGCCGTGGCCTGGCGGTAGGACAGTCCATCGATCGCCTGCCCAGCTCCAGCAGGTGGCTGCGATCGCTCGCGATCTCACGCTCATCGCAGGCCATTTGCCCGGGTCGCCTCTGGGCGCGGATCAATGTCAACGCGGACACAGACGTCTCTATGCGAGTGCATTAAGCGCCCTTTATGTCTTCCGAGCTGGGAACAGCAGCGGCACCAGGTCCCAGCCAACGACAAATGCAGCGCTACCAACAACAACAACAACAGCAGTTGTCTATTGGACAATAAATGGAAATCACGCGGAGCTGTGTTTGGTCGAGTTTAATGCGGTTTCACACGCCCGGAGACCCTTCGGCCCGGTGTCACTCGCCGGCTTTGTCCGGTCCATGTGGCGATTACCGAGACTTTGTCCGCGCTCGGGTCGCGCTGGACACCTTTGTGGAGCGCTAAGAGCTGCCTGTGCGTGGCTCCGGAGGGCCATTGTGCCGATTGGGAACATGTGAACCTGCGCCCGATCGAGGCCGATAGCGCGGGGCGACGGCCGAACGGGGCTCTTAAAGTCACGTTACGGACGAGTAGTCGAGCGAGCCAGAGCCAGAGCCAATGCGCGTGTGAGTTGCAAATGCACTTGCTTATCAGATGTCATGACTGACAGTCAGTCCCTCGGCCCTGGACCGGGACCGGGACCTGGCAGCCGGGGTCCCTGCTCGGCACGACCGCGGGCAGTTTTAATAATTTTGACGCAATCACATCACTCAAATCTGGCGCGTCGGCCGAGCCTCCATTTGTTTGTTTTGACGAGCCGTCAAGTGGACACTTTTTCGGGAACCAACGAACGACGAACCACTTCTTACGTCGTCATTATGATGCACAGATATCGCTTCCCGAAGATCAGCGCCGCGTCCCCGGAGACAATCGGAGGAGCCATTTGTCCGGCTTGCTATCGCGGTCGCTATCGGTCATTAGAAATCTGGCCCACGACGCGGCTGCGACGGCGGCTGAGTCTGCGTTGGTGTCAAGGACCTCTCGACGCCGCCCGAGCCCCTTCCCAGCAGCGGCTCCACTCGCCGACGTCCTTCGGCGCAGATGCCGGATCGCGTTTAACAATCGCGCGGTCGGGGAATCCGATCGGGTTTATCAATTAAATCGGGCGCCCAGGACGCGAGGCCGGTCGCTATTCGCGCGAACCCACAGTAGTCAGTAGTCGAAAGGCGTCCGAAGGCACGAGGACGGTTTTCCACTGCACCGATGACGTCCATAATCTGTCCAAACATGGCCACGTCAAGCCACCGATTTCAGGGAATCCTCCATACAGATTGGCTGCCGCTTGAAGAGCTTCAGGCTGAAATTCAGTAGTTAGAGACAGTGGATTGGGCGATGGGCCCTTCAAACACGCCGCGACGTCTTATCACACTATTTATTGGGGTCGGGCGGGTTGCGTCGACCGAACCGGGGCCGGGAAATAAATTCAGCTAATGATGCAATTAATGGACGCGAAACCACGGATCAGCGGGCGATAATCCCCGAAGTTATGGAGTCGCCGATTGAGTCGCGTGACGGACCGTCGCGAGCTGGGCCCGGTGGAGTCGTGGGCAATTGGTCGCGCGCCATTGTCGAAGTATGGCTAATTGGAGGCACCTCGGCAGCCGGGCACCTGTGCGAGCGCATTCCGCGCCCACTGGACGGGTCGTGCGCCGGCCGTTCGAGCCCAAACGGGCCAAACTCGGCCCGAACGCCGAACATCGGAGAGCTGCGTAAGCCAGCGAGACAAATGGCTCGAATTAATTTCGAGCATTTAATTAGCCAAATGGGAGCAGGAATAAAGTGGTTAATTTTTCATCGGCCGCCGAAGCTGCCGCAAAGTGGCTGCTTACAAATTTCCAAATTTTCCGCCTGATTAATGGCGGCAGCTCCGCGCCGACGCCGCTTTTATGGAGCAGCCGCGGTCCGAGTTGCGGCGTCGACAGTTGGGCTTCAGACCGACGTCTGCCGGCCCTAAACGGGCCGATAGCGGGGCGCGTCGGGACAGCCGGCGACGCGTCGCCGCCTCGGTGCCAGTGGCAGATTGGTGAGCTCGTAACTCAGGGCTCCTAAAAACGTCAGCCCCAGCCTGAGTGTCGCATGGGAAATTTCCACGGCCAACCAGGCTCGGGCTCCACTTGTCAGGAAGGCGCTCTCGGTGTCGTCGAAAGTTTATGTTAATCGGGCGGTCCGCTGGGCATCGCTTAATTAGCGGCAATGGTCCGGAGAACGCCAGCGGATCGATCGCGTCCCAGGAACCTTTTAAGATAACGCTGCGCCGGGCGCCGCCAAACGAGAGACTGCGGCTCGGAACTGGTCGCCCCTGCCGCCGTTAGCAGCGCGTCTCACTCCCCCACACATGCCCACGCTCCCACTCGCACTCGCACTCACTCGTTCACACATGGCCCACTGTGCAGAGGTTAAATGCGGCTCGAATCGACTGCAGTTCGTGCGCACTCGGGGCCCTCGAGCGCTGCGCGAACTCATTTTCAACTCAATCAAATCAAATAATTTATTCCGCAGAAATTACTTCGCGCCGAGGTCAAGCATGCCCCGGTCCTGGTCCCAGTCGCCGGCACCCGGCGCTCCTTCGACCCTCCTCGACTCGCGCGAGGCCCTGGCACATAAGAAAGTTATAATTCATAGGCAGAGCCTGCAGGACACTCGAGGCGGAGGTGAGAAATCGACGCTCGATTGGCTTGCCGGAAAGGGAGAGGCTCAGAGAGAGGATCAGTTCGGATCTCTGGGTTTTTTCCAGGGGAATTTGCAATCCACGAACTGCTGACAAGCCATTCATTCAGTTGAGTTTAGGTTCGCTAATTGCCTTCATTCGACATCAAAATGAGTCTCCAAAATTCAAGTCTCCAATTTTCACTAGAAGACACCGCGATGGTTGAGTTGAACTCGAAGACTTTGGCTCTTAGCCAGGTTCAAGGCTTGTACTCTGCAGACGACGAGTTTCCTCTATCCCGGAGAGTGAGATTCTCCACAAAGCTCGTTTCGACACTCTTGCACACTAGTTCGTAGGCGATTCGTCTGGCGAAACTAATACGATCTGCTGAACAGCTCGATGTATCAAAATCAACCGGACGGCGGATGGATTAACCTCGGGTCTGAGCACAACAAGCCATCCGTCTGAGACAACGAATCGCAATGAATCACTGGACGCTTCTGGCTTCGATCAAATGAACTCTGAAATTTACACAACAATGACACGAATGGGCAACGTCGGAGGAGGAAATGGCTTCAATCAGAGCTCGAAATTAGCATAGGCCAGCCTGGGGCGCGAGACATCGGCCGGCCGACGAGGACGTGGGGTGGGGGGCGGGCCCAGGGAATTACTGGAGCACGGTGGACGATAAATCACGAGGGAACAAAGCGCAATCTGTCCCCAGAGACGCGCGAAGAAAGTGTTCGGCGGTCTCGAGCCATCGGCCGGTTATCGGAAGGCCGTATCATATCTCATGGCGAACGGCCGGGGGTCTGTGGCTGTGACTGTGAGCGACAACAAAGGCCGACGGCGCGACAATGTGACAATTGAAACGTCATCTTTATTGGGCAGCAGGAAACCCGAAGGTATAGAGTGACAAAAGGCCGCTGGTGGTCGCCGAGACCCCACAGGGCGGCGGACCTGGACCCGGACCGGGGAGTGGGTCGGGCTTCTGCCTGGAAGAGGGACTGGCGCGACTTGGAACATGGATTTTCTCGGATGTGTCGAACTCCCAGTCGTCAGACATGGCCAAAACCAGACGGCCAGTCGGAATACTGGCGAAATACTCGGCGGCTGTGAATCACGAGCCGAATTCCGCCGAATTCCGGGCTTCCCTCACGTCGAATGGAATTGTTTACATTGGAAAAATCCACACGATATCCGACAGCAAGGTGTTTCGCAGCCATGCGCTCGCTGACAGCAACAATCGATTGCGGACAATACACGCGCACTCACGCACACTCACACATGCACACACGCACACTGGCGTATGCGACCAACCCATTTTTCGGGTCATAAATCTCTTTAATGCCATTTCCGCTTTGGAAATTGCATTAAAATTCTAGCATTTTCGCAAATGCGCTTTCAATTAATATTCATGCGCCGCGGACCTCTCCGGTTCTATGCGTACGCCGAGCAACGCTCCAGCAACGCCGACAGCCCAGCGACGTCAGCGTCAGCGTCTGCAACAGCAACAGCTCCATCGGGAACAACAAGCCCGAGATCGAGGCCGGTCTCGGTCTTGGACCGAAAGCGGGCGAGAAAGGGAGAAAACTATGTCAAATAAATCATAAAATTCCTGACATGTGTCTGCGTTTGTCTGCGTCCTTCAGCACGGTGCTTGTGCTGTTGTTGCTCTGGCATGTGCTGGCAACATATCGGCCCAGCAACTGCTGGAACCACAACTTCATGAATATTTGATTTACCATAACGAACGAACATTGAGTACAACACCAACAAACCCAACAACAACTGCTGCAACAGCTACAATAGCAACAACGACAACCTTTTGTTATGTCTGCAAGTGATACGAATTTGTTGTTGTCGTTGCCGTTGTCACTGCGGAGCGCGAAAATTTGAATAAATAAATTAAGTTGCCACCTCCAAAAATTGCGACGACAACGAGTTCCCCGACCTGCCCGGCCACGCCCCTCGGACGGAAGTGTCAACAACTCGCCGAGCAGACGAACGCCAGCCGTAGGCTCAGGGCCCAATTGGAGAGCCAGCCGTTTGAGGTGGACGGACGCCAACTACCCGAATGCGTCGCCGGGTTTTTGCCCAGAGTCTTTCGTTTTTTCGAGACTCTCCTCAGATGTAATACTCGAGCCTTTCAATTAGCCTCGGCCAGGCTGAAAAAGAGCCAGGCTTTCCCACCGCTCGTCCTGGGAAGTCGAGCCATCAGCCGTCGTCTTAGCCTCTAAGATCGGCTCTAATCACAGTCTTCGGGCCGAGCGTGACTCGCGCCCCCAAAAAACCAACAAACCAAAAGACGCTGGGAAATGGCCTAATTGAATACCCCCGGCATTATCTCACACCAGCCCAACGGTCGGTCGGTCGACTCGGCCGCTGAGGCCGGCAAAAACGAGGCTCATTGATTTGCCGGCTCAGAGCCGGGCCGGGCCGAGACGGAGCTGGCCGGGATTTCTTCATTACGGAGCGAAGGTCGAAATCAGCTATTACAATATTTTACGCATGGGTTCCCGCGCCGCGGCCCGTTTTTCTATTGCACCGAGGGCCGCGCCGCATGTGGACCGCGCGGACCCAGCCACGACCCAACCCGGCCGCCGCCGCTTGACAGACGTCTCCGCATGTGCGTCCGTCCTCGGCCCATGCGAGCCGGAGCAGGATCGGCCGAGCTGGCAACATGAATGAATAATGCATGAATGAAAATTGCATACACGTGCTGGAGGCATGCGGACCGAGCGCTGGCCCTGGGCTCCGTGGCGTTTTTGCTTGGAAATTCGATTTGCGGTTAGAGTTCTCCGGAGGATGAAATTAATAACGGAGGGGCTGGATCGGCTGCAAGGAGACCTGCCCAGGGGCTCGGTCCTAGACCCGGGCGAATGCCGGCTCGATTCGTGGCTTGTGTCGTTCGCTCCGGCCGCGAACAACTCAATCTCCACACGAGTCCTCCGTGGCTTATGGCAGCCAGCAAGGAGCCCAGAGTAGTCCCGTGGCGTGCGTGGGAGCGCGTCGCGTCCTTGTGGCCATGTGAAACTGATTCCGGCCGACCCCACCGCTCGGTGCCGAAGCTCGAAGTCTGTCGTCTGGCCCTGGAACTCGGAGGCGGCTGAAGTCGTTCCAGCTGGCAGCGTCGCAGTCCGAGCTGCGGCCAATCCGAGGAATTTCAATAAAATTTACTGCGATTTGATGCACCGTCGCACTAAAGACGCCGCCCCGGACGAGTGGGGCCTAATCGCGGCTTCCGAGCGGCCCCTTTGACGTGTCGCCCCTAATGTCGCAATTCGGATGCAAATGCTGTGGACAGAGCAGCCGCTGCGAGCGACGGAGTGTTTCCTCTAATGTCTCCATCTAGTTAAACGGTAATCTAGTTAAAGCGTACCGCCAGCCGACACTCGTCTGAGCCGCGGACGGCATCGGCCAGGGCTTCTGGAGGAGCGGACCGGCGCGGTAGACAAAGGGGCCGCTGGAGCTCGTTAATTGACAACTTAAACTTTGCCCAGGCCCCACCTTCGGCGGGCGGGGAATTATCATTGAAATGTTTGGTTTATTGGTTCATAAGCGGCCGAGTTGAAAGTGTGAAGCGATAAACTAATCGATTTGGCTTCCCCGAGAAGTCGGCATTAGCATCTTAATTGTGGCCAACGGCCGATCGGGCGGCGACTAAGTGAGGAATCGCTGCTGTTCACGAACAAAGGAATTCAATTTCAAGCCCATCAAGAGGCCTGAGGCGAGCTCGACTCGGCCCAATTGATGCGTCGAGGGGGTGACGAAAGACTCAATTTCTCCACCGAGCGCAGGGTCGTCGCCAAGTCTTCCGTTTCAGCTCGCATCAGAGGGGTTGGTGTCGGGATTTCGATCGTAAATCATGTCGATTGCGAGATTATTCACACAGTTTTCGAGAATCGCTCGAGCGCTGCGACGAACTAGAGCCGGAAATCGCGACAAGTGACTGATCGCCAGGTGTCGGCTCCGAAATCAGCACGACGGACCGGGCGGCCGGGCACAGCGAGCCAAGTTCGGGGCTCTACGCGGCGTGCAGAGAGAGGGAGGGCGAGAAACTCTCGAGGCGCAGTTCGTTCTGGGCAGAACTGGCGCGTGCGTGGGCTGCCGGCCGAGAGCCGGTCGAGTCGCGTCGTGTCGAGTGGCCGTCGCTCCGAAGTACTGGCAATCAATCGAGTGCGAGTACAGCTGTATTTATGAATGCGATTGCAAATTCATTCATGAGTTTCGCGCTCGACGCTCGCCGCACGGCTCAGAGAACGGGTTCGAGACCCGGTCGCTGCGGGCCTCCCCCACTCCTCCGTGGAGCCGCCCCCCGCGCCGACTTAATTGGCCCACGGCCCAACGTCTAACGCTGCGATCGAGTCTCCGGCGGCTTCTGAATCGATGAATCGCTGACCCCGCCGCCTCCGAAGACTCCGCGGACTCCTCGCGAGCAGCTCGAGTTCGCCTCCTAAGTCTTTTGTTTTAATCGCTTTCCTCACGGGCCCATCGGTGGCCTCGTCGTGCGCCATAGGCCCATGCTCTGAAAGCAGCTCTGATCTGATTAGTTTTCAATTTTCGGGTTTTTTATTTATTTGTTTTTTTGAAATGTTTTTGTTGTTGGGCCTTTTATTGCCCTCGCGGCGGAAATTGGCTCGTGGACTCTTTTCCAAGCGAATGTCATAAAAAACTGAACTGAACCGAAATGAATTCGAATTTGAATTCGAAATTGTTTGAAATAGATTTTTATTTAATTTATGCACGTTATTGTCTCAGGCCGGAGAAGCAGAGATGGAACGAGTTGGAGCGAGATGGAGCGGGCGATCCCGGCGGATGGCGGGGGGCGGTGGGTCCACAAATCGTGACTTTCGTCTCCCGCCCGGCGCCCCTCGGCTGACGTGCCGTGATCGCTGCACCGTCGCTCCGCTGGAGCTGCGTCGCCCGGCGGCTGGCAGGCCTGACGTCTTCCCGGGTTAGTGTCAAGACAAGAGCTTGCCAAGTTGACAGACACTCTGACACCACGACTGCGACGACGACGACGATGGCGATGGCGATGGTGATGGCGACGCCGTGGTGCGGGCTCGCCGTAAATTGCTCGAAGCCATGTTCAAGCGGTTCGTGCCGAGCACAAGCGCAGCCAGCACTCGGCACTCAACACTCCACACTCAGCGCTGAGCACGGCAAGCAGTTGGAGTTGGCGAAAAGACCAACCTGCCCCAAGCGGCGGCGGCGCGCGGAGGGGGCGAAGCCGCAACGACGAAACCCGAATTCATTCATAAATTCTGCCTGGCCGATTGAAGGCGATGTGTCGACCGACTGCGAGTCGATGAATGAATTTGAAACTCATTAAATGGGCCGCGGCCGCGGCCGCAAGAACGGGCTGTTGCCAAAACAACGGCGCAGCACGGCGAGGGCAGAACCGCCAGAGCCCATGTGGCCCTGGCCGAGCGCGGACAGACGCGGTCTCGGTGCGTCGGCAGCGCCAACATCCGGCGTCTGCAAGTTCACTGGCAATGACGGCAACAGCAAGAGCAACAACTACAACGCAGAAACATCAACATCACGAGCCACAGCCGGAGTCGGAGCCGGAGTCGGAGCCTGAGCAACCACGGCTTGGCCGACTCGGAACGCGGTGTCAACTCTGGAAATGGTAACGATATTTCTCCCAGGATTTTCCGCACATTTCATTTGCACTCGGGTCGTATCGAATTTCGGAGCGATTTGTTTCGCGAGGTGGCTCTCGTTGTTCTTGTCGTCCTGGCCTGACCCGCGCCACCGCCGCCGTCGTCGTCGTCGTCGCCGTCGTTTCCATCGACGTCGCCGGGAAATAAATGACGCCCTGCTCCGGCCGAGATTTACAGCGTGGCCGTGGCGCTGGCTGGCACTTGGCTTAGGCTCGGGGTCGCAGACGTGTCCATTGTACTTGTCTCTGTTCTTGCTCGCGAAATGAGGCAATTCGAATGTGCGGACCACACAACCGCCCGAGTGATTCCAGCTGAGTCCTCCGAGTTCTTCGACCGGAGAGCTCGATCTCATCTCGAACGTTCCTTCCTGGGAACTTAAAGTTGTGTGTTTTCTTTCCGCTGACAACCGTCTCGCCGAAATTCCGCAGAAGCCTCGAGTCCCACCCGTCGACGCAGCGACGGGGGACGCTCCGACTCCTCCCGAATCCGCGAACTTTTCCTCTCCGTCAATATTGACCGAGCACCGTCGGATTCTGGCGAATGCAAACAATCGAAATCACTGGAAATTAACTTTCTTCCACGGAGCGCGTGGAGCCCCTTGTTTTATGAATGGACTCCGGCCAGCGCGTGGTGTGAACGACCCGCCGAGTCGGGCGAGAGCAATCGCCGGTGCTTGGCAGACTCTCCGAGGCGGAGTCAAGGGCACTTCTGGACTCCGTGGGCTCCTCAAACAGCTCATTAGAGCGCGTCCGCGGATTGCGTGGGGCGTGGGGGCGTCAGAGGGGGTTCGTCCGTCCCCCGAGTCAGGTCTGCACTCGCCGCTCACCTGCGCTGGCCGAAAATAGCAACAGTAGAAGCTCCGCCGGCCCACCCGAGAGACTCCTGAGTGAGCAGAGAGCTTTCTCCCAGGTCCTGGAGTGGAGCGGAGTACCTTGGTGCATACATCCGGACATCCCTGGCCGGCAACCAGCAGCCTGGGCTTCCCCAGCTCTCGATCCCATCCGCTCACCCCTGGTCCGAGGCGCCCGCGTGTCTGGAGCCGGGACCCGGACCTCGACGCAGACACTGGCGTTGGGTCGGGCTGCTCCCCGGCGGGCGGGCACCTCAACGAGCACTGGCGCGGCGCGGCGCGGCTCTCGTCGGATTGGCGGAGCGTGGCGCTAATCACACCCCTGACCAAATGGGGAGCCCGCGCGGCACTCGGCGCGATGGAGCCGCCAGCGCCCAACAGTAGGCTGGGCTGAAACCCTCGGCGGCGGCCGTCGACGACGTCGCTTTCTATATTTGGCCCCACTGTGAAGCACACACGCGCAGCGACTCGTGGGTGTCGCCCGTGAGCTCCTCTCTCTCTCTCTCTCTCTCTCCGCCCTCCGGACTCGCCCCTCGCTATGGCGACTTCTAACAAGCCACTTCTGCTCCACCACGACGCCGGGCCGATCGACGTGGCGCCCACACAGCCTCGCGCCGCCACCCGACGCCCCGACGCCCGACGGCCGATGCCACCGCGGCCGGCGCAGCTGCAACGCGCAGCATTTTGCAACAACGGTTCTCGCCCAGAGCCGCCAGCGGAGCGCGGTGTCTGAATGGGCGGCGGTGAATGGAGCCGGGTCGTTTACTACGTCGCACGGCGAGTTTCATCAATGGAGCCTCCCACATGCCGGATTATGGCCAACTACCAGGTGGGCGCCGCAGTTGCTTTTGTTTCGTGCACCCCCACCGTGTGTGCGGGGCGCGGGCTGCCTCAAGAGCAGCGAAAGCGGACGCGTGCGAGTTGCCGTCGCGGGCTCCTCCTAGTCGAAGCACAGAAGTCGCTTCTCGTAGCCGGAGGTCGACGAGGGCCACCACGCGCCGACCCTCGTTGTCAGGACCCGGGCGGCGGCCAGTCGCAGGGATCCCAGCACCGCATCTTCATCGTCGCCCCAAGGCTGCGGGTCGCGGGTTGCGTTGGAAACTGGAGCACGAGCGGGCCGCAGCTCGAATCGCTCTCGATCGGTCGGCCGGTCGGTCGGTCGAGCGAGCGATCGGCGAGTGGGTTGCGAAAATGGCCTGGCAGCAGCAACAACAACGGCACGGCACCACTACACTGCCAAGCTCGCCGACCACATGCGCGCGAGGCGCAGCGCAGCCGACACGGCCCACACAGCCTGGCCGGGCCGCGGCAGGGCGGGCGACCAATAGAAGCCGGTGAGCAAAATGTACGGGGGCTCAGCGGCCACAGACACAGGCGCAGCCAGAGCCACGCACACACACATCTCCAGCTCGAGCTCGAGTGGAGGTGGGTGGGTGGAGACGGGGGCAGGCGGGTAAAAATAGAAATGGAGCCGGGGAAATGAAAAGCTGGAAATGCGGGGGCTGCGGCTGCGGCTGCGGCGCGGATTCGCTCCGATTCTCGACTCCTCCGCCGCGCGGCTTTCCGAAGGTGAAGTCGCGGGCCTACACGCGTGCGGCGACAGAACAAACACACACGAACACGAACACGAGCAACAACAACAACAACAGCCACTGCCACAGCCACAGCCACACCACACTAACAACCAGCACGACGGCGAGTCCGAGGCGAGAGCCGTGATCGGCCCACGGCCGAACGCAGTGCAGGCCGTCCGTGTGTCCGGGCGTCGGTGTGCGCGGCTGCGTGAGCGTGGCTGCGCGAGTGTCACGGTAAGCGTGTCTGTGTGGCCGTCTGTGTGTGAGTGCGTGTTGGTGTCGCTGGCGCGATCTCCCGAGCCGAGTGATGACTCCCTGCCGTTGTTGTTTGTGCGAAACCTCGGTGATTCTTGCGAGTTGTCAGACGCAAGCGGACGCGCGCTCCCGACCCAGCCACAAACGCGCAGTTTCCCGAGCCCCCGATAGTACGGAAAACTCCAAAACAACCCGTGAAAATCGCAGAACCGACGGACGGACGGACGGACGGACCCGCGATAGAGCCAAAGTCCGAGAGCGTCCTGCGCCTTCGCGTGCGTGCGAATCGTTCAGAGCAGCCCATCGGAAACCGCGCTCGCGGCTTCCGGCAACGGCCCCGTCACCGGCCGAGTATCGCACGATCGCCGATCCTCGGGGCTCCTCGTTGCTCCCCGGTCGACGGCTACTGGGTGCAACCGATCGCTATCCGGCGTGTCAGTGACTTTGGTGGTGGTGACAGCAGCGGAGGCCGCTCCCAGCCGCCTGGACCGTATCTGGACCAGCATCGCGCCTTGTTCTACACGCAACGCCGGCCAGCGCGTGTGCCTCGCCAGCTCCCATCGCGGCATCGCGGCATCGCGGCATCGCATCGCGTCCTGCGCGCTTCGGGAGCCCATTCGAGCCACTATCGGGCCGCGATCGCAGCGATCTTTAGTGCGCGCGCCTCGTAATTAATTACTGTGAACTCGTTGCCCAGTGGCGTCCGAGTTGAGTTGTCGACGTCCGACCCGCAGTCGCAGCCGTCGCAGCCGCCGCAACCGCCGATCGAGGACATGCGAAGGGCTGCAGTCAACATTTGGATTAAACAGCACTTGCCGATCTCCGATAAGGTAGGTTCAGATACGCTTCAATTCCGGCGCCCCCGGTACCCGGTCGGCCGCCACCAGGTCTGCGGTCGGCGGGAGCCGGGCAGGACCGGCCGCGAGCCGAAGCTCAACAGCCTGGCGAGCCCAGGGCCACGAAAGCGCTAAAGCTCCGCGCAGCTGTGGTGAGAAGCTTCCGCGGCTTCGAGTGGGGAATCTTCGAATCTGCGGCCGCCCGAGCTGGACGAATTGGGCGATTTAATCGACCACAGACGGACGGACGGACAGCTGGGGTGGTTCGAGCTCGGCCGTGGGGCCAGATGGAGCTGCTTTCGAGCCCTGTCGCTGGGCCAGATTCGCACGGGCCCCGTCACGGGCGGCGGAATCCGAAGATTTTCAATCATCACCCATGCGGCCAGGGTTTGGCCCACAGCCGACGAGCTTCGTCTCGGCCTCACCCCCGATTTCGCCAAAGCTCACGCGGTCTCCTCCTGCTCCTCTTCCTCCTCCTGGGGCCACTGACGTCACGCTTTGCCTGGCACGACGCGCTCTCGCTCTCGCTCTCTTCGAGCCAGAAGCTCGCCGGCTGCAAACTTTCGGCGCTCTCTTCGCTTGGCTGCTGCTGTGCGGTGACGTCACAACTCCGTCCGA
Source organism: Coelopa pilipes (assembly GCA_947389925.1). Lineage (NCBI taxonomy): Eukaryota > Metazoa > Arthropoda > Insecta > Diptera > Coelopidae > Coelopa > Coelopa pilipes. The sequence goes on from OX376697.1 coordinate 7,747,531, forward strand.
CGACGCACCAGCTGCCGCCCGCCAGTTTTCATTCAGGGAGCCGGCCGAGTTCATTCATTATTTCCGATGCGTAGCGTTTCCCGGTCCCGAGCTCCACGCGCCACCCTCGCTGGCTCCGAGGCTGAGCAACAGTTGGCCCGACCCAGGGCCGCCATGACGACGCACCCACACATGGCGCCGTTGTCGGCGTCGGCGTCGGCGTCGGCATCGGCGTCGCACAAAAGGGCAAAGCTCCGTGCGTCGCCCTCGGCCCCTCGCCCGCTCCGGCCACCCGCCCCACTCCGCCGCCCCGCCGCGCGGATTCCGGCGAACACGGCAAATGCCACGCAACCAAAACATCAACAAAACATCGTTTCATCTCTTGTTTGCGCGGCCTCCCCGCAGGACGCTCTCTCTCTCTCTCACCCTCTCTCTCCCTGTCACTCTCACGCACTTCCTGCCGCTGGAGCCTGGCACACATCGTGTTGGCCTTTGACCTTTGCGTCCGTCCCCGTCCCCGTTCCATGCCCTTCACCTGACTCCCGTTCCGTCTTCAGCTTCGTCTCGTTCACGTGGGCTTTAAGTAAATTTTAATTAGCATCCAGCAACATGAATGTATTTATTTTCCGCCGTTCATTTTCGCCACACCGCGCCGATGACTTTCAAATCATCACCATTTGGGCCGTTGAACCGCGCCTGGCACCTGTCGCTCACCTGGGGCATTTGGAACTCCTTCGCCTGGGCCGGGCCGGGGCGGTCTGAGCCGACGGCGATGGAGACCCGGGCCCAGGCACAGGGGTTCGCGATCGCCGAACCCTCTGTTGGATGGGAATCGAAGGCGGCGTCGCCCACTCCCACTGGTCGGGCGCTGCTGACGAGAGTTCGACTCGATTCGAGCCTCAAGTCACGATCTTCCTCAAAAATGCCGACCCATCGCGCCTTGTCCGAGATCAAGGCCAGGCCACGGACCACGGCCGCTGCTGTCGCTGTCGCTGCAGTTGTTGCCACGTCCCATTCGACCGCGTCATCCGTCCGTCTGACGAACACCTTTAACAGCAACCGACGCCGCCGACTCGAGCCGAGCCGAGGTGTCCCGGGCTATTTCAGGACATGCGAGTCGCGCTATTTCAATTACGCGCCACGCATCCCACTCACTCGGGCGATGCATCGCCCCGCAACACGCCCCACGCTACCCACGGACCCCTCCAAAGCAGTCTCCAATCAGTTAATTAAAAGATGCCGTAGTTATTCCTAATTGAGCAAGATCTACACGGGTCGGACGGGACGAGCAGAGCCTCATCATCGCCATGGATAACGTTAATGATGGAGCCGGAGCCGGAGCCGGAGCCGAGCAGCAGCTCCAACGAGTAGACAACCTCCCGACCTACCGACCACCGCCTGGCAGCGGCAGCAGCAACAGGTAGAACCAGGCGGCGGAAGGCGTCTAATGCCGGGCGAACTTAAGTGCGCCGAAGGGCGGCAGATGCGAAGGGCAGGGCGCGGCGGTGGGAGTCGCCGCGTGGGTGTTCGGTTGTCTAGCAGTAGCCGAGGTTGCGACGGCCCCAAGCGCCGCCACCGCCGCCGCGAGCCCTCGACCGCCCTCGGGGCGTCGCCGTCGCTCTGTCGGCTGGCACTCAGTCGCTACTCACCTTCACCACCCAGCGCCCGGCCGACGGCGCTCGGTCCACGCCACCTCGCTCGCGGCCTGCTCGCTTTCACTCTCATTCGCCCCAGGCCGCAAACGACATCGAGTCCGCCCCCACCAGCCCCAGCTGCCCGCCTCACCCACGGCCGGTCGCTCGCTCGCTCGGTCGCTCGGTCGGTCTGTCGGTCGGCTGTGCTCCGAGAGCTGCGCGCATCCACCCACACGCGCTTTCTTCCGACCGTTCGCCGAATTTCCCGAGGTTTCCTCTGGCTTTCCGTCTGCTTTTCACGCTTTTCCGCACATTCGCATTCGTCGCTCGCTCGCTCGCTCGGTCCTCGTTCGCCGGTCGTCGGTCGTCGATAGTCGGCCGTCGGTAGTCGGTCGTCGGTTGTCGCTCGCTCGTCTGGCGCTCGTCCGTGCGCTCTTCGCTCGTTCCTCGGACACAATTTCGCCGGCTGCCTCTAGTAGCGGCTCGGCGGCTCAACGGCTCGTCTCGTCTCGTCTCGTCGTCGTCTTGTCGTCTCGTCCCGTCACGCCAGGCTCCTGTCGCCCAGTGCATCGCGGTCCAGATCCGTTCAGATCAGTTCGGAGCAGAGCAAGGCAGAGTCCACGGCGCCGCGCAGACCTGAAACTGCACCGTGGCCGGACGGACTGACGGACCGTCGCCCCGCCCCCGTCGTTCGTCCCCGTCGCTCGCCCAGGCCTGCCGAGCCGTCGGCGGCCTCGTTGACGGCCGGTCCGATTCCCGTCGGCGGACGCGTGTCGCGCAACAAGTCGCCCGATTTTAGCTAGTGGAATATTCAAGTATTGAAATGAAATTTAGAAATTTTGAAATTTTGTACCGACATTAGTCTGCTTTTTATCAAATCCCAATCTAAAAATACATAGTTAAATTGATAGAGAAATTTATAAATAAATTCGGAAGCATCCCGAATTGGTTTTTGTCGTGTCAAAAGTGTCTTCGCGTCCAACTTTGTCAGGCGTGTATACAAGTCTTTAGCTATATATATATATATATATATATATCAAATTATATTTCGAGTGTTTACACGTTTTTGAGAAGATCTACATGTAGTTGTTAAGAAGCCAGAAGCCTGAAGCCACCGCGCGTCGTTTCGGAACCGAAGTCAATTCGAGTCAGAGTCAATTCCAAGAAAGGTACGAAGGTAGCCAAGGCGCTTCCCAATAAGATCCCTCGCATGGCGTCGACAGTGGGCCATGTCCGCTTCCGACCGGCCTAAACCATCGACGATCAAGACTGGGTTTGTAAAGGGACTTGGGATCCACTCCCAGTACGATTTGTGGACCTGCCTTGGCCCGATCTGCTGCGTCCGCCTCGCTTTTTCATGTCCCTCTGCCTGTGGGGCTCTGACCCGGTCCCTCGAGGCCCCTGCACCCGCATTTTTTGACTCTCGACTAACTCCAGCCCTTCTCCTCCGTTGCAGATCTCCGCCCATCCAGTGACTTCGAAGTGAAAACTGTGAACAATCCAATCAAAGACTGATCGCCGAACCCCAAGCTCGGCAAGTGAACGAGTGAGGTGAACAGAGAGGACCAGCCCAGCCGTGTCGTAGTCGTGGTCGCGCTCGCAGGGATTCCGTGGAACCCGACCAGATTCGATTTGTCTCCGGAAGTGTTTCGCCCACAAGACCAAATGGAGTGCACCCCGGCCGGCCTTTCGTGGTTTTCAGTTGTTTTTCGTTTCGTTTTCTTTTCGGTTCCTTGCAGTGCCTCCCTCCCGTGTGTCCTCCGGCCGTCCCTCGAGTTGAGTCGTGCGCGCAAAAATGTTGTTAGCAATGCGTCGTGAAAGCGAACTCCACCACTCCACAGCACCGGCACCAGCAACAGCAACAGCATCCACAGCCACTTCCGCTTCCGCGTCCGCCAGCGGCGCTGCCAACGGTAACGTCTCCGGCTCCGCCCAGCAGCTCGGCCCGATCCCCTGTCTCGCCGCCGACGACCTCGCCCAGGCGCAGAGCGATTCGCTCAACACTCCGTCCACGCCGCTCCTGAGTCTGCGCCGCAGCCCCCTGCAGTTCGTGCCGCCCCCGCCGCCGCCCATCGCCGTGCAGTCCGGCTCGCCCTACGGCTTCTACGGCCCTAGCTCCGCCGGCCCCGCCTACCTGCACCACTACCCGCACCCCCACTCGCACTCGCACCCGCCAGCAGCCAGTGGCGGCGGCTCGTCCGCGTCCGCGTCTGGGCCCTCTTCGCTGGCCACCGCGACCAGCTCCACAGCCGGCGGCTCCGTCGGCCGAGCGCTCCCCAGTGTCGAGTTGGACGAGTACGTGGACATTCTGCAGGTGCAGCAGCTCTTGCTCGACTCCTCGAACTCGTCGTCGAACCCGAACCCGAATCCGTCGAACGTCCCGAGTTCCGGCGCCGGCCCCACCGTCGGAGGCTCTTCTTCGGCGCCCTCCCAGCAGGGCCTGCCGAAGCCGCGACCCCGGCTCAACTTGCAGAAGGCCTCCGAGTACGCGGCTCAAGTGCAGGGTGAGTTGCTGGTCACCATGATGTGGTCAAATCGAAATAAACTGTGCTGTCCTTGTCTCTGCAGCCGAGTCCCCGTCTTCGCGGCGCATGCTTCTGGACTACCCGAGCCCCTATCTGTACGGCAATCACTACCACACGTCGCCCAATGAGGATCTGGTTGCCCTCTGGTTCGGCAGCAATGGATCAGGTGAGTCCCCGAACCTAGCAATAGACCTTCAGCCCTCAACAAGTAGCTCGGGCAACGAATTCGGGTCGTCACAGGTCGGTCAGTCGGTCTGCCATTGCCGAATGGTCCTGGGGGAAAATGGCAGTAGACAGTGGACCGCGGAGTCTGGGGAGGGGGGCAGCGGACGGCCTCGGGCTGATACGTGGCCGATCTGCGAGCCGCATTGGACAAATCGCATTTCAGGGGAGTTTCGCAGTGGGTCCCGCGCGGCGATAAGAGCCGTGCATTAGGCAACCGAATCGCCGACTCGCCGAATCGCCGACTCGCAGACAGGTTCAATTTGGCAAGTGCTGCCGGGACGGGCTGTTGCATCACGGGGCCTGATTGGTTGGCAACACACGGAACCCGGGAGCCCGATCAGTCGCTCATAAATCTGGGCGCATTCCGTCGAGCGGCGACGCAGCCTGCTTATTGCTTTATTTATTTCGCGATAATCATCTGTATCAAGGATACGAATGACAAATAAATTGAATAAATTTCACAATTTTGTACCACTTTTTGCGAGTCTGGTCTCGTATCGTCGCGTCGCGTCCCGCACCGTCCCGCCCCGCTCCGCCACGTCGCGTCGCGTCGATTCTCGTCATGATTTGGTCCCGTCTCGGGGCCCGCTCGCACTTTTATGAAAAGCGAATTCTGCGGCCGCGATATGGGCGGCAGAAATGTCGTTATTGGAAACTTTGTACCGTGCCAAATTTATGAGCATGAGAGAGCTCCTTAAATTACGCCGCGACCACCGCCGGCCACCGTGGTCTGGGGCCCGGAGGACCCGCGAGCCGAGGGCTGGGGGCATTTTAATTTTGGAGATTTCGGCGAACGCGAACTTGCGGCTCGACGTCGCCCCTAGACTGGCGACGACGCGACTGACGGCGCATTATGCAACGCAGGTGACACCTCTGAGACACCCAGAGCCACAGCCGCCAGCCACTGCCGCCAGCCACCGCCGTCGCTCCCGGCAGAATCATTAATTCGCCCCTCAGGTTGGGTTTCGGCCGCCGCCAGTCCGGCCCGGCTCGGCTCAGCCCAGGCGCAGCGCCGAGTGCATGCGGAGGACGTGGCGGGCTCGAGTGCACGCTCGAACACTCCTAAAAATGATAAATGTTCACACTTGAGTTGCAATAATTATTAATTAATCGTCGCATTTTGAGCATTTAATCTAGTGCGAAGCCAGAGCCAGCGCCAGCGCGACAAGCGCACATTTTAATGAAACCGAGAACTGCAAAATGAAAACCGAGAAAATGGAAAAGTGAAACTCAAACTGAAAGCCGAACGCTGCACGTTGCGTGGCCGGGGAGGCTGGGGCAGGGTGGGAGAACCAGCTTTAAGAGCCTTATTTATTTGCTATTGGGGAGGATTTTGATTATGACAATTTATTTGGCGCACTCTTAATTTATTTCACGTACTCTTGATTATGTCGGCCGGCGTCTAGACACCACACGCTGCCTGCCGATTACTCAAGAGACGCCTGCGTTCGCGGGTTTATTTTAATTGCCAACGCGCCGCTCAGTGCCGCGGTGTGTGGGACAAGGGACCTCGGACCTCGAAGCCTCGCACTCTGCTCCCCAGCGAGTGTCCACGGTGGATCTGGACCCATCGCGGCACTGGATTTATTGCCTTCTAGCGTCTTCCACATTTCATTGGAACGGTCGGTCCCCATAGAAGTCGACTCCAGGCGAACCCTGTCGTTCACCATAACTCTGCAATCGTCTGGCCTGCACAACGATCCGATCGACAGTTGATCTGACTCTGCCGCCGCTCGTCTCTGCTTTCGACACTCCCGGTGACACCAAGTTCAAATGGGTATTGGGGTCCCGTCTCGAATATTCCGCCGTCGGCAGGATGGGCCGTCAGTTCCAGGAAGAGTCAGAGGCAACAAAGATGTTGCTTCTCCTCGCTCTCTCCGCAGGCGAGGGGCCGTCGCTCCGGTGCATCCACCATTCCGTCAAATTAACTCATTTCCAACATTGGCCAGCGCCCGGTGTCATCAGCTGCAGTCGCCGGAAATTGCGACAGACCGCCGAGTTCACGCCGTCGACGCGGCCGCAGCAGCAGCAACGAATCAACACCAGCCACAACAACAACGAACCAACACCGACACCAATGACAACAACAACAAGAATGGTAGCAACCACTGCCAGCGCCCGAGGCGAGTTACAAACCAATTTGGAGGGACGTGTAACGTTCCTCGGCCTTCAGCAGAGCCTTCGTCGCAATTCATTTGCAAAGTGGTCGTGGTCGTGATCGCGATCGCACTGAAAGCTGGTGCCAGTAGTTGTAGTTGTTGCTGTTGCAGTCTCTAGTAGTGTCGTTGTCACTGCTGCTGCTGCTGCTGACACCGCCGTCGCCCAGGAATCGGGCAGCAATCACCTTAATTAAACATTAGCAAGCCGTGAATGAGCGATGGAGCGATGGAGCGACGGAGCCGGGCCGAACGGTGGTCGCCCGATGGATTTTCCTCGGTGGTCCATGTCACCGTCGGCGCAGCGAGCATTCATTTCCGCTTCCATTTCGGGTTCCAGCCGTGGCTGCCTCTCGTTCTCCGGGCCTCTGGCTCGCCAGACGGACGGAACCACGGCAGCAGCAGCAGCAGCAGCTCGGTGTGTGTCGCCGAGGAGCTGAAAAAGATCACCCAGGCAGTCATTAGTTGAGGTCCCCCTGGGCCCCTGGCTCTTGATTGTGGCCAACAAAGTGTCAACGATTTCACGGTTGTTCGTCCAACCATGGGGGGGGCCGGGGCGCCGTGACGGAGACGGGGAGTCCGGGCGCTGGGTCCATCGACGGATACCGTGCACGAACCGCGCGGTCGCGCATAGGTTTGGATCGGCGACCGACCGATGCACACTTCATGGAGTTCACACTTCGCTCTATCGATGGCCGATAACACGGTGATCGCCTCGTGATCCTCCCTGAGCCCCGCCCGGGTCGCAGCTCAACTGAACGGCCTAATGAAGATTAACTGCAATCACTGCGCCGGCGGGAACAGGATTAATTGCCATGGTGATCCCCGGATTCGCACACACACCCAGTCGACCCTCCGCGTGTCTCCGGGCTTCGAGTGATCTCGTGGCTCCACGCCGGGACAAAGGTCGCTGACTCCGGCGCTCGGTGGACGCGAATGGATATAAATTTAATTGCCGATTGCATGGACGCGGCCGCAGTTGTTGTTGCCGCTGCTCCTGCGGCCGCCGGTGGCTGCTGCGGTCGTCGTGATTGGCCGCCTGGACACTGGCTTGTCGGCGCTAAATTAAGCATTAAGTTGTCGTCAGACTCGCGCGCGATCGGGGACGGCGGGTCAACGTCGTCGCCACATACGTCGTCGCTGCCTCGATGGCGACTTTTAATTGCTTAATTAGTCGGGAATTAGTCCGATTGTGTCCCATTCGCATTCAGATCTGAAAAAGCGTCGGTTCGCGAAGAGCCCGGCCAGCAGCCCGGGCGTCCGACCGACCACTCCCAGCTCCGAGCGCCTCCTGCCAGGTCCTAATTTAAACGACATGCCCAGCGACATCGCGCAAACATCGCCGAGCGGCCGGGAGAAGAGGCCCGGGAGCCGAGGCCTCCGCGGAGACGACGCACTAATTGAACGACATCCATAAAGCGTTTCATTAATGACTGCCAGGCCGAGTTGGACTCCATGGGATTGGAACGGCTTCCGCCGCAGAGGTCGTTCTCACGTCCGCGATCGACACGAAAAAAGTCGGCCGCAAAAACCCCGCTGCATCGGCGAGTGCGACCAGGTCGGTGGGGCCGCGGTGGATCCTCCGGATTTGGGGTCACATCCGGAGCGATCCGCGGCCGGCAAAAACTCGCTCGCGGCGACGATTCGTGCGTTCGTGGCAGCAGCAGTAGGCGATGAGCGACGGGGTGACGGGTAGGTGGAGCCGGCTCAGGGCTCAGGCTGGCTGAGGTGCTTTGGCATTTGGCGCCGACCCTTGACCTTTGCCACCGCCATCGACTAGACCAGCTGTCGATTCTGGTATCCGGGCAACGGACTTCAAAGTTCACAGGTCAAGGGTGGCTCTCGACTCAGGCTCATCGACGGCTTCTGACGTATCGCCGGTCTTCCAGGAAGGCGCGACGTCCGAGTCGAGGACCTGCCTGTGCCCTCGGTCCATCGTTGTCCTCCTTCTGCCGCCGACCGACCGCCGACCGACCAATCAATCGATCGTCGATCGCCGCGAGCCCGCCCAGACAGCGCCATTGTCCAGCACGACTACGACGGCGGGCGACGGGCGACGGGCGTCGCGACAGGCGGCCGCGACACTCAATAAACATGTTGCCGGCCATCGACGGACATCGGGCGACATCGCCAGCGAATAAATATAGTCCGCTCTTATCGGCCTGGATTGGATCGGGATGTTGTTGGTGCAGTCGCTGCCGCTGCCGCTGTCGTTGTTGTTGTTCTTGTCGTTGCCATCGCCGTTGTTCTTATTTTGCCTCGTCTCTTGACGTCCCCACGGCTGGCCCGCGGCGCAGTCGTCGTCCTTCCGTCGGCCGTCTGTGGCTGCGGTCGTGGTCGGGTCTCGTCCAGAGCCCGGTGGACAATTGCGCTACGGCGCTGTTGTCTGCTGCCTGTCTGTCTCCGCGCAGTTGTGTTGGCAACACTTTTGGCATTTTTAATGCGATTGTCATTTGACAGCGAACACAGTTCGCGCCGGCAACAACCACACGCCGGACTGCGCGCCACGGCGACAACAAGTGTGACACACGTAAAGATATCAACGCGCTTGTCAGAGATAAACGAATGGAGTCGCCGGACTGACAGACAGTCCAGTGGACACGGGGAGCGGGGCGAACCCCGCGTGCCGCAGCAGGCCCAGGAGGCGGGGACGTGCCCGAATTAAGTGGGCGGCCACGCCCCCTCGGCGCGGGCCCTTCGCTCCGGACATTCGCGAGCCTTCAGAGCCCTGCGGCCAACGACAGCCGGAGCAAGGACTGCACCAACGACAACAACAACAACAGCGACAGCGACACCAACGACGGCGGTGACGGCGACAGCGACAATGCCAATGATGACGACGACGACGACGACACGACCAAGTGTCGAACACATAACTGATTTATGTGTTCGCGATCGCGGCCCGGGACGGCGGACAATTGCTCCAGAGCAGAGGAAGATAAGGCCGAGCTGGCCGACCGACTTGGCACACTTTGGGTGGTCGCCGGCTGGGCGAGGGGCATCGGCGAACGGCGTCGGCGTCGGCGCAGAACACGGCGCATACAAAATAATCGATTGTACGTGTTCGACGTCACGCGGATCGCAAAAGGCAGCCAACCACCTGCTGAATGATGTGTGGCGAATGGGCGCCCATGTCTCCGGCTCCGGCTCCGTCTCCGCCACGACGGCCGCCGCAGCAACGAGTCGAGCGCAGGCCGCAGGCAACTTCCAATAACTACAAAAAGAGAAACGCCAGAATCAACAGCAACAGTTTTGGCACTTTTGCCAAAATGTTGCAGGCCCGCAGAAACAAAACAAACAAAAAACCAAAAACAAGAAGGACGACTACAGGCACTCGGGTCCGCTGACGACATCGATTACAGCGCCGCCTGGCGCTGATCATGGCGACATCATAATCCATAATTAAAACGCCAACTCACTTTGACGCGTCACAGTCGGCCACTCTGGGCGAGGCCACTGCAAACGATTGGTAGAAGTTGGACAAACGACGGCCCGTCGCCACGGGAGCCACACTCGGTATCGGGCCTAATTGGGGCGGACGCAGGATGCTCTGGCAGTGGCAGGGACAGGGACAGGTTCAGAGCCCCGATACTAGGAGTGTTTGTCGAGCAAACCCAATCGTCCTGACTCGACTCCATCGGTCTTCTACTAACTTTTCTGTCCTCGGCTCTGTCGTCACTAAATTTAGTGGCGGAGTCGCCGTCGGCCTCTCCTCCACGCAGGCCGCTGCAGCCGACGGCAACGGCGACGATTCCCTAAAAGTATGCATTTGCAGGAGAGATCGAGAGGCGAAACCGCGCTAAAAATAACCGCGCCAATAGCGTGAAATTTCGCTAATGAGTTTGAAAAATGTTCGGTTTATTTTTGTACTCCCCACATTTTTATTTAGTCTTGCTTTCTGAGTGAGAGCGCGTGAATCCGCGGCGTCCGTGCGAGATGCACCCGCTGCCACTCGACGCCGGGTGCGCCGACGCTGGCGAGGAGTGGCCGGAAGCCCATGTGGTGCTCGCCACCATCTGCACGGATCCGTTTCTGGGTTACGATTAGTCGCACGGCCCATGGGCTCCTCAATTAAAGGCGTTTACTTGTGAAAATCAGGCACTTGACTCGGCCGACGAGGACCACAACGGAAATGTATTTATACCTGAGGGCATGTTGGCGTCATCGTTAAAGAGCACAAACACCGTCTGAAGTGGTGGATTCTCCTTGGAGTCCTCCGCAGCCCGTGGAGCCAGCCAAGAGTTGCCTCATCGCGAAGATGGGGTTTCTATTTTCGAAAGCGAATTAAAATGCAGCAATCGACGCCAACATGCGATGGCTTCATTGCAAACATGTTTGGGGCACGCGCCTGTCAATCAGCGACTGAATCCACAGCACAGCCAAGAACAACAGCCTCGACTATGGCGATGGCGATGGCGATTATTGCGTCGTCGACGGCTGCAACAAGTAGGTGTTACAACAACTTAGTGAGCGCTCCTAGCCAACAACAAGCAGCAACGAGCCAGCAACCAACGGCTCAGCGGCAGAGTCGAACCCATGAATGAAATACCAGATCGAAAGCTATATGCACGACTGCTATATAGCGACGCCGGCAGAGGCAGCGACGACGGCTCGAATTCATGAATGAAGTTCGATGCGTTCGGCTCACGCGCCAGGTGCGCGCTTACGTTACGTTCGGCGTTACGCCGTGACATTCTCAATGTTTTATGCAAATTTCGAAAACATAACGAAGGTACCCGGCCATTGACGAGGTGGTTGTTGTTGTTGTCTTTGCGGTGGCCTCTGTGTCCTCTGCGGTTTTTCGTCGAAAAACTAACGCGATTCGGTTGAAAATTCGGGCGCGTGGTCTCGCGGTCGCCCCTCGGCCGGGCTCGACTGGCGCTGAGCGTGGGTCGCGGCAACCCTGCGGCCGCGCCCCCTCGTCCAAAACGGCGACACGCGGCGCAGCCGCAAACAGGTTGGCCGCGGCCACCGCCGGGCCCGGGTTGGCGTAGGCCGATCTGTTGACACGGCTGCAGCACCGCGAAAGCCCAGTGGATCGGAAGCCAGTCTCGGAAAGCAATAAAACAAAGTTTCGATTCGCTTGGGCTGTGGCTATTTTTACCCAGTGATGCAATGGTCGGCCCGGTCGACGGCGCCGATTGCGGTTGACCAATTTACACGATCGCCCAAGAGCCAGAACAACAGGTCGACACTTTGATTAATTCAAGAGGCCCAGCTCCAGCTTCCTACGGACGCCGCCTCGCTGGCGCCACGCTGACCGCAGACGTCGCCAATTGGGGACGCCGTTTTCGTCAGCCCGGGCCCGCCGATACTGAACGCCCTGAAACGCCTATTGTCAGGATGGCCGAGGATGCATTTTAAGGAGGGTTCGATTCGGACCCAGACCGAGGGAGTCCGCAGCCCTGCAGCCACATATCAGATCGCTTCAGCCGAAGTCAAACCCCGCTCGGAACTTGGGGCTCATTTTCAGGAATGCGGCTCAGAGAGGCAGAGACCACGAGACAGACACAAAGGACGGCTTGCACTCCACGGTTCCCATCATGTGAAAACTCGTTCAAATGGTGCCTGCTCGAAAGTGCTTTTCGTCGAAGACGAGCGAGCTCTGGAGTGCTCGGGGTCGCCTCCGAGACAATGGAGTTCGTCTCGTCAGGCAGGCCTCAGAGCAGAACCCATTCACCATGACAACGTTCCCATCTTGAATGAACCTCGCACCGTCGAGGCAGCCAACCACGAGCTGGCCCGGCCTAGGGTTCGGTCGTGGCGGCGGCGACGACGGCGGCTCATTCAGTAGTTCTATAAATGGCAAGACGCGAGTGGGCCGCGATCGCCTCCTCAGCGCGCGAGCGAACGCAACGCAATCGCGGCTGAGATTTATAATTTTTCAAAACTCATTCGATCGAGACAAAGACGAAGAAAACTCAAGCCCGGCTCAAAACTGAGACGTTAGGAAACGTTTTATTAATTTCCATGCCTTATTTAGCAGCCATCGAATGATTTCTGGGCCAACAGCCAACAGCCAACAGCCAGCAGCCCACGGCCCACGGAGGCTCCCTCCAGTGAGTGGCACGAGAAGTGGCGGCCGAAAACGAGCCGGTGGAGCTTCCGACAGCTCACCGAGGTGGAAGGGGACCGTGGCCGAGGGGCACGGGGGCGGCTGGACGGGACGCGCGCTTGACATTTGATTACTGTGCGGGCTTTTGAGCTCACATCGGCTCGGTCCATATTTGTACAGAAGTATCTACCTATCTATCCATCGATCCGACTGCTGTCGCTCTTGCCTGTGATTCGTTGACGAAGTGTTGCATTGTCACAGCCGCGTTGTTGCTTTGTTGCGGCCTTGTTGTTGCTGCCGCTGAGTTGTCGTTTCGTTTGGGCCCCATTATGAGCGCGTCAAGTAGTGAAAACACTGGCCGGGTCTTATCAGATCCCAGCCAACCAGCTCGGACTGCTCGCGGTCCCCTCTTGGCCCCCTCTGTGGGCCCCTCTGTGCCCCCTGCTAATGACCGTCGTTGTTGGTCAATAAAAGCCTTTTAGCCGTGACTAGACCCGGGCTTTTAACACCTCCTCACGCCCCATTGTTTCCGCCCCCACCGCCGTCTCCGAGCCATTTGTCCACAAATTTCTCCTCGTCCCAGGTGCGCAACCACTGCGTCTTCCCGGGGCGCCCGGGAGCCGATCCATCTGCACTGCTCCACGACATCCACCGCCGTCCACGAACCGTTGCACGCCAACAACGGCAGCCACGTCGCACAGACGGCGACGAGCCCGAGAGTTATGAATGAGTCCACCCACATGGAGCGGCCTCGGCTGCGACCAGGATCATCTGGCGGCGGCTCAGGGCGCTCCCAAGCATCAATTGCGATCGCATGCACCGGGCGCGGACGTGCCGTGTGTGGGCAGCCGAAACCTCGACGGTCGCCTTCCATCAACGTGCATGTCCAGCGGCGTGTGTGACGTCGCGCACTTGACTGCCGTCCTCTGGCAGTCGCCAGCCCGAGTCTGAGGCCGACCCGAGCCCTCGTCCTCGCCCGACCCATTCGACTCGCCAAATAACGTTGACAGGCGTGGCGGGCGCGGGAGCCCGGGTCTCGCGCATGCAAATCGGACATGTCCGACTCCTAATCTAAGCCCCGAACAAATGACTTCTGTCTTGGTCTTGCAGTTCCTCCAACTCCAACGCGAAGCCCGGCGAAACCCATTCGCGGTTAAATGGAAAACCCCGCCCTGCGCCTCCCCCCACATGTCATCGATGAAAAATGACAGCTCGAAGTGATTCGGACTCGGACTCGGAACCGACCACATGCTGCACGCTGCCCCGGTCCGATCCGGTCCGGTCCGGTCCGCGGCCCCTGATCCGTGAGCCGTGATCCGAAAACCTGCCGCGCGCACGACCGTCGTCGGTCGTCGGTCGCTACTGCACGGCCCCCGCATTCGCTTTGGTTTTCGGCTGGGCCTCGTTTTGGCAGCCGGTTGACGTCGTTCGTGTGTCGCTGGTGGCTCCACGACCGCCCTCTCCGCCCTCGCTGTGGGAGCGCTCATAAATGTGAGGCAATTTCCTCGGACGTCTCGCTCTCGCAGCGAGCGCAACGAGCAGCTCACAGTGGGCCCCATCGCCGAGAGCCGCTGGAAAAGCCGGCGTCGACCCAAGGAGTCTGAGCCGCACATCTGTTCGACTCACGGGACGACGCGCTCAGCGATTGCGATGCGATTGATCGATGAACGCATTGATCTCTCCCAATCAGGCGGGGGCGGACACTCGTTTCCGATGTTTCCGCTGGGACCCGTGCGGCGGCGGCGGCGGCGGCGTCTGGCTGGCTGCATGGAGGGCCGCGAAATGCTCGTCGATCAGGCCACGGCGGGATAGAGGATCGGAAGTGGCAGCAGGACGGGGCCATGGGCGAAGCCTTGCAGCGGGCCCCAGACAGATCGCGCAGAGAAATCGCAACGACTTCGGCGCCTGTCCAGGAGATGCCTCGACGTTGCCGCCATCCGCGACTCCCTTCTCTGGGAGGAATCGCTTGAATCTCTGTCAACACTCGACGGTAAATCTCTTGACGCGATGTCAACAAAATCGACATGGTGTTTTCCTAATTTTCGATCATCTCCGACTCCGCTATCAAACTGCGGCCACTATAAAAAAGTCGTAAAGGCGACGCTGGCGGGCGAGGGGCCCCAAGTCATCTGATGGGGTGCCCAGTGGACCCTTTGGCTGGGCTGGACCCCGAGAGTTGCCTCCGCACCGTTGCATAACGCCGGGCTATTTCCGGGCGAGACGACGGCGGCCGCCGAGAAGCGCAGCCCGGCCGAAAGTTCCAATAAATTAATTAGGAGCCGCGGAGCCGAGCGAATCCTCCGCCGGCCGCGGTGCTGCGTCGATTTCCCACACGTCGCCCGTCGTAAATCACGCGGGCGCCGCGCGCTCCCGGGGCGACGAGGATCGCCTCGGATCGGACGGATGGCTGCGCTTCATTTGGGCCGACGACGCTTGGCGCGATCGAACGGATCGCTCGATGGTGGCCTGTCGCGGCAGCACCAACAGCAACAACAACCACAATGGCATCGACAGCACAAGCAACGAGTCTTGGCACGAGGTCCGCCCGCCCCGCGCCCCGCCTCGACGTCGCCTCCCGCCGCCCAACCCGGCACTCGGCATAAATCTTTCGAAATGCTTAATATACTAATTTCGCCTTGATTCTCAAGCGGTGACAATATTCGAACACGCCCCCCTCCCCCCTGACCGCGGGCCGATGGACGAGCATTATTTGTGATCGTTGTTCGTGTGTTCTGGATGTTCGTCATGAGTTCAGTTGCTGCTGTCGCCGGTTGCTGCTCCGCTGTGGGCCGTCGCTTGGAGCAACTCCATTCAACTTTTGCCACTGACGCGCGTAGCGCTCGGGCGGAAAATTTGTCGCGTTTCGGATTCGGGACTGTGTCCCACAGGGCAACAATAACAACAAGAAGAAGAGCCATCAACAGCAGAAGAAGACGAAGAGAAGAATAACACTCGCGGGCCAGCAACAGAAGTGTGTCAAGAGGAAGCAAGGTATCATCGACACAACAACGCATTCTATTTTGCTCCGATTCCGCGCCGAAAATAACGCGGCCTCTTTGGGAAGGCCACCCTCCCTCCCCCCATCCCGGAGCATCGAATCGGGCGCACGAATCGATTTCCTCTGGTCTGGAGACACCCATTAACTTGGGCCGCTTGTAATCAGTTGGCGCGTCGTTGGTCGAAATCCGACGACCCCGAGCTGCCTAAGGAATTTCGATTTTTTGATTCTGAACATTTGATTCTAAACAACAATGAAATGAAGAACTTTTGTGGACCACCAAAGGAAAACCTTGCCGAGTGCCCTCGAATCGACTCCAATCGGTCTTTTCGCTCCCTCCGTGCCCCCTAAAACGACCCAACACTGGGAGCCGCTGGACCCGGCGCGTGTCCGGTGCATCAGGCCCCACCTGTTGCCGGCGCTGCCGGAAATTCGGCTAATGAGTGGAAGATGTCGCAAGACCCGAGACCGGAAACCGTCCGAGAGGCTGCTGACGACGACTTCGTCGATGACGCCGCTGGCGCAACCGGGCCCATCATCGGGCCGACTTCTGCGCTTCTGCGACCGCGATCGTGGCACTTTCTTTGTCTCGCGACTCAGCCGTGGCCCGTGGCTCGGCTCGGCTCGGCTGCTCGATTTCGTGTTGGCGGCTGGAAAATTTAAATTTAAAATTAAAATCCGAATTAGCTGGCACAAACATGGCGTGCGACTGGCAGCGACGTTGGCGACACGGACGCAGACACAGACGCGGATCGCGCCTTGAAAATCGCATCTCGCGTCGCGGCGCGCGCAGTAGCGACGGCAGCGGCGGGCAGAAGTGCGTGGGCTGCACCCTGTATGCCGAACTGCGCCACGCCACCGCCAGCACCACAACAAGACCAACAACGAAAAGAAAAAACAAACTCCACGACACTCCGGCTTGTACAATAAAAACTAAAAATTTATTGAAGTTTTTTCGAAAAGTCCATTCATAAAAATTTGTTGCACCCGAACTCCGCGGTTAGTATGCAAATTACTGCTGATGCAGTTGTTGTCGCCGCTGTTGTTATTGCTGTGCCAGCGGAGCCGCACGAACACGTCGAGCTCGGCGGCGGCTGCACATGTGACACACTTGGCAACACTGGCCGCTGCGCAATCATGAATGGGTTCCATTAATGAATACAATTTAATGGTTTGCGAATGGCTTCGCACTTTCCGGCCGAATTCTGGTCGACTGGCGTCGCCCCCCGTCCTGCTAGCATAGGGGGGCGGCCCGAGGCCTCGACTTCACCGCGTCCTGGTCCTGGTCCTGGTCGTGGTCGTGGGCCGGGGTCCTGCCAGAGGCCACCGAAATGGACTCCAACGACAGGTCGGTCGCCCTCCGCCGGCCACTCGCCACTGCCGCAGCCGACGTCGGCGCGAGGCCATGCGGCCAAGGCCTTCCGCTTCCTCCGCTCGACGCGAAGCTCGACAGCGCATCGACAGCGTGATTGAAACGTTAAGCCACGCGTTCACCGCAGCGCGGCCCAGGAAGCCTTCGGGCGCGGGACGCGGGGCACGGGTCGGGGGTCGCCAAGAGCTAACAAGGCCAGGGTATCGGGTTCCCTCGAGATGGCGACCGATAAACCGGTGTCGAATGGCGAAGATGGGCCTCTGTCGACGGGCTCCAGCGCCCCACCCCTCCATCACCCACACCCACGACCCGATCTTACGCCAGAGCCGCAGCCGCAGCCGGAGCCGGGGCCGAACGCATAAAAATAGTTCCGTCGGAACTGCGCGTTAAGGCGAGAAATAATGTCGTTCGTAACTGTAACCGAAACCCACCCGCGCCCCAGCCGCGGCCCTGTGAGCCAACGAATCGACCGGGCCAACGAAGCTTTCGCAGCTTTCGACGGCCGAACGAGTTTCCACGAGGCGTTCACGCGACGCCGAGCCGTGCTTTTATGAATGGAGCCTCGGCGGGCGGCCCGGCGCGTTCATTCATGGCTGGGCCCGGCCCGGCCCGGCCCGGCCCGGCCCGGCTCCACGGGTTCATGAATGAGTGAGTGAATGGGTTCGGCCCCCGCCGGTCCATTCAGCGCGATGCACACGCGATATCATATTTCATGGCTGGGGCTTTTAATGTTTCATCGGGCATTTGTTAGCGGATTATTTGTCCCGAATTAGAGCTCTGCGAAGGCTGCAGCTGCCGAACGGCCGGCTGCCAACACCTCATAAGCCCCCATATTCCCCGACTTCCCCGAGTTCCGCCTGGCCCTCGCTCTCTTTAATGAATTCAAATCCAGGGATTTGTGCCATGGACCGCTTCCTAATGGTGGCCAAATTGTGCCACATGTTCTGGGCATCAGAACAAAACCGATCAGGGCAATAAACAGCCATTGTCCGTAGTTCCGGAGTTTCTCTGAGGTGACTTTGTGAGATGCGGAATGCAGGAAGAATCCAATCAATCCAATGGCAGAATCAAGGTAAATCGGTAAATGTTTTGACTTGGTCCGGCCCAGATCGGGTCCTGCTACCTCCTTCGGGGATCTGGCCCTTCGTGCTCAATCGATGGTGGGTGTTCGCGGCACTCGGTTGCAGAAATTGCGAAAATTTACATTCCCACGACGTAATGAGAGAACCACTGGGAGCCGAGCACCGCCTCTGGGAAAACCGCCCACTCTGGCGATCGGCGACTGGCGACTGGCGACGTGACCCGGCCAGACTTTAAGTAGTCCATAAATATCGATCGTCTGAAGATCGTCTGCGGAAACGCGGCAGCCGGCAGCGGCAGCGGCAACAAGTGGACGCTCATTCAATTTACGAGTCCGAAAATAATGCACCCCACGAGAATAACAACCGACCGACAGAGCGAGCGAACACCAGCAGCAGCGGCGGTAGACAAGAAGAACAACAACTACAACAACTATACGGCAGAAACAAGCGACGAACAACGGCCCAGAGTAATTCAATTAAGGGGCGAGTGGGCGTGGGCGTGGACGCAGACGTGGACGCCGACTCGGACTCGGACTCGGACTCGGACGTTCCTCGGCCGATGGCGTGCAGGTCCGCGGACAGTTCACACACCCCCATGCGGAGCCCAGAGGTCTGCGCGAGTGGACAACGGAATGGACCGCGATCGCCCGATACAGACAAATCCACCGACCACCAACAACAGCGCCATCACCACTGCTCAACTTGTTGCAAAACAAACAACGATCGCACGCCAAATGCACCCACTTTTATTTTGGCACGATCGTGGCTCCCACCACACGACGCCGGCCGGCAGCCGGCAGCCGGCAGCGGACGGACGTCTGCATGCGGCACACGCCACTTCCACCTACTTCCGACACCGACTACCGTCCGTCCGCGGTCCGTCGGCGGCGCATGGAGCGCCCGACGCTGACCAAGTGCCCTACTAGTCGAACCCGCCCGAGTCGACGGAGGAGGCGTTCTATCAGCGGCGGGTCTCCTCCGCAATTTCGCAGATGCCGACGCCGTCACGCCGGACAGACGGACGGACGGACGGACGGGCCGGGGAGACGATTCGACGATTCTCGGTTCGTTGACCAGAATTGCGGGGGTTGCTCTGTCACTTGCGTGTGGACCACGTCGTCGTCGGCATCGTCGGCGGATCGGAGGAAGAGCTCGTGGCTGCCACCCACCCACCTGCCCACCGCCGCTCGCGCCGCACTCGTTGGCGGATCGCGCGAGGGTCAAGTTCAGTGGCGTGCGCCGGCCAGACCTGTCTGATCCGCCGGGCTGCCGGCTGCCGGCTGCCTCCGTGGGTGCATCTTCGGGATTCCGTATCGGGCGCAGGTGCCCCCGACCGCCCCGCGCCCGCCTGTCGAGAGCCCGGACAATGTGTTTTCGCTGTCGCGCCGCCCTCGGACCATCGCGTGCGGCTGGCCCGATTTCGGACTTATTTGTTTTCGGTGTAAATTGAGGCGTTCTAGACGTTGGCGTCGTCCACTCGATCTCGCTGTCGATCTCCATCTCCATCTCGATCTCGATCTCGATGGCAACGGCGACGGCGTTGTCGTTGTCGACGGCCGGCCGCATTTGCTTATCTTGTCTCGCCATTCGTCGCCGCGTCGGGCGCTGCCTGGGCGAGGTTGAGGCGCCTCGGCCACGAGTGGTCGTTGGACGTGCGTTGGCCGTTGGTCGTGTGCCGTCCTCGGGCCGCTGCGACTGCTGCGACTGCGACTGCGACTGCTGCGGCCTCGGCGGCTCCGACAGGTTCGCCCAATATTTGTCCAAGATTTATTGGACTCGCCTCCCCGCCTCCGTCCTCGCCTCGATTGCTCCACTTCTGCCTGTGCCTTTGCCTAGTCGCCGATTAATTACTCCGGCCACTGCTGCGATCCGATCCCATGCGACCCGTCGTCCCTCGGCCATTGTGCGGAGACCGGTTTGGCCCTGCAGATCTTGGCCTGCTAATTGGATTTGCCCCCGGGAACCCACCGCTCCCCACCCCTAGGACCCTGCGCACGAAAGTCGCTGAAGTCGAGAGGTCGATGAAGTCGGGGAGTCGACGAGGACCCGCCCCTCGGAGTCCTGCGAGTTTCGACTGGCCAAATTCACGGGTGGCAGAGGCGCGACACGTCGCAGGAGCGTCTCCAGAGGCAACAGCGGCAGCCAATCAGCTGTCGCTGGAGTTGCCTCCGAGGCCACAATGACTACAACAACAACAACAACAACGGCACTCGCGTCGGGCCGAGACGGGAGCGGGAAACAAAGAGGTCCCGGTCGACAGCAGCAGGACGGCCGCTTCAGCCTCAGACCGACAGACCGACGGACAGGCGGACAGGCGGACAGGCGGAGGACGTGGCTCGAAAGCGTCACCGAGGACTTCGATGCCCACTTCGGCGAGACGGACAGGCGGGCCGCAGAAGTCGGCCGAATCAGAAAATCTCTGGAAAATACGAAAACATGGCAGTCGACAAATTTACGACACAATAATTTACATTTATCTTCGTCGGCTGAGAAAACGTCAACCGGGCCTTCACGGCAAGCCAACAACAACAGCACGCGAGGCGGAGAGAAAGGGAGCCCACTTGCGAGGACTCGCTCTGGCTCTCGCTCTCGGTCTCGGTTTCGAAACCGCGCGCAAAACGAAAAAGTCGACCAACCGAACCCAGCCGAATCGAACCAAACGCAGACGAGGACGAGGACGAAGTCGGAGAGGAAAACCTACAATAAAAGCGATTATTAATAAAAGCTGCCACGTCGACTAATAGGGTCCGTGGCGGGGCTGGTGTGGAGGGGGGGGGGTGGGTCCAGGCGAGTGTCGTCGGGTGCTGCAGAACCGCCTCGCGAGTCGCCCGGCGTTTCATCATTTTTGCCAGGAGTGATTAATTTGCGAGCCTGTTTCTGCTTTCCGCTTTCTGCTTTCGGGCACCCGTTCCATCCACGGCGACGGAGTCACGGGAACCCGTTTGCCACAAAGTCGACAACGTCGTTCCGCGGCGTTGAACCAGATTGGAGCCCTCGGCCCACAGACTCAGCCGCTGTCGTCGTCCTTTTCAATTAGCGTCGCCTTTGACCTTCACTTATCTGCGGCCTGGCCGCGTCCGGAACCACCTGCGGCCACTCGATATCAATGCGCCCGAGAAGTCGAGCCACAGACGGGGCACCGGGGCAGGACAGCCGAGTCCTGGGCCGTGGGACGAGGACAGAAATATCGAGTCCACTCACAGCTGGCAGCGCTCTAAAATTAGCAATTATTTATAGATTTAGTTCGTTAAAAATAATTCAGTCTAATTGAGGCTCGGATAAAAATCTCTAATCTGTGCTGTTGTGCTCTCGCTTTATTTCTGTCCTCCAGGGCCCCACCCCGCCCTGAGTCCTGCCGGCCGTGTCGTGTCGATTCGAGTCGTGTCGGGTCGGGTCGGCGATGCAGGCCAGGCCGAGGACACAGGCGAAGCTCGCCCTAACCCTGAACCTGTTGGCCGCGACCCTCAACCCCGACCCCGACCTCGACGGAGTCAAGTTTAGGCCATGCGGCTCGTGAGCTCCAGCATTCACTTCCGGCAGGCGGACGAGGAGAAGGGCGAGCTCCTGGCGGGGAACTGCGCGAAAATCGATTGAGCTCCAGGGCGCAGGTCTACTACGGGCGCGGAACGTCACCAGCGCGGAGTTCGAGCCGGGCGGGGGGCGGTCGGGTCGGGCGGGGTCGGCCGCTTGCGTAAACTTCATTCATGAACGGAGCCGCGGCCCATGAATGAAACGGAGCCGGGGGGACGACGTCGTCGTGTGACGTCGTCGCCGACTGCTGTTGTTACGGCTGGCTCTCTCTCTTTCTACGGCCCTCGTTGTCGTCGCTGTCGTTGCGTAGTGTCCTGGTCATGACCGTGGCAACTCGACGGCCGAATGGGCCGTGAACACGCGCGCCCCAGACAAGCCAACAGGTGACTCGCAGCAACAGGCCGCCGACTCCCTGCCCGGCGGACCCTCGGCGCCACTCCGGATGGGCGCAGGCGAGCTGCGGAGGCGAAGGCACGACACGAAATTTCCGGAAATGTCTTCCACAGAACGGAGGAGGTCCTCGCAACCTGGGCGCCACCCCCTGGGAGCCATCCAGAGTCCCCAGGGTCCTGTTCGGAAGATGAACTTCGGTTGAATGGGCCCTTGCGGCCCTCCCGTGTCTACCGGGAGCGGTGTCGGACGCGTCTCAGCAACAGGCGGTTACCAAATCCGGCTTTTGATTCCCTAAAAGGCCCTCCTATGGCGGAGCATTAGCGAGACCGCGTCGAGTTCTCCAGCCAAATCTCATTCGTTTTACCGTAGATGGTCAGGTGCTAGAACGAACTAACACCGGCGGACGAGGCTCGTCGGCGGTGAAGAAACACGTTAAAAATAGCCGACTAATCAGCGGCTCAGCGGCAGGGCGCGGAGGGCGGACGGCTGACGGGGCGCCGTCAATTCGCGGCGATGAGTCAAGTCGAGTCGAGTCGAGTCGTTAACTGTCGCAGAGACAGCGACATGAGCACCGACAACACAATGGCAATCAGCGAGGGCTGCCATTTTAGGAAGCAACGCCATGGCGTCGCCGCGCCGGGGGGCGGGGGCGCGACCCTATTTAAACGCCGAATTTATCGAAAGCTATAACCGCAAACAGCAGAACGCGACAACAATGCCCACGACGACGACGTCGATGGTAGCTCGCCAAATTCGGAGTCGGCGAAGACGTGGCTCGGCTTCTCGCGGTCTTGAGGGTGCCTGGGCGGGGATCAGGCACGCGACGGGCCCGCCTGGTCCTGGCTCCGGTCAGAGGCGAAGCGACCTCTTCGACTGCCTCCCACTGGGCAGTCGCGGCTCTCCGGCAGCCACCGGAAGGCGCTCGTTCGTCCAATGGATCGCCGAGATTTATGGCTGAAATGTTTGTCAAAGCTCGGGAAACTTTCGGCGAGATGGGGCCGGACCACTGGCGGTCGAGGGCCGGTGTTCGTTCTCATGATGTTCCGAAACAAATTTATAGCCTCCTCCCAACGCCCCATCGCCGCGTGTCCGCATCGCCGAGTCGTAAAGTTAATCCGGCTAAATCGGCCAAACGTTATTCTTAGCCCGACAGATATCTGTTGTTCTCCACACATTTCCCCCGGCCGTCGCGCTGTCTGTCGCGCAGACTGGCGGACAGACGGACAGACGGACGGACGGACGGATGGAGGAGCTGCGGCTGTGGAACTGTGAAAAGCCGTGCCGCTAATGCCACAAAGTGACAGAAGTGGAGGCAGCGGCCGAGCCGATCCGATCCGAGCAATGCCCAAATGTCGTTATTTTTAAATTATGAAAACTTTGTTTTTTAAGCAGCTAATGGTTTCAGTTGTTGCCGCCTTGTTGGGGATTTAGTTAATAGTTGGGGAAATTAATAACGGGTTTAGGGCCAGACGCCAGAAATTCCTCGAGCGGCCGCCGCTGAGCAACTGGAGGCGAATCCCCCAAAGACTCCGAGTCCTGCACTCAATATTCAATATTCCCGCCGCCACTGGTCCTGGTCGTGGTCGTGTCGCCAAGACGTCCCCACGAGGGCCAGGATCGGCCCCTTGCCTAGGTCTGGACCCACCTCCCACCGGTCGAGGCCCGGGCCGCGGGCCGCGGTCCTGCGCGACGTGAGCGCGAAGGAACGCGAGCGAGTGAGGCTGTGATTTATGAAGCCAGGGCATCCCGGGAACTCCTCCGTCCTGCTGGTAGTTCGTCATTCCGTTGCTTAAAATATGCCTAAATGCGATGTGGGCGTCGCTTGATTATGATGAACGGCGAATTATGTTGTCAAGCAAATGGTGCTCGCACACTGCATGGGGCAGGCACCCCGTCCGTCCGTCCGTCCGCCCGTCCGTCCCACGGCCCCATCGTGCACGGGGCACGGTCTCGGAGTCCAGTGCATTCCCCACACTCCCCCCGACTGCAGCACCGGCACCCATCGGGGCGACAGCGGGCCCGAGCCATGCAAATGTGGACCGGGTCTCGCTGACAATTCACACACTTCGCGCCGGATTCCACCGCCGAGCAGGCGATTATGAATTATTTATATCGCGATCGTGCTCCGGATTCTCATTCCGATTCGGTTCTGACTCGGATTCGGCTTCCACTCGCCACGAGGCGCCTCCCCAGTGGGATCCGCGCAAGAGTCGTCCTGAGGCGATACAAAGTTGGACCTGCAGCGGTCCCGATCCGCGGTCAGTGGGCGCCCCCACCCCCGGCCCCCTGAGCCTTCTGTTATTTTCCAACGATGACGTTTTGTTTTGATCGAAATCTCTTCTACGACCGCCTATTTTTGCCGCGCCCGCCTATTTTTAGGGGCCCCGATTTGTTTATCTCATTAACTAATTCGGTCGAACTCAATAAATGCGCAGCTCCGGCTCCCGCGACCTTTGTTTACGCGGCGCACCCCGGCCCCGGCCCCCGGCGCGAAGGCGCGTCCACGTCACCGATGTTTGCGGCGCCGCGGACTTAAAAATAACAATTGTTCAATTCGCCTGACGTTTGCACATGACGTCGCCGGCGACGTAAGGACTATATATAGCGCCGAGATTTGCGGATCGACTATTTTCGTGAACGGCATCCGCGAATACTCGGGACGCCGGCGCCTCGGGTCCGATTCGCTGGAGCCGCGTGTGGGGCGGTCGGTGCGCTAAATGGTCGGTCCTGGCTCTTGTACGTTTCCACGGCCTGTCGTGGGGCCC
Organism: Coelopa pilipes; assembly: GCA_947389925.1. NCBI lineage: Eukaryota > Metazoa > Arthropoda > Insecta > Diptera > Coelopidae > Coelopa > Coelopa pilipes. Next base: position 7,772,246 of record OX376697.1, read on the forward strand.
CCCATTCACACCTCCCCTCCTCCCCCCGGGTTCCCGCTCCGCTACGTCAGCAACGTAATGCAAGCGCCTCCCGCTTATCGGCTCACTCGACGCGATGCCGTCGGCTGATTGCCATGGCGGATGATTGATAAAACACCCGACACCTCAGTGCGTCAATTAGCGAGCTGCGGCCCTCGACAGCCGAGCCCTAGGGCTGGCAACGTAACCCAGTTCAGTGGGGAGGCAGTGGGGATTCCCAGCCGCCAGAGAGGCTTCTTTCGGGATCCTCCGGAGCGGCGCCCGAAACCAGTCAGCCGCAGCGGCCACGTGACCGGGTCGAATCCATTACCAAGTACAGCAATTGCTCGTCGTAATCACTGCAGGAGCGAGAGCGACCGCAACCACGTTGAGGAGACGCGTCAGCCACGGCTCCGGAGCCCGGGGTTCGGCAGGGCATTCGTTCGTTCTTTCGTTCGTTCATTCATGGGAATTCCGAATGCTGACAAATGTTACAACCAATGTTACAACACCGCTGGCAGCAGCAACAGCCACAACAACAACATCGAGACCACGCCGAGTCAGCAGGGCTTCGTACGTCTATCAGTTGTTGTTGTTGTTGTTGTTGGTGTGAAGATTAATTTCTGCACTTAAGCTGAACGGCAAGACAACAACAAGAATAACATCGCCGAAAGAACAACAAGACGAGAGACAATTACAACAAAATCAACACTAACGACGACGACAACAACAAGAACAGCATTAACGATAACAACAACAACAAGGACACCAACAACAATAATGACGACGACAACATCATCATGATAATCGAAAATCCTTCGCACATCAAATGGGGACGAGCGACGTGCAGTGAAAAATCCATGACACACTTTCTCCGGCCGCCGTAGCTGTTGTTGTTGTTGTTGTTGTTGGTGCTGCAGAGCGATCCCCACCCCAGCAGGAAACTCGGAGCTCCATTCGATCGCCCGGGGCGGAGGCGGGGGCGGCGACGGAGGCTGCGGCAGGCGCTGACACCGTCCAACAAATTGGTCGCGACTCCTCGCAGCCCCGCCGGCCGGCCATTCGTGGGCCGCTCGAGCCCCCGCCCCTCGGGCCACGCGTCCACCGTGCCGGGCGCGTGTCGGGGCCGCGAGCAGCTCCACGAAGATGGATGCGTTCTTTGAAGTGCGCCAGGCGACGCAGCGGAGCTCGACAAATGGTCCGGCAACCGGCGACCGGCTCCAGGGCCGCGTCCCATGGCAGTTTCTTGGCCCGCCTCCTGCTGCGGCCCCACGAGCCCCTCTCGATGCACGCGAGCCACGGCGGAGCCCGAAGTCCTCGGCCTGGTCGAAGCAGCTTCCGGAATCCGCGCAGGCCGGCCGGCGCCGAACGGGGTCAGCCGGCATTCGACACTCGACATCCCCGAAAATAGACCGGTCTCGCGCACGTCCAGCCCCACTCGCACCACCTCGCGTGCCTCTGGCGCAGCGACCTAAAAATACCGGCACCGCCACCGCACCGAGAGAGGGGCGGCCAGACAATGTCCAAAACGGACCAGATCCCGTCGGTGGGTCGGCCAGGCCGGGCCGAGCCGAGCCGAGCGGGCGGGTGTGGCGGAGCCGCCTGACATGAGATCGTCACAGATACGGAGCGCCCGCAGATTGGCAGCGGCAGATGCGGGACCCGCCCCCGCCGCCGCCCCCTGGCCCTGCCAACGGCCGACCTGCCTCGACGTCTAATTCGAGCGCGTCTAATCATCGCGGCCGCCGAGTCTTAAATTAGCGACGTAGTCAGAGAGCGAGCGAGAGCCGCGAGCACGACAGCCAGGTTACGTCAAAGGAATTCGCACGCGGTCGAGCGCCTCGCGCTGGCCAGGGGTGGTGGGAGGCGGCTGGCGGAGGCTCTGGGTAAACAAAAGATCCATTAACGACCTGAATGTAAACACCGGAGAATAATTAGCGATCTATTTGGCGAGGTCGTAAATCGCAGCCGGATTAATCAGCGATCGCTTCTGGATCGGCCGGCCGAGAGAGCTCGAGAACTCGCCTCGAGCACTGGCCATCGAGAAGCGCCATTGGCTCGGGGTGCTCTTGGTCGAGGTCCGAATCCTCTTGGGCGCGGTCCGGATCCTCTTGGGCGAGTTTCGGATCCTCTTGGGCGAGGTCCGAATCCTCATGGGCGAGGTCCGGATCCCCTTGCGCGAGATTCGGATCCTCTTGGGCGAGGTCCTCCGTCGGCCGATGCCACGCCCAGCCCCGGCCACGCCACTGTCCGGCGTCGTCGGCCTCTGCGCGCCTGACCCAGACCTTTGCACGTTTTCCGGCCCACTGCATCGCATTCGAGTTGAAGTTGAAGGCGAATTCGTATCCGAATCCGAATCCCATCGAGGTGAAGGTGAGGTTCAAGCAGCAGCCGCCATCGACGCCGCCATCAACGCCGCCATCGACGCCGCCACCGCCACCTGTGGCTGCAGAGAGAGGCTGCATTACGTGAGGCTACGGAAATAGATCCTCAGTCGAATTCGGCAAGACCAACAACAACAACTACAACAACACCAACAACAGTCGGCAATTGCTGGCCGTACACGCGAAGCTTTGTTTATAGAGCCTGGTGCTGCTCGGGCCGTGGTGACGTCTGCGGATCTTGGCGCGCGCCCGCCTCTCGCCGGATTCTCGCACAACAGCAACAACAGGAGCAACAACTACAACAACAATGGCAACACCGCCGGCGAGTACGTGGCACTGCCCGAAATAGGGTCGAGACCGCGCGACTGATCGAGCACGGGGCGGCGCGGTCGGGCTGGGGCGGGGTGGCGCGGATTTTGGCGTGCATTGGTCAGGGCGATATCTCGGAATGGTGGGCTTCAATTGTAAACAAATAGTGCACTGTTGTTGTCGTTGTTGTTGTTGTTGTTGTTGTTGTTGTCGGTGTCTTAAATTAGACCATTCGTCTATTTCGGGCGCGCTGCTGACGTCGCGCCGCGTTCGGGTGGGCGCGTCGGGTCGGGTCGGCGGGCGGACGCGGGTCGGGCCGCTCGTAAACAAGCCTCCCGAAATGGGCATCGCGGCGGAAGCCAATTTCGGAGGCCGCGTCACCTCGCCCTCGTCCTCGGCCTCGCTGGTGGTCAAGGCGATGCTGCTGAGAAGGCGCAGGTGATTGGGAGGCGATGCTGATGAGGAAGTCATTCGTTCGGCGGCCTCCGAGTGGGTCACTGGAGCAGGCGTGCGCCAGCAGGGGGCCCTCGACGCCTCCTTCGATTCGCTTCGACGGTCCTCGGGGCTCCGCGAGAGCCTCCCGGACCTCGACCAGGGGCACTCGACCATGAAGACCTCGACCAATGCGATCGTCTGGCCGGAGGAAGGCGGTCGCGACGGTCTGGAGGGACCGACTCGACGTCGTCCTGACCGCGATCGGACCGCGTCGCTGCGCACTGGCTCAAATCGCGACTTAACCCACTTCCGCGAGTCGCCGTGGCCGGAACCAAATTAGGAAACTGGGCCGACGGAGCTACAGGACGGCGGACGACGGTGGACGGTGGGCGTGGGTGGGGATCGCGGGGCTGGGGCGAGGCGGCGTCGGCGAAATGCGGACTTCGGCATTGTGCGAAGTCGGCGACTCAGGTCTGTCGATTGTCGACAGTAGACAGTCGAACTTTCTTCGCTCTCGGGCCCCGAGTGACCCACGTGGGCCGTGGCTGGAGTCGTGGCCGGGCGCATCCGATGGACACGACTTCGAAACGAAGTTTTCCAAACGCCCACTCGCGGAGTCGTGGCTGCTGCTGGTGCTGCTGCGAGGTTGAGCTGGGGTCGGGGTGGCCGTTGTCGCTGTCGCAAATCAGCAACGACGACGACAGAACTTGCGTAATTTACCTTTTCCGGTAGTAAATTATACAGCAACAACAACGGCAATGGCAACGGCAACGGCAACAACAACAACAACAGCGCCGACTCTCCCTGCTCTGCTGCTGCTGCCGACCTCTATTGGCGGACTCGGCGCTGGCGATCAAACCCGGCCTACGTGCAGTCGGTCGAGGGGCGCTCGGCGAGGGCGGGCGACGGCGGCGGTCGACGGTCGTCGCTTGTCGGTCGGCGGTTGGAGGGGTCGCGGGGGCCTCGGCGAGCGCTCAATTGAATGTCGACCAATAACAGTCTCGATCTCGCAGCGATACGAACAAATGTCGGTGGAGTGGGGACGTCGTGGAGCGAAGTAATTACAATTGTATTGAGCCGGAGAAATCAACAACAATAACAATAATAATAACAACATTAACAACAACAATAACAACCACGGCTTCGCGTAGCGATGGGAGTGGCTTCGAGAAGACAGCTCGAAAGCGAAAATAGCAGCACAAGCCGAGTGAAAGAAAGGCCAGGGGAAGGAGCAAGGGGAAGAGAGAGAGGTAGAGAGAAGGAGACAGTGGAAAAGAGACGAAGAGAGGGGGAAAGAGATTAAGCGAAAGAGGGAGAGAGAGAGCGATAACCGACGGCGGCGACGACGGGTCGTGCGCCGAGGTTCGGACCGGGTTCGGCGGTTGCACAATCGACGTGATCTGCGACGTCATCTGCTGCTGCGGCTGCTTCTTCTTCTTCATCTCCTCATCTTCGGCATCCATCACGCGGCCGCTGGACCCGAGCCCTCGCTCGGCCATCCTCGGGCCGCTCCGTTGCGTGCGAGTCGAAATTTCGAGTGCACATCGTTTGCCTATCGCCTGTTCTTCATTGTTGTTATTGTTGTTGTTGTTGTTCTCCTCGTTGTTCATCTTGTTGTTGTTGTTGTTGTTGTGACTGTGCCGCGCTTGTTGTTGCTGTTGTTGCTGCTGCATTTACCTATGATTTATTCACCACTTGTCGCTTGTTTGTTTCTTAGTGCGTTGTTTGCTCTTCACGGTCGCGACTGTTGTTGTTGTTGTTGTTGTTGTTGTTTTTGTTGTCGTTGTGTTGCTGTCGATGTGGTTGTTGTTGTTGTTGTTGTGCTTGTAGTCGATATTGTTGTTGTAAAATCTGTGGTATTGTCGTTGTTATCGCTGGAGCTTTTGTTGTTGCTGTTGCTGTTGCTGTTGCTGTTGCGCAGCCCACCACATCCAATGGCCGGCCGTCCTACGCGCACCCGGCCCTTGTTGGCCCCTTCTACGGCAAGCAGTCGTCGCCGTCGTCGTCGTCCCCTCCACCCCCTCCCACTCGCCGAGCGATCGCTGATTTTCCTCGGCCCGCCGATCGCTCACGAGGCGCGTGCCAAGTGTCAGCTCTGTTCGCTTCCCCACGCTCGGATTTGCTACAGATAAACACGCACGCACACACCGACACACACACGCACACACGGCCACGCTGGCACACGACAACAAACATCGCCCTCCGCCTCTGAAGCCTACGCGATTTCGACTTCGACTTCGGCCCGGTCCCACTCGTCCCAACCCATCCGATCTGGTCCCAAACCATCCCATCCCATCCCAGCCCAGCCGATTCGATCCCGCCGATCGAGGTCTCCGCGATTCGAAGGGATTCAATGGGTCGGCAGACCTCGTCCTGGGCTGGGGTTCCCGGGCTCTTCTCCTGGTCCCCTGGTCCACGACGTCTTCTGGACGACGCCAGAGCCTGAGCTGCGGTGGGCACCGCCGAAACGAGCCCGGTGATTCACGTTGTTTTCACCCGGTGCGGTGGCCGATGCCGCTGGTTCGTCTTCACTTCGCGCGGTTTCGGCGGCTCCCTCCAGCGCCTGCCGCTTGCCGCCTGCCGCCTGCCGCCAGTGGTGACGTATTTTCGGAAAATAACTCTTCTCACCTGACGTCGGAGCGCCGACGAACCCACCTCGGCCGGTCCCCGCCGAGAGCCTTTTCGAAGATGGAGAGCGGAGGAGCCCGATCGAGAGCGCGGCGCTCGCTCTCCGCTCAGTTGGCCGCCGAATCCACCACGCCGAGAGCGCCAGAGCGGCAGAGCGCGACACGGCGAGAGAGCGAGCGCTCCACAACAAACTGTTGATTGGCCGAGCTGCGCGTGCGCCGGCCCCGCGGACGGAAAATGGCTGCGAGCGAGGAGGCGCCGGGTCCCGATTGGACGCCGCGCTCTCCCCACGGCGCGGCGCGATGTTCGAATTTCGCGCTGTCGACGACGGCGAGGGGAAGCGGTATCGATTTTCGAGCGCTCTCCGACGCTCCGGCTGCTGACGTAGGGCAGACGGAGGAGCAACGGAGCGAGCATGCGAGCGAGCGAGTGATGGCGATGGCGATGGCGAGCGGGAGCGAGCGGCGGCGGCCGCATCTGGTGGATACATGCACACGGAGCGCTGGCGAGCAAGTGAAACGAGACCGTCGGATTCATTCATAAAAACCAATTGTGCGCTCGGCTCGTGCTTCAGTTGTGTTCAAACAAGCGCGTCGGTCAGTCGTCTGCCTCCAGAGCTCAGCCCCATCAGCTCGCCCCATTGGATACCAGCGCCTCTGCCCAGTGCCCGAGAGACGTCGACGTCCCTCGCATCGCATCGAATCGAATCGCATCGAATCGAGTCCGCCGACCCGCGATCCAGACACAGTCCCGATCACCCGCGAGCGCCCCGCGGCCCGCCCCCAGATCGGCATCCGAGAAGTGCAAGTGTCACGGCCGAACGCCAGTGAGCGAGAGCGAAGAGTGAAAAATTGAACAGAGCCGATCGGAGCCATGCGAGCTCCGTGCGACGGAATCGACCGCGACCCAGAATCTCCGGCCCCGCGCCGCCCCCTCGTCTTCGCCGTCGTCTTCGGCGCCGTCGTCGTCGTCGGCTGAGCCGCCCGAGCGATGCCCAGTGCCCATTGATAAAGTGAAAGGATACCGATACAACAACAACAAAAACAAATACACATAACAGGAACTCGAAAAATACAAGAACAACACGACTGCCGAGCGCCAGTGCCGAACGAAGGCTTCTCGTCGCCCTCGCTCCGTGAATGGGATTCCGCAGGCCGTGACGTCGTCCTCGGCAACACGTAGTCGCGACGTAGTGCACGTGTATGTGTGTGTGTGTCTGTGTGAGCGCGCGCGCCCGTCGCCCTGTGTGTGCGTGCGTCCGTGTGCAACTGACTGACTGAAGCAGACCCTGCAGCCCAATCCGAACCACAGTCGGAGAGCGAAAAAACTCAAACCAACCACAGCAAATCAGCCAAGGCAACAGAATCCAGGCAAACCGAGACCGAACCAGGCCAACAAAACCAAGCCAAGCCAAGTGAACCCGTCGACATCAATCCAGAAATTCCACCGGCGAGTCTCAGGAGATCAACCGAGCTCGGGCCCCTGGCTCTGGAGCCGTCCTGATCCCGCCCGCAGCCGTCCCCAGCGCAGGCAGCCGGCCGCCCGCTCAGGTGGCTGACCGAGGTTCGACGCGCAGCGAACCTCCCGAATTCTTCAGCTCGTGCCATTCTCCAGTCTCCAGGTGGGTGTCGCGGACTCCGCACTGCTCAAATAGTTCGGTGATTTCTAGTGTTTTGTGTTTTTCCAATGCGATCGTTTTGTTCGATGGACTTGTTTTGGGTCCGCGGAAGGGCGGAGGGTCCTCAGGGGCTGGGGCAAATCGAATGACGACAAAATCGAAATCTGAAAAATCAAAATCCGCCGGCAGCGCCTGGCCGCAGGAGCCGCGGCTTCGAGCGGCCACAGCGACAACAATCGCGGGCCGGGCCACGGTAATTACAGAGTCACACCTTCTTTAATAGAGCAGGACGGACAGCCTGACGAGGGCGGTAGGGAGAGGGAGGGGCCGGTCGAGAGCCGAGAGTCGGGAGGAGCGCCTCGGGCCATGAATAACAATGAAAACAAAACTCTCTGCGCCAATAGGCGAGAAAAACAAATAAAAAAATATTGAAAAATATAAGGAAAATATTAGAAAAAAAAAATCTGAATAAAAAGACTAAAAACAACAGAGGAGGAAGAGCGCAAATAAATAAATAAATAAATTATAGAAAGCCAAGCACGACGAGCGGAAAATAAATGGACGATGTTTCGCGAGGTGAGCGAGCGAGCGAGACGAGGATGGGGGCAGGAATCGCGGGCGTCTGGCGGCACTGCGCGACAATAAATCGGGGCCCGAGCACCTGTTGTTTTTGTTGTTGTTGTGGTTGCTTCGGCTGACACTTTTAATTGTTTGGCGAGCGAGCGGCCAGAAATAGATCCTTCTCGTGCCGGCGCGACCCGACGGCGCTCGACTGTGAAATTAACGCGTCTGCGGGCGCGCGCGGCTCCGGCTCCGGCCGCAGGACCGCGAGCCGCCGTTCATTTATCGGTCAATGAATGCACCAACAACAACAACAACAATAACAACAACAACAACAACAACAACAACAATAACTCCAACACCCACACCTGCAGCGAGGACCGCGACTTTCCCACGACGCGTCGCCACTCGAGCGCGTCGCGGCCGCTGTCGCCCCGCCTGTCGCGCCGCCGCTCGACCGAAGCCAAGCGCAGCCGCCGCACTCCATCAGCGCCTGCTCGCCCCGCCATGGTCCAGTGGCCGGTGGCTCTAGCGATCGGTTTTGACACCTCGCTCGCGCCCGATGACCGTGGCGAGCCCCAGACGACGAATCCCTGGATTCGCCGACGTTGTTGCCGTTGCTGGAGGTTGGTGGCTGTCGTCGTAGGGAAATTAATGTCATCGGGTAGTGGGCATCGGGCTGACGCGGTTCCGTCGGCGGCCGTGTTAATTTTCACCTAATTTCTTCACGGGAACGTGAGCACGGCGTGGTGGCGGGTGGCGGGACGAGATGGGGGCGGGGGTCGTTGCAGGCGGGGACGGAGACCGGAGAGCCGAGATAAATCAGCGGAACGGCAGAGGCTGCCGACAGATTCCCGACATCGACAACGCCATCGATATCGAAATCGACCACGGCAGCGACATCGCTTCGAAAACGCGTCGGGTGATAAGGAAGGGCCGTGGGAGGTGGGGGAAGGGTCGACGGGCACATTCGGGCCGACACTCGGACAGACAGGCGGACAGACGAACGGACGGACGGACGGACAGGGAACCGACAGCTCGCGCCATTGAATCACAAGATCGAGCGATAGACGAAGCTGGGGTCGCGTCGCGTCGGCGGGTGGGGCGACTTGGGTCAGGCGGGATGGGCCGTTGGAGGCGACATCGGACTGGGTTGGCAACACTTGTCACCGATGGTCGCTGGACGGACGGACGGACGGACGGATGGATGGGCGGACAGAGGAGAGGGACCAAGGCGGCCAACATGCCGTGGGGCGAGGGACATTCGAGGCGATTCAACGAAAGAGAAACCGACAACGAGATCGAAAGCAAAACACGCCAAGCACTTCGACGGCAGTTCAAGACCAACAACAGCAACAACGACAGCTACAAGAACAACAATAATAACAACAACAATAGCAGCAATAACAACAACATCAACAGCAACAATAATAATAATAATAATAACGACAGCAGTCATAAAAGCTTATTGGAGCCGCTAAGTAGCCGAATACGTATGCAAAAAGGCGCTCGCCGTAATCCCGGGCTGCAGCTACGCCTAAACCTACAACAGCAACACCAACAACAACAAGACGGAGAACGACAATAGCAACAACGTCGACCTCATGGACAGCAACAACAACAGCAACAACAGGCAGGCAGACAGACAGACAGACAGACAGACAGACCTCCAGCATTCAGAAACACCAGCAACGACAGCAACGCCGGACTCGGCTCGGCGAAGAAAAATAAACACTTCTTTATTTTGAGTTCTTTCTGAGAGCGTTTAAGCCCGGCCCGTGGACCAGGCTTATGGCTCGGCAACAACAACAACAACAACAACAATAACACAACACCCAGAGCAACAACAAGACGAAGTGGGGTCCGGAAACCGGTCGCACACTTCATTAAAATAATACGCCAATATATTCCACCAGGTTCCATTCGAGCCGCTCGACTCCGTTCGGTTTCTGATTTTCATTCTCGGCTCTAGCGCGCCAATCGATCCAACGGTCCATCCATCCATCCATCCATCGATCGATCGATCGATCGGTCGACGGTCGACGCAGTCGGCTCGCGTTCAGGGCCCGAGTGGCCGGCGTTGCCTGCGAATCGCGCCGGGCAGGGTGGGGTCGGGATCCCGCGTTTCCCACTCTCGCAACAGCGGCAACACCGTTAACAGCATCGACTCCGACATCGTCGTCGACATCGCCATCGCCATCGAGTTCGACATCGTCATCATCGTGGTCGACATCGGCCGCTGGTCGTGGCTCAATTTATTCATCCACGGGCGAGGCGGCCGAGGGGCGACCATAGCGAGCCGTTCCAGATGCCCGATCGCCTGCCCCAGTCCCGGCCCCGGCCCCGGCCCCGGTCGAGGGAGTGTCAATGGCTCGGACGTCGGTGGTCCAGGCGCCGTGCGGAGGGGCGGCCGATGTGTTGGTAATTGACCATCTTCGGCCGCGCTGGGTCCTAATGCGAGCGCATGCAGATAAATTATACGGCAACGGCAACGACAACGACGACCGCAGCATTTGTCTGCGTTGCCAACCGTCGGCGCATCGACGGCCATCGATGGGCGGCCCAGGTGGTCCTCGGCCTCGGTAACAACAACGGCTTGGCAAGGCGGAAGCCAGACGCGCCGGCAATAAAAATAATGGCAGCAACAGAGCAGTAAGAAGCAAACAACGAGAGAGAGGGAGAGACAGAGACAGGGTGGATGGGGCCGTGAGAGCGCCGTCTGTCACTTTGACATTCGGCAATTAAGTTGTCAAACATCGGACTCCGCAACCGAAAGGCTCCAACTTCGCAACGACAACGAGCCCTGATCCGTCGTCCGTCCGTTGGTCCGTCCGTCTGTCCGGTGGCCAATTAGGGCACGTTGCAACAATTCAATTACGGCCTCCTCACGGCCGTCGCCGCGGCACCCACGCCGGGACGCGGGACGGGGCCAATTAAATTGGAATCGATTAACGCGCCGGCCGCGAGTCTCGCGCTCGGCCGGCCCCGGTTCCCACAGCGCCCACAGCAGCCGGGTTGGCTCCACTGACCCATTTTTCGGCCGCCGGCCAGGGCGGAGGACACCGTGTGACAGTTGTTGTTGTTGCTGATGCTGGGCTAATGGGATCCATCGATGAGAATCAGTCCGAGTACGACGACTCTGAGGGTCTCGTGGGTCGTTTGTCCTGACCACCTACGAGTTTCTGTAAGGGTGGCAACTCGGCACAACTGTCTGTCATCTTCTGACAGTTACCGCTCGGTACTCGCTACTAAAAATAGCAAGCCGAAAAATCTCCATCCAGGCCTCGCGTCGCGTCGCGCCGTCTCTGCGAGCGAGGTTTAATTGAAATTTACTTAACCCTTGCGATCCATTGAACTACATATCGAACAACAACAACCATCAACACTACTACCACCACAACCACAACCACTACTACTACTACTACAACTACTAGTCATTCCACACATAAACACCAGCAACAGCAACAGCAACAACAACACCAACAACAGGAACAGCAAGCAGAGCGCGTCCAACAACTTGACATCATGAATGAACGACGAGTGCAAACGACTCTCACCTCTTCACGACACTCGTCGTGGTCGCTCATCTTCCTCTTCTTCTTCTGCTCTTCCACTCGTTGCTGTTGTTGTTGTTGTCATAGTAGTAGTTGTTGTCGCAGTTCCTGCCCGTCTCCACCGTCCACCGTCCAGCGTCCACCGGCACAACGCGCTGAACGACTTCGCCCAGGGCCAGCGGAGTCCGCCACACAGGGCGACCGGCCGATCGCATCCGCCGCACTCGACTCGCGGCACCCCGGCCCTCGTTCGCGGAGCCCTCGGCGTATTCAGTTGTTTATTTGCCGAAGGAATTTTATAAAAATGTCGTTTTCGAGCACGAGGGCCCTCGAGGAGTGCGGCCCGAGCGCGGCCGCGACTACCGCGATCGCGCCCGAGTGGCCACTCGAGGGCTCGGGCAGCCCGGGCCCTCCAGCTCCGCAATTAATTGGGCGAAGTCGGCGGGGAAAGCGGGCTGAAATTGAAAGCGAATTGATCTGGGGGTTTCCTTTCGCATCGCAGAAATAACAACAACTAATGACTTTTTTCTCCTCTTCGCTTGCAGGCGGCGTAGCCCCTGGAACCCCATCAGCGGCCATGATCATGGAAGGGCTCGAAACCCTGGTGGCGCCTTCGCATCACGCATTCCTCCTCACCGAGTCCGCCGCAGCCGCCCACTTCAATGTGCTGAGCTTCGACACGTGCCTCTTCAAGACGACCGCCCAGACCAGTCCCTCGGCCGCGGTGACCTCGGCGGCCACGTATCTGACCACGCCCTCCAGCTTTGGCGGCGGCCACCTGGGCGCCCAGACGCTGCTCCACTACAGCCTATCCTCGTCCACGCCCTCCTCGTCCTCGGCGGCTGCCGCGGCGGCCGCAGCAGCGGCGGCGTCGTCGGCCAACAGCAGCAGCAGCAGCAACCACAACAACCACAGTAACAATCAGAACAACAGCGGCAGCAACAACAACAACAGCAGCCACTCGTCGCCCGCGACAGGCGGCAACAACGCATCGTCCTCGGGTGGCCACAGCGCGCTGACCGCGGCGATCTCGCGCAGCGGACGCCACTCGGCCGCGTCCGCCACGCCCACGGCCCCAGCGAGCAGCGTCGCCAACGCGAGTGCGAGTGCGAGCGGCAGCAACAACAGCGCCGCCGCCGCCAGCGTGGAGGCGGTCGCGAGCAGCGTCGCCTCGAGCGCGGTCCCCAGCGGACGCAGCTCGGCCTCGCACCTGAGCCTCCTGAACACGACGCAGCACAGCCCGAACGCCGGCAGCGACTCCGCGGCCGCCAAGCACTGCGCCGAGGCCCAGCCCGGCGACCTGAACACGCCGGTGACCACGTCCAGCGACATCCCGTCGTTCTTCGGGCCCTCGACCGTCGTCGAGCCGCCGCCCATCACAGGTGAGCCACACCCTCCCACATACAACCCATTGATACCGGCCCCAACCCCGACCCTGAAGGAGACGACGGACAGACGACAGATTTTCCAACGCCAGCGTCCTGCGGTCCCAGGACTCGTTTCCCTGGAGCGACGGCCCTGAGGGTCCCGAGGCTGCCCTCGGGCAGATGATCTGGGAAGCACTCGCGGCTCTGAGCCGTGGACGCGGGATTCGCGATCCGTGTCGCTGGGAGCAGGTGACGGCGGCGATCGCTGCGAGGACAAAGTGCCGAGTTCGGGTTCGAATGGAAAGCCCGGCCTGGTCCGAGCGCACACGCGAGCAGGCACTCACACCAACCCAGTAATTGAGGGAAATTTAATTAATCGTGTCGCGTATATGAAACATTTCCGTTCAGTGTCAATGGATCGCTCGTTTTATCGCGGCCGGCGGATGGCGGATCGCGAAGACGTGGCCGGCGGGTGACGAGGGTCCGCGGGGGGCGCGGCCGGGCGTGTACCGTACGAGATAGGCGACCGTATCGTAGCCATTAATTGCATGACATATGCGCCGAGCGTTGCTTGTGTTTGTTCTAATTGAATTAAAACCGTCGGACGCGACCGCGAGGAATCACAATTAGACGACGACGACGACGACGACGCGGACGGGAGCAGGGACGCTGAAAAATGTCGAATTAAATGCTTTAATTAAGAGACACGAAACGCTCGCTGGGCGGGCGGGCGTCGCAGACCGCTCGAGATTTGGTTTAGCTTCGTTTGGTTCGGTTTCGGCCAGGGGTCAGGCTGACGTCCGACGACAGCTGAAGCTCGATACAAGACAAACACATCCCAGCCCCTTCCGCGTTGACAACTTGCGACTTCGCGAGTGAGCCGCGGGACTCGGGCTGCCGCTCATCCTGCCTTCAATCAGGCATCTTCCGATTTCGAGGCGGCCCACCCCCGGGCAACCTCTGCCAAATGTTGTCGAGCCGCAACGAGCTCTTGACAAATGAGCGCGCGTGGCGAGGGGCGAGGACGGCTTGGGGACAATGGCTGGCAGCGGTTTCTTAGGCGGCAGCAGCCAGTGGGAGAACGGGACCAACAGCAGCAGCGACAACAGCGACAACAGCGACAACGGCGACTCCGGCTGACAGAGACAAACGGACTTTTAATCGACGAACTTGGCAAGCTCGTCCAATAAATAACGCCGAAGATGACACTCGTGGCTCGAAGTGGGAGCGACTCGGAGTCGCGTCCGAGAATTGGCCATAAAAGTCCGGCAGAGAGCCATGACTGGTTCGGTTGGAAGGGGCGGACGGACGTGGCCCATGCATCGCTGTCTCATTTATGGTTTATTTGAATAACGACGGCTCCGACTCCGACTCCGATCCCGATGCCTCGAAGTCGCTCGGCGCTGTCCATTATTCTAATAAATGGCCGCAGTCTTGAGACTTTCGGTCTCGCTCTCGATCTCCCCGCCGGCCTCACGTCGCCCGCTGGCAGCAGCCCCCGGAATGGGGCCGGGGGGTTTCGCCCGGCCCCTCTGATAAGGGCCGGCATTGACTTTGACTCGTCGGCGCTCAGATGCCCGGAGGAAGCCGCTGGGATCCGCACCCGCAGCGGAGTCGCGATAACGCGCCACCAGCGCACGCTCGCCGGGAATTCCCCGAATCCCCTCCGCCGCCCGGTGCATCGCCCGATCCCGCCGCAACTCAATCCGCGACATCCGAGACCCGCGCGGCGATCGCCGTCGCTGCCATGTAAACAAAGCGGCCGGTCGACGGCGACGGTGGGGCTGGGGCTGGGGCAGGGGGTCGCCTGCAATTAGTCGTCGCGCGGCTTCTGGTGTCCGGCGGTTCTCCGGATGGTCGCGTCGTCGAGGCCGAGACGGAGGCGGAGACGGCGAGTGGTCGAGTGTCGCGGAACCTGCAGCGACCGCCGACGACGAATTCCGCGGAATTCGCGGCAGCTGCAGCTCCTGGGGGCGGTTCCGGGGAACCGCGGGTGTCGCCGTCGCCGTCGCGGGCTGGGACTCCACCGACTGCTTCCGACGAAGGGACCCCGACCTCTCCGGTCCCTCCGACCTCTCTCCAAGCTCTCTCAACCCTTCCAATCTCGCTCAACCCTTGAAGCTCTCCCAACTTGGTGCTCGATCTCCCGTCACTTGCTAATGTCGACCCCTCTGCTGGGCCTTCCGTTGCAGGTTCCATCGAGTCCGAGGACCTCTCGCTCGAACCGCAAGCCGTGTCCAGCCCCGTGCTGTGCAGCCCGCTCAAGGAGGAGCGCAGCACGCCGCCCATCCTGACGATCGTCAAGGAAGAATCAAGTAATAATAGTTGTACCATGTACCCCACACACCTCAGTCAAACGACACAGAGCAACACGCCACAGCAACAGCAACAACAACAGCAACACCACCACCACCACCAACAACAACAACACCACCAACACCAGCAGCCACAACACCACAACCAACCACAACAGCCGCAGCACCACGGCCAACACTCGCCCCAGTACCAGCAACTCCCACACATGCAAACGAGCCAAATACAGCAGCACAGTCAATTACAACAACAGCAACACCTACAACACCAACAACACAACAACACGACCAACAGTCACCACAGCCACCAGCAGCAACACCAGCAGCAACAACACAATCCTCACCAGCACCCACACCAACACTACCTACAACAGCAACAACACCACCACCAACAACAACAACAGCAACAGCAACACCATAATCAACAACAGCAACAGCAAAATCATCATCAACAACAACAACAACAACAACAGTCACAGCATGCTAGTAGTAGTAGTAGCGGGAAGATATCATATCGAGGCATTTTCACCACCACAGGTAACACGGCCATGAGCGGACTCGCCTCCGCCGCCGCGGCCGCTGCGGCAGCCGCCCAGCAGCAGCAGCAGCAGCAGCAGCAGCAACAGCAGCACCAGCAGCAGCTGCACTCGCCGCAGCTGAGCGTGCTGCCGGGCCAGATGTCGCCGCCCTCGGCCGGACTGGGCAACAGCTGGGGCCTGCCCAGCCCCGACAAGACGCTCTTCCAGCCGCCCATGTTCAGCCTGCTGGGTCCGGGCCCCCAGAGCGCGTCGCAGGCCCACTACGCGCCCCAGCAGACGGTGGCGCCCTCGTCGACGCCCTCGCCCGCCGCCTCGCACCACCTGCACGCCGGCTACGACGACGGCCGCAGCGGCTCGCAGCACGTCGAGCTGCTGGGCCTGAGCATGGACTGCTCGCCGATCATCCTGAAGCAGCCGCCGCCGCCGAGCTACAGCAGCGCGGCCGCCGCCGCCGCCGCCGCCAGCTTCACCAGCCTCGCCGACATGCAGCAGAGCTCGCACGAGCTCCAGCAGTACCGCCAGCAGATGGCCGTCTCCGGCTCGGCCGGCGGCTCCGTCTCGGTGTCGGTCGCCACGCCCAAGTACCAGTGGCTCGACTCGCCGGCCGAGTACGGCAGCCCCCAGCAGGCGCTGGTGGTGCCGGGGCCCTCGTCGGCCTCCTCGAGCACGATCATCCCCAAGCAGGAGGCCTACGCGGAGCCGCCCTCGACGCCCCACCTGATGCACGCCCACGGCCACGCGCACCTCCACTCGCACTCGCACTCCCACTCGCACGCGCACTCGCACTCGCAGCAGGGCAGCAGCAGCCAGTCGAACTACTCGGTGGTGCAGCTGGCCGAGTACTCGCCCTCGACCAGCAAGGGCCACGAGATCCTCTCGCAGGTGTACCAGCAGAGCGCGATGCCCCTGAAGCTGGTGCCGGTGAAGCCGCGCAAGTACCCGAACCGCCCGAGCAAGACCCCCGTGCACGAGCGGCCCTACGCGTGCCCCGTCGAGAACTGCGACCGGCGCTTCTCGCGCTCGGACGAGCTGACCCGGCACATCCGCATCCACACCGGGCAGAAGCCCTTCCAGTGCCGCATCTGCATGCGCTCCTTCAGCCGCTCCGACCACCTGACCACCCACATCCGCACCCACACCGGCGAGAAGCCCTTCTCGTGCGACATCTGCGGCCGCAAGTTCGCCCGCTCCGACGAGAAGAAGCGCCACGCCAAGGTCCACCTCAAGCAGCGCATCAAGAAGGAGTCCAAGCTCAGCCAGCAGCAGCAGCAGCAGCAGCAACAACAGCAGCAACAGCAGCAGCAGGCAGCGGCCGCCGCAGCCGCCGCCGCCGCCGCTCAGCAGCAGCACCTGCAGCAGCAGCAACACGCCGCCCACCACATGCTCCACTCCGGCGACATCTCGATCGTCACGTCGGGCGCCCCCAGCTTGTAGGTCGAGAGCAACTCATCGTCGATTGATTCGTTCGTGCTGGCGACGGCCCTGTCGCCCAACACGCCGCTGGCCACGATGCCGACGGCCGAGCTGTCGCTGAAGGCATCGGCGGCCGACACCTTCGTCTTCCCGCCCGGCGAGGGGCGCCTGCGCTGGGCCGACGCGGCCACGAACACGACGCCGACTTCGCGGTCGTCGCCGCCGTCGCCCTTGGCCGAGGAAGAGGACGAGGACCAGGCGATGTCGGCCGCGGCTGAGGACGGGGGCGAGGGCGAGGGCGGCAGGGTCGGCGCCGGCTTCCCGGTCGCCATCCTGCGCGGCGTCCGCTCGCGGGGCACGGCCGACAGCCACAACCTCGTGATCCTGTTCCTCAGCCAGTAGGCGACGACGGTCGTGTGTCGCTGACGGACGGCTGACGAGGGACCTCGGTTGACCCGTTCGTCCCTGACCAGCCGGCGACAGCTGCTTCCTGGGGCGTCGTGCCCAGCTTTGGAATCGACACGCCTTGGCTGCTGCCGGCCCTCGGTAGCTCGGCCGGCCACGCCCCTTCCTGCCCCGGCCGGCACCATAAATAAGAATGCGGAGCACGGCTCGGACTCGCGACTGTGACGAACACTTGTCCGCCCGTCCGTCCGACTGGTAGACCTTCGGCGAAGTCTTTCCTGATCGCTTAATCTGCGATCGAGGGGCTCTGGATTACAGCCGGCAGAACCGCCATAAATAACTTTTGATTTAAGTCCGCGGCGGGCGACGGTCGGCGGGTGGCAGGCGGGAGGCGGGAGGCAGGCGGTTGGAGCCGAACCCGTTTCTGCGGACGCGAATGACATTCGTTTTCGGTGTCTGGGCGTGCAACTGCCTGCCTGTCTCTCCGACTGCCTGCCTCTGTCCGTCCGTCCGTCCGTCCACTGAGCGGATTCCCATTGTCTCGCGAACAATGGCGTCAATTGCGTGACAGATTCGCGCGCAGGCAGGAGCCAGGCGAAGGTGTGTCGATGCCGCGACCTCCACGCTCCCCCCATCCCTCCAGGCATGGATCGTCGATGCCCTGCTACCGACCGTCGATCAGGACGAGGCCGGAAGCAACTGTCGCCGGCCACTTGGCTCGGCTGTCGTCCGTCAAGAGTGCACTGGGGAAAACAGTCGAGCTCGGTCGCCCGCGAAAATCTTGCAACTAGAACAAGTGCCAAACACGATTCAGCTTAACTAAAGTTCAAACTCTTAATAAACGAGACAAATAATAGCAAATATCGCGCATTAGAGCAACACGGCGAGAAAATTCTCAAGTCAAAAAATTTTGTTTGCCGCTTTATGGATTTTGTTGTGTCTGAGGCGAAGAAAACTCGAACAAAGAATCAATCGATGATGCTGAAGTAGGAAAAGAAACTAAAAAACCCCCGAGAAGAGAAGATTGTAACCAAATCGGTGGGGAGGCCATACACTGAGACAAATTATAGGTTGTTCAAAACAATTATTCATTATTGCAATGCTATATTTTTAAGATCAGAAATAATGCTAACACAATAAATGACTAGAAGACATTTTAATTAGTTTACTACGAAGCCGTATATACATACAAACATTCATATAAAGAAATGTATATACACGTATACATACAATGTATTTAGATAAAAAAAAAACCTTAACATAGTTTCTTAAAATTACTTTAAATGTACTAATTTATGTTTTGCGAGATGTAAAAATATTGAAAATACTAACTAGTAAGGAATCTACTAATGGACTTAACTTCCCTTCATAACACGTGAAAATAATGCGAACATTTAAACTAGATGACAAAACTTATAACTTATATCTCTAATACTGTGATCTCATGTTTAATAATTATTAATTTATTATTAATATTTTTTACGAAATTTCCTTAAACTAAACCAATGTTTAAACTGTAGAAGAGTTTTATTCGCACTAAGGATATATTCGACATTTGTAACTTAATTTTAAGTACGTGCACCATACGCGCGTACACTCAGAAAAATTGCGAACAAATTAACTTATTTAGCTTTAGTTCTATTCTAAGCAAAGCAAACAAACTAAACCCAACATTAACACTTAGTTGCCTAAGCTATTTTATTAAATGAATTTTTAGCATATCGTACTTTTAGTGGATTCTTAAAAAGTCTAAGCGCAGCCATATCGTTCTTGTTATCCTTTCTTCGACTTCCTTATTTGATACAATCAAGTTTTTGTTAAATTTAATCGATGTTTTCCAAAAATCACATTTCTATGATTTTGTTACCTTCTAAGTTCTTCTGTTTTTCTGTTTTTTGTAATTTTTGTAATTTTGAAAGACCACATTGTAAGCAAAACTTTATTACGAAATATTTATTTTGAAAAATATAACAAGCTGAAAATATTACACAACCTTTACTTTTATTTCCGTTTCGTTCTTCGTTTGTTTTCGACTCAGTTCGTTTTGTCGACTTTTTGGTTTTTTCGTTTCGTTATGCACTTTTCCAAGTTCTTCCCCTACTCTCCCTGGAGGTGAATCAGTATTATCAGTAAAAAAACCCTGGACTCCAAGCGCATGGGATCCCACTTGACCTGAGATGGGTTCCGGTGAAAGGTTGGTGCGTAGAGAGGTTTCCGCGTGGCTCCCAGAGCCACCGAGCTAGGCTTAGATAGTTTCAAAATTTACGCTGAAGGCCTTAAGTGCATTGCGAAATTCCGATACCATCCACCGATCCGTGCCAGGTGCGAGCGGAATCGATGGTGGAGAAACGAAGAATGAAACCCATTCAACGAATATTAAAAACAAGAAGACATATAATCAAATGACGACTCTTTAGAACCCTTGTTTCGACTATTTGTAGTATTTGTTTGTTAGTCGTTTGCCAGAACCAGACCCGGTTTTGCGTAGCCGCTGAAATCACAAACTAGTCCTTAAGTCCTGTGGAGCACTCGAGCCAGGAGTGGGGCCCTTAGGAACCGTAGTAGACGAGACCTAGCTTAAGTTGTAAGACGTAATGAAGTGAAGTGAGAATGAAGATGGAAATGAAACAGGTGCAAATTGGCCTTTTTTAATTCGACAAAACAAAATCTACTGACAACTGTGCCATATTTATATTATATATATATATATATATATATATATATTTAGCGACGTAATTCAGGCAGACGCTCGGGCGTGCATCACGACAGTGGGGCCGCAGTTGGGCCGATCTCGCGTCCGCGTCCCGCTCCACTGTGCAACGAAGGAAATTCATACAATAATAAACTCAACAGAAACCAATAAAATTTTCAAGTATGTTGTGATTTTCAAATTACTCTGTATTTAGCTTAAATTGTTTATAGGCTAAGAAGTTTAAAAATTGATATTAATTACTGTATTCAACTTATCTAAAGTAAAACAAAGTATTTTAAATAATATATTTATTGAATGTCTTGTTTGTTAAAATTATACAAAAACCAAAAACACACGCATACAATGAATAAAACAAATATACAACACGAATATTAACTCTAGCCTAGTAAGAGAAAATGCGAAAAAAAATACAAAAAAAAAAAAAGAAAAATCTTCAAATTTTGCTTCGAAGTCTCGCTCGAGAGTTTTTCGAAACTTAGACGGTTAGAGCGAGAGGGAGGAATCGGAGCGCGTCCTCCTCAAAGACTTAGACTAGACTAAACCATGACATCTCTCTGTCTCTCCCTCTCTCTCACTGTAATTGTAAGAGTTCGCCGCACTTTTCGAGTCACCTCGAGAGGAAGACTAAGAAGCCGTAGCTAGCTTTGTTTTTAAGTAATTTAAATGTTGAATTGAATTGAACTAAGTCAAATTGAATTAAATCTCGATGTCGATGTCGTCGATCCATGAGGTTTTCCCACATCCATTATCAGTGTCTAATTTTGCACATTGCGATTTTTGTCCAGATGTAATCTTGTATTGAACTCATTGTTAGGTGGTTAATCGTCTCAATATAGTTTTAATGCATGTAAATATGGATTCATTACCAAATGGAGTTTATGTTTCGGTGTGTCCAGACCTAAGACTAAGACTAAAGTGTGAAACGTATTGAAAAATATCATGTATCGTCATCGTTTCTTCTATGGCGAACTTTCGACATAAGGAATGCGAATTCGGAATTCGGAATTCGAGGTGCGAAATGCAACAACTTCATAGACTGTCACTCCTTAGTTTCTAAATTTCGAAATTAAGCTAACGACACAGTGTATTATTACATTAATTACGATGATAACTGTCGTCTTACTAATTAGCTAGTTAATTGCCCTGTCTTTTACTCTTGGCCACCCTGGGCCCACACTTGGCCCACGTCGTCGTCGGGTCGATGTGAGCGGATCGCTTGTTGAACGTGTCCGAGCATCGTCCCGGCGATAAGTTCGATTGTTAAGTGTGGCCATGTACTATTTTATAAGAAACCCCTACCAATCTATTGATATCTGACTATGCCATTCATTGATCTTTATTTAAAATCGAGAATTCGAAATAAATTGAACTCTACAATTCATGGAAACTAAGCGGAGACTTTTATTTCACTCGCAGAAGGGGCGGGAACCCGGACCCGGGGGAGGCCTACGAAAGCCGAGCCCGCTACCAGGCTTGCTAAGTAATGAGCACTTTGGAGCAAAGCGGCAAGGACTGTGTCGCTCTCTGTCTCTCTCTATCGCCGTCTCGCGGCGGGAGTCCGTGGCACGGCCCGCGGAACTCGCCATAAACATCGCGCTCTCGCAGGCTCCACGGCAGCGGCAACCAGGCGCAATAAAAAATTAATGCAATGTTTCCACCACTCCGAGGCCTCCCGGGGCAGCCGGCGGTCGGTCGGATCGAGATCGAGCTGGGACGGGGTGCGGAATCACCTGCACAAGATCGGAGTTGGAAAATACGAGCGCACTTGGCTCGTAAAATCGGCCCAGGATTAGAAACCAAATGAAACTCACACGGCAAACGCGGACAACCCAAAGTGCGGAGAAGAACACGAAATTCTGGAATCCTCGCCACCCTTGTTGTTGTGTTTTGAGACACCGATTTGGTCGGAAACTTCTCGCGTCCTCTCCTGGGTGGGTCAACTGGACCCACAAAGCAACTCCTCCATGGGCTTCGCTATATTCAAAATTTCAAATGAGCCCCATCTGAAGGGCGGGGAAAATGGTGGAGCTGCCGGTTGACGTTAATAAATTTCCTCGCATCGCCGCGAAACCGAACTAATCGCCAACATCCTCGATATCATTCATTTTGTCCCGTGGATGCTGCAGTCGTCGCCACCACCGACCCGTGCTGGGCGATCGAGCGGCGACGGCTCCGGCAACAACAGCGAAGAGCACGACATCAACCTAATACATTAACCCAAACTTCAGATGGCTAACACAAGCCGGCTACTGAGGAGACGGCGGCTGAGACCGTGGCAGAGGCAGGGAAAGAGGCTGGGACAGAGATTGAGGCAGGGAAATAGTCAGGGACAGACACTGAGGCAGGGACAGAGACGAAGACTGAGACAGAGGTGGTAAGAGGAGCATAGACTGAGGCAGAGACAGGGGTCGGGGCAGCCGACACTGATCTGGTTTGTTGATGGCTCGGAATGAGCTTCTGTTCGGGCGGTGCAGGGCGGCGGTTCAATGGTCACCACTGCGGGCTGGGCATGAGTTATGCCGATCCCGATACCGCGGCTCTCCCGGCAGCCGGCAGCAGGCAGCAGGCGGAGGATCCGCGCGAGGAATGCGATGTCATCCATTTCCATGTCGACGAGACGAGCGACGAGCCAGCCGGCCGGCCGGCCGATCGACTAATGGATCGGAAGCGTCCGCATGTGCTGGCCAGGATGATGAATCGAGCTTGATTAGAACTGGAGCGACGCCAAGGGCTAGAGCAGGCCCGGCCGGTCCCGGTGCCGGTCCCGGACCCTGGCCACAGACCGAGAGGGCGTCCGAGTCCGAGTCGGAGTCGGTTTCCATTGTCTGCGGGAAGAGCTTTCGCCAGATCGCATAATGGAGTTTTCACGCAATCAGCAGCTTTCAATTAGTCAAACGTCCTCGCGCCGATACCTGGCTGTGGTTTAATGGAGCAGCCCTTCCTGCTCCCCGCAACCCTCCCCCTGCCCGTTGGCACTCGGAACGGGTTCGGGTCCGCCTCGCATGTCGCATGCGGACCCAGAGCCGGACCCTCGGACATGCAAGACTTCGTCGTCGTCGTGTTTACTTTGGGGACGTCGAGTGGTCGAGGGACGGCGCAGCGGGACGGAGCCTGGGACGCCTCGGGCGGCGAATCATTAACACCGAAATGGCATGACTGGCCCGCAGTGACACGCGGACCACAGACCGCTCCGCAGCCGACGTCGAGGAAGTCAGGACGACAACATCTTCGACGTCTTCGACACCTTCGAGTGCACAGGGCGGCGCGACGGCGGGACCGCGATACTGACGACTGTGGCCCAGTGGTCCCAGTGGCCGGACGACACTATTAATAGATTTACATTTGTGAACATCTGGTCGGACATTTATGAGCCCGATCCAGAGCCCGAGCCCCATCCCGATCCCGAGCCCTTGCGCTCGTCCTCGTCCTGGGTTGGTCCGTGGCGACCGGTTTAATTAATGGGGCGGAAGTGTCAGCAGGGACACCTCGCAGGCTCCGGCGGTGACGAGGCCTTCCCGACCCGCGTCCCCGCCCCGGCTCGTGGCGGACTCCACTTGATCGGCAGGAGCTGTTGGAAAGGTCGTTGTCGTCGTCGTCGTGGCCGTCGTCGTTGTCGCGGCAGGCGGAAACAGGTTCAAATGGCTGATTAGTTGTGGCCAAAACAATTACGAGCGTCGCACCGGCACCGGCAGCGGGTCCGGGTCCGGGTCGGTCCTGGCCGCGGCCCGCTGCCGAGACGAGGCTCCTCCGGGGACGTCCGCGCGAGTGGCAGGCAGCAGCAGCGATCGGTCCCTCCTCCAGCCGGCGAGCTCCGAGTGCGCAATTTCGCAGGCCCCGCAGCCAGAAAGTCGCAAATCAAACCGCGGAGGCGACTCGAGTCGCGTCATACGAACGTCGCATGCAAATCACAGATCGCGCTGGAATCGGAAGACAGAAACAGAACGACTGCTGCCGCTTCCACCTACGGCGGCTGTCGGCTCGTTCCGCCGCCAACAGCTCACTAAACGGCCGGCCGCGGTCTGGAAATATTAATTAATTCGGAGTCTCCGACGGCTGGTCAAATATTTTGAACGAACGGCCGGCCGAGGGCGACGGGATCCAACGAATGTGGCACAATCAAATATTCATCGCGTTGCCAACTCCGCGCCGTCCCCGGGGGACTCTGTTTGGACGTGCGCGGCCCCGGACGTCAACAGACATCCCACTGGGGACGAGAACCGGCGGCCGCCTAAGACAAAGGGCCTGACTGGGCCGGCCACTAATGACGGACCTGTTGGCGCGTCTAATCAGCCGCCCGCCGGAGGCAGGACCCAGGCTGGCCGTTCCCGATGCCGTAATTAAAAGGTCGGTAGCTTCACACTGTGCGCGGTCCGCCTCCTGCCGAACTGAACTCGTCGGCGGCGACTGCGACTGCGACACGAGGGCTTGTCAAGTGTCAACGCTTTCGATCGCAGCGTGTCGCGGGTCGGCGGCCTTGTTGGCTGCCAGTCACTGCCTGCACTTGAGCCGGGTCCTCGGGGATGTCAGGGGCGGAGTTGATTGGGAACCGGGACAAGGGTCCGCGACGGGGCCCCGGACCCCGCTCGTCTTGATCGGTCGGTCCCCGGCGCCCCCAAACCCTTGGGCCGAGTGAGGTCCGATCTCAATGCCGCCAGTTGCCGCGTGTGGCGACGGATCGAGCTTGCTATTAGCACAATAACAGCAGCCACAGAAGCAGCAGCATCAACAACAGCAACATCGGTAGAAGCACCAACATCAACTACAACGCCAACATCCACCGCAACTGCTGCAGGTCTGGCGACTCTTATCAGGAGCCAGAATTGTACCAATAACAATTCGAGCGAAACGTTGCAGCCAGATAGCGGCAGCAGCAGCGCAACTGGGGCAGCAGCTGCCGCGGGGCTGCGGCTGCGGCGGCGGCGGCGACGCGGGCAGGTCCAGGGGTGCCAATTAAGCGTCCCGCTACTAGCGCCATCAATATGTGCGAAGAGTAATTATAATAAATTCCAATCTAACAGCACTCGCGGGGCAGCCGGCGACGGGCCAGAGCGGGGTCGGCGGATGGCGGATGAGGGACCGGCGCGGGCCTGGGCTCGAGCTGGACTGGGCCTGCACTGGGCCTGGGCTGGGCCTGAGCTGGGCTGGACGTCAACTGGGAGGCAGGGTCGTCCGGTGGAGGGAAGCGCTTTCAATTTCCACCGTCCGCGGCGTGGTCGGTCGTGATCCGCGGTTCGCGGTCTGCCTGGCGCGGTTGAATTTATTAAAATGACTCGGCTGCCGCATGCGGTGCCGATGATTCCTTCATATTTGTCCAACTGTGATCTTCGCCATAATTCTTAGCGAACCCCCCAGCCCCCCTCAGCCCCTTGCGCGGCTCCTCCCCCCTGCCGGGTCGCTCTACAATATTTCATAAATTGAGATCATAAATCAAAATTAACGAGCGCACGAATGCGGCATCGCGCGACGGCCTTTTCGTGTAACAGGTAAAGCAACAACAGCGACTAATGCGGAGGGAACAACTCGAGCAACAACAACAGCGGAGACGGGAACGGGAACGACAACAACAGCCAGAACAACAAGTAGAGAAAGAACAACAACAACAACAAGAACACATGGAAGTCCGTCCGCGCATCCGTCGCCGCTTCGAGGACACGCTCCGAAAAGTCCCGAGAGCGGCACCGTCGGGGGCCGAGACAGGCCGAGACGAGCGGAAGGCGCGGATCGACGTGATTGATAAAATGGCGAGCGGGCCGGCCTGACGCACGCCGCCAGGACTCCCGCCTGCCTCCTGCCTCCTCCTCCTGCAGGCGCGCTCGACTGCCGAGCGTGGCCAGGGCGCGGGTGCGAACAAAGACTCCGAGCCGGCGTCGACTCGACGCGACCTGCCCGGGAGCCGGGTGTGTCCCCGCCGTCCGCGTCCCTCGAGTCCGGGATGATAGCGTAATGTGAAGCCGGCGAAAGTCTCCCGAGGATTGGGCGGCTTCCCTGGGTGGATCATCCTGAAGGCCCTTCAAGCCGTTCAAGTGATCGCCTTTGGAGACTCGGCCATGGGATTCTGTGCCGCGGGGGTTCGTCGCGGTGCCGCGACCCCGACCATTACCACGTAATGGTGCTAATAATCTCCTCCCCCAGGCTCCCACTGATCCGGCCGATGTCGGCCCTAATCCGGGGTCCTGGCTCGGCGCAAGTGGGCCCGACGACATTAATTAATGGCGCGTTCAATTAAAATTGCAACATGTGGTTGGACACGGTGCTTCTTCGCCCCGAAACACAGGCGCTTCTCTCGTTGCCCGCTGCTGGCGTGCAGTTGCTGTTCGACAAGTTCCAAGGCCTTGTCGCCGGCTGATGAGCCACCACCACAACAACAACCACTGTCGACCGTCTGCCCCATATCGCCTGCGATCGCTGATTTTCGCGCCCGATCACGTCCACCTCACTGGCTGCCGCCCCCACCCCCGCCGGCGACGGCGACACCGACACCGCGGAATGCACTTTGCATTCGTTCTCCGGCGAGGGCCGTCGGGACCACACTTGACGGCGGCATCTGCCGGCCCCTTGCGGCGGGTCCTGGAACATGCCACTGGCTACGTGTCCTCCTGGTGGCTGCTGCTGCTGTTGCTGCTGCTAAGCGATGCTGGTCAGCAATTTGTGCGGAATGGAGGACCGCTGTCCAATTACGAGACAACGCCGAGACGCTGTTCCAACATCGCCTCGTGCGACTGCACTCGGAGGAATCTCGGGAGGCTCCAATTAATCGAGGCCTCATTGGGCCAGGCGCGGGGAAATCGGATGCTAATCACACAGGCTCTCACATGTTGGTCAGGGGATCCTGCACAGTGGAGATGGAGGTCCCTGGTCCCTTTCAGCAGGTCCCTGGCGACCAGAAGATCGACGGATCGGAGGCCCTTCATGGGGGCGTTGCGGCGATGGGATAAGAAGCCTGTCCATCGGCCTGCAAGTGCCGCGATCCGCAGCAATTAGAGGCTCGTCGAGGGCCGATGCCAGCCTCTGATGAAGTCGTAAACCGACCGAGTGCTGCTGAGCTGCGAGGCGGACGAACGGCTACCGTGCGTGCTGGTAATTGGGGGCCGTCCAGGCCGAATTGGAGTGTGGTCAGCAGGGCGTTAAACAGCCTCTAATGAGCCGCTAATCATAAAGCTGCCACACGTCGCTCCGGCTGCGAGGGCCGCGTCGCTGGGAGGGGCTGGAGCCGACTTGTTAGCGGAGGCAGGG
Source organism: Coelopa pilipes (assembly GCA_947389925.1). Taxonomy (NCBI): domain Eukaryota; kingdom Metazoa; phylum Arthropoda; class Insecta; order Diptera; family Coelopidae; genus Coelopa; species Coelopa pilipes. The sequence continues at coordinate 7,799,714 of OX376697.1, forward strand.
CAGGGCAGGGCCATTAGGCAGTTGCTTCGGGGCGATGGGCGCCTCCACCGGGGGCTGGCGGAAAACGCTGGAAGATGGTAATTAATTTTTTGCGACGCGATCAGTGCAGATCAGCGAATGCGGCCCGGGGCTCGCGTGATTAAAGGCGAAGGCCTGAGCCTGAATCGCGGCTCTGGCGGAGGTAATTGGTTTAAATTAGCTGGAAAAGTCGCGGTGGCCGCGCCGCCCCTGCTTCGGCTTCTGCTTCTGCTTCTCGGGGCTAAGGCCGACGAGACGAGCCCTGCCAGCTGGGCCTGGTCGAAGTGTCAAAGAAACAAATCGATCATTTATGATCGAGTAGTCACAACAGGCCAGCAGGACCGACGGACCGGGAGCCAAGGCAAAGACGACCGGCCGACACGAGCACAAGACCGGGAGCCGCGTCGCAGGAATGACAAAAATTATGAAGCAATTTGTTGCCCTCCCTCTCTCTCCCTCTCTCTCTGTCGACGATGTGCGTCCGCAGACTCGCGCAGATGGCGATCAGTCGACCGGGTCGGGTATGCAGATGCGCCTCGTGGACGGGCGGCGACGGCCAAAGTGAGGCAACGACTGCACGACTAATGGCCGGGGACATACGCTGAAACCAAGTGGCTGTGGCTGTGGCTGTGGCTGCAGATGGACGGAGACGGAGGTCCGCCGTCCACCGACTGCAACCCGTCCCAACCCATTCCATTCGATCAGATCCGATCCGATCCGATCACCCGACGCAGTTGCGATCTGTGAAAAATGCACCACGATCGATGCCGCCATAACTCATCGTCTAAAACTGATCATTAGGCTTCGGTCCGCGCCTCCTCCCCGCCAGCTTCGCGCGAAATTCCACGTCGGAGCCTGCAGTTCCGAGCCTCCGACGCGGCCTTCGACTCGCGCCGGCCTAACGGATCGGGCGCGTCCTCGTTCGTCCGGCGTTCTGCACTCCATCATGTCCAGGTGGCAGACGGAGCGCAAGCCAGTAGCGGCTGGAGGAATGGGCCGGAGCGGGGCCGGCTCCTGACGCGAGGTGTTCGCTCCCGACGGCGATCCCCAGCGGACTCGCGGACGCTCTTCTGGGAAGCACTCGGCGCCCTCCGCCGCCGCCTGCACTTTGCTCCCAGGCCGTAATTACGGCTCGATGCAGAGCAAGAACAAACAGAGGCCGAACTCGCTGGGTGGTTGACACCGGCCGACTCAGCGACAGCCGCGATCGGAGCCTCGAGTATCGGAGCATCGGAGCATCGGAGTGTGTGGCGTTAATTCCGGAACCTGGAAATTCCCGTCGATCGCTGCGCGGCTCGTCTGCGCCAGGCAAGTGTTTGCCAGTCATTACTTGCGCATTAGCCGGCCTCGCCATGGGATCCACGGGCCAGGATGATTACAGGATGCAGGATCGGTGGCGACCAGGTCGATGCCGATGCTTGGCCGATTCCGCCTCCCCAACGGAACGCGAGCGGCCGTAAATCAGAAATCCAATCACTGCTTGTGCTCATTTGAATAAACTTTGGCAGCTGCGGACAGCCGAATAAATCAAATGCCCCGTGTAGGTCGGTATCGGTTCCGATAGGGCTTTCCTAATTTCCCCGCACTAAGCAGCGATTACACAGACATTCTGGACAGACCATCTGGATTAATGGGCCTGGCCATAAAGCGACTTGACTTCATTCGGTTGCCCCATCGCCGGCTGCACGCGGCGATTCGGGGCCGAAAATCACCATATCGGATCGGAGCCGATCGAGGAGTCGTCTCTGCACTTGCGGCATTCGGTTTTCGGCGGAAAGGCCTCGATCATTCACCGATGTTATCGGCGATACCGAGCAAATTGTCCCGGTCTCACGTTTCCCCGCGTCGAATGAAACCTGCTGATGGATCTTGGCAGGCAATTAAAAGCGCTCCAACTAGCGCAGGTCTTTTCTACGACCCTCGCCATTGATCTGATTCTGGGTCGCCCGGCCCGGCCCAGAGGAGGAGGAGGAGGAGGAGGGGCAGGAGGAGAAACCACCAGTTGGCCCTCGTTCCCCTCATGGCCTCCCAGTTAGTGGGACATCTTCTTTAGCATCCTCCCGTTTGACTCTTGAAAAACGAGAACCGTTGAAAACGATCTCACCGTTCCGTATCATCTTCTCTTCTCTCTCCTCCACTCCTTCGTCCCAGCCCAGTCGTTGCCCTCTCGACCTCGAGGGTTCCCGGGAAATCGGTGCTGGTGTTTGGTTTCGCAATTAAATGCATTCCATCAAATTACTTTAATTAGATTTCTTTAATTAGAACTTTACACTTTCGGAGAGAAGACTCTGACTCCAGGCGCCATCCCCAAAGGCCCAGGTTGATTTTCCACTTGAGTTGGTTGCAGGCTCTCTCCCAACCCAGAGTCCAACTCGATCGCGAATCGCTGCACGATCGCATAAACACGTCCAGCTCGGTGACCGGCGCTGTGTGCTGTGTGTCAAACGCCATTAAGACCCATGTGGAGGGAGACCCCGCACCCCCGACCCGAGGCTCGACTCTCCCTACCTGAGGATCCGCCGGGGTCCGAGGGTCTGGCGACCTGTACCTGGGGCACTCAGGCGCTCGTGTGTCGATCGCAGGTCCGGAACGGGATCGAGATCTCGGTCCGTCCTGCCGCAAGGGACAAAAGATCATTCAATCGATCGCCTCGACTCGGCCCGGCCCGGCTTGGGTTGGCTGCAGGCTGCGAGTCCGTCCGGCCCGAGCGACGGGATTCAACGAGGGACGAACGTCGCCTCGGGACCTCATAAACCTCGAACTGCTCGAAATTGACATTTTTCGTAAATTTGTTGTTATTGGCTTTTTATTGTCATTTTGGGTAATTTATGCCACACTTTAGGTGTTAAAGACGCGGGATCGAGTCAGGTGAGCATCCTGGTTTTATGTTCGCTCCCTTCGGACGGACGACACCGGTTGCGGGCTCGTCGTCGTCATAGTCGTGGTCTTCGTCGAGTTCGTGTCCATGTGACTGAGCGAGGTTGCGGCGTGCGGCTGTGTGTGTGTGGGTCCATAAACATGACGGTGGATCGCCTGGAATGCATATTAAAATTTTACGAGTCCTGGCCAGTCGTCGCCGCGGGCCGGTCGGCTCGCTTGGCCTTCCGGCCCATCTGGACCCAGTGTCGACCAGTGGAGGGAGGCGGAATTCGCTCGCTGCCTCTGACTCGGGGCCAGCGGCCACTCGGTTGAGCGAGACGCGGGACCCCACACGGTCCAAACGGTGCTCCGATTCCGACACCGACATTAACACAAATGCCCGATTGGGCCGCGAAGAGGTCGACCAATTTACATTTAAAGTAGACCACCGATTGTCTCCGGCGGCGGGCCGAGCGGGTCGAGCGGCCGTCGACGATGACGATGGAGCACTTATTGACAACTCGGCGCGTCACAACAAAACATTCCGCTATCGTGTCCCGTCTGGGAGGTCTGCGGGGCCCGCGGTAACCGCTCGGCCGACGACGGCCCGAAAGAGCAACTAATTTAGGTTTTACGAGTGGGGTGGGGCGGCTGTCGGGGGCTCGAGCCTCAGGTGGAACCGAGCGCCGAGAACAGATTTGTGAACAAGCCACGGAGCAGGTGACACGATCGAGGGACCGGGTCAGACAGGGCCAGACGGGACGGACAGACGGGACGGACAGTGATTGACTGTCGTTAAACGCGCGATTGACTCGCGCGCCCGCGATGGCGCCTCGCGTCCCGAAGACGACTCGCCCTGTGGGGCCGCGGTCGCTCCGCGTTTGCGCCACATTTGAAGACGTCGTAAATTATGGGAGTGCCCTGGCTTAGCACGGGGTGGGGGCGGCTGCTCCGACCGGCCTGCTGCGATCGGGGCTCCCCCACTCCCCGACTCCCACCCGGCGTCGCTGCCCGTCGCTGCCCGTCTTCCGAAGACAGTCCGGCTCGAGTGCCCGATATATAGCCGTCAACGGGCTCGCTGACAGTTCAATTGGCCAGACAAATGGCCGCGTTGTTGCCCAGCCGTCGGGCCGATTTGTCACGGCCGCGAGGTGGGTTGGTTGGTTTCCACCTGTTGTTGTTGTGGTGGTCGCCAATGGCCAGACTCCACTTTCTTCGGTTGCGAACTCGGCGTCCGAAGCCGTCGCGACGTGGCCCGATCCGGAGCGGGCTGGGGGAGCCTCGCCACCCATTTCCGATCGATCTGGTCGCCGATCGGCCCTGCGATGGCGATGGCGATGTCCCGGTGGCGGAGGCGGAGGTGGAGGCGGCCGAGTTCCCACGAGCCGATCTGGGGACCACCCAGGCGACATTCCCGATTGGAAATCGACCAGGTCGAAGTCGACGACGCAGACGTAGACGGAGACCTTTCATCGTTGCGGCCCGGACTCGATTTCATTAATTGCCCGCCGATAAGATCTTGGCGTATCTGGTGAGATTTTCATTAATTGCCGACCGATGACACGGCGTCCGGCTGTAGAACAATGGAACAGGCGCAAGATGGAGGAAGATTTTCCAAAGGGAGAAACTAGATCAGATAACGTCGATGGCGTCGTTACCAAACTGCCGGTTATTGATGGACGATAATTAATTTGGAGCTCGGTGACATTTCCGAGCCGGGCCCGAGCCCGAGTTCGAGTCCGAGTCGCGATCGCCGCCTCCAGCCGGCACTCGTTTGCAATTTAAAACACGCGCAGTTGGTGGCCGCGGCCGAGGGTCCACCGCGGCAATCAGCGTCGAATCTCGGCGCGTCCGCCGCTACTGATCGACGGCGATAACGAGCTCCGAATTCCTTGTCGCCTGCAGTGTTGGCAACGTTTCGCCTCGTCCCGAGCGACCCGGCGCAGGTGTAAATGAAAGTTAATCTATGCACCGAATCGCCGAAGCGACCTGGGCTGAGTCGAGCTCAGGCGAGCTGAGCCCAGTCGAGGCGCCGCCGGTCCAGGCGCCGTTGCAGCTCGTTAGGAAATAGCGTTTTTATTAATTTCCCCCAATTACAATAAAACTCTTCATAACTGCGATGCGATCGGAGTCATAACTAGGACAGCGCTGCAGCGATAGAGATCTCGACGATCTCGACGGACATCGTTTGGGCCCTGGGGCCGTCGCGGACGGGAGGGGGCCGCTCGTGGGCAGGGCGGGGAGGCTGCGGTCGGCCTGGCCTGGCCTGGCGCGGCCTCCTCGTCGGCTGGCTTCATTCGAAATTAACGTTTATCTCCGGCCGGGGTTTCCGCAATCGGTTTTAACAGCACCCTCACCTTTTCGCCACGGCTCACCCGCAGCCAGAGACTCATGCGAAGCCACACTCACGTGAAGACACATGTGGACACAGAAGACGACGACACAGGCCGCGCTTCGCTTCGCTCCAGCCGCGGTCCTCGGTTCAGGCCATGTCCAATGTGCGACGACGGCGACGACGAGGGCGCCGAGGAGGGACCGGCCACGGACAGATTTTCATTTCGTTTCATTCAGGCTCGTGTTAGTCACTCGCGGCGAGGACACCCTGCCAGCTCGGGCCCCCCTCCACGTCTTTGGTGAGGGCAGCAGCGGGGCCCATGGCGAATGCGTCGCTCCACGGGGCGATGGAGCGGCAACAACTGCGGCCCGACTGTGTCTTGGCCCGAACAAGACCGGGCCGAGCCTCCACTTCCGGCCGCGCTCGAGTACACGAGTCGAGTGCGCGAGCGGGGGGACTCGGCACCGATTGGGATCTGGAGGGCCCGGGAACGCGAGGCGGCGCTCCATGTGGGGCAGCCACCCAGTTGGCTGTCGCGCCCTGCTCCTGGCCCGACTCCGGGCGACAGGGCCGTATTTCAGAACTCGGACTCGGACGCCACCGAAGCCGAAGCCGGTGCCGATACCGACGACGACTACCGATCCGCATGGCCATTATCCAATATCCATTATAATAAAAGCGAACGATCATCTCCGTCATCTCGGCCGAGCCAACCGCTACCATCCAGGGGCCGGCCGCCTTATGTAAATCTGGCCTTCTGGGTATTTCGTACTTCGTCCCCCTCGCTCGGGGGCGGCGGCGTCGGCGGCGACGGCTCCTAATCCCGGGAACATGTGGACTGGGAGAGGGGCCACACAATGTAAGCCAGGCCACGACCACGACCACGACGACGACCAGTGCGGATCAGTGACGGTTCGTCCAGCGCTCACGGAACCTCGCCGATCGCTCCGGCCCCTCGAGACCACTTCGCCGAGCCGTAGAAAGTGAGACTCTCTCCGGGCCGGCCCGGGCCGAGCCGAGCCACCACTGCCTGGCCTGCCAGTTCTGCAAGTCACTATCGTCGTCGACATCGCCGTCGCCGTCGCCGTTGTGGTCGTCGTCGCGCTGCTCCTCCGCATGGAGACAGGCGGACTTGTGGACGCGAGGACGAGGTGGGAGGACAGGGAAATCCACACACAGAGCACGGCGAAAAAGTCTCGGCGAGTCATCTCAGCTGGTGGTTCGAAGGCGCGTGCTAACCATTCATTCAGAATTCACAATAAACACACTTCGGACGCACACTAAACCCAATAACAATAACAACACTAACAACAACAACAACAACAACACCATCAACAACAACAAGAACAACAGCAACAAGACTACGAAGAAGAAGCAGAAGAAGACACAGCCTCCACCTGAATGAGTGCGAGCTCAGCGGAGAAGCCGACGAGGCTCGAGCTCAAGCCGAAGCTGGTGCCGAGGAGGACCCGAGACGCGTCACACCCGACGAGAGCGATTAGAACAAGTGACTTGAGGCGCTGAGCCGAAACAGCCTCGGCGGCCTCGTCTACGACGCCTCGAGTGTCGTCGGCTTCGAACGATTTTCGTTGGGGCTTCGGCTCAGATGGGTCGGGGCTGGCTGGCTGGCGACACGGCCGGAGAACGGCGTCTTCCTCTTGTTCGCCGCAGTCGGGCAAAAAGAGTTCCGTTCGGTAACATTTTCAAGTCATCGATGGTGATTTGTTTGTGACTTTATGGGTTTGTTTGGACGTTTACGTGGTCGCTCGTCTCGTGGTTGTTGCTGCTTTTCCTCATCTTCATCCTCATCCTCATCCTCCCCCTCCTCCTCCTCCTCCTCCTACAACAACAGCAAAGAGCATAAGCATCAGCAACAGCGTCACAACAACAAAAGCCTTCTTTTCGTATTAATAAATTTGGGATGGGCACATCCGATTTTTTGTCATAGGTATTCTCCATGTTAGTGCCGTTGTTGTTGTTGTTGTTATTATTATTATCATCGATGTTGTTTTTGTTCTTGTCGCCGTCGATGTTACTGTTGCTGTTGCTGTTACTGTTGCTGTTGCCGATCCGATGCCGTTGCCGTTGTTGGGTTTATGTTTCTGTCCCTGCGATGGGATCTGGCTTGAGCCCGACTTGGCCCGCCGAGCTGTTGTGGCTGTATCGGCCTGCACTCGTGTATGTTTTGTACGACTCGCTTTGATTGATTGGATTTCTTACTTATCTTATTAATTTCATTATCCCCTGCCCCCTGCCCCCTGCCCCAGCGCCGTCTTTGGGGACATGCCTTGGGCCGGCCCGAGTCCGAGCCCCGGTCCGAGCCCCGGGCGAAGCGGAAGGAACGAGTCGTCTGTCCGCGGTGTTTACGCGATTATTTACGCCTGCGGCTTTGTCTCTCGCTGCCGGCCCAATTCGGAGCCCCCGGCGTCCCGGGCCGAGCGGCTCCCGAGCCCATCGCGCGATCGAAGGGTGCTCGAGCTGCATCTCGAAGATTAATGGATCGTTTCCTCCGGAGTCGGATTTTCCCAATCGTGGCCGAGCCGTGTGTCGAGCGACCTCGGGGTCACGCGGGATCCACGAATGAGTGGAAACTGCGATCAATGGGAGTTGTTGCGGATCGCAGTTGACGACGCCCTGGGCCGGGGCCGGAGCCGAGTCCGACGAGTGGCTCAAAGTGTTCGTCACAATCGTCGAACTTATGCCAGAAACCAGGCCCGGCCGGATGGTGGACGCCTCGGACCAGGTGGGGTGAACGGAGTCCGGCGTCGCGCTGGACCCGCACCCGAGCAGGTCGTTCTGTCGACGTGGATTCAAGCGGGAGCGGGCCAGGACCGGCCCAGCCCTGCACTCGCCGGCGCGCTGCCCTGAGCCCGGAGCCCGGAGCCAGCCAGTCCACTTTCCGCGCTCTTTAATTCCAGTCATCAATTATGTGGAAAAAGAGTTCCTTTCATTCCATCGCTGACACTAATGCCCCTCGAAACGTGTCGCATAAACCGAGCCCCGAGACGCGCTGCAGCGACGACGGAGGCGACGGAGGTGACGGCGACGACTCCGACGACGACGAGGGACAAAACAAATTGAATTAAAACGCTTGTAAAAATGACATTTTGTCTGACATGAAACGAACGAAACCTAATCATTTGTTATACCTTAATGTGGCCGGCCGCGTCTAAGCCCGAGTCCGCCATCCAGCCAGCCAGCCAGCCAGCCGAGTCTAAGCCAGGCCCGGAGTCAGATCGCTGCGGCCCCCTCGTGGTTCGAGGCAGCCCGCGGGCGGCTCCAGGAATGTATTCAGAGACCCAACAATTGAGCCGGGGAGGAGGGCGCAGTGTCACCAGAAGGAGTCACCAGCGAGTCAACTGAGTCAACAGAGTCGCCGCGGCGAACATGATCATCATCTGCGGGATCAGCACTTGGTTCGGCGAGTTTATGGGCTTCCCAGCCTGATCCATATGGCGTCGTCCCGCGTCCGAGGAGCCGCCACTCGCCACTCGCCCCCCAGCCCCGGCCCCAGCCCCAGCCGCCGGCCCGAGGCGAACGAGGGACGACACCAAGCGACAAGAACGATCGGCGCGAGCCTTGGGAGCAGGCCATAAAGTCGGGAGGTGGGCGCGCCGGTCGGCGGAGTGAGAGGTCAGCGCGACCACCGCTATAATTGGACACGACAGACGAGCCGAGCCGAGCCGAGCCGAGTATGTGTGTGTGTGTGTGGAGGACGGACAGGCCAGGCCAGGCTGGAGGTGCATCCGTCAAGCCAGATCGAATGGACGAGGCGGAGGCGAAGGCGAGGTGGCCGCGACCGACGCCTCCTGTTGATTGAATCGGCCTCCGCCGTGCCGCCGAGGTTGACGCTCTAAAAATAGAACCCAACCCCCGTCCCCGCCCTCGCCCTCGCGCGTCCTTTTGCCGCCATCGGAGCCGGGCCGGGCCGATCCTTCCGTGACGACCAGGCCGCAGCCGATTCGTTTTGTGCCGAGTTCTGGCTGCCCTCGGAACGCCCTTTGCGACGCACGGCCGGTCGGTCGGTCCTCCTGGGCGTGCGACCGCCTTGTCCTGTCGCGGTTCCTCCCTCTCTCCTTCTCCTTCTCCCTCTCTCTGGCTGTGCTCCGCTCGGCGCATTAATTCGCCTGTTCCAGCCGCTTGTAGCCATTTTACCCGAACGTCAAAGTGACACAAGAACCATCAGCGTGACAAATAAATCACAAATTCGTCTGTCCATCCGTCCAACTCCCTGCCCTGGCTCTGTCTGTCTGTCCGTCCGTCCCCCGTCTGCCAGCTGCAGAGGCTCCTGGAGCTTGGCTTGTGGAATCGCGAAGGAGCCCACCATGGGCGTGGCAAGATTATCGTCCAGCCAGAGACCTGGCGATGGAGTCCAGGCCTAGTAGAACCGTCGAGTCACGCGGCTCGTGGACACAGGATCGGGCATCGGGCATCGCTTGTGACCGCTGACTAATTGGGGTTCGAAGCGACGACAAACGCGGCCCGGCCGGGTTCCGCGGTGGTTTCGTTAATCGAAAATTGTCAAACGACCGTTAATTGGACCGGGACGCGAATTAATCGTCGTCTCGATTGTTCGTTCGCACGCACGATCCTAATTAAGAAACCCCCGGCAGCTGGCGTCGGCTCCTTTCGGGCCGCCGCAGCCACAGCCTCAGCCTCAGCCACAGGCCACCGGCGCCGAGTGGCGGCCGGAAAAGCTCGGCCCGAAATCGAACAAATTACGGGAAAGACCACATTAAAAAAGCTGCCCCGGCCCGGTCCGGACAGACGGGTGGACGGACGGACGGACGGGGGGGCCACGCATGTGTGCGCGACAATTAATTGGTCCGGTGCCCAATAAACCCATGTCCACGACGCGATCAATAACTGAAACAATGGGTGGCAACGCCGCTGCGACTAATTGCCGTGCGCTGGCAGCCCATTTTCGACATTCCGCGGCCCGCTGCGCAGTCGCCGAGAAGCCGCCGCGCACCCGCCTCGAAATCGATCGGCGGGAAATCAATGGAAACGCACACGATCGGGGGCAGTTGGGATCCGGAACAGATGGCGCGAGGGGCCGCGGGAGGCGTCAGAGTGCGGGGTTTTCGGCGCCGTCCCAGGCTCGGGTCCGCGGGCACCTCCTAGGGATTGTCAGACACTGTCAGGCTGCAGCGTTTGGGCCGCCGTTGGGCCGGACGTGGTGGTCGGGTAGCAGGAGCTCGAACCACGGAGCCTCGGCGGTGGCGAAATAGGCTAATTTTTCAATTAATTTTTATTTGCCCGATGTTCCGAGTGTCGTAAACCGCGCTGCGATCGCCGGCCATCTGTTGTCGATAAACCCAGATGTTTAGGAAGCCCCATAAATATTCAATTAGCCTTCTTTTTCGCCGATGGACAGCAGATCGTCCTCTGTCCCAGCTGCTGATGCTGCTGCTGCTGCTCTTTCCGATGTTGTTGCTGTTGAGTCGCCGTTGCCGATGTTGCAGGCGCCTTCCTGCTGGCGATGCTGCAATACCGATGTTGATGTTGATGTTGATGTTGTTGATGTTGTTGTTTATGGAAACACCTTCGGCGCTCATGTAAATGGAGCCATTGGGCTGCCGGTCGGGGGCCCGTCGGCCCAGAGCCGGCGGTGCTGGTGCCGGTGGTGGCACCGAAGTGTAAATAGAAGTGAATGTTAATTTAATTTATGGCTCCATCGCGGCTCTCGTAATTCTCGCAAGTGGTTTATTTTAATTTGTCCGTCCGTCCGTCCGTCCGTCTGCCGGTCGGTTCTCTGGAAATTAGAGTCATGAAATATGCATTAAACCCTCTCCCTCTCGCTCCCGCTCTCCCGGCTCCGGCCGCCGACTACCGTTCGCATTTATGTTGCCAATTTCATCCTGCAGCCGGCCATTTCTCACCGTCCGCACCCTCCCGCACCCGCACCCGCACCCGCAGCGACGCCAGTTGCGCCGGGGCTTGGCGCTGACGGGTTTGGTGACTGCGACCCCAAGAGGCGAAGCTCGGACCCACTCGGCCTCCTGGACGGACTTCCCAGACCCACAGCCGCTCGGCGACCCGAAAGGAAGCCCAGCAGGCCCTCGATCCGAACAGCCGATCAACAAACGCCCGGCCCTAATGACGCTTATCTCAGGCGATGCGCGACGCACTTGTCATTGATGCGGCCACTGTGTCGAAGCCCCTGGAAGCCTCGCGCCGCCGCCCCTCGAGCAAGGCCGGTGACGCCACTCCATGCCGGTGACAGCCAGCGAGGCGCGCGAAGCCACGGCGCAGTCGGTGCAGCAAATTCGTTTCTAATGCAGCGATTTCCACGGAAATCTCTCGTGGAAATCTCACCGAGCTCGTGCCAGGCGAGACCCGCGGCCCGTGGCCCGCTGTGCGAGCGAAGGACAACTACCTGAATTACACAAAAGCCCGCTGGCTGAGTGCGATCATGTTTCGGTGCGACGGATGCGAGGGGCCGCGGGGGAGCCGCGCAGAAGCCACGGCTTCATTTGCGGCCCCAGAAACCGTTGACACTTCGGTTCGCTGCTCGGCTGAGTTGAGGCCAACATCCTGCTGCTGGTCCGGCTCCTGAGGCTGATGCTATCGGCGGCCAGTGGAAGCCGCTCGCTTTGTTCGCCTCGGGCGCGCAAAACGTGCGCCTGCGCCTGCGCCTGTGCCCCGAGCTCCATCAGTTGGCGGTCGTTCAGTCGCCTTTTGTTGTCGGCCGTTGGGTCGTTGCTGGTGTTCGCCGAAGACCACGGCATGTCATTTGCCAGGCGGTCGGCAGCACCCGGGAGGACTCTCAGGAATGCGCTCTGGCCCCCTCCGACGGTCTCCGGTTGCGCATTCACTCTTTAGGCACTGCCTCGGACCTGGAAAATGACGCCTGCCGGAAGTGGACGGGATTCGTAGGCCGCTTAGTTCGGCAGCAACATCTCCGCAATTAATCAATGCATCCCGAAGGAGGCCAACGAGCCGGGAAGGCCTCGGCAAGGAAGTCCAAACACATTAGAGTTGGTATGACTTGGCGATGCAGAGCTCTGATTGCACAAAGGCATGCGTTCTAAGGAGGAGGTGGTGGAGGAGGCGAAGGCGGAGGCGGAATTCACGAGACGAGCCGTTTATGCCGTTGCTCCATTGACTCCAGTTGACTCCAGTCGAATCCGAGCGAGCGCGAACCTGTGGCGATGTCGCGCTCCAACGCACTTGGTCCACTTTCGCGACACCCCGCGCCACGACGCGCCACCGGCCCGGGGCTCTCGAGCGGTCCGATCCCCCGGTCGAGAGCCCGCTACTGTGCGCGTCCCATTGACTTCACCTCAAGACGCACTCGACGACCAACAACGCCAACAACAACAACAGCCATTCCCCAGAAAAGCCACCATTTCACGTTGGGCTCCGCGAGCTCCGGCGATCTGGCGGCCTTTGTCGCTGCGAATGGCGCACGTTCCGCGGCGTACTTTTACGGCCCGGGCGTAATTCGTTGTGGTTCATCAACGGCAGCATCAACGGCAGCATCAACGGCAACGAAGTCGTCGCCCGGCTGCTACCGGGCCGACTACTGTTGCGGTGAGGGCTCGTGGCTGCTGCCGCCGCCGCCGCCGAGACGCATCAAGTGCGTCGCCGGCCCACAAAAGGCAGGCCTCGACTCCGCAACCTCAGAGCGCGATAAAACGAAATTTAACGAAACCCCGCCAGGGCGAGGGCGGTGGGCAGTCGGCGGTTCGAGGGGTCGGGGGGTTGGAGGGAGGCCTGACAAAGAACACTCGAAATAAAGTGAGGCTGACAACAAAGGGTTCTTCATAAATTGCTCGGTTTGTCAGAGTCACGGGTCCGCGGCCGCCACCCCGACGTCGCGCCTCTGCTGGCACTGTCTATCGGCCCATCTGTCTGTCTGTCCGTCTGTCTGGTCTGCTGCTCGGTCTCGGACTCCGAATGAGGCCTCAATTAAACTCGAGAGCTCGCACGCACACATGGCGCGCAGGCGCAGGCGCAGGCGCAGGGCCGCGGCCGACCCGGGTCCGCCAGATTTCCAGGTCGATTGTTTGCGAAACGCTCTCCTCGATCGCGTCTAGGCCGGTGTCTGTGTCCATGTTGTGGCTGCCTCCGTGTCTGTGTCCGTGTTGGCCTCTTTGTGCCGGTGCCGGGGCGATGTCGTGGCTTCGGCGTGCACCGGGGCCGGGGCCGTGGCGACGGAGCCGCTCTTGTGGCTCTTGTGGGAATGTGGACTGTACCGGCCATTAGAACGGGCGAGCGGGCCGTCGTCGTCGTAAAGACGCGAACGACGTTAACGCAAATGAGTTACGCCGGCCATTGTGCGATCCACTTTCGAGGCCCGCGAGTGCAGCCATAAAAGTCGTCCGCTCCCCACGCCGCCGCAGCCGCCGCCGTCGCCGATGCACCTGCTGGACAGATCCCGTTGCTCTCGAAGTTGCTCCGACCCCCACCAAGTGGATCGCGCATTCCTCACTCATGCGTTGGGTACGCGACGTTCTCGGGAAGGACTCGAGAGAGGCTCCAAGGTCCATCAGACAGTGGTTTTGGCCGCCGGGGCCATCCGAGAGGCGCCCGCACAGAGCTCCAGCTGGCCCAAAGCTCCATTTGCTTGCTGCTGTTGCTGCTGCTGCAATTAATTCGTTCGCAACTCCAGTTGGCGTCACTCCATTGCCGAACGATAACCCATGATTGGCCAACATCGCCAGCGACACCGGCCACCTCCAACAGCAGCGGCCACCGTCGGCCACGAATCTCCACGGTCGTCGTCCGCCGACTCCGCTCCGCTCGTTATGCAAAACGCCGACTGAAGTGGAAATCGCATCGACGCCGGCAGCCTCCGTCGTGCGCATGAGCATGAGCCGAGTTATCGACTTGCGGAGATCTCGGCGAGCGCGACGGCTGGAGCGGTGAACGAGGCGCGAATCGCTTGACGGACCCGGTCGCGGTCCCGGTCCCTCCAAGGGCCCCCGCTTTGGGGCTCACGTCGTGGACAGTTTCGTCCGTGGTCTCCCGACCCGGGCGGCAGGCGTCGCCGCCATTTCTCGCGAACGACCAGTCGCCCCTCGCCGGCGCGGGATAAGCATCTTATGGCCGGCCACGCCCAGCGCCACATTTGTTTGGATTATTGTTATTTCTCTCTGTCCCCGCCCCTCCTCCGCCGCCTGCTGCCCGCAGCACGCGGCCACAGGTGGAGCGAGCAACGGCAGGGCTCCCAGTGACACCTGAGCCGAGCGCGGCCGGCATAATTCGCAATTACTCTGGCCATTAGCTACCAATAACTGATATTTGGCCCGCGAGACGCGGCACGCGCTGTGTTATTACGACGCCGCCCCCCGGCTCTCGGCGGCTGCGGCTCGTTGGTTGCTGTTTGTCGGCTGCTGGCCAGCGGCTCCTGCAGGCGCTGCGGCAGGGACCCGGCGCTTTTCCGGGTGTTTGCGAAATTAAATATTGCCCCACATCCAATGGGCGTGTGTATGTGTGTGTGTGTGTGAGAGTGGCTCTAATTGTGGTTAAGGATCAGTTCGTGGATTTCGTCCGATGCAAATCTGCAAGTTGAAAAATGCGAGGCGAAGCGGCCGGCGCCAGCCCCAGCCTCAGACCCAGATCCAGACCCGGCTTCGTTCCTCGTGGGGATCGGGGGCTTTATGGATTAGCTCTGAATTTATTGCGCAGTGCGGGAGGGGCCCGACGGCCGACCGGACGTGCACTGGAAAAAACCGGGAGCCACCGACGACTGCCGAGCCAAACTGGTCGATGAGGGCCATTCAATCAACTACTGTACCCAGCTTGGGCTGCGGAGTCTTGGACTGGCGGGCTGAGTGTGGAATGGGCCGGGCTTTCGCCACGCTCGGGAGCAGCCCTGAGCCTGAGCCCTGAGCCCTGAGCCTAATCCCACACATGAAACTCGTACCTGCCACTGTCCGGACATGGTCGGGTTTGTTCGGGCGAAGACATCTCTGTCGCCGCGGACAGGATCAATTGAATTCGCATTCCGGGCGAATGGCGAGTGGCAAATTAAGGCCGACGACCGCGGCGAAATTAATAAATGTCACGTGACTAAATTCCGCCCCACTCCGGCGCGGCGAACAAATGAATGCAACTTAAGCCGGCAGCGTGGCCAGCCGATCGAGGAACGACGAGTGGCCAGCGACCGGGGCTCCAGGTGGCCGATCCCGATGGCTCTCGCGCCAGGCCGCCGTATTTCGTTTGGTAATCCGCAGAACGTTGACTGATGAATTCGCAGGTCGGTGCGGACGGCTCCGAGAGGATTATGTTCTTTGCCTGGCATTCCCGATAGGTGGCACCACCGTGGACAACGTCTCGTTGTTGTTGTTGCTGTTGTTATTGCTGCTACTCCTGTTGTTGCTAGTGATAAACTAATTGTTCCGATGATGGTAAGCACTTGGCGATAATGTCATCGTTAAAACCCATTACCAACACTGTTGGCCACAACAACAACAGCAGCAGCGACAGCGCCGACGACAGGGGCAACGGCAACAACAACAAGAAGAAGAAGAGCGAACTCAGCGAATATTTTTCGCATTTCGCTTTGCATTTTATGGCCGCCATCAGGCCAGGGAGCGCTGGGCATAAAAATAGGAATTGACAAGCGAGCGATGGAGCAGGGGCAGCCGCCAGAAGCCACCGCCGCCTCGGGACAGGGCCAGGATCCGGCGAGGGAGGAGGACGATCGACTCCGCTCGACTCCGGCCTGCGCCATAGAAATTAATGAGTTGCAGTTCTCTAATTAATGACGCAAGATCGGGCCGCGGCTGCGCACGACACACGCTACGGCGCCCTCGCCGGCCCCACCTCCTCGCTGGAGCATCTGCCCGGGGCTGTCCGGGGCCATAAATCGCAAGCGCTTCATTATGCGTGCGCCGTCCTGTTCCAGTGGATGTCATTGTTCCAGGCTGCCTATCTTCACGGAAGCCTTCGCGAGAGCCTCCCGGCGCGGTAGCTGGCGAAGACCCGGGGAAGGCCCGGGGTTCAACCGGTGAGGCCGGGGGGGCGCAGTCGCGTGCGCCAGGCACCCCCGACTCCCCAGAACTGACCTAGTAGTATTGGGCCAACCTGTGCGCGAACCGATGGCAGTCGTGAAGCGCTTCCGTCAACGAGACGCTGGCGCATTTCATCATCCATGGCCTCGCTGGGCCGCGAGGATCTGAGGCAAGTGGCGGGCGAGTTGCGAAATTGATAATTGTCCGGGAAGTGCCGGAACGACCATAAAGAGATAGCGAACAATCGAGGACGCGGGCCATAAAGACTGTCGCCGTGAACTCGGAGCAAAGGGCAGGCGAGCAGCGCAGCAGCGGGGTCGAAGGTCCGCAAACAGACGATTGATTTTGATTTGGTTGTCGTTTGTTGTGACGACGGCGGCCATAAACGTATCATCGCCGGTCGGCCATAAACCGATTTCGGCGCTCATCGCCGCGGATCCCAGTGGCAGGGAGCGCGGGGGGGCAGAAGTCGTTCGGGCCAAATCACGGGGAAAGTCGTAATCGATTGAAATCCATCTCCGTGGATCCAATGCGTGGAACCAGGTCGCGGTGCATGGATCCATCACGAGCGAGGCACATAAAACGATGCTCCCGATGTCGGCCGCTGTTAACGACCTTCGATAAGAGAGTGAATTCGATCGGTCGATCGAACCGCCGTTGAACGCTCTTAGCCAAGATCCCTATCGGTCGATGCACTTGCATCGCAAGTGGCCCGCAGTGCCGACCAGGCTCCACGGGTTCGAAGTATGGGAAACGTCGCATGGGCCGACCCTAAATCGACCCGCAGTCCTTTCGCCCATGGGGTCGCATCTGCTGGTAGGATCGGGACACGTCGTGGGCTGTCCAGGCAATGGCCAGGGGTCGTTGGCGATATTTCGAACCTGCCTCTCACTTCGCAGCGGGCCTGGGGAATCCAAAGTCTACGGAATGACGACACACCACATGGAACTCCCGATAACGAGGCCTATTCCGGGACTTGGACAGGCGGACGGACGAACGGACGTCCCTAGTCGCGGTATCCACTGGGTCTGTGACGTCAGCAGCGATACGCCGGGTGGCGGCGCACGACTACTACAACTACAATAACTACAACAACAACAACAAAGATAATTGAGCCTCACATCCGCTTTAATTTTAGTGCATGATGACATGCTCCATGCATGACGCAAGCAGCGCCAACCCAGCGTCAGCCGGAGAATCCGGTGGCCTGTGCGTCGCCAGGCCCGAAGAAGGAGAAGCAGAAGCAGCTCCACGCACGAGAGACGGACCGGGGGAGTTCGACTCCACCAGCTCCGAAGCAACAGTTACCTGGCCCAGCCTCGCCTCCCTCCCTCCGGGAAACTCACTTTCACTCCGCGTCCCTCACACGGCGCGAGTGTGTGCGTGGCCTGACGTGCTCGTAGCTCAGTCAGTGGCAGAGCGAGTGCGAGTGCGAGTGTGGGGGCCACAGCGCAGTCGGCAGTCGGTATCAACAATTCCGAAATCGATAGAGAACGAGATAAAGCATGGCGTCCATGGCGCATGTGCTCCGTCGGTGGGGTCGGGTCGGGTCGGTGGGGTTGGAGCCTCGCCGGCCGCCTTGGCCGAGGACAAATCGATAAACGCGGAGTCAAGAGCAAGGTAATGATGGAAGCCGCAAAAGCTACAAAAGCTCTCGAGGAGGTGGTGGCGTCGGTGACGGTGGTGGAGGAGGGCGGAACGTCAACCCAGCATCGCTTGGGGCAGGGAGCCGAGCCGGGGAAGACAGGCAAGCACACAAATAGAATCCTCAGATCGAATACTCCACATTTGACATGAAGACCAGGAGTAAAAATAACAAAAAATGCCCTGCCCGAGCTGTTGGCTCGGAAGTTAGCGGCATTTCGTTCAGGCCTGATTCGCTTCACGTGACAGCAGCGAAAGCTCTCGCCTTCCCCTTGCGCCGGGGCCCCTCAATGGCGCACATTTTCCCGCAGTAAACAGCCATGTCCTTGAGTGCTGCTCGCCCTCTCCCCCCATCTGTCCCCCTCTCTTTCTATTTCGCATTGGTTGCCGCGGGGTTGGGTGCACTTGGCTTTGTGATGTGACGAACGACTCGGGAGTCGCGAAGGAAGACCAAACCCTCTGACGTCAACGGAGGATCGACTTGGGGACCATCTGGAGATTGGCTCCTCTCTCTCTCTCTCTCTCTCTGCCCTTCAGAGAGAGGCCACTGAAAGGACTGGTGTCTGATTGAAGAAGGAAGACGGCCATCGATTCAAACAGTCCCGTTCAGTCCAGACCAGTCAAGCCATTCAAATCCCTTTGACGACCCTCCCCGTAACTTCCCGACGCATTTCATTCATCCACTGCAAACTTCACTCGGACAGCAGCTGACGGCAGCTAATTTTAGCACGGAGCTGGGGGCGCGGGAGGGACGCAGGACCGACCGAGCGCGGCTCAGCACGTAGAGAAGTCGGCAATGAAATCAGTCCGATAATATGTTTTTATGGAGTGCCGATGTCGCGGACGTCCTGCAGGACTGGGAGGCAAAAATAGAACTGCGGGAGGTGGGCGCCGCGGACTGCGAGTGGTGGGAAAAACGCGGCCAAAAATAGCAGCCGGAAGTGTACGGCAGACATCTTGTTTTGCTCGTAGTCCGCTCGACATCGCATCGACATCGACATCGACTAGCAACGATCTATTGTGAGGATATTTTTGGACTGCCGTGGTTGCCACTCGTGCTGCCCACCCTCGGCGTCGTCGACTATTGTTGCTGTTCCTCGCAGGACAGCGAGTTCGATGGCGACACCGGGGGCCCCGCGGGCGCCGGAGGGACCTCGGAAGCTTGCGTGCGTCTATAATTGGACTGCTGCTGGCGGAATGAGGCTGCTCTACTTGCTTCTGGGGAATTATCCACCGTAAGCGGCTTAGCAGCGAGTGGTTTCACTTGTTCTAGAGCGAGTTCCTCCTCCTCCTCCTACTCCCACCCCCACTGATCTCAACCCCGAAAGTTCCTTCGAGCAACAACAGCGAGTTGTGGCGCCCGCAAGGTCTCGTCTGGAGTTCGCGGCAAGTCCATCGAGGTTCAACAGGCCCTTGCGCCGGAAGCTTCCCAGACACCTGTTCGAGGACAAGGAGCCTCAGCCGCAGCAGTCACAGGCGGTGCTCTCGACGTCCCGGTGTGAACGGGGAAATGCGTTTCAACGACCGTGAAACCGGTGGGGACGAGCGGCGATTGTCGGCCTGTAGGTGATGAAACGTTGAAACACACAGTCACAGAGCCATGGACGAGCCATGGCTGCGTGTAATCAACGGAGACGCACGGACTCCGCTGCATTCGGAGATGACGTCAAGGGCCCCCGTTTGGTCCCTGCCCGTGTCTGTTTCTGCTTCCGATTCTGCTGTTGCCGCTGGGCTCATGTGGCCGCGTCGAGTCGAGTTGTTTTCGTCGCCGCTGCAGACGATGGCATTGTTCTTGTTGTCGTTCTATTTGCGGCTCAATTTGGAATGGTTTGCGGTATAAATAGGCTTCGGGGAATCAAGGAGTCGCCCGGGGGCGCTCTTCCGCCGGGGCGTATGAGCGACAGGAAGTCGCAGGAAGTCAAGCCCATTGCTGTCGGTAAGGAGGGATTCCTTCAGGTGCCCTCCGGTGATGCTGTGCGTAATCGGGCCGAGCCAGGTTCCGAAAATCTTGGGAATTCCCCCTTAGCATTGGCTTTGACTTTGACGTAACTGCGGTCCCTAATCGAAGCACATGCAACAGCGCGTGTTCTCGGCGCTGGGAGGCGGGGCGAAAGCTCGGCCCCCACCCGGAGGAGCCGCCGCCCAAGAGTATACCAGCAAAAGCGGCCTCGCATCGATTTCCGAGAAGCGCCTCTGGACGTGTCCCAGTGGCAATGCATCACTGCCAAGACAAGAGCCGCAGTAGTTGCTGCTGCTGCTACTTTTGCTGCTGGAGGTGACGGTGGCAGTACGGACGACTCGGCGAGATGACCTTGAACGGCTTGAACGGAGAGCCACCGGGAGTGGCAGCCTTGGGTGCTCCGTCCATTCATGAACAGCCAGAGCGGGATTCCATTCATAAAACGGCCTGAGCGCCTGCACGACGCATGCGCCGGCCGGCCCGGCGAGGAGAAGTCGAAGTCGAAGCCGAAATCGAAACGGGAACCACAGTCGAAGGCGAGGCCAGCTCGGATGTTCGAAAGATTCCCCTTCGGAGGGGAGAAGTGGAAAACTACGGCACGGCTGGCTCAGCCCCGGTGGGGTGGTCGGCGGCTCGGCGTCCGCAAGGTCGTCGCGGTTTCATTCATAAAACTCGAGGAAGCAACGAGCGCGCGTAAATGCCCGGCGGTGGAGCGGCGGTCGGCCGAGTAAACATGGGCGCAGTTCCATTCACAAACCAGCGCCAGCCGCCCGGGGTGGGCCGCATGGCCAGGTTGAAAGCCAACATCCGACACGGGACTCCCGAGATCGGTTTCACGCCGGCTCGGCCAGGGCGCCACGAGCCCGGCCCTGCACCTGACCGGCGCCCGCCCACGCACGGCCCTCACACTGGCGACTCGCATTTACCGAATTTCCGGGCCCGGGTCTTCGGGGTGTCCACAGTCCCCAACTCTCCGCGCCCACACTCGGCGCCATTGGCTTCATTTGGCTCCCGCTCAATCGCGGCACCCAGGGCCGAATGGGGTGAGGACTGCATCCGGCCCCGCTCGTGGACGACTCGTTCACGCACTCCCTGGCGCACTCCTTCCGGTGGCGCGTCCGCCCAGTACGCGCTGTCCCTCGCTGGAAGCCATGCGAAGAACGTGCTGTGTGGCCGATTGCCACCAGAAGCCGGCGAGCGTTCATTAGCAGGATTTCCGACAACCTCCAGGCTTTGCGCCCGAGCGGGCTAAAGTTCAACGTGACCCGGTTCGCGTGGGCTGCGTCGCAGACAGGTCGGCAGTGGCAGTGGCAGTGGCAGAGACTGCCGGACGGACGGACGTGTGGCGGCCTCCCACACGCCCGAGACACCGACAGGCTGGCTGTGGCGGATTGGGTAGCTTATTTGAATTTATTGCTTCCGTCGCCCACGTGCGCCCGGCTGCCGCAGGGTAACCGGAAGCGGAAATAATGCAATGTTCAGCCGCTCGCACAAAGGAGGCCTCCGAGGATGCACCTCGCATGTAGGCGCAAAACCCTTCGTCCTTGGGAATCCCATCGTTATTTCCAATTAATGCCGGTCTGCACCTCGCCGTGGGCGGCTCTTGCGGTCGTACGACGGTTTGGTTGCATCTTCCGCCCATGGAAAGCCAGCCTGAATTCGGAACGACGAGAATGCAGCAATGATAAACAGGTATTTATAACAAATAAATGATTATAATGTTTTTATTAATTAGTCCGCTAAAGTCACTTAAAACTGAACTCATTTTAATTCGAAAGGGTCTGTAAACCCTAATTTTTTTTTTTTTGGCTAATTTGTTAAAAAATTTAGAAAAATGGGAAATCGCTATTTTGTTGGTTTGTATGCTTTCATTAGCCTAATGAAAGCATATTCAAAATGTCTGGCTAATAAGTCGCATATGGCTGGAAAGTCCGTATTATGGACATCACGATTCACGATTTTGTACTA
Organism: Coelopa pilipes; assembly: GCA_947389925.1. NCBI lineage: Eukaryota > Metazoa > Arthropoda > Insecta > Diptera > Coelopidae > Coelopa > Coelopa pilipes. Next base: position 7,821,462 of record OX376697.1, read on the forward strand.
TTTTCGTTGTTTAACTATTCAGCACTCATAGATAAACTGCAATAAAGTAAAAACGTTTTGGTTCTAAATGAGATATTGATATTCTAAATGAGACTATGGGGGACACTAAACTCGTATATTGTAATTTTGTGGATCGATTTGAAATCGTTTTGAACTTTATTTGCGATAACATTATATTACAAAATATTTTCTTACACTACGCAAATTAAAGACACTTTCGGAACTATAGCAAGTGGAATATTATATCTAGCATATATTGTATGTGAAAAGATTAAGATTACGATGATATTAGTAGACCTTCAGATGGGCCAAAAGTACTTCAATTTGTCGATTGAACGGTATGAAGGAAAATGGCAAAATTTACAATGTTGACGACTCTTCTATGAAAGTTCGTGCCTGACACCCACCCAAGGGTCCTGACCCTTTCATTACTCCTACTTAACAAAAATATGCGAAACCAATAATAACTTAAAGCGGATTAAAAACAGAGTGTTCAAAAACAAGTCGAATACTAGGACTACGTCTTTTGATGCATTCCATTACCGAATGGGTAAATTTAACAAAACATTAAATTGTATAAAACATTAGCTAAAACAACAAACTGTGTTTTCCCAGCACTACGTCTGCTTCTCGCTCTCGCCTCCAACGATGCTCTGCATGCTGGGTTCAGACTCTGAGCGCTTGTGCGTGCGATTCACAATTCGACTAGGACGTTCCAATTGGCCAGAGGGCGCAGAGCAATTCCCGCTCGGATGCATCTGTTCCGTGTTGTCTTCACGTTGCTGCTGTTGCAGCAGATCTGGCTCAGATCGAGCTAATTCCTCTTCTACGAAGCACGAACTCGTTGTGATATTCGGCTCCAAGACCTTTTCATTCAGGCACACATCGTCTAGATCGACGTTACTGTTGGAGAAGAGAGCTGTGGCACCCAATTCTAGAGAGCTCTTCACATCCAACTCAATGTCGGCTTGCGACAAACTGCAGCTGGCCGTAGAGTCCTTCAACACTGAGGAGACAGGTGAGAAGGCAATGTCATGGGTGAGGTCTACTGTGAAGGAACGTTGCAGCGAGTGTACTGGGTGTATGGGCGACGTCGCCACGTCGTTGCGCAAGCGCGCTCCAGCCGATGCTGGGGTCGAGGGCAAGTTATTAACTCCAGGAATGTTGCTAATAGGCGGAACATTTGTCATGGAGTTCGGCGTAGAACTGCTTTTTTCGTCCTGGTGTTCTTTCATTAGTTTGCATGCCTTTCCCAGAGCCAGAATTGTGATCCAAATGCGCAGGCCCATCACGAAAGCATACGCACACAGGAAGAGCACGAATGCTCCCAGATTGTCGAACGATACGGCAGAGTAGATAGCCTTTATTAGAACGACACCCAATGGGAATGGAATAAACCCCATTCGACGTGCCACTAAGTCGGAATGGTCCGAAAATGCATGCTTTTGCCTAGTTTGAGTCATGTCGTAAGCTAAACTTGTGGTGTATTCGCGATAGATGTATTCTGGAAGCTCATTGAAGCGCGTTATGAACGCATGTTTGATCCAATCGATGAGGATTTCCGTAATCAGGACCGAGAAGCAGTCGGGTAACATGACGCAGAAATGTGTAAAACTCCAATTGAATTCCTTCATTGTTTGTATGACGACTATAAAGAGCAGCACAGACAGATGAAACCGTTCACGAACATCACTGCAAGACAGTTGAAAGAGGTTGTTCTTGTCGAACTTTTTAAATACAGATCCTTTCAGCTCCACAAAGTTGTTAGATATCATAATTGTGAGTAACGCCTTGTTGTTGGAGTTGATGGCAACATTTAGTGTTGTGGCCTGCAAAATTGAAATATAGAAATTAAATCGTTACGCACAAGTTTTCAATGTAGACCCACCTGAAACATTATCAAGAAGCTGTGCAGCACCACGTAAATGAAGGCAAATACAATATGAGTGACGAGTCCGAAGTGCTCACGTTTGGAATTCTTCGACTCTGTCGCTGTCCAGAACAACGCATCGATGGTATCTTGCCCGAAGGCGGAGAGCAGACGATCGCCCACCTCAAGCATATTGTAAAAAATATACAACTTAATGATGGACTGCGACTTGATGATGTGGTACACACGATTCGTATCCACCGAGAGCATCAGAAATGTGCACGCTATCCAGATGGAGCCCTTTAGAATGTCGCAAATCTCTGCAGGCGTCAAAAGTCGCTGAGTTCTGCGTCGCAAACCAAGGCAGCTGAAAATTGGTCGCGAGATGAGGCCCCACATAGCCAAAGCAAAGCGGATGGGCAGGAAGGTATGAATGTAGAGGAAGGAGTCTGCACACTGCATTATTCCGTACACCATGAAGCGCTCCAAGTCACGAGGAATCTTCATAAACGAATAGATTTTCTGTCTCCGGGCCGTGTACCGCTCCTCGTCGTGCTCTAGTATGTATCCTCGTGTCATTTCCACCTTGAAAAAGTCCATGAACGAAGGAGCTTCTGCAAATATGAAAACAGTAGGACGACTTTTTATGCAACTTGTTTCAGCTATAATTTCAACTTCACCCACGCACATCTACTCAAGTACTTGAGCATTCGTGGCTTACCCTTTTGCACCTCCTGCTCCCGCTTAGGATCGGTTTGTTGTTGCTCGCATCCTGTGCTTCGCTTGATGTCGTCATCAAAAATATCATCGATGCGGCTTTGAAAGTTCAGATCTCTTCGAAACCTCAACTTCTTGGTGGGAGTAGTTGGAATATTGGACTCTTCTTTTGCTCGAGACATATTTATCTGCGTTCCTACTCATGCAGGCAGTCCAAATCCAGGTCGGAAGATGCAATTCAATTGAACGAACAACGAAACGAAGAAGAAATTGGGAAAACAGGGAAGGTAAGAAAAAAGGTAAATAAACTGAAAACGAAGGTTTTTTGACGTTTACCATTTCTTCTTCGTGTTTCTTTTTTCATTCCCTTTGACATTTCTTTGTTTTTGTTTGGTGTTCCGTCTTTTTTGCTTCAGCGAATATCGTGAGGAAGAAACCAAGCGAATAAATTTCGAGACTCGATTTGAAAGCAGGGCTGATTTGTAGTTCTTAAAAATATCAATTTTTTATATTATACATAATTCTTGATGTCATTATTTCGATAGCAGATTAAAAGGATATATTTGAGCCATTATTTTTAGTTATTTATTAACCCGCAAAATACTACTAAATTTTTTATGTTGAATACATTTTAAGAGTTCCTCCGCAATAGTAACTCTCACCAAATACCCTGAGTGTACACTCTCTCTCAGTTACTGTTAGTTCATCCATCTGACAGTTTCGTTCAACGATTGTCTTTGGTTTAATTTACGCCTTTACAATTTCCAAAACATTTAATTAGCGATCTGCTACTGTTTACATAATACGCTACTTGACATTCATAATACAAAAGTCAAAAGAAAATAATTAGAGTTTCAACGCGGACACATTATCTCACATTTCAGAAAAAAATTAATTATTTAAGCATTTACATCACGTCGAAAGACGAGTCTTTTATCTCCCACTACCACAGAGCCGGTTGATACAGCATGCGCAGTGGGCCTTGAGCGAGAAATCAGCTGATGGTTCGAGTCGGCCCTAGAAAGACAACAAACCAAAGCATAAATATTTTGACATTCGAAGTGTCACACTCATAGTTATCTCAAACGTACTATACAGAAAATACGGTTCCGCAGAGATCTAAAACTAGCGCCGTGAAAAACCGAAGTAAAAGCGCCGTGAAAGTCGTTCATAAATGCAATAGGAAATCGGGAAAGCCCCGTATTTATTATAGTATCATCAGTGAAAATGGGTGAAACTGCACCAACTCTGCCAGCACCAACTCCCACGGAAGAACACGCATGTGGATCAGCGCAAGAAGCTGGAAGTTCGGTGCAAAACAAGTTGAAGGTATTGATCATTGGCGCTGGCATGGCGGGACTTTCCGCAGCGAATCACTTGCTTCAGAATGGCTGCAACAGCTTTCGGATATTGGAGGCAAGAAATCGCATTGGAGGCCGTATCATCTCGATTCCTACTGGAGCACACAGGGTAAGCCATGAGTTCGTATGCGAAAAGGGGAATTATGTAAGCCGAAGGATTTTTATGTTAATTGATTTTTTGTTGTACATGGTTCTCTTGCAATGCATTTCATTCGACATTTGCACTTGGAAACATGGAACTCCCAGGGCTTGCCTGCTTTCCCACAGGAATGCTATTTTTGTAGAAAGTTATTCCTGTTACCCAGCTGTGCTATATTTATGAATATTTTTTTATTCTGTTGATGTGTTTATATAGTTCAAATGTTCACAAGGCAACTGCCTTCGAGCTGACTTCCTGATTTAATTTGCTAAACATTTGGCCGTCCTTTTGTCTCTGCTTGAATTCTAAATTTGATTAAATCGGTTTCTTGACGTTAAACTCTTTTCCTTGACAACAATGCCGTCATCTTTCTCAGCTGTTGCACACGTCCTTGGTTGAGGTTCTGTTGATTTTCTGTTGCCAAGCATTTTTATGCATCGCAAGTTCAATAGCCTTTTCGGAAAGTTAAATATTTTAAGACAATAATTATTTCATTCTTCGGATTAGCCCAATTTTATGCAGTCTACAGCTCTACAGATGTCGCGTTACCAAACGTGATTTAATTATCCCCCTAAAGGAATTATTATTTGTTTTTCGTGACTAAGCACTCTTACTTCTCTGGTTAAAATATACTTCTTATCTTTCGCTCTAGAATATTCATTAAAACCCCTATATCGGATTGGGGTTTCCTTGCTTCGTCTTTAATAGGTATTTATTTTTTCTGAAACATTTTAATATCTAATATTACAGACACCAAATATGTAATTTGACGTACATGGTAAATATAAGATGAAAACCAGACAACTATAAATGAGACAATGGTGGTTACTTCTCAAAATATGTACTTCGAATCGAACTCGTTTACGTGATCTGCAACACGCAGCACACAAAGCAGAGGTAGATATTACCTTGCCTGCTCACGGTGCGAATAAAAATATCAACGTAATTCGAACCTGGTCTTGTTATAAGATGTAAACAGAAAAATATCTTTCACCATTGAACATCCACTTTGAAAAATCATGTTGATCATATCATATCGCTACCTTCGCTCCGTTAACAAATTAAAATCGATAGTCGTTAAATTTGTATGTAGTGGAAAGGTTGAAAGATGTTTGTAGAAACCGTTTGTCATCTAACGCTTTGAAATACCATTCTGTCGATCATTCCTACCTAAGTATAATTTTCTGCTTTATAGTGATTTGGCTAATAAATTTCGTAATTATTCTGAAGAGTTATTTTGCACAACAAATAATTCAACAGACGGACATTAGTGATTAAATGTAATTTCACTGTTGTTATGCATTCGGTGACTTCATAGAAACGTTAAACAAAAGCATCACCAACCAACTCGGTTTCGAATTCACTAAGAACGAGTTGATCAAATGCGCTTACCGTGTCGACGTAATGGGACACCCTCCCACTATCACAATGAGGTGCCACTGAAAAGCTAATTAAATAATGCACAATGTAGATTCATACAACTGGTTTCATGATTATCCATCCAACATGGGAAGGGTATTTTCTGTATACCTAGACTGAACAATTGCATTCTAGCTCTAATTTACGATCGCTAATAATCCTAGCCTTCAGAATGTATTTTTGCGTAGGAATATTTCTTGAGTGTACATATATAACGAAATTCTGATAAAAACATAATTTCTTGCAATTTTTGACATGTTTTTGTTGAATTATTTGGTATGAGTTTGTACGAAACTGTTATCATACTACATGTATTGCTGAACAGAAACCATACATACATGAATGTCCGAGACACTTTTATCACATGATTTGGTTTTTAGCTTCTCTAAATATTATATTTATATTTTATTGTATGCTTTTTTCAGGTCGAACTTGGGGCGAATTGGATTCATGGCGTGCTCGGAAATCCCATTTTTGAAATAGCGGTTCAACACGGATTAGTCAGCGTCGTAAATGTACCAAAGCCCCACAAAGTGGTTGCAACCACTGAGGATGGCAAGCAAGTTCCTTTCAACATACTGCAAGAAATCTACGAGGCCTACGTGTGTTTCTTACGTCGATGCGACGAATATTTCCTGTGTCAATACAGTCCACCTCCACAGATACACAGTGTCGGGGAACATATAAACTACGAAATTGATATATTTTTAAGTACAGTCGATGATCTGAAAGAAAAGCGTTTAAAACGATTGATTTTCAATTGTTTACTAAAGCGCGAAACATGTATCACAGGCTGCCACAGCATGGATGATGTGGATCTTTTAGAATTAGGTATGATTAGATTTGTATGGTTCTTAGTAAATATTAACACATGCTTTCCTAACTATAAAGGTAGTTACACAGAATTACAAGGCGGAAATATAGTGCTACCCAGTGGTTACAGTTCTATTTTGCGTCCACTAACTGCCCAAATTCCAAAAGATTCAATCATTACTAGTTGTCCGGTAAAGAAGATAAACTGGAAACGGAAAAGGACACTTACAGGGTTGGCCACTGTCGATGAGAATTCTGAAGACGAATCATCGGATTCTGAGAAAACTGTCACTGACCATCCGTCTGGCAGCGGTGGTGCTTGTGGAGGTGTTGCTCGTGGAGGATCTGTGGAGTCTGAGGGGAGTGAATGGAATAGCTCTGCTGGTGATGAGACACCAGTACGCGTTATCTGTGAAGACGGTCGAGTTTTCTATGCAGACCATGTGATATGCACTTTGCCTCTGGGTGTTCTGAAAAAAACACATAAATCGTTGTTTGATCCAGAATTGCCACACTATAAGCAGGAATGTATTGAAAATCTTATGTTTGGCACCGTGGATAAGATTTTTCTAGAGTATGAACGACCTTTTCTCAATACGGATGTGTCAGAAATAATGCTACTTTGGGATGATGATAAGTGCGAGCAAAGTGACACAGATGAAGAAAAATACACTGACGAATATTTGAGCAAAACTTGGTACAAAAAGATATACTCCTTTGCGAAAATTACGGATACGTTGTTATTAGGCTGGGTATCCGGTCGTGAAGCAGAATATATGGAGACCCTTTCTCACGATGTTGTTGCAGAAAAATGTACTGAAATTCTGAGAAGTTTTCTAAAAGATCCGTATATTCCATATCCAAGTCGTTGCATTTGGTAAGATTTTAGAAATATATTTGTAAAGCATTTTTACATGTCTTATGAATAACAGCACCAGTTGGAAAACCCAACCGTTCACTTGTGGTTCATACACGTCGATACCTGTAGGATCTATGCAAGAGGATATTGAAAATTTAGCCCAACCTTTGTATTCCAAACCGCAACAATCAAAGGTTGGTATTTATAAGAAATATGATTAATAAATTTAATTTAATCATGAATTTTCAGCCTTCTGTACTATTTGCTGGTGAACATACGCATTCCAGCTTTTATTCTACTGTACACGGTGCCTATTTGAGTGGTCGCACTGCCGCCCAATATTTGCTGACTCATAAGGAACCCGACGAAATTATAATGGAGTCGGATGGAAGTGACCTGAGTTCTTGGATTCAAGGCATTGCTTTAGATTAATTTGTATGCTGGAAATTGGCTTCAAAACGATCGATATGAATAATACACAACGATCTGCTTCCATCTCGTATTTGAAGCCTCATATCACATACATTTATGAGTTATGTAGTGAAACATTTACTTATGAAAACAACTCGCCCTATGGTTTGATGTTATTGTGAATTTTCGGATGTGTTTTAACTCCCAGCTTTAACAGAGCCAAAGAAGAATTTAAAGGCAAAAACTGGTCTATATAACACATAAATATTTTATTTGTTTGAGAGTCAGAATATTATTTATATTGCATTGTTATGAGCCTGAACAACTGACCATACTCAAATGATGTTCTTTATACATTTTATATTATATCTTGAACATTTGTTCATTCAAGATTGTGATTTATTTTCTCAAAATTTTCAAATCCAATAGAATAGTAATTTCGAATTGCGTCCCTTTATGTTTAAATTTGTTACATTGCTAATTACTATATAATTTGTACATATGCATACTTGAATATAATTTTGTTTAAAAGATTTGTATTAATCTCGGAACTTCTTAGTCATTAAAATAACTAAAGTTCAACTTCGAAAACTAACTATTAACCAAACATTTCTTCATTTTTTTCTGAAAGAACATTTTTGAGAAATATTTATATTATTAGTTTGTGTAGTTAGTATATTTTAAATACAATAATTTACATCAATCGGAATGAGGATAAAGGAATGAAGTAAAAGAGATCCTTCACTATTAGAAATTCATCGACTTTGTGGTATTTGATACGTATGTATTGTGAATAAATTTAAAATGTATGTAATTATTACAACTAGTTAAATTTATTTTCTAGTTTAGCTTAAAACCACCATTAAATGTTGCAATTTATATATAAAACATTATATTTTATAATGAAAAACTAATAAAGTAAACAAAGGCTTACAATACATTAAATAATAATAATGCAAATCATACTTTTATATATTTTTAGAGATTTTATAGATTCGATAATGATTCGTAGCATGTATTACCAGGTCATGCTACGAGATTTTCAAGGTTTTTACAATTCTTACTAATAATATGTATTCTAAGTTACGCTATTTGGAAACAGAATTCTTATAATTATATTAATTCCAATGTATATAAACAGTCCATATGCGTATTTCAAATACGTGTACATTTTATTAGAAGACATGAAATTATATGATATGATATGTTTCTTGGTTAAAGATTTCCTTATATTCAAATATGAAAAATATAAGCTTATTTTATTACACTTACATAGTCGATAGGCGTATTTCAAATACGTGTACATTTTATTAGAGCAATAAAAATAAGATTTGAACAAGAGTTATGCCCATGTTTCTCAGTCGAAGATTACCGTAAATATAAATATGAAAAAAAAAATTGAGAAGTAAACAATTTTACAGCCCTTACTTTTTTGTGTTTTTATTGTAAAAAGTACTCCTTCGAGCCGGATTTGAACCAGCGACCTATGGATTTCTACAACGTGAATTTATTCTACAGTCCACCGCTCTACCAACTGAGCTATCGAAGGTACGTTGTATGGTTTGTCAGATTAACTATTTATAATAACTACAAAATCTGATTTTCATTCAATTTCAAATCAAAATATAAAACTTTGCAAATATAAATGCAATATCATGATGCTTTTGATTATACCATCCTTTTTGGAATAAAATATGATATTTTACGTTAAAAGGTTTGGTAAAAAGTACACAGTATGGGTGAAACGTGACATCGATAATTGTATTTATGTTTTGTTCGAAATATTAATTGCTACAACTTATTTAGGACAATCGTGGCGTAATTAGGTCTGTCGAACCTAATAATTGCGTTTTATAATACTGCGTACATGGACATATTTTCTTTAAAATTACTGCATTAATTAGAAATGAAGGAAATTATCGACCCAATTTAGAATCAATTATTTAATTTTATCATAATAGAAACGCTTTATATGCAATATAGACTTGCACATATTTCGTTTAAAACTTTGATAAAAGTCAACGTAAGGAAATTGAAATATAATTCTGGTATAAAAATGTGCTGACTACCGAGTAAAAAGAAAATGAAAGCTTTCTAAAAGCTTTATCTATCGTCGCTTCTATTACTAGCTTTGCTTCCAGAGAAATAAATAATATAAAATTTGACATTTTACTGTTCACAATTCGCGTATTCCAAGAACGAAGTCACAACGTATTGAAAAACAAATAGTATAAAATGAATAAAAAAATGACGAACTTTTATGTTTGTACGAATTTCAACCGCACGATGTGGCGACGGCGTCATTTTGTCGTTAAGCGAATGGAGTGGACGTCAGTTTGCTTTTGTACGCCGGCATCTTGAGATCGACGATTCACTGGGAACCCATTCAGCAGAGTGCTTAGTGGATTAGAGCATTTGCGAACTGCATATATAAAATTAAAATTTAGTAGAAAACCTCAGATTTGGAAAGATGTCCTACCACAAGCCCGAAGCCAAAGCTATCCAGGAGCTGAAGAACATCGCTCACCGCCTTCGCATTCACTCCATCACTGCAACTCAGGCTTCGAAATCCGGGTAAGTGATCGGTAGCAAATGTTATGAATTTAAATATTAATAGTTAAATCGAATGGAATTGGAAAGTTGTGCATGTTGCTGAACCTTGGGGTCACATAACAGTCACTACAAAATGCAAAACGCACCAGAGGTGACTTACGATTGACTAGAGTCGACCGACAACCACGTGGTCTTGTTAAGGTCTAACATCCAGATATTGAATTGTACCCACAAATATCCCTATGGTACTTGATCTGAACCTGAAGACAATGTAATGTTTGCTTGACTCCTCACTTGCCGGCTAAGGTCTTATCAAAGGCAATTCATGTAAAAACTAATGGAGTGACCTTTCTTGACCTTGAATACTTATTCTCTTGGGTCGCTCCTCTAAAAATAGCTCCCTTTCCTAAGTTTGAGTGCAGTTCCACAGAACGTGCGAAATGAGGAGTCATTCGATGTCGATTTGTATATGTGACAATTTTCACAGGCAATAATTACGTGCCTTTTTCATTGATAGAGGATACAATTTTATCGATTTTTCGTTACAGTTAACTGTTAACTGTTTTGGAATTCCCGTTCGCAATAACTATTGATAAACCAATGTTTTATTATTTCTTTTGTGAAATAGAAACTTATACCAAAAGGTCACCCAGATGGGCTTCTTTGCTTCGTTATAAAGTATGACCGGTAAAACAAACAATCTTCAATCGCCTGATCGAACGCATCACATCTTTATCTAATGTTTTAATCGCACGGCAATAAAGATGTAATAACTAATTCGTTATCTCTTCCTCGCAAATTCTGACATTTATATTTACATTGCATATAGTTTTATTTTCTCTTCAAAAATTGTGAAACATAAGCCATCGTTGCATCGCTTTGAACCGGCTTATTGTATTATATATGAATTGTAATAATTTTCTTCAATTGATTATCCCTGTGAATAGTCAGCAGTTTCAGTCCCACAGTCAAACCGCAGTTCCCATGCAAAATTAATTATTAGTTTACATAATGTCCAGCCATTTTGTTGTTTATACCGCTTATTGTGTGAAACGTTCAGTTTGCAGCTAGTGTTGCTGATAATCAGCCACAAACCGAGGTGTATCTTTGTGGTAAACAGTCCGCAACATCATCGCTTACCAGCTCTGCCAATCGCAAAGAAACGGTTCCTATTCACAGAAGCTTTTGCTCCTTATCTCCTGACATCGAAACACTGTCACATAATGACGGAGATGTTTATTTCGAATCAAATAGTGAGTTTACCAAATGGCAGCAGTCAAGAGACGATTGTATTTTTAAAAATCATAGATTTTGTTTTTGGCACAGACGTAGTCATGTGTAAAAACAAGTTCAATGAACAAACTCATAGAGGAAACCGGCTCTGTTCTAGAAGAGATAGTTGGCCATGGTCGTTCCCGTCTAAAGACAAGCCCCCACCAATACGCAGACTGTACACCACAATATGAATAAATAATATACGAACAATAAATATACGCATAGATATATGTGATCATAAAGTGTATGATCTAGGTCGGGGTCAGCAAATGCGTGAAAAGTTTAGAAGTTTCTGTAAACCAACCTTTGGTATAACTTGTTTCAGATTTCGTGGAAATGACATAATTCTTCCAATATTTACAGACATCCTACATCATGTGCTTCTATTGCCGAAATCATGTCGGTGCTGTTCTTCAACACCATGCGTCTGAACATGAAGGTGCCCCGTGACCCCTCCAGCGATCGTTTCGTTTTGTCAAAGGGACATGCTGCTCCTATCTTGTACGCTGCCTGGGCAGAAGCTGGACTCTTCCCAGTGGAAGATTTGCAGAATTTGCGCAAAATCGATAGCGACTTGGAGGGTCATCCAACTCCTCGTTTGAACTTTATTGACGTAGGCACTGGTTCTCTAGGTCAGGGAGTCGCTGTTGCCGCTGGTATGGCATATGTTGGCAAGAACTACGACCACGCTGACTACAGGTAAAAGTTACATAAACTTTTAAATAAACATGCATATTTACAAGTCTGTTTGTTGTAGAACCTACGTTCTCGTTGGCGACGGTGAATCAGCTGAGGGATCCATTTGGGAGTCTCTTCATTTTGCCGGTCATTACAAGTTAGATAATCTGTGTGTTATCTTTGATGTAAATCGATTGGGTCAATCCGAACCCACATCACTGCAACATCAAATGGAGGTCTATCGCAAGCGTTTGGATGCCTTCGGTTTCAACGCGCTTGTTGTTGATGGCCATGATGTGGAGGAGTTGTGTAAGGCTTTCCATGAAGCTTCTATCACTAAAAACAAACCAACTGCCATCATTGCCAAGACGTACAAAGGCAAATTCTTCCCCAACATTGAAGATTTGGAGAATTGGCATGGCAAGCCCTTAGGCGACAAGGCCAATGAAGTAATCAAGCACTTGGAAGGTTTGATGATCGATGCTTCTGCTCGAGCACCAGCTTTAGCTCCCAGAACACCTACCAAGGCTAAGCCAGCTCCCCCAGTCGACATTACCAATGTTAAGCTGTCGTCGCCGCCAGCTTATAAGTTGGGTGAACAAGTTGCTACCCGTTTGGCCTATGGAACTGCCTTGGCTAAGATTGCCGAGAACAACTCCCGTGTAATTGCTCTCGATGGTGACACCAAGAACTCGACCTTCTCTGAGAAGTTGAAGAAGGTTTTCCCAGAGCGATACATTGAATGCTTTATCGCTGAACAGAACTTGGTTGGTGTTGCTATCGGTGCCGCTTGCCGCGATCGTACCATTGCATTTGCCTCCACCTTTGCCACTTTCTTCACACGCGCTTTCGATCAGATTCGCATGGGCGCTATCTCGCAAACCAATGTCAACTTTGTTGGATCTCATTGTGGTGTAAGCATTGGTGAAGACGGCCCCTCTCAGATGGGTCTGGAGGATATCGCAATGTTCCGCACCATACCTGGTAGCACAGTCTTCTACCCTTCGGATGCTGTGAGCTGCGAACGCTCGGTTGAGTTGGCTGCAAACACTAAGGGCGTGTGCTTCATTCGTACCTCTCGCCCTAATACTGCGGTTATCTACTCAAACGACGAGCCCTTCCAGATTGGTAAGGGTAAGATCGTCAAGCAGTCTCCCAAGGATCAAGTGCTGTTGATCGGGGCAGGCATAACATTGTACGAGTGCTTGAATGCTGCTGCTGAGCTGGAAAAGAGTGGTGTGCATGCTCGTGTGCTGGATCCCTTCACGATCAAGCCTTTGGATGCAGCTTTGATCGTGGAACACGGCCGTGCTTGCGGTGGACGTGTCATTGTTGTGGAGGACCACTACCAGTAAGTTGAGTCTGATTTAAGCATCCGAATATTTTAACATCTTTCTGCTTCTTAGGCAAGGAGGTCTGGGTGAAGCCGTTTTGAGCGTCCTAGCTGAGCATCGCGATTTCGTTGTGAAGCACTTGTATGTTCCAAGCGTGCCACGATCTGGACCATCAAATGTACTCATCGATATGTTCGGCATTTCCGCTCGTCATGTGGTTTCCGCAACTGCGGCCATCCTCAAGATGTAAACTGCTGGACATTGAGGGTATTTTATATGTTTAAGACAGATGTTACAACAAATTTATTGGTGTCGTGTGATTAAGTTTCAAACTGAATTACGCTTAGGGTAACAATACCAAATGTACCTTGAATGGCTACATTACACAACTGATTTGTCTCATTCCAACTTACTAATCTCACAGTTGCCTGAAAGGTTGTTATGATGCATTTCGTAATGATTCACTTTAAAAGGGTCATTATCTGTTTTTTGGATTTTTCTACAAACAATAATATCAATATCATTTTGTATACCACCTATCCAAGTTTTCTTTATCCAAATTTTGAATAAAATTTAGTAAAACCATCATTGTTTTCGTATTTACTTATATTGCTATTCTGGTTATTCATGTGGTGTCAGGTTAATTTTACTTTTCAGAAATCCTCAGTAAGTTATAAAAAAAGCACTGTCAGCATTGTCAGTGCAATATTTTCCTCCAAGAGAGTACAAGGTGACTACATGATTTTTTTGTTTTTAAACATCAACCAGGTGCACTATCCATTGTGATTTCATCCGATTTCTTTTCGATTTGACCATGAAATCAATGTTAAAAAATGAAGTATGATATAAAAGTATGCGATTTATTTTGCAAATAACACTTGAATAAATATTAGAATTTAATTGCAAGTATAATCGAATTTAACAATATTGAGAAAACATACATATTTCATCGAAAAATAACGGAGTTTGGTTTTGTAACGAAAACGGAAATGTTGAAATAAATATGAATTATGAAACAATAAGTAAATGAAATCCTGATGTCAGATCTCAATGAGAGCTCATGCCACCTCAACCTGGATAGATTTTAGGACGCTCTTCTCTGACTCATTCAGGTGACCCACGAACATAGCAAAGTGTTCGTTGTTGGAGAAGTTTTGCAGGAACTTGGTTAGATTATCTTCCATATTCGCCTGGAAGAGCGGATCTTTCATTAGTTCTTGTGTGAGCTGATCATCGTCGGAGTTTTCGTCGTCATCATCGTTGAAATACAAATCGGAGACGAAACGTGGTTTTTGGGGAGACAGGCCCGCTGGTTTATCACCTCCAGCCCCGGATGAGGGATCGTCGTCCTCGTCGGAATCTGTTTCGTAGTCGGCAAGTTTCGCCTCTCTGAGGTGCGACAGCTCTTTGATGAGCAACTTAAACATTTTCACGAGGGCTGGAATGCTAACCCATTGCTGTGCAGCTGCGGCTTGAGAACGAGTTTTTACGCGTGTGTTGCTACCTGATTCCGATATAACAAGCTCCTTCACTGTTATGGAAGTCAGGCGACTGTCTTGGGTGGTGACGCCGTATTCGAAGAGTTTACACAGAGCCATGGTGGTAACCTTAGTACAAGATGAAACATATAGAATCGAAATTTTGAGAAAGACAGATATAATGTTCTACCTTGCGTTCATAGGCACCAAAGAAGGACGTCTGTTTCGAGAGCCAGTTAGAAAATACAAACTGCATTGCTGGCTCACCAGTAGGCCCTGGCACGGTAGACAAGAAATTTAAGACAGCATCCATTTGTGTTAGAAAGAGGTGTGCAAAAATTACGACTAAACTCATAATAACTTTGAGGCACTCTACCAGCTGCATTTTGCTAATAACTGCTTTGAGCAAAAGATCCACGTTCTCTCCCAGCAAATTACCCATTTTCGTTATGATTGTGATGACGAGGCGTCCAATTTGACCAGCAGTCATTTCGTTGTTCATCGGATTAAGTAGCATTGTCGTTAGCTGCATGATATAATTTAGACCCTCGCCATTTTTATAGGAACAAATTTGTTCGGGTGATACGAAGATGAACGCCCGTAGACATTCTCCTCCAGACACCATCACAGAATGATCATCCGAGCG
Source organism: Coelopa pilipes (assembly GCA_947389925.1). Lineage (NCBI taxonomy): Eukaryota > Metazoa > Arthropoda > Insecta > Diptera > Coelopidae > Coelopa > Coelopa pilipes. Next base: position 7,837,015 of record OX376697.1, read on the forward strand.
CAGAACACAATGGATCATTGCCGGGAATGCGTTTTCAACTAAGGCAGCCGAAAGTGGTGCCTGAGAGTACTTAACAATAGTCGTGAGCACATCCAAGGCAATATCTTGTTTGGCCGAGTTTGCCTGTTCACCCTGCAGTGCTAAAATGCTCACAATGGTTGGAATGAATTTTTCCTGGAGTGGTTGAAGGCACATTGGGTTTTGAGAAAGCGCCTTAATCATGTCCTGTACGATTTCCAAAATGAAAGGGTCTTCGGGGTATTTCAGGAACACGGCAATTGCTAATGGAATTAGTTTGTTTTGCACGCTTGCCGCAAATGGAGGATCAAACTATATATAAATTTGAATAAATATTAATCTGCTACAAATAATTCTCAATAATAAATTTACGGTGATAATAGTAGTAAGTGATTCCAACAACAGTCCCAATACAGAGCTTTTGCATCCTGGTATTATGTCTAGAATACCCGCTACGAATCCGGGCAGCTTTGACTTTATCAGTTCGCGTTTATCGCTATCGGATTTCTCGTGAGCCTCCACGAACCCGTGAATAGCTCTAAAATAGTCATAATTACAGTTATTGTGTAAAGTTTAATAATAAATAAAAACCAACCGAACAGCACTGATTTTCAAAACAATTGACTTCTCCGGCGATAAACTTTGTAATGTTACTGCCAGAATCTCTTCCAGCATTTGGGGATTGTATAATTTTGATTTTGAATAAGTGCTCAAAGTCCACAGAGCACGACCGACTAAGTGAGCCGAATCCTGGTAATTGAGTAAATTTCTGACTAATGTCAAATAATTAAGTAAATCAAATTGATCTTCAGTCTCTAGAATTAACTCCCGATATGAATGGACGGCAACCATACAAGCCTCTTGAATCTTCCACCAGTTCGGATTTCCTGCAGATTTTTCAGCTTCGGCAACATTCATGTGTCGACCAAGTGCTTCTTGGAGGGATGGAAGCACTTTAGGACCAAGTTCGTCATTCAGAGCCTTCAAGAACAAACATTTAATTCTGTATTATAATTACGACACTATTATACTCACCACAAGAACATCCTGGCCTGACAAACGTATCGTTAACTCAACTCCGGATTCATCTTCATCCTCGACGAACTTTTCGGGATCCTCGTTCCAATCTTCGATTTGTTCCTCTGGCACTTGAATGTACACAATCATGATGTAAATTAAATCTGTTAACACGTTTTTTATGGTGGAGCGGAATTTCCCTGCGCCAATGATGCACTGAATGAATTCAAAGATTTGGATGATCATTGTTGAGAAATTAGTGAGTTCGTCCTCGTCATCAGCATCGGACGATGGAAAGGGACTCGGTTCCGTCTGATTCACAGTGACTTTTACGTATATATCAGCGATTTGTGTGAGCAATTGCCAGATAATTGGAAGGATGCGTTCCATATAGGGCTGAATATATTTCGGCATTTCAGTCACCAAAAATGTTAAAACTGAAATATTAGAATAGTATTATATAGGTTGAAATTTAACTGTGATTTTGTAACTAACTCTTCACAATCTCAGTCCTTAACATGAAATTTGATGCTGTTCCACTGTTCATCGATAGATAGTGCATAAGCTTGTCCATGAAATTGGTGAGAATAGAATTCATCATTGTAGCCTGTTCCTGTTTGCCTCCGATATTTATACTGATCGAAAGGAACAGGGGCTTGAGAATGCGTATCGCAGATGTGCGTGTCTTGATGCTATAGTTCTGTTCCGATTCGAAGATTCGGTAAACTTCTGAGATCACCACGGGACCCAATTCTTTGATTTGCTTCTCATCGTATGAGAACTCCTGCAGAATTTGCATGGCACCGTGAATGGAGTTCTCGTTTCCCCCCAAGCACTTAATAATAATATCGAACAATTCAGTCCACACGGTCGGCCAATCCGTTGCCGCAATGGTAGATATGGTATGAGCGACGGAGAGGCGTATCTTCGAGTTCGGGTCGTAAAGGCCATTGGGCAGTATGTTGCGTATGGTCTTCTTAGCCTGCTCTGAGGCAACACCGCTTCCCTCATTCGGATTACCATCCTCGTCGCATTCTCCCCAGTGATTCTCCACGTAGCGCGTCAGCATGATACACGCGATTTGACGCAGTGGCAGATCGAAAGACTGGTTCATTATTAGCTCCGACAGATAGACTCCGTAGCCTGAAAGGAAGGCTCTTAGGTTGCCACGCCCAACTCACTCAATCGTATTAATTACCTTCAGTGAACTGTAATTGCTTCATACGCTGCTCCGCCGATTGCAGCACACTTGTTTCCGAGCTCAACAGGTTCTGGAGCTCCTCGAAGAGTGCCTGTTTTACAGACTCGGCATTCTGAAAAGCCAGAGACATCTTTCTACGTCAACCTTCGTAAGCTATAAACGCAAATATGGACACTGGTAGTTGGGAAAGGGTACTTCTTCGCTCCGATAAGGTTTTTAAAATTCTTCTAGGCGAGCGAGCGGCTGCTGGCGCTGAACTGACAGCAGGCGGCGTGTTTTTGCATGCGGCGCGAATAAAATATTTGCAACTGTCAGTAAATTTCTGGGGTGTGCAGCTGTTAGGTTTGTGTCTACGATTTCATGACATTCTTAAGTACAGTACGTCATAGGAGCAAGCACGGTTGCATTTTCCACAATTTCATTATTTTTAGTATGTAAAAGTTCAAGGAAGGATATCATTATTGGGTTTTGGTCTTGAAAATTGTGTGAGAAGGGAATCAAGCAAAAATCAGTCCTGTTTCGGGTCCACTGCTCAAACTGCTCGGAGTATCAACCTGCACCATACAACCCAAAACCGTCCCAACCACTCCAATGACGTTTATGGTGCAATGGAAGTCCACGTGTGTTTCCTTAGCACGGAATCTTTGGCTGGTACTTCCTGGTGCCGGAACCTTTCGAAAAGTTGCAGCCTCATTTGCTAATTTTTGCTTAACTTGTTTGGACAACTTTACGAACATTAATAAATTTCCATTTAGTAGAAAGTCAAAGTGACAAAAATTGTACAGCTTGTTAGCTGCGTCCTTTTCTGCACTCAGCGGGGAGGCGATGATGGATTTTTTGTTGGCGAAACTTACGTTCCCCAAACAGACCGAACCAGACCATGAAACCAATGGATCCATCAGCCAGCGGAGGAGTTGTCGCTGGAGCAACAAAATAAACGGGTTGAAAAATCCAAACACACACACACAGACACAACAGAAGCCAAAAGTTTAACCTCCACTTTTAGGGGCTTCATTCCATGGGCACCCACACACAAGTGCACTCTGATAGGGCGACAACGAGTTGTCGCTGTGAGAGCGAGAGTGTGGGTGTGGGTGTGTGCGTTGCCTTCACCCTAGGTAAAAAGTTCGTAGCTCGGCTCTACCGATCCACCATGGATTCGGCCAGTCGGCTCCGTTCCGGAAGCCTCCGCCCGCGCCTTTGTTACTGGCATACGCGTTGCGGCGGGTGTGGGTCGAAGGATAGTAATTTATTGCCAAAATGCGAGCGGTGCCGCGCGCTCGGTTTATCAAACCACATGCCTTTGAAATATGACCTCTTCCGGCGCAAGGAGTCCCGCTGCTTCCAGTGCGAACTATTTCCGAGGCCTCAATGCAATGACAACGAATTCGTTAAATCCGTTCGGAATCGGTCCAAGCGTTGACCCAGTCGTCCGGGCTCCCTATGATCCAGGCTCTGGTGCCACCGAAGGGAATTCTCAATGCCTCGCAGCTTGCTCGGACGCAATTCGAACTGACCATGGAAGAACTCCTCTGGCAGGATCCCATGCTGATGGACTTCGGGGTGGAAGTGGTTTAATTAGTGGGCAAAAAACCGAAATTCGGCTTCACTAAAACCAGTTGGCCGTGCAGTGGTTTCTCATAATCTGGCAACGCGGGCCGAGGATCGGCACTTGCGGCTCTCATCAGTCATGCTTCACTAAAGCATGGAGGCTGACGAACTTCTCTTGCGCTGGCGATGCCACCATCTCTCTCTCTCTCTCTGCCTCCCGCTCTCGCCCTCGCGCTCTCTCTCGCTCTATCTCCCGGTGCGACAGCCTCGGATTGATTTAGAGATTCGGGTCCCGTGTGTGCGGCTGTCGACATGGACGTCAATATGTCAATTAAGTTATGTGCATATTTATCCGCCGTTCGCCACTCGCCGCTCGCCACTCGCCGGGCGCCGCCCCGGGCCCAGTGGTTCGCGATGCTCCAGCCTCCCGCACACATACATACGCAGCACGGAGCCGAGGCGACCCCAGCACCGATCACAACCGCATCGACCGCCCGCCGCATGTCCTGCCTCGCCAGGGCTCTGGGCACCTCGCCTGTAGATGTCAATTACGAGCGATTCAACATAGTTTCAAAATGTTGCCGTGAAAAACGCTCTGGGAAAGTTTTGCATTTCCCGTTAACGGAAATTTAATTTAACAAATTGATACGATGCGAACTTTCGCTGGCATCGCAAATTGAAAATTTATCAACTGCAATGGTGAATCCATTGAATAGAAAACGTAAGGTAAAAGGTAAAAGTTGAGCTGCCCGAAAGTGCACTCGAGGGCGAGCGACGGGAGGTCACGCCACGATCTCCCGATCTCGGCGAGGTTCGAGAGATTCCCGACAACCACAGCACGTGGAGTGGAAGTGGAAGTCGAGCGATGGAACCAACTCGCAAAGTTTGCTGAAAGTCGGCATCGAGCACAGGCCACCATGATAGCTCGGGTCCCCAACAATCGCCCAGGCCCCAACTCCATGGCCTCCACATTAGATGGCAGCCTCCTTGCCGATAGGTCGGTCAGGTGCACGTCTGGGAATTTCAGCGGGCGCGGCGTCGATACCGAAATTCAAGAGGACATTAAATTAGGGCCGAATCAGACGGATCTGGATCCGGTCGTCGAGGGAGACGCGCAAGTAAACGAGCATACACCCACTCACACACTCAATCGCAGACGCAATATTCAATATCTTGGCAATATTGTGAGAGGACGATGCCAAATATTGTTTCCGCAAATAGGGCAACAACGAGCCGGCAGCGGAGCAAACATTGCGGGCCATTCGCATGTGATTCGAACTCAAATATTCATAATAATACGATGGTATTAATAATTTTAGTTGCTGAGTCCGAATTAAACCAAATATTACGGACGAGTGGATGGACAAAGCCGATACGGCATGTGAAAGCGAGCTGGATAATCGCAGCCCGCCCAAGTTTCCGTGATCAGCAAACAGCAGGCCTTGAGCCGGCCTTCGCCTTGAGCAGGCGGCCGCCCACCCCACGCTCGCGTATGGGCCGCAGTGCAAACAAACCGCAAGACTTTTCCTTGCTCGGGATCGCAAAGGAGCTGCTTCTCTTCCTGCTCCTGTGTCCGCTCCTCCGAGGTGTGCGTCGGCCTATGCCGGCGTCGTCCTATGTCAAGCAACGTCCGGACGCCAGTGTGGCCTAAGTCCGTGTTTGTCTTTGCAGAAGTCGAACTTTCATGACTCCGAGTTCTGGTTGTACCTGCCGCCCACGTCCACATCCACGGCCACGTCCATGAGCATGGCTTGCTCAGTGCCCGAGTCCGTCCGACGCTCCGACTCTGTGACGCCCAGGTCCGGGGGACAGCGCGGGGCAGTCGGTTCAGTCGTAGGCAAATTGACACAGTAGGATTTCCCCACAACAACAAGAACAGCATCGCGTTCTGGGAAGACCCGAGGCGAAGAATATTTTCGGCGAACACACGGCGGCCGGGGTCCACAGCCAGGTTGAATCACGCACTGGGCGCGCGTGGTGCATTCGGGAGGTCGAGTTGGAGGTGGAGGGTCCTCGTGGGACCGGGGCCGTGTGGCGACGACTCCTTATTCATTGCGGCTAATGCACTCGCGTCCACGGTCGCCGTCCCCAACTTCGTCCGGAGGTCTCGATGGAGACCGTGGCTCCGGTCAGGGTTCTCGCCGCGTGCGGCGTTTGCACTTCGACGGGAATGGGATCGTTTTCCCAGCGGTATCTGCGCCTGGGCTCTGCCGCCGTCGCCGCCGCTGCTGCGTAATTGAAGATCCTGCGGCACAGCGGAGACTTTGCTCAGCTCAATACGAACACACACCCATGCTCCGAACACACTCGCAGGAGTAAACACAAACGCATGCAAACAAATGTAGGAGCTACACACGCAAACACACAGGGAGAGAGAGAGAGAGAGAGAGAGAACCGTTTGCAAATCCTTTCCACCGCAACGGAAGCGGATGGAAGCAAATAGCCACCGGAAATTATGCTGATTAGGAAGCCAGCGTATTAAAACATTCACGTTCACTCGCAGGAGGGAGTGTGCGCTGTGTGTGTGTGTGTGCGCGCGGTTCGCTGTGCGACTGTGGCAGAGGAGGACAGCCAGAGACACAGCCAGACGGACGGACCGCCAGGCAGGCTCACAGACACAGATATGGAGAGGGACGCAGAGAGAGAGAGAGAGAGAGAGAGGCAGCGGGAGCGAGAGCATAAACTTTACTCCGTTTAAACGATGATTGTGTTGACGGTGTTGTTGCTGTTGTAGTTGCTGTTGTTGCTCTGTTGTCGTTATTGTTGACTGCGGGTTTTATAAACGACATTTTGCTAATCATCTTAATGTGGCTCCCAGCGACTCTCTACGTGTGTGTGTCCGTGTGTGTATGTGGGCAAACCGTTAGGCACCTCGCCTCCAGGTGTTTCCACATTCAAATTCAATTGGACCAACTGTCGTGCTCCATTGGTAAAGTTGTCTTTCATTTGCGCCGAAAACCAGCTCTCTAGCTGGTCTGAAACGGCAGCAATCACAAAAAGTTTTCAAAAAAACTTTAAATCGCTGTAACTTCTAAACTAGCAGAGATAGAGAGCCAAGAGTTGAACGGGAACAATTTTCAAAAAACCGAGTTTTGTTGTCTACAAGCATCAGGTGTCCTCCAGTACAACTTTAAACTGCTCTACAAGCCAAGCGGAAAGAGCTAGAGTACCCAGAATTAGCCGAATCAATTTTTCAAATTTTCATATATGGGTGGTTTTCTTCCCTTTTTCCATGGCTCACCATTGGTAAAGTTGAAATCCGAATTAAATGAAACTCTAGGACGTTAAAGAGGGGAAGTTCCTCTTTCATTTGCGCCGAAAACCAGCTCTCTAGCTGGTCTGAAACGGCAGCAATCACAAAAAGTTTTCAAAAAAACTTTAAATCGCTGTAACTTCTAAACTAGCAGAGATAGAGGGCCAAGAGTTGAACGGGAACAATTTTCAAAAACCCGAGTTTTGTTGTCTACAAGCATCAGGTGTCCTCCAGTACAACTTTAAACTGCTCTACAAGCCAAGCGGAAAGAGCTAGAGTACCCAGAATTAGCCGAATCAATTTTTCAAATTTTCATATATGGGTGGTTTTCTTCCCTTTTTCCATGGCTCACCATTGGTAAAGTTGAAATCCGAATTAAATGAAACTCTAGGACGTTAAAGAGGGGAAGTTCCTCTTTCATTTGCGCCGAAAACCAGCTCTCTAGCTGGTCTGAAACGGCAGCAATCACAAAAAGTTTTCAAAAAAACTTTAAATCGCTGTAACTTCTAAACTAGCAGAGATAGAGGGCCAAGAGTTGAACGGGAACAATTTTCAAAAAACCGAGTTTTGTTGTCTACAAGCATCAGGTGTCCTCCAGTACAACTTTAAACTGCTCTACAAGCCAAGCGGAAAGAGCTAGAGTACCCAGAATTAGCCGAATCAATTTTTCAAATTTTCATATATGGGTGGTTTTCTACCCTTTTTCAATGGCTCACCATTGGTAAAGTTGAAATCCGAATTAAATGAAACTCTAGGACGTTAAAGAGGGGAAGTTCCTCTTTCATTTGCGCCGAAAACCAGTTCTCTAGCTGGTCTAAAACGGCAGTAATCACAAAAAGTTTTCAAAAAAACTTTAAATCGCTGTAACTTCTAAACTAGCAGAGATAGAGAGCCAAAAGTTGAACGGGAACAATTTTCAAAAACCCGAGTTTTGTTGTCTACAAGCATCAGGTGTCATCCAGTACAACTTTAAACTGCTCTACAAGCCAAGCGGAAAGAGCTAGAGTACCCAGAATTAGCCGAATCAATTTTTCAAGTTTTCGTATATGGGTGGTTTTCTTCCCTTTTTCCATGGCTCACCATTGGTAAAGTTGAAATCCGAATTAAATTTTTCCATGGCTCACCATTGGTAAAGTTGAAATCCGAATTAAATGAAACTCTAGGACGTTAAAGAGGGGAAGTTCCTCTTTCATTTGCGCCGAAAATCAGCTCTCTAGCTGGTCTGGAACGGCAGCAATCACAAAAAGATTTCAAAAGAACTTTAAATCGCTGTAACTTCTAAACTTGCAGAGATAGAGGGCCAAGAGTTGAACGGGAACAATTTTCAAAAAACCGAGTTTTGTTGTCTACAAGCATCAGGTGTCCTCCAGTACAACTTTAAACTGCTCTACAAGCCAAGCGGAAAGAGCTAGAGTACCCAGAATTAGCCGAATCAATTTTTCAAATTTTCATATATGGGTGGTTTTCTTCCCTTTTTCCATGGCTCACCATTGGTAAAGTTGAAATCCGAATTAAATGAAACTCTAGGACGTTAAAGAGGGGAAGTTTTCAAAAAAACTTTAAATCGCTGTAACTTCTAAACTAGCAGAGATAGAGGGCCAAGAGTTGAACGGGAACAATTTTCAAAAAACCGAGTTTTGTTGTCTACAAGCATCAGGTGTCCTCCAGTACAACTTTAAACTGCTCTACAAGCCAAGCGGAAAGAGCTAGAGTACCCAGAATTAGCCGAATCAATTTTTCAAATTTTCGTATATGGGTGGTTTTCTTCCCTTTTTCCATGGCTCACCATTGGTAAAGTTGAAATCCGAATTAAATGAAACTCTAGGACGTTAAAGAGGGGAAGTTCCTCTTTCATTTGCGCCGAAAACCAGCTCTCTAGCTGGTCTAGAACGGCAGCAATCACAAAAAGATTTCAAAAAAACTTTAAATCGCTGTAACTTCTAAACTAGCAGAGATAGAGGGCCAAGAGTTGAACGGGAACAATTTTCAAAAACCCGAGTTTTGTTGTCTACAAGCATCAGGTGTCCTCCAGTACAACTTTAAACTGCTCTACAAGCCAAGCGGAAAGAGCTAGAGTACCCAGAATTAGCCGAATCAATTTTTCACATTTTCGTATATGGGTGGTTTTCTTCCCTTTTTCCATGGCTCACCATTGGTAAAGTTGAAATCCGAATTAAATGAAACTCTAGGACGTTAAAGAGGGAAAGTTTTCAAAAAAACTTTAAATCGCTGTAACTTCTAAACTAGCAGAGATAGAGGGCCAAGAGTTGAACGGGAACAATTTTCAAAAAACCGAGTTTTGTTGTCTACAAGCATCAGGTGTCCTCCAGTACAACTTTAAACTGCTCTACAAGCCAAGCGGAAAGAGCTAGAGTACCCAGAATTAGCCGAATCAATTTTTCAAATTTTCGTATATGGGTGGTTTTCTTCCCCTTTTCCATGGCTCACCATTGGTAAAGTTGAAATCCGAATTAAATGAAACTCTAGGACGTTAAAGAGGGGAAGTTCCTCTTTCATTTGCGCCGAAAACCAGCTCTCTAGCTGGTCTGGAACGGCAGCAATCACAAAAAGTTTTCAAAAAAACTTTAAATCGCTGTAACTTCTAAACTAGCAGAGATAGAGGGCCAAGAGTTGAACGGGAACAATTTTCAAAAAACCGAGTTTTGTTGTCTACAAGCATCAGGTGTCCTCCAGTACAACTTTAAACTGCTCTACAAGCCAAGCGGAAAGAGCTAGAGTACCCAGAATTAGCCGAATCAATTTTTCAAATTTTCATATATGGGTGGTTTTCTTCCCTTTTTCCATGGCTCACCCTTGGTAAAGTTGAAATCCGAATTAAATGAAACTCTAGGACGTTAAAGAGGGGAAGTTCTTCTTTCATTTGCGCCGAAAACCAGCTCTCTAGCTGGTCTGGAACGGCAGCAATCACAAAAAGTTTTCAAAAAAACTTTAAATCGCTGTAACTTCTAAACTAGCAGAGATAGAGGGCCAAGAGTTGAACGGGAACAATTTTCAAAAAACCGAGTTTTGTTGTCTACAAGCATCAGGTGTCCTCCAGTACAACTTTAAACTGCTCTACAAGCCAAGCGGAAAGAGCTAGAGTACCCAGAATTAGCCGAATCAATTTTTCAAATTTTCATATATGGGTGGTTTTCTTCCCTTTTCCATGGCTCACCATTGGTAAAGTTGAAATCCGAATTAAATGAAACTCTAGGACGTTAAAGAGGGGAAGTTCTTCTTTCATTTGCGCCGAAAACCAGCTCTCTAGCTGGTCTGAAACGGCAGCAATCACAAAAAGTTTTCAAAAAAACTTTAAATCGCTGTAACTTCTAAACTAGCAGAGATAGAGGGCCAAGAGTTGAACGGGAACAATTTTCAAAAAACCGAGTTTTGTTGTCTACAAGCATCAGGTGTCCTCCAGTACAACTTTAAACTGCTCTACAAGCCAAGCGGAAAGAGCTAGAGTACCCAGAATTAGCCGAATCAATTTTTCAAATTTTCATATATGGGTGGTTTTCTTCCCTTTTTCAATGGCTCACCATTGGTAAAGTTGAATTCCGAATTAAATGAAACTCTAGGACGTTAAAGAGGGGAAGTTCCTCTTTCATTTGCGCCGAAAACCAGCTCTCTAGCTGGTCTGGAACGGCAGCAATCACAAAAAGTTTTCAAAAAAACTTTAAATCGCTGTAACTTCTAAACTAGCAGAGATAGAGGGCCGAGAGTTGAACGGGAACAATTTTCAAAAAACCGAGTTTTGTTGTCTACAAGCATCAGGTGTCCTCCAGTACAACTTTAAACTGCTCTACAAGCCAAGCGGAAAGAGCTAGAGTACCCAGAATTAGCCGAATCAATTTTTCAAATTTTCGTATATGGGTGGTTTTCTTCCCCTTTTCCATGGCTCACCATTGGTAAAGTTGAAATCCGAATTAAATGAAACTCTAGGACGTTAAAGAGGGGAAGTTCCTCTTTCATTTGCGCCGAAAACCAGCTCTCTAGCTGGTCTGGAACGGCAGCAATCACAAAAAGTTTTCAAAAAAACTTTAAATCGCTGTAACTTCTAAACTAGCAGAGATAGAGGGCCAAGAGTTGAACGGGAACAATTTTCAAAAAACCGAGTTTTGTTGTCTACAAGCATCAGGTGTCCTCCAGTACAACTTTAAACTGCTCTACAAGCCAAGCGGAAAGAGCTAGAGTACCCAGAATTAGCCGAATCAATTTTTCAAATTTTCATATATGGGTGGTTTTCTTCCCTTTTTCCATGGCTCACCATTGGTAAAGTTGAAATCCGAATTAAATGAAACTCTAGGACGTTAAAGAGGGGAAGTTCCTCTTTCATTTGCGCCGAAAACCAGCTCTCTAGCTGGTCTGAAACGGCAGCAATCACAAAAAGTTTTCAAAAAAACTTTAAATCGCTGTAACTTCTAAACTAGCAGAGATAGAGGGCCAAGAGTTGAACGGGAACAATTTTCAAAAACCCGAGTTTTGTTGTCTACAAGCATCAGGTGTCCTCCAGTACAACTTTAAACTGCTCTACAAGCCAAGCGGAAAGAGCTAGAGTACCCAGAATTAGCCGAATCAATTTTTCAAATTTTCATATATGGGTGGTTTTCTTCCCTTTTTCCATGGCTCACCATTGGTAAAGTTGAAATCCGAATTAAATGAAACTCTAGGACGTTAAAGAGGGGAAGTTCCTCTTTCATTTGCGCCGAAAACCAGCTCTCTAGCTGGTCTGAAACGGCAGCAATCACAAAAAGTTTTCAAAAAAACTTTAAATCGCTGTAACTTCTAAACTAGCAGAGATAGAGGGCCAAGAGTTGAACGGGAACAATTTTCAAAAAACCGAGTTTTGTTGTCTACAAGCATCAGGTGTCCTCCAGTACAACTTTAAACTGCTCTACAAGCCAAGCGGAAAGAGCTAGAGTACCCAGAATTAGCCGAATCAATTTTTCAAATTTTCATATATGGGTGGTTTTCTACCCTTTTTCAATGGCTCACCATTGGTAAAGTTGAAATCCGAATTAAATGAAACTCTAGGACGTTAAAGAGGGGAAGTTCCTCTTTCATTTGCGCCGAAAACCAGTTCTCTAGCTGGTCTAAAACGGCAGTAATCACAAAAAGTTTTCAAAAAAACTTTAAATCGCTGTAACTTCTAAACTAGCAGAGATAGAGAGCCAAAAGTTGAACGGGAACAATTTTCAAAAACCCGAGTTTTGTTGTCTACAAGCATCAGGTGTCATCCAGTACAACTTTAAACTGCTCTACAAGCCAAGCGGAAAGAGCTAGAGTACCCAGAATTAGCCGAATCAATTTTTCAAGTTTTCGTATATGGGTGGTTTTCTTCCCTTTTTCCATGGCTCACCATTGGTAAAGTTGAAATCCGAATTAAATTTTTCCATGGCTCACCATTGGTAAAGTTGAAATCCGAATTAAATGAAACTCTAGGACGTTAAAGAGGGGAAGTTCCTCTTTCATTTGCGCCGAAAATCAGCTCTCTAGCTGGTCTGGAACGGCAGCAATCACAAAAAGATTTCAAAAGAACTTTAAATCGCTGTAACTTCTAAACTTGCAGAGATAGAGGGCCAAGAGTTGAACGGGAACAATTTTCAAAAAACCGAGTTTTGTTGTCTACAAGCATCAGGTGTCCTCCAGTACAACTTTAAACTGCTCTACAAGCCAAGCGGAAAGAGCTAGAGTACCCAGAATTAGCCGAATCAATTTTTCAAATTTTCATATATGGGTGGTTTTCTTCCCTTTTTCCATGGCTCACCATTGGTAAAGTTGAAATCCGAATTAAATGAAACTCTAGGACGTTAAAGAGGGGAAGTTTTCAAAAAAACTTTAAATCGCTGTAACTTCTAAACTAGCAGAGATAGAGGGCCAAGAGTTGAACGGGAACAATTTTCAAAAAACCGAGTTTTGTTGTCTACAAGCATCAGGTGTCCTCCAGTACAACTTTAAACTGCTCTACAAGCCAAGCGGAAAGAGCTAGAGTACCCAGAATTAGCCGAATCAATTTTTCAAATTTTCGTATATGGGTGGTTTTCTTCCCTTTTTCCATGGCTCACCATTGGTAAAGTTGAAATCCGAATTAAATGAAACTCTAGGACGTTAAAGAGGGGAAGTTCCTCTTTCATTTGCGCCGAAAACCAGCTCTCTAGCTGGTCTAGAACGGCAGCAATCACAAAAAGATTTCAAAAAAACTTTAAATCGCTGTAACTTCTAAACTAGCAGAGATAGAGGGCCAAGAGTTGAACGGGAACAATTTTCAAAAACCCGAGTTTTGTTGTCTACAAGCATCAGGTGTCCTCCAGTACAACTTTAAACTGCTCTACAAGCCAAGCGGAAAGAGCTAGAGTACCCAGAATTAGCCGAATCAATTTTTCACATTTTCGTATATGGGTGGTTTTCTTCCCTTTTTCCATGGCTCACCATTGGTAAAGTTGAAATCCGAATTAAATGAAACTCTAGGACGTTAAAGAGGGAAAGTTTTCAAAAAAACTTTAAATCGCTGTAACTTCTAAACTAGCAGAGATAGAGGGCCAAGAGTTGAACGGGAACAATTTTCAAAAAACCGAGTTTTGTTGTCTACAAGCATCAGGTGTCCTCCAGTACAACTTTAAACTGCTCTACAAGCCAAGCGGAAAGAGCTAGAGTACCCAGAATTAGCCGAATCAATTTTTCAAATTTTCGTATATGGGTGGTTTTCTTCCCCTTTTCCATGGCTCACCATTGGTAAAGTTGAAATCCGAATTAAATGAAACTCTAGGACGTTAAAGAGGGGAAGTTCCTCTTTCATTTGCGCCGAAAACCAGCTCTCTAGCTGGTCTGGAACGGCAGCAATCACAAAAAGTTTTCAAAAAAACTTTAAATCGCTGTAACTTCTAAACTAGCAGAGATAGAGGGCCAAGAGTTGAACGGGAACAATTTTCAAAAAACCGAGTTTTGTTGTCTACAAGCATCAGGTGTCCTCCAGTACAACTTTAAACTGCTCTACAAGCCAAGCGGAAAGAGCTAGAGTACCCAGAATTAGCCGAATCAATTTTTCAAATTTTCATATATGGGTGGTTTTCTTCCCTTTTTCCATGGCTCACCCTTGGTAAAGTTGAAATCCGAATTAAATGAAACTCTAGGACGTTAAAGAGGGGAAGTTCTTCTTTCATTTGCGCCGAAAACCAGCTCTCTAGCTGGTCTGGAACGGCAGCAATCACAAAAAGTTTTCAAAAAAACTTTAAATCGCTGTAACTTCTAAACTAGCAGAGATAGAGGGCCAAGAGTTGAACGGGAACAATTTTCAAAAAACCGAGTTTTGTTGTCTACAAGCATCAGGTGTCCTCCAGTACAACTTTAAACTGCTCTACAAGCCAAGCGGAAAGAGCTAGAGTACCCAGAATTAGCCGAATCAATTTTTCAAATTTTCATATATGGGTGGTTTTCTTCCCTTTTCCATGGCTCACCATTGGTAAAGTTGAAATCCGAATTAAATGAAACTCTAGGACGTTAAAGAGGGGAAGTTCTTCTTTCATTTGCGCCGAAAACCAGCTCTCTAGCTGGTCTGAAACGGCAGCAATCACAAAAAGTTTTCAAAAAAACTTTAAATCGCTGTAACTTCTAAACTAGCAGAGATAGAGGGCCAAGAGTTGAACGGGAACAATTTTCAAAAAACCGAGTTTTGTTGTCTACAAGCATCAGGTGTCCTCCAGTACAACTTTAAACTGCTCTACAAGCCAAGCGGAAAGAGCTAGAGTACCCAGAATTAGCCGAATCAATTTTTCAAATTTTCATATATGGGTGGTTTTCTTCCCTTTTTCAATGGCTCACCATTGGTAAAGTTGAAATCCGAATTAAATGAAACTCTAGGACGTTAAAGAGGGGAAGTTCCTCTTTCATTTGCGCCGAAAACCAGCTCTCTAGCTGGTCTGGAACGGCAGCAATCACAAAAAGTTTTCAAAAAAACTTTAAATCGCTGTAACTTCTAAACTAGCAGAGATAGAGGGCCGAGAGTTGAACGGGAACAATTTTCAAAAAACCGAGTTTTGTTGTCTACAAGCATCAGGTGTCCTCCAGTACAACTTTAAACTGCTCTACAAGCCAAGCGGAAAGAGCTAGAGTACCCAGAATTAGCCGAATCAATTTTTCAAATTTTCGTATATGGGTGGTTTTCTTCCCCTTTTCCATGGCTCACCATTGGTAAAGTTGAAATCCGAATTAAATGAAACTCTAGGACGTTAAAGAGGGGAAGTTCCTCTTTCATTTGCGCCGAAAACCAGCTCTCTAGCTGGTCTGGAACGGCAGCAATCACAAAAAGTTTTCAAAAAAACTTTAAATCGCTGTAACTTCTAAACTAGCAGAGATAGAGGGCCGAGAGTTGAACGGGAACAATTTTCAAAAAACCGAGTTTTGTTGTCTACAAGCATCAGGTGTCCTCCAGTACAACTTTAAACTGCTCTACAAGCCAAGCGGAAAGAGCTAGAGTACCCAGAATTAGCCGAATCAATTTTTCAAATTTTCGTATATGGGTGGTTTTCTTCCCCTTTTCCATGGCTCACCATTGGTAAAGTTGAAATCCGAATTAAATGAAACTCTAGGACGTTAAAGAGGGGAAGTTCCTCTTTCATTTGCGCCGAAAACCAGCTCTCTAGCTGGTCTGGAACGGCAGCAATCACAAAAAGTTTTCAAAAAAACTTTAAATCGCTGTAACTTCTAAACTAGCAGAGATAGAGGGCCAAGAGTTGAACGGGAACAATTTTCAAAAAACCGAGTTTTGTTGTCTACAAGCATCAGGTGTCCTCCAGTACAACTTTAAACTGCTCTACAAGCCAAGCGGAAAGAGCTAGAGTACCCAGAATTAGCCGAATCAATTTTTCAAATTTTCATATATGGGTGGTTTTCTTCCCTTTTTCCATGGCTCACCATTGGTAAAGTTGAAATCCGAATTAAATGAAACTCTAGGACGTTAAAGAGGGGAAGTTCCTCTTTCATTTGCGCCGAAAACCAGCTCTCTAGCTGGTCTGGAACGGCAGCAATCACAAAAAGTTTTCAAAAAAACTTTAAATCGCTGTAACTTCTAAACTAGCAGAGATAGAGGGCCAAGAGTTGAACGGGAACAATTTTCAAAAAACCGAGTTTTGTTGTCTACAAGCATCAGGTGTCCTCCAGTACAACTTTAAACTGCTCTACAAGCCAAGCGGAAAGAGCTAGAGTACCCAGAATTAGCCGAATCAATTTTTCAAATTTTCATATATGGGTGGTTTTCTTCCCTTTTTCCATGGCTCACCCTTGGTAAAGTTGAAATCCGAATTAAATGAAACTCTAGGACGTTAAAGAGGGGAAGTTCTTCTTTCATTTGCGCCGAAAACCAGCTCTCTAGCTGGTCTGGAACGGCAGCAATCACAAAAAGTTTTCAAAAAAACTTTAAATCGCTGTAACTTCTAAACTAGCAGAGATAGAGGGCCAAGAGTTGAACGGGAACAATTTTCAAAAAACCGAGTTTTGTTGTCTACAAGCATCAGGTGTCCTCCAGTACAACTTTAAACTGCTCTACAAGCCAAGCGGAAAGAGCTAGAGTACCCAGAATTAGCCGAATCAATTTTTCAAATTTTCATATATGGGTGGTTTTCTTCCCTTTTCCATGGCTCACCATTGGTAAAGTTGAAATCCGAATTAAATGAAACTCTAGGACGTTAAAGAGGGGAAGTTCTTCTTTCATTTGCGCCGAAAACCAGCTCTCTAGCTGGTCTGAAACGGCAGCAATCACAAAAAGTTTTCAAAAAAACTTTAAATCGCTGTAACTTCTAAACTAGCAGAGATAGAGGGCCGAGAGTTGAACGGGAACAATTTTCAAAAAACCGAGTTTTGTTGTCTACAAGCATCAGGTGTCCTCCAGTACAACTTTAAACTGCTCTACAAGCCAAGCGGAAAGAGCTAGAGTACCCAGAATTAGCCGAATCAATTTTTCAAATTTTCGTATATGGGTGGTTTTCTTCCCCTTTTCCATGGCTCACCATTGGTAAAGTTGAAATCCGAATTAAATGAAACTCTAGGACGTTAAAGAGGGGAAGTTCCTCTTTCATTTGCGCCGAAAACCAGCTCTCTAGCTGGTCTGGAACGGCAGCAATCACAAAAAGTTTTCAAAAAAACTTTAAATCGCTGTAACTTCTAAACTAGCAGAGATAGAGGGCCAAGAGTTGAACGGGAACAATTTTCAAAAAACCGAGTTTTGTTGTCTACAAGCATCAGGTGTCCTCCAGTACAACTTTAAACTGCTCTACAAGCCAAGCGGAAAGAGCTAGAGTACCCAGAATTAGCCGAATCAATTTTTCAAATTTTCATATATGGGTGGTTTTCTTCCCTTTTTCCATGGCTCACCATTGGTAAAGTTGAAATCCGAATTAAATGAAACTCTAGGACGTTAAAGAGGGGAAGTTCCTCTTTCATTTGCGCCGAAAACCAGCTCTCTAGCTGGTCTGAAACGGCAGCAATCACAAAAAGTTTTCAAAAAAACTTTAAATCGCTGTAACTTCTAAACTAGCAGAGATAGAGGGCCAAGAGTTGAACGGGAACAATTTTCAAAAAACCGAGTTTTGTTGTCTACAAGCATCAGGTGTCCTCCAGTACAACTTTAAACTGCTCTACAAGCCAAGCGGAAAGAGCTAGAGTACCCAGAATTAGCCGAATCAATTTTTCAAATTTTCGTATATGGGTGGTTTTCTTCCCCTTTTCCATGGCTCACCATTGGTAAAGTTGAAATCCGAATTAAATGAAACTCTAGGACGTTAAAGAGGGGAAGTTCCTCTTTCATTTGCGCCGAAAACCAGCTCTCTAGCTGGTCTGGAACGGCAGCAATCACAAAAAGTTTTCAAAAAAACTTTAAATCGCTGTAACTTCTAAACTAGCAGAGATAGAGAGCCAAGAGTTGAACGGGAACAATTTTCAAAAAACCGAGTTTTGTTGTCTACAAGCATCAGGTGTCCTCCAGTACAACTTTAAACTGCTCTACAAGCCAAGCGGAAAGAGCTAGAGTACCCAGAATTAGCCGAATCAATTTTTCAAATTTTCGTATATGGGTGGTTTTCTTCCCCTTTTCCATGGCTCACCATTGGTAAAGTTGAAATCCGAATTAAATGAAACTCTAGGACGTTAAAGAGGGGAAGTTCCTCTTTCATTTGCGCCGAAAACCAGCTCTCTAGCTGGTCTGGAACGGCAGCAATCACAAAAAGTTTTCAAAAAAACTTTAAATCGCTGTAACTTCTAAACTAGCAGAGATAGAGGGCCAAGAGTTGAACGGGAACAATTTTCAAAAAACCGAGTTTTGTTGTCTACAAGCATCAGGTGTCCTCCAGTACAACTTTAAACTGCTCTACAAGCCAAGCGGAAAGAGCTAGAGTACCCAGAATTAGCCGAATCAATTTTTCAAATTTTCGTATATGGGTGGTTTTCTTCCCCTTTTCCATGGCTCGCCATTGGTAAAGTTGAAATCCGAATTAAATGAAACTCTAGGACGTTAAAGAGGGGAAGTTCCTCTTTCATTTGCGCCGAAAACCAGCTCTCTAGCTGGTCTGGAACGGCAGCAATCACAAAAAGTTTTCAAAAAAACTTTAAATCGCTGTAACTTCTAAACTAGCAGAGATAGAGGGCCAAGAGTTGAACGGGAACAATTTTCAAAAAACCGAGTTTTGTTGTCTACAAGCATCAGGTGTCCTCCAGTACAACTTTAAACTGCTCTACAAGCCAAGCGGAAAGAGCTAGAGTACCCAGAATTAGCCGAATCAATTTTTCAAATTTTCGTATATGGGTGGTTTTCTTCCCCTTTTCCATGGCTCACCATTGGTAAAGTTGAAATCCGAATTAAATGAAACTCTAGGACGTTAAAGAGGGGAAGTTCCTCTTTCATTTGCGCCGAAAACCAGCTCTCTAGCTGGTCTGGAACGGCAGCAATCACAAAAAGTTTTCAAAAAAACTTTAAATCGCTGTAACTTCTAAACTAGCAGAGATAGAGGGCCAAGAGTTGAACGGGAACAATTTTCAAAAAACCGAGTTTTGTTGTCTACAAGCATCAGGTGTCCTCCAGTACAACTTTAAACTGCTCTACAAGCCAAGCGGAAAGAGCTAGAGTACCCAGAATTAGCCGAATCAATTTTTCAAATTTTCATATATGGGTGGTTTTCTTCCCTTTTTCCATGGCTCACCATTGGTAAAGTTGAAATCCGAATTAAATGAAACTCTAGGACGTTAAAGAGGGGAAGTTCTTCTTTCATTTGCGCCGAAAACCAGCTCTCTAGCTGGTCTGGAACGGCAGCAATCACAAAAAGTTTTCAAAAAAACTTTAAATCGCTGTAACTTCTAAACTAGCAGAGATAGAGGGCCAAGAGTTGAACGGGAACAATTTTCAAAAAACCGAGTTTTGTTGTCTACAAGCATCAGGTGTCCTCCAGTACAACTTTAAACTGCTCTACAAGCCAAGCGGAAAGAGCTAGAGTACCCAGAATTAGCCGAATCAATTTTTCAAATTTTCGTATATGGGTGGTTTTCTTCCCCTTTTCCATGGCTCACCATTGGTAAAGTTGAAATCCGAATTAAATGAAACTCTAGGACGTTAAAGAGGGGAAGTTCCTCTTTCATTTGCGCCGAAAACCAGCTCTCTAGCTGGTCTGGAACGGCAGCAATCACAAAAAGTTTTCAAAAAAACTTTAAATCGCTGTAACTTCTAAACTAGCAGAGATAGAGGGCCAAGAGTTGAACGGGAACAATTTTCAAAAAACCGAGTTTTGTTGTCTACAAGCATCAGGTGTCCTCCAGTACAACTTTAAACTGCTCTACAAGCCAAGCGGAAAGAGCTAGAGTACCCAGAATTAGCCGAATCAATTTTTCAAATTTTCGTATATGGGTGGTTTTCTTCCCCTTTTCCATGGCTCACCATTGGTAAAGTTGAAATCCGAATTAAATGAAACTCTAGGACGTTAAAGAGGGGAAGTTCCTCTTTCATTTGCGCCGAAAACCAGCTCTCTAGCTGGTCTGGAACGGCAGCAATCACAAAAAGTTTTCAAAAAAACTTTAAATCGCTGTAACTTCTAAACTAGCAGAGATAGAGGGCCCAGAGTTGAACGGGAACAATTTTCAAAAAACCGAGTTTTGTTGTCTACAAGCATCAGGTGTCCTCCAGTACAACTTTAAACTGCTCTACAAGCCAAGCGGAAAGAGCTAGAGTACCCAGAATTAGCCGAATCAATTTTTCAAATTTTCATATATGGGTGGTTTTCTTTCCTTTTTCCATGGCTCACCATTGGTAAAGTTGAAATCCGAATTAAATGAAACTCTAGGACGTTAAAGAGGGGAAGTTCTTCTTTCATTTGCGCCGAAAACCAGCTCTCTAGCTGGTCTGAAACGGCAGCAATCACAAAAAGTTTTCAAAAAAACTTTAAATCGCTGTAACTTCTAAACTTGCAGAGATAGAGGGCCAAGAGTTGAACGGGAACAATTTTCAAAAAACCGAGTTTTGTTGTCTACAAGCATCAGGTGTCCTCCAGTACAACTTTAAACTGCTCTACAAGCCAAGCGGAAAGAGCTAGAGTACCCAGAATTAGCCGAATC